>CM061560.1:135565468-136190468 GCA_030864225.1 Capsicum baccatum var. pendulum
AATTTTTCAAATTCCTTTTCGGTTTTGGAGTTCTCAACAATAAATACCTACCCCTCTATTAGAATAGAAATTCATAAAAAAAATTGAGATTTGATTGTATAGTGTATACCCGTTATGTACACAAAATTATCAGTCATTCTATTTTCATCATAGAATGATTATTCGATCTTTTTACTTCTTTGTATTTGTATCATGATTCAATCAAAATTTCTCGAGTTCTTCTAATTTGTAACTTCACCAAAATTGGAATAATTCCTATACTACTACATCCTATACTACTACATTAGTATGAAATCGAATCGCGTTGAAATATTTCTTATTTCTTAGCGACTCCTGTCAAAAAGGAACAATTGGAATAGAGGATTCATATCTTTTGTTTTTTCTTAAAATAAAATAAGGTTTTATGTTATTTCGTACTATACAATTCTTTTCTTTGTGGGATCTTTTTCCCACGAGAGGTAATGAGAAGAATTCTAGTATGGATTGCTACCTATGCCTAGATCACGTATAAATGGAAATTTTATTGATAAGACATTTTCAATAGTAGACAATATCTTATTATGAGTAATTCCAACAACTTCAGGAGGAAAAGAGGCATTTACCTATTATAGATATGGTGTGATTTGATTTTTTTTTATTTCATATTCATTTATTTTTCTCAGTCTTACGAGGAGAAAAACACGTGATTCGAGAAAATTTTTGAAAAAAAAAATCTACGCTTTTTGAAGGTGAAATTTGGAAATCGAACAATTCCTTCTGTCGTGTATCCTCGATTAATGCAACCTCAGATGCTATGTTTCAATTCTTGATTCTAATATTAAGCGAAAGGTTCTGTATTACGGGTCAATCCTACTCTACTAGCGCTAATAGGCAGCATAGAGGAAGAAGCGCTACACCTAGGAATCAACAACATGAAAACTTTGTTCTAAGTCAGCCCTTCCCTTAGCGGGCTTGGGACTAAAAGAATGGTTGGGACAACAAACATCCATCTCGTTCGTCCTTTGGATACCCGTATAACCATCGAAGGCTATTGAAGTGACTAATTCCTGTAAATTAGGAGGCTTTAAAAACAAAGAAATAGTATTTTTTGAATACTGGTGATGGCATGCATAGATTTGGTAAAATAATGATCACTTAGACGATAAATAGTATGATCCAAACTAAAATATGGTTTATTACTTTTTTCCATAAAAAAGGATTTATTCACACTTTTAATAATTCCAATCTAGATTCCTACTGCTACTATTTACCTCGTAGACAGAGATTTTGACCCTTTCTACACACTTATGATGATATAGTCATCGAGTCTACCCAGAAAATAAATTTAAGGATTAACACTCATTTATCCATGATTTTAGTCGTGCTTACATGTATGTATATATATATGTGTTTGTGTATACATATATATGGTACTGACTGGATTGTTGATTGATGATGATATTAATGATATGTGTTCAGATTTAAGTCGAACGGTTGATGATGATATGAGTTTTTGTCCAAGTCCGGTGATTAATGATAATATTAATTATTTGACTTTATACACTAGTTACTTTGTGGCAGTTATATCGATTATGGTATTATGGTTTATAGCTTGGGATTTATTCTTGCATGGACATTGTGTATCAACAGTACGTCCTATATCTATCAAACCTATTGGGGGTTTCATAGGCACTACTAGAAATTACCTCTATGGTAACAATTAAAAAATTATTGCGATAGGTACAAAAACCATTGCCATAGAGCTACCTCTACGATTTTATATGTATTGCATATGTGGGCGTTGGGATAGGACTATCGCAACGACATTTGCAACGGTTACAACAACTGTTCCAATATGTCTAGCTATTACAACGGTTTTTACAACTCCTAGTAAGATGGTTCAAATTATCTATTGCAACGGTTGAGAGATGTTGCAGTAGACTCTTTTGCAACGATGAAGAACCATTGCAATAGATTTTATTGCAATGACAAAAAAGCTTTGCAATAACCCTGTTGCAAAAATTATTAATCTTTTGCAATGATTTTTCACTACGTATGGCAATAGTTTTTGACACCTATTGCAACAATTTTTGAATGTTTTACAGTATTTTTTTGCCATCTATTATTGCAGCTAGGTTAAATACCAATTGATATATATATAGAGAGAGAAAATTATATTAATACACAATTATATATACATACATCACAACAAAATCTTTCATTAATAATTCAAATTAAAATATCCAACAAACTAGTAATCTAAATCCAAAAGCAAAATGTTAAAGTCAAATGGTCATTAGTTTTTCCATAAAGAATCAAGTTCGAGTAGCGATAAGTTTCACAAAATTCAATATCAAAAAGATCAATATTAAAATATCTATCAATAATTCAAAAATTTTCTCAAGTAAGGTTAATTTCTTCATCACTTTCTTCATCTCCTCCTTCATTTTGAACATCTATAAAAAAGAGAAAAAGTAATCTCTATTAGTACTTAAATGACAACATATTTAATTTTCAATTAGAACATAGAAGAACACGTATAAATAGAACATAAACAATATTAATAGCAAATGAATAAATTATTTATACAAATTAGTAAAAGAAATATAATTCATGAAGATAGAGAAAGAATGAACAAACAAATGAGAAAGAATCAAAGAATCAGCTCATTCTTTCCACACCACCCGTGCCTCTAAATCTGTCCGGCTTCACTAAAATCATTCCATCCCTTAATAATATCCTTTCATAAACCTCATCAACATGGAGAAAGAGATAGATCTACTATCTTACAATTCAGAACAAGAGCTAGATCTACTATGTTATCATTCTTTGTTGTTAAATCATACAATGTGGTTGTAATTCTTGCTAAAAAATGGAATTAGAACTTAGACCTTCCATCGGTTTGCAAAATCTGATACCGGTTTTCAAAGGCAAGCCCAAGCAATTATTTTCTAAAAATGTTCTAATATTTTCAAAGATTATAATTAAAGTAGTCCAAAAAAATAGTTTTAGAAAAATTTTGGAAGTATATCGCAGCATATTCCCCTGTTTCTAGTTGCTCATTAGCAGTAAAGCTTCATCTTTGAATAGAATTAAGCATACCTATTTTGTTCCAGGCTGCGAGACCTAACCAAGCCAATTACTAACATGATGCATGTGGGTATCTACACAAATCCCTTTAACTTTGTTCCAGGCCATAATCATAACCTAAGCACAAAATTAAAAAATAACTTAGAACGTGCAGGGAAAGAAAATGAGAGAAGCATAATTTTGTACCAGGTGAGCTGTCTTCGGACCAAAACGTGGAAGTAGAACCAAATTATCCAATGTACTAGGAATGTCTCCATCATATTTATAGAGACCAATCTTTGCAACTTGTTTAAGTTGTCGAGCCTTTCTTGTTTAAAATCCAACCTGACAATAAAATGTTATTTAAGTAGTTTAGAGTGAGGGCAAATGGCAATTCTATATGGGACAATCATGAATACAGTATTATCATAAATCGAATTTATTGAACACATACTGGGAAAATCAATCTCTTTATGGTGGCTTCATCAACTTTATACATTGTCTTAACACTCAGTAGACTATTTTCGAGGAGCCGTTGTGTCGCTTCTTCAGATTCAAATGACTTTATTAAATACCAACAAGAAGTCAGACAAGAATATCAACGCCTCATAAAATTACGGAGCATGTTCAATGAAAAAAATAATATCTGACTTCAAGTTATCATCTCCTCAGAAGGTTGATGTGGGGGCCGAGGGGGGGGGAGCAATTTTAGAAATCAAATATTGGTATTTTCCTAGCTATACCATTTTGACTTCATTTTTTAATGAAAATTTAGTCTACGAGGATGATGGAGATGATCATAATGACAATAAATAGAACTTAGTTAGTAACGCGACATACTAGTAGTTTTAGTGCACTATGCTGCCCTTTTTTTTAGTAACATGATAGAGATATCAAACTAACCTCTAGATAGGAAGAGGAAAAAGTTTCTGTATAGTGTAGTAACTTATTCAGAAGAGATAGAGCCTATTGTAAAGAGAACATGAATATATACCTATTATAAATAGATAACCACATTATTAATTAGCATCATATAGCTAAAACTACCAATGCTTGCCATGTGTAACATGACCCTTGGTCTAGCTTGATAACAATGAACCAACTAGTTCAGCAAATCTTCTTTCCTGATGAGATTGCGAATAGAAAAAGTGAAACGAAAGTAGTAATCAACATCAGCATAACGCCCTTCCAAAAACTACAAAATAACTAAGTTGATACTATCAACAATGAGTAATATCTAAGGAGAAAGTGTTAAAATATTATACAAGCGTACTCATAAAAAAAGATTTAAATTGCTTCATTTAATTTTCAATTTCACTTGTTGGATGCTACATCTAGCCTTTCCATTATTTATATGTTAAAAATGTCATTCCCACAAGTCTATATTGTCAAGCAAAAGACTTAAGAGCAACAAGTTGAGTTTATTCCTAAAAGGAGTCAAGAGGAGTTCAATGCCAGAACATTTCTACAAACCAGGAATCAAGTCCGCAAAGATGTATGCACCTTAGGTTGAAGAGAATTCATCCCTTCATCCATGTCAATGGCTTCCACAGGTGTATGTTCTGCCCATCTCATTCTGTGTATGCCTTCAATGACCCTTTCCCAGTTGGCAGGAGATTGTACAACATCAAATTTGCCAAATTTTAGTCTTACTATTCATAAAGAACAGTTGAAAACAATTTAGAGATTAAAGTCCTTTTTATTTCAACAACAGAATTAAGACTTCTAAATGGAGATATAGCTCATAAATAAACATGCAGCATTCAATATTTATCTGAAAACTATAACAACAAAAAGATAAGGAAACAATAATTGTCTTGGAACTCACTTGACTGAGAATAAATATGGTCAGTTTTCTTAGCAAAATCTTCAATTTCTAGATGCTTGAGAAACTGCAACAAGTTTGAAAAAAAGACAAAATTTGTTTCATCTCTTTCAATGTTTCAGGGTTGAGCGGTAGCTAAATATGCTGAGGGTCCATCAAAAACAACCTCTCTACCCATAAAGGTAGGGGTAAGATCTTTGTACACTCAACTGCAAGACTCCCCGAACCCATAGTGCGTTGATTTTGGGTAGAGTATAAAGGAGTATGTTCTTAAAGTCTAAAATAATCTGTCACACTTGACCAAATAATACTATCCATTCTCCTACATTACAAACAAATGAAAATTTACACATGATATATGAATCACCTGGATCATATAGTTCTAGCATGTTAGTTCCAAAATTTTTGACATAAATTCTGTCTGATCGAATCACCCTTATACATAACTGAAACATTAATACATGTTGCAGGAAGAAAGGAAAATCTAAAAGGAACCCATAAGCTTCTTGTTCCTCTCAGTCTGGCCAATTATTAACATCAGACTTAGATACAAAACTAAAGGAAAAGAATACTTTTTTGGAGTTCCAACACATACCTCTGTGTTTCTTGACATCAAAATTGTAACTACAAATGCATACAATTTTCATTTTCTTTTCTAAAACTAAAAACTAGAATGAATGAATCTAATAATTGAATGAGTCCTTCTACTTGGATAGTCCTCCTTACTTACAAGAATGAAGTACCATTCCCCTTTAATTTTGCCCCAATACTAGAGTTTTAATCATCATATTTAGGTAAAAATATGACTTCCAGTTACGTGTTAAAAGCTAACTCCACTAGATCACAAAACTTTTGCCGATCATACAGATATTAGCACCAAAACTACAAATCACATCAAATTCAATGTCATTTTACATCTAATAGAGGATTGACAATGTTATTAAGACTTTAAAACTCTCACTACCAAATCTCAATTGAAATATCCTTTTTGTGTAGGATTACTGAAGGAAATTACTTGTACTTTCTTTTGAATATTTCCACATGTGAAGTGTTATAGATTGATATACATTCCAAGACAATGCTTACTTTAACTGACCATATGAAATAAATTGAACTGGAAAGAGGAAAAAAGAGCAAGCAAAACATCTTTAATGAGCATTTCTGCCAAAAAATAGAACCCTAACAATTGCAAGCTATTACCCATAAATTCATGGGATTTAATACTACCCAATAGATAATGCAGAAAAGTACTATTACTACTATGATTCAGGTACTAGATCTAGCTGCTATGCTAATTTCTATCTGTCCTCTATTGTAAATCAAAGCGGTGGTAGAGCAGCAGTCAAAGCAGCAGTCAGAGCATCGATTGGAGCATTAGTCGGAGCGTAGGTCAGAGTGTAGGTCGGAGAATCAGTGGGCAATCAGCGCAAAGGGCACTCACAGTGGGTGTTGACAACTGATGATCTGAGAGTGATGAGTAAAGTTGAGGGTGAAATGTTTTATATATAAAATATTGTTTTAATCTTTTATTATATTTATAAAATTTTTGGCAGATTTTGTGAAAAAATAGGGAGGAAAAATTAAAACCGATGCAATAGGTTTTTCTTACTAAAAACGTGTTTCCATAGGTGACTTTATGGCAACGGTTCACGTTACTATTGCTATAAGACACCCTATAGGAATGGTTATCCATGAATAAAAATAGTTATTGAATTATTAGAAAAACATTATTGTGCAATGGTTGGAACCATTGTAATAGACCATCTATCGCAACGCTTCTAGAACCGTTGCCAAAAGATTCATTGCAATAGGGGTAATTTCTAGTAGTAAGGTATAGGTATTTGTGCTACTTGTAGTATATTGTGTGGAGATTGTATCTATCATCCTTATGAAGGGTTTCATATATATAGGATCAGACTATTGTTTGCAGAGTGTTGATTGAGCCTTTTAACCATATGACAGTGGCGGTTTATGAAAGGCCCAGTTTAATATTACTTGTCAAGACTAGTTGGTTACCTTGTATAGTTAATTATTTTATGGTTAGTTCATGATAGGTTGAATATTGGAATGCTATTGATATTTGCGTATGATTCATATTCTTTTATCTTTTGAGTATATTATTACACATGATTATCCATTTCTTAGGCATGATGGTTTTAGACCCTAATATTTTGATTCCTTTCTTTACGGTTGCTTTATTATGGTAATTATCTCAAGTTTCGACTTATGGATTAGAGACCTTGATTATTATTGCACTAGTTCCTACTATGATTGTGAGGCTTGGAGAGGCTAGTGTGATGTCACGACCCAATTTATGAGTCATGATGGCACCTACTAAAACACGTCTATAGGTAAGCCAAATTGAAGCTCGAAGGTATTTGCAATAGGATAACTTGGTGGAAGATGCCCAAAAAAATAGCCGAATTAGACAATAATTTTTTTTAAAAAGTAAGGAAATAGAACAGTCTGCAAGGTTTTCATAACATAGAAAACCATCCCACTACCTGGTATAGTCAGTACAAGAGGCACTACCACACACCATAAGCTCTAGAATAGTTAATACAAATTGTCTCAAAACAAAAGACTAGACATAGATAAATAGAAGGAAAAAAGGAAAACTCTAATCTCAAATAGCTTACCCTATCTCCGAAATCCACCACAGAAAGATCTTTGAATCAACAGAGGACACTAGAACTCAGATCTACACCAAAAAGGTAAATAAGTGTAGTATAACTACCAAAACCACGGGTACTCACTAGGAATCATCGTCCAATTGCACTAAACCATGATATAAATATGATAAAATGCAAGATATCTTAAAAAATTCAAGGAAAAGGGGAAAACTTGAAAGTAACTCCAACTTCGTTGTACACATTTAAATAAATAAGTTGGAACTATATCTTAAAAGGCAAGCAATTACAACTACAAAATTGTCCCCCATAAGCTAATAAGTACAGAAAAGTAAATAACCCAATGAAGGCCCACATAAGCTTGGAGAGTACAATCAATTAAAGTACAACCTAAACCACCATCATTCACCAACTTCCATTATCCAAGTAGAATTTGTCTATTTCAAGCCACACTATAATAATTTTTCCATTTTCAAACTTTAACCAGCATCCATATTATCAATATCACAATCACTATCCGAACTCAAATCGATAAATATATCCTCAATGTCATTATCAATACCTAGACTCTAATAGGTAATTATATCATCAATATTGTATCAAATAGCTGAACTCAAACCGGTAATCATATAATTGTTGTCATTACGAATATCAAGACTAAAACAAGTATCCATATTATCAACATCAAAATCAATATCTGGACTCAAACTTATAAATATATCCTTAATATCAAAATCAATACTCAGACTCGAACCCGTGATTATATCTTCAATATTGTAACTAATAGCCGGACTTAAACTAGTAATCATATAATTATTATCATGGCCAATATCCGAACTTGAACTGGTATTTATATATATCATAAGCAATACCTATACTTGAACCAGTAAATATATAATCAACCTCATAATCAATACTCAGACATGAATCGGTAAATATATCATAAATATTGTTACCAATATCCGCACATGAATCATTAATCATATAATCATTATAATGGATAATATCAAAACTTGAACCGGTATATATATAATCAATATCATTAATAATACACGGACTCAAACTGGTAAATATATAATCAATATCATAATCAATAATTGGACATAAACTAGTACATATGTGTATATATATATATCATTAACACACTACCTATAAGCATCAACTCCCAATACCAACCCATCATAACCATCAAGTACCAAATATACTTAATGTTACCTTAGTAAGCATTCTGATGGTGTATAAAAAGCATATAAAAAGGTACAAGGGTCAACATGAATCTTAGCCTAAGGTGGGTAACATGACCAAAACAAGGGTCTAGTCGTGTCAGGCATCTCAAGTCCAACCCGAAATGGAGGCCGCCCTTAAAACCCAACTATAACGCCCTAACATCCTATGCCAGATGAATTCAAAACATTTAACAAGATATAACAAACCAAATATCCAATAAAATATCCAACCAATCTTAGCCCCAATGCCAATACTAGTATGCCCCAAAATTGGTCCATGTCATGTGGGAATACCAAGCCCAACTTGGACCAGAGATGTAACACCCCATATTTTTGTAGCATAATCTAAGTCCTAATACATGAGTATTCAAACATGAAATATTTGGAACACTCATTATTTTCAAGTTTAGAGCCTGCCATTGCGTAGGAAATTCAATTAACTTTCGAATAATATGAAATTCACCTAAATTCAATAACCAGGTAAGAAATTATGGCAATCTTAAGTTTTAGTCATTAACCACCATCATTTTAGCCCTTATCACATCACAGAGCTAGCATAAATGGTGATTCTCAATTTCCAGAGAAGCTCTGTGAAACCACCGCATTACGCCATCAGCCAAAATCCCAATTGTCCTTTTCCAGTATCCCATCGCGATAATGACACATCGCATTAAGGGTGAATTTCAGAATCAAAAGGGCATCGTGATTCCTCCACGTCGTGCCAAACCCTGAGTTCTCAATTATCCAATTCCAGTGACACGGCGTGATAGCACCGTGTCGCGCTAGTTGCCCATTTTGGGAAAATTTGACAAAAAATTAATATTTCATTTCAGGATAAAACAGTCATTTCCCTATTTTTTTAGTCTGTCCAGGTGTGATATTTAAGCCTTAAAAACATTTTTAAATCATTCTTTAATTAATTTCCCCCAAATCAAAAGGCATTCTCTCCCTATCAAGAACCCTAACTCTCAAATTCAAGGGCAATCCTTAAGAATTCACCAAGAACTTCAAGAAATCCACCAATTAAGGTATGTTAGATGTTCATCCATGGATCCCTTACATCCATGGAGTCCAAGAAACCTTTTTAAATTATAAAATTATGATCTTTCTTAAAGTTATTGTGTTTTAAATTGGGGATTTCACCCATGAATCTCAATAAACTATGATTCTATACAATGTTACCATGAAATTATTGTTATTATTAAATCCTCTATGTTTTAATATTTTTATTTATTAAATTAAACCCTGATTTAATGCTCTTAGGATGAATTCATGCTATTTCTATAAATTCCATGACATTTCTATGGTTTTTTTAAACTTTGAACGACAAGTGTTAGATAAAATGCCTACAAGAGTGATTTATTTAATAAGAGCCCTCATGTTTTGGTCTTCAAGCTTTAATGTCCTTTCAGTATTGTTGTTTTGAGTCCTGAGGGTATTAAATACACGAAAGCCATAGCTCTTTATTTAGTCTAGCCTCAGTACATCACAGAATAGTCTTCAGATTATATTATGAGCATTATCAGAATAATCAGATATAAGTTATTCAACTCAGAATAGTCTAGTACCTCAGTGTCTTTTAGTTGGGAGTAGGATTTAGCACCGATCCAGTGTAGGGATGGCAACTTCCTCATCAGGTAGGTAAAGCCGTTAGTAGTCCCTATACACCAAAACTACATAGCCAACATAGGATATGAGTATTCACTTATTAAACTAGGCTTGACTATCTTACAAAGGTCACCCGTCAGTTTAGGCTTGACACCCTTAGTCCTTTAGAAATTATATCAATTTAGTGGATCCACATAGCCATTGTTAGTACCCGTGGCACATTATTTACAGTCTTTCAACTAGATTTCTAGGTTTGAACTTGATAAGCTTAAATTGGGTAATCTCAGTTTGATTATACCTCCCACAGTCCCAGATATAGTCTCAGTTATAGTCCTAGCTCTGTTATTAAGTCTTGGTGTTGTTTGACTAAGGCATACAGATTTCAGTTATCTCAGTATATTAGTTTATAGATTTTACTCAGTTAATGTTATATGCTTGGTCATGCATCCACAATATTTATAAATTTTTCCACTTTTTTAGTAACTACAGATTCCATGCTCTTTATTCAGTACTCTATTCTTTACATGTATGTCTAGTTAATTATTATTATTCTTATTCATAATACCATGGATATCAACCAATCTCATTTAGCATACCAGTACATTCAAAGTACTAATTGCATATGTCTCATATCATAGGTGCTAACGCTCAGTTCCCGGATCGCACCTACATTCTCAAATTATTAGCAGTACAGTAGTAGTGGTAAGTCCTCCTCATCTGAGGATATATTATATTACTTCAGGTATTTATATCATTAGGCAGTAAAGTTAGTTGGGGACTATCCCATTAACTTATAGTATCCAGTTTAGTTGTTTTTCAAACACTACATTTAGCTATTCAAACTATTTAGATTTTAGTATTTTTGTTAGTTTCATAATTCAATAGTTATTTCATTATTAAAACCTTATGGCATTTCAGTTGTTCTTTTGCATTCATGATTATATTATTCAATGCTCAAGCAGGTACCAGCTCATGGGTTAGCTTGTGGTCTGTCGGGATTCTAAGCACTGTTTAAGAACTAAGGGTAGTCTTGGGTCATTAAAACTTGGTATCAAATCCTAAGGTGTTAAAGTGTCCTACAAAGTCTAAAAGTCCTGTCAAGTAGATTCTTATGCTTGGGTGTGTAGAGCACCACACTTATGGATGAGAAGCTACAAGGCATTTAGGAAAAAATTTCCCTTCTTTCAAGTATTCATGTCGTGCAATTGAGCATGAGCTCAAGTTAAACTCTCAGTTTAATCCATTTTTTCCTTCCATTTATAGAACATGACTCCCAAGAAGAACATAAGAAGAATAGGAACTCAACCAGCCCCTCAGCCCATCTAGACAGATCCTATGGATGAGCATGTCTATCATGAAGAATTCAGGGCTACATTCACTACTCTAGCAAACTCTGTAGAAAAACAAAATGAACAAACAATTGTTCTTCCAGACAACCCAGTGGCTAATACTGCTGCAAGTAAAATTTGGAATTACACCAGATGAATTGTCCTTCTTTCATGTGACCCATGTCTGAAGAAATCCACAAGAATTCCTAGATATGGTTTAGATGGTTACTGATGCTATAGAGGTAACTTCTAGTCAGAGTGCTGAATTGCCTGCATATTAGCTGTAGGATATAGCCCATACTGGGTTTAAGCAGTGGAAAGTTGATAAAGCTGTAGATGCAGGCACTATAGAATGGGAAGAGTTTTCCATGGTTTTTTTGGACAAATTCAGTCCATTAGAGTTCAGGGAGGCCAAAGCGTTAGAGTTCATTAATTTAAGGGAAGGCAGCATGAGCCTGAGGGAGTATTCTCTAAAGTTCTCTCAGTTTGATAGATATGCTCCTCACGTGATAGCTGACAGTAGGTCCAAAATAAGTAAGTTTGTGTCTAGCGTGTCTGGTAGTATGGTCAAGAAGTGTAGAAGCGTAATACAAATTAGTGAGATAGATTTGTCTAGGCTGATAGTCCATGCTCAATAGATAGAGTAGCAAAATAATAAGGAGAGGGAGAGAGAAAACAAGAGAGCTAGAATGGGTAGTTTTAATTTTAATTAGCCAAAGTCAAAAGGTGATAACTGTCATCAGTTTTATTAGAGGTCTTTAGCCCCAGTACCTTCTTCAGCAAGTTCCCAGTACCCAAATTCAGAATCAATAATAGGGATAGGGCACCAGGATCTAAGTACCAGGTCAATGTTAGTAGTGCTCGTACTAGTCCTTTATGTCAGAAGTATGGCAGACACCATCAGGGTGACTGTAGAGTGGGTACTGATGTGTGCTTTGGGTATGGCAAGATAGGTCATCGGATTCGAAAGTGTTGGGTAGTTTCTCAGAAAGGTAGAGATGTGTGTCAACAGGGCCAGTCCCATCAGTCGTCAGCTTCATTTGGATACCCAACTCAGCAGGGTGCCACTTCCAGTGTTACCAGTGGTCAATGTCCAAACAGATTATATGCTCTTCAGCCCCGCTAAGATCAGGAAAATTCTCCTGACGTAGTTACTTGTATGTTACAGGTCTTACACTTATATGTTTATGATTTAATAGACCCTGGAGCTTCTCTTTCTTTTGTAACTCCATATATAGCTATCAATTTCAGAGTCCGTCCTGAAACTCTAGCAGAGCCCTTTTCATTGTATACTCCAGTAGGCATTTCCATTGTAGCCAGACAAGTATACAAGAACTGTCCGATAATAATAGCTCAAAAAGTTACCTTAATTGATCTCATGGAGTTAGAGATGACGGATTTTGATGTCATTTTTGGCATGGATTGGCTCCACTCATGCTTTGCCTAGTTGATTATAGAAACAACATAGTTCATTTTTAGTTCCCTAATGAACCAGTCCTTGAATGGAGGGGTAGTACTACAACTCTTAAGGGTCACTTGATTTCATACCTTAGAGCCAGAAAGATGATATCTAAGGGGTGTGTCTACCATCTTTTATGAGTCAAAGACTCTAACTCAGAAACTCCAACTCTTGAGTTAGTTCAAGTAGTAAATGAATTCTCAGATGTATTTCCTAAAGATCTTCTCGGAGTTCCTCCCAAAAGGGAAATTAACTTTGGAATAGACCTTCTCCCAGATACTTAGCCTATATCTATCCCGCCATACAAAATAGATCCAGCTGAACTGAAAGAACTGAAAGAATAGTTGAAGGATCTCTTAGATAAGGGATTCATCAGACCCAACATCTCCCCGTAGGGCGCACCTATTTTATTTATGTGTAAGAAAG
Organism: Capsicum baccatum var. pendulum; assembly: GCA_030864225.1. Classification (NCBI taxonomy): domain Eukaryota; kingdom Viridiplantae; phylum Streptophyta; class Magnoliopsida; order Solanales; family Solanaceae; genus Capsicum; species Capsicum baccatum. Next base: position 135,579,019 of record CM061560.1, read on the forward strand.
ATGGTTCTCTCATAATGTGCATAAACTACCATCACTTGAACAAGGTCACAGTTAACAACAAATATCCACTTCAAAAAATCAATGATTTGTTCAACCAACTTCAGGGTGTCAGTTACTTTTCCAAGGCACATCTCAAATCAGGCTATCATTAGCTTAGAGTCAGAGAATGTGATATTCCAAAAATAGCTTTCTGAACTCAGTATGGTTATTTTGAATTTCTAGTCATGTCCTTTGGTCTTACAAATGCCCCAGCAGCCTTCATGGACTTGATGAAGTGAGTGTTCAAGTAGTACTTGGATATGTTTATTATAATATTCATTGTTGACATTCTTGGTTACTCTCGTACCAAAAATGATCATGCGGTCCATCTCAAAATAGTGTTGCAAACTCTTAGATCGTATTAGTTATTTGTTAAATTTAGTAAGTGTGAATTATGTCTAAGATCTATAGATTTTCTTGGTCATATTATTTCTGGTGATGGCATTAGAGTTGATCCTCAAAAGGATAAAGTGGTGAGAAACTAGCCTAGACCCATCTCACTGTCAGATATGAGGAGTTTGTTGGGTTTATCTGGCTATTACCATTGGTTTGTTAAAGGATATTCTTCTATTGCATCCCCCATGTCCAAAGTGACTCAGAAGAAAGTTTAGTTTTAATGGTCAAATTCATGCGAGAAGAGTTTTTAGGAGTTGAAGACTCGACTCACCTCAGCCCTAGTTCTTACTCTACTAGACAGTTCAGATGGTTTTGTTATGTATTGTGATTTATCTAGAGTATTTTTGGGTTATGTCCTAATGCAAAGAGGTAAGCTCATAGCCTACGCCTCCAGACAACTCAAGCCTCATGAGAAGAATTATCTGACTCATGATCTTGAACTAGCAATAGTAGTATTTGCCTTAAAGATTTGAAGTCATTACTTCTATGGGTGCATGTAGATATATTCACAGATCACAAAATTATTAAGTATGTGTTCTCTCAAAAAGATTTGAATTTGCGTCATAGAGGTTCTTTAGAGTTATTGAAGGATTATGACATAAGTGTTCTATATCATCCTGTCAAGGCCAATATAGCGGCTGGTGATCTCAGTTAAATGTCTATGGGTAGTGTGGCTCATGTTGAGGATGGTAAGAAGAATTTGGCTCAGGAAGTTCATCAGCTTACTAGACCAGGTGTCCGTCTACTCGATTCAGCAGAAGGCAATGTAGAGGTGCAGAGTAGCTTATAGTCATCTCTAGTTTCTGAGGTGAAGGAAAAGTTGGATAGAGATCACACTCTAGTTAAGTTTAAAGAATCAGTCAGAGATCAGAAAGTGGAGGTTTTCTCCCAAGGGGGAGATGGTGTTTTGCTTTGTCAGGGTAGATTGTGTGTGCCTGGTGTAGATGAGTTGAGGCAATGAATTCTTGCAGAAGAGCATGGTGCACGTTACCCTATTTATCTAGGGGCCATTAAGATGTACAATATTTTATGGGAGATCTATTGGTGGAATGGTATGAAGAGAGATATTTTAGAGTTTGTAGCTAAGTGCTCTATATGCCAACAAGTTAAGATTGTGCACTAGAAGCCTAGTGGGTCCATGCAGGAGTTCAGTATTCCCATGTGGAAATAGGAGGAAGTGAACATGGACTTTGTGACACTTTTGCCTCGTACCCGTCATTAACATGACTCTATTTAGGTTATCGTAGATAGGATGACCAAATAAACTTATTTCTGGCCAGTCCATACCTCTTACACAGCCGAGGACTATGCGAATCTCTATCTCAGTGAGTTTGTTAGGTTGCATGGTGTTCCCTTATCTATTATCTCAAATAGAGGTACTCAGCTTACCTCTCACTTCTGGAAAGCATTCAAAAATAGTCTTGGTACCCAAGTCCATCTCAGTATAGCTTTCCACCCTTAGACAGACGGTCAAGCAAAATAGATCATTCATACTCTTGAGGATATGCTAAGAGCATGCGTTACTGATTTCAAGGGTAGTTGGGATGACCATTTTCCTTTGATTTAATTTGAATACAATAACAGCTATCATTCAAGTATCTGTATGGCTCCATTTGAGGCTCTCTATTATAAGAGATATAGATCTCCAATTGGTTGGTTTAAAGTAGGTTAGGTCACTGTAGTATAGCCTGACTTGGTGTTTGATGCATTAGAGAAGGGTTAGTTAATCAGAGAAAGGCTTAGGGCTACTCAGAGTCGACAGAAATCGCATGTAGATGTGAGAAGAAAGGATTTTGAGTTTGAGGCTGGTGATCTTGTATTCTTGAAAATCTCTCCTATGAAGGGAGTGAGGAGATTCAACAAGAAAATAAAAGTCATTCCTCGATATGTAGGTACCTTCAGAATCCTCAATCATTTTGGAAAGGTTGCTTATAAGCTAGAGTTTCCTTTAGATTTAGCCTAGGTATACCTAGTGTTCCATGTCTCATTATCAAAAATGTATATTGGTGATTCAGTTGTATTTATTCCCTTAGAAAGTGTAGATAATCAGAACAGTATTTCCTTTAAGAAAGTTCTAGTCAAAATTCTTAATCATCAAGTTCGTAGACTAAGGAACAAAGATGTTCCACTAGCTAAAGTTCTTTAGCAGAATCAGTCTGTGTAGGGAGCCACTTGGGATGGAGAAGAAGATATGCGGACCAAGTGCCCTTATCTCTTCTCCACGAATCCAAATTCAGTATAAGATACCAAATCTTCTAAAGTTTTTTTGCAATTATCCTCAGTTTTATTTGTACTTTATGTACATGTTATTTGTGCATTCAGGAATCATTTCAGTCATGCATTCCATGCATCAGACATGCATATTAAGTATGTAAGCTTAGTCTATCAGTTTCCTCAGCTTAACCAATTTCATTCAGCGATGAATGTTCCAAATGAGGAGATATTGTTTTTGGGTGTTGTTTGACAAAAGCATACAAATTTCAATTAACTCGATATATCAGTTAACAGATTTTACTCAGTTCATGTTATATGTTTGGTCATGAATCAACAGTATTTACAAATTTTCCTGCATTTTTAGTATCTATAGATTCCATGCTCTTTATTCAGTACTCCTGTAACGACCTGATTTTCTAGAACTAGAACGCCACACGGTTGTCATGATCACAAAGGACAACAAGCTAACCCTCTATTAATATTTGTACTTGAACACTGTATAATATAGATAATAATTGAAAAAACTAGTGATAAGGTTCAAAATATCTAAAAATACTCAAAATTTAAAAATTAATACTGATACATCTGTCCAAAAAGCCTCTAAACTGTTTGAATTGTGGATTTGATGGGACATGTCCCCAACTAACTCCATCTACTAAAAATAAAATAAGTCTGATACAATAATAATAAAAATAAGTATCATCCTCAACTGAAGAAGACTCACTTCTATGTCTACTGCTGCTGACTGAGACTGAGTTACTAAGGGAACTCTGGATCTCGTGCCTCTGAATCTATGGTATCAAATAAAACACCATAGCGCAATTGCGTCAGTACGGGGATGTACTGAGTATGAAGATGAGGTAAGGCTAAATGCAAGGGCTTATGCATGAACAATTACTTAACTAAATAATCATGAGAGTGCTGAATGAGAACACATGCATGAATGCACAAATCATAACTGAAATCATCGTGACTCAAAATACTTAACCTCAAATACCGCCTTACTATCATCTGAGCTCACTACTAATACTGAGATACTGAATAACTAAATCTCCTTATATTGATAATCGAGTACGAGAATTGAGATCAGTCCTCTCTAGTGAGTGATCTCGGAAACTAATGTTATTAGAGCTGATTAACTGAATCTACTCACATCAATGACTGCACTCTAAACTTGTTACTTTCAACTGAGTGAATTAGAGATCAAACCTCTCTAAGGGATGATCCCTTGATCTACTATCAATGACAAGAAGAGATTTTTTCTAAGATTGAACCAATCTAGGGGAGGATCTCTGAATTTGATAATGAGAATAATCACCGAATCTGAGAATAAGATCAAGCCTATCTAGCAGGTGATCTCTAGATCTGATAACAATAATCCTTAACTGAATCTAAGACCGAGATCAAGCCTATCTAACGGGTGATATCTGGATCTGATAATGAGATTACTTAACTGAATCTAAGACTGATATCAAGCATATCTAGCGGGTGATCTCTGGATCTGATAATGAGATTACTCAACTAAATTTTAGACTGAAGGCAAGCCTATCTAGCAGGTGATCTTTGGATCAGATAATAAGAATAATCACTGAATCTGAGAATAAGATTATGCCTATCTAGCGGGTGATCTCTGTATCTAATAACAAGAATACTTAACTAAATCTGAGACTTAGATCAAGCCTATCTAGCGGGTAATCTCTGGATTTGATAATGAGATTACTCAACAGAATCTGAGAATGAGATCAAACCTATCTAGCGGATGATCTATGGATCTGATAACACTGATACTGAATAAATTTATGTTGAACCATGCCTATATAGAGGGTGACCCATGAATCAATGGAACTATTTGAGTTCCTAGCAGAGATAGATGACTATATCTGACAGTCCTGATTTCTGAGTTCTTTTCTGAAGATTGATAGTGAAACTGTAATTATTGGAGTGGCCACTTAACCGACATGCCTCAAATCTGAATTAGTAGGGTCCAACCTGTAACCTCAGTTGGAAAGGTGTGAATACCGTGTCACGGGTAAAGAGCTCTCTGGTAAAGCCTCTCTAACGGGTGACCCTCGTAGGAAGTGAAGCCTAAGAAAGTATAATAGTCAAGACTATCTAGCGGGTGACAAGCCTTTCTTAATGGGTGACTCCTACATCCTGCACTGGCTATGCAGTTCTACAGTTCAGGTATTGCTCCTAATGACTCTGCCTCTCTAATGAGGAGTCGTCATCCCTGCACTCGCTCGGTGCTAGCTCCTACTCCCAACTAAAAGACTCTGAACTGATTCTCAACTTAAACTGAACTGAATCTAATACTGATCCTATTTCTCAAATGATCTAACTAAGTTAAGCTGAATTTACTTGGTTTCGTATCTGACAGAATACTACTGAATCTTGTTATCTGACTGAACGATACAGACATTTGAATAGATTACTCGATTACTACTGTGGTCTGAACTGAATACTCGAACACTACTAGATCTAAATTGAGTACAAAACTGAGGCTATATTTCTTAAGTTTTATATCTGCCTGAGAGTACAGAGTTCTATAACTCACTAAGTTCTGTGAATTGTGTCTTGACTTAGATTATCATAAAAACTTACACGAGCTCTAGACTGCAGCTAAATTATTGGGTCTAAATACCCCCAGGACTCGATAACATAAAAGTAAAGCACAACTATTCTTGAATTATCAAGACCATGGACATTTATTCACCTTCACAATTACTAAAGCATCTTTTCAAGCTTTTAGAATCATAAACATGTGATAGCATAGGGAGACATGTTGTTGGCTCATACTCCATCCAACAAGGTCTTGCATCAAACACTTAACAAGCATTAAAGAACACATAATTGGGGGATTTCATCCTAACATGTCACGATTCATTCTCTAAGGTTTTTCAACTAACACTTGGCATGCGTAGGCTTGCACACAATTGAGTATTTCTAGTCAACATGCTATAATGGCTCTAATTCCTTCACATAAGCATTTTATCAAATATATGAGGAACATGCTTTGGTTATTCAACAATTACAACACTTAATTGACATAAACACATCACTTAACAAGCAACTTGAAGAGGGTTTATTATAAATATCACATGAATATCACATACTAGGGTTAAATCTTGAAACCTCATAAACAAAACATGAATTATAAACTCAATAATAGCATGAATTCCAATTTCAATTCACATGAATTATGAAAACTCATAAACATAAGATCTTTGAAATTTAGAAAAGGGTTCTTGAGCTTCTTTGATGAAAGGGACCCAAGAAGAAACATTTGAATACCTTAGAAGACTCTTTCTTGAAGGTTATTGAAGAAATCCTTAGGATCGATCTTGATTTCTTGGCTACGGTTCTTGACTTCTTATGATAGAAAAAACTTGGATTTGGGGAAAAATTGATAAATAATGAAGTATTTTCATTATTTAGGGTATAGATCCCTTATATAGACTAGTTTAGGTCTTTAGGAAATTACCACTTGGTTCTTGAAATTAAAAAAAGGAATCCAAAATCTCGATTTCACATGCTGGCATGACGCGGTGGAATCACGCCAGCTCACTGGAAATAGTATAATTGTGAAACTGGTTTGTGGCGCGACGCAGTGGAAATTGTATTGCCACCTTGGTTGTGAACTGGAAAGGCACTACGACGTGGTAGAATCACGTTAGTGCACTGGAAATTGACAACTCTAAAATTAAGCCTTAGCGCGATGCACCATAATCCCGGATACTCACTGGATTTTGACAATTACTATTTTGGCTGGCTCCGCGATATGCTAAAGTGCTAAGTGGCACACTGTCTCACTAAAATGGCTCTAACTCTTCGCCCAAGTGTCAGATTTGGGCAAATTTGGTTTCGACAGTAAGCTTATTAAATTCTCTACATGTCAAATATTCAATATCAGGGAAATTCTATACAGTTCAAAATACTTCTCACTTGGGAATACACTTCTCAACCTTCAGGTCTGGATTAACACTTCACTAAACACACTCTAAGGCTCAGACTATGAGGGAATTTTGCGGGGTCTTACAACTCCATGATTTATATGTATGTCCAGTTAATTATTGTCATTTCTATTCATGAGACCATGCATATCAGTCTACCTCATTTAGCATACTAGTACATTCAAAGTACTGATCCCATACCTTTTCTTGTGCTCTATAATGTCTCATATCGTAGGTGTTGATGCTCAGTTCCCGAATCGCACCTAGATTCTCAGATTATCAGCAGTACAGTAGCAGTGATGACTCCTCATCATCCGAGGATAGATTATATTACTTCATGTATTTATATTAGTAGGTAGTAGAGTTAGTTGCGGCCTGTCCCATCAATTCATAGTATCCAGTTTAAAGGCTTTTCAGACACTACAGTTAGCTCTTCAGACTATTCAAATTTAAGATTTTTTGTCAGATTCATAGTTCAGTAGTTATTCATTATTAAAACCTTATGGCATTTCATTTGTTCTTTTGCATTCATGATTATATTAATCAGTGCTCACAGTAGGTACCAGCTCATGGGTTAGCTTATGGTCTTTCAAGACCGTAAGCGTCGTGTAACGACTAGGGGTAAGTCGCAGGTCGTTACAAGAGATCGCCCTATCAACACAACCTAAATATCTATTCAATTCATAAGTGCCGGATGAACTCAGACCAAATATCAAAAATAGTGTAAAATAAAGCTAATAGTTAATACTTAGACATTATCTAACATTTCATTAATGGAAAAAATCTAGCCAATATACCCAAGTCCACGGTCATCCACAAAACATCTACTAATCTGATGCCTAAACATGTCGGTACATGCCCCCGACAATAGCCATCACTAAGTAAAAATGAATCAAGTGTATGACTCATAGTAAAAGACAATGAAATGTATTCCTTCAGGAATATAGAATCTCACCACTTAAATGTCAACACATGATCTGCCCGAACACTTGGTCACTGTGTAGAAAAAAAGAAGAATCTCCAAAACCTATTTCGCGTGGAGACATAGCGTCCAAAGACGGTTAACAGTTCGAATGCTAGCATGTATCTCGAGGATAGAGATAAAATAGCACATTTGTTCAATCCAAGTCAAACCATCTTATGCAATAACATTTACATTAGTATAATCATGTGTGAAGATGCATATACATATGGTTATATAGTATCCAAATCATGGAAAGAGTCATAGCAATCATTCTTACATCAATCAGTCAAGAGTCATGGAGTGAAGAACTTTCAACCTTTCACCTTACCAATTAAAGAACCTTAAACTTACTTGTTACATTAGTCAAGGGGATCTGAACCTCAAACCAAATCAACCAATTTATACAAATTCCTTAGGCAAGGGACTCAAACCACAAGCTATTCATCAGACTAGGGACTCGAACTACTAGTCATTCCATTGGACTAGGCACTCGAACCACAAGCCATTCATTGGACTAGGGACTCGAACCACTACTCATTTATCGGAGCTAGGTACTCGAACCACTAGTCATTTTATTGTCATTGTTTGATGGCATTTGATATATTAACCCCTTTTAGTTCATGCATTAACATCTATTCAATCCATTTCACATTTATGGCCTTCAACCATTTACTCACATCGACACCAATCGGGACCATAAGGAATTCATAGGAGTATTCATTGATTAACAACTTTATTAGGCCAATAAATTTATTCAAATCATCATTCAATTAAAATTATAGTCATCAACACCCTTACAAGCCATTCAAGCTTTATTAGCCATTCTATACCACCCATTCGTTCCATACTCAATTTAAGTTTATGGTTAGGGAAATGAACCCCAATCTTAGCCATCAACCAACATGGTCATAATGTAGCTAATTACATGGCTAATAATATCATTACCACACCATTTATCAAACATTCACCCTTGACTGAAATATGAAAAGTGGCCTACCCATTGTGTATGACTCACTTGAGTCAACAATACCATAGGGTATGAGTGGTACACTAAATCATGCCCTAGGCTCCACATAGGTCAATTACACTGATCATGGTATGACTTCACACCCTTGAGTTATATCCAAAAGGTTTGACTTAGAACCAAAATCGTACCCATAAGTCATATAAAAAATAGTCCATTTTTGATCAAGTGCAAGCACCTTACGACTTACCAAGTTATGACTAGTACCTTAGTGTAAGACAAAGGGGAGGCAAAGTCGTATTGTGGATAGTATGCTTCTATCCTAGGCTGCTCAAGGTACAAGAGGAGAGGTGACAGAGGGTACGAATCATACTCAAGGGAACAAGTGACACACCTAACCTTACCTTGGTCAGAATGAACCATTGAAGAGACTTTTCCTACGGTCCATACCCTAGGTGTTTCAATTCTCCTCCACTTTGATCATTCATCCGCAAAGGATGGGTTAGGCAAGCATAAATACAAATTAACACATTATGATCCATCAAACAAACCTTTTAATAAGTTAGAACAAAGCATACAACAAGGATACGACACATATCATGATCATCATAGATCGACTATTCATTTTATTGGTTGTGGGATTCAAACCCATCATTTATCAAAAACACTTGATCGATACGAAGCTTAGGGACTTCAACCCATGTCTACAAAAGACATACATCAAATCAAGAAGATTAATACATACCTTGATCACGAGTTTCCGAAATGGAAAATAAATGCGGATAATTGAACTTTATGTCCTCCTCCGGCTCCCAAGTAGCTTCCTCGGACTATTGGTTCCTCCATAGAATCTTCACCAAAGCCACTTGTTTCGTTCGCAACCGGCGAACTTGCTGATCTAAGATTTTCATTGGGATATTCACATAGGACAAAGAGTTTGAATTGCCAACATTATCCAAGGGAAAAAACAAGGAAGGGTCACACACACATTTTCGCAACATAAAGACATGGAAAATTGGGGAAATGGAGTTCAATCAAGAAGACAACAACAACTCATAGGATACATTTCCAATTCTTTTCAAAATCAAATAGGGACCAACATAACGGGGAATAAGATTCCCCTTTTTACCAAATTGCATCACTCCCTTCATGAGAAACGCTTTCAAGAATACCCGTTCGCAAACACTAAACTCTAAATAACTTTAACTCATGTTATTTGAGACATTTTCAACCTCTCACAAATCATTTTCACCTTCTCTAAGGCTTGGTGAACTAGATCGAGGCCAAGCAACTTACCCTTGACAACTTGGTACCACCTGTTAAGAGATCGATATTGCCTACCATACAACGCCACAAAAGGCTCCTTGCCAATGCTAGAAAGTAAGTCTGATTCAACTTATAGCTTCACGGAGACACACCACTATGAGTGCTTGAGTCTAATTATGCACCACCACTTCCATGCTCAAGCATGTTAAAAGCTAAAAGGAGTTAACTTAAGCCATTGGGCTATATTCCTTACATCCTTCCCGAATACTATTCTACTCCATTACTATTATCATATGTAAAGCATAAGTAGATAACCTATGAAAACTATAACAAACTATTGTAGTCAAAATCAAAAAAATATGATTGACAATTAAAAACCTCGATATAACTATGCCATACAACAATTCATACACATGCCTTCCTAAACCTCTTAAGCACCCAACACGACTATTGGTATATCAACAAACAACATTATTCATTTCTATTGATTTTTATACTTACGGTATGATCTATTCTTCCCAAGATCTAGCACCCTCTATTATTTTCACAAAGGATTTCACCATTCACTCCTTTCCAAAACCTTAGTTCTAGAAGTCACCTTAGAATCTCCCCCACTTAGGGAATTCTATATTTCCCCATGTCAAAACATTCCCATTTTATTTGAGCCACTATCACTCCAATACAAGAAGGGTCATGGAGGAACTCAAGCATAAAAACCAATTATGCCACTCAAGGTAAGAACCCCAAAAGAGTCACGATATCATAGGCACAAAGGGTTTCATAGAAACTACCTAGGTCATAAATGAGACCCATCCCAACACAAAATACCAAAGGAGGAGTACTTAGGACTGGACACTAAACGACACACCACCATATATACCATTGATAAAGAAATGTAAGTTGAAAACACATATCATGGGAACAAAACATATGTTAGATATGAACCTTAGCCATAAGTGCTAATAGAATCCATTCCACACTAGTAGAGTGCCCTCTTGGCCGAGATAAGGCATAAGTGCTAATAGAATAGATTCCACACTAGTAGATTGCTCTCTCGACCGAGATAAGATAGGATTAGTAGATTAAACAATCCAACCTTCCCTTGGAGACCACCGCTAGAAGAAAAAACCTTTGACCTTTCTCCCATTATTCCTACAACCATAACACTCTGCTCTAATGGGTATCATCGAAGAGGTACACTAGGGACACTTAGTATCCTATACCCAAAACCATTCTATAAAGGAAGAATATGAGTTGGACAAATGTGCAAAACAAGACCAATCCCACACTCAACCTCCTTATTTATCAAATCAAAGAATGCTATAGGGGCATTGGTCAACCCAATAAGAATAATTAAGAACTAGTAGTGACCATACCAAGTTCTAAAGGCGGGCTTAAGGGTATCTACTTCCCCAACCATAAGTTAATAATAACCTAACCTAAGAATAATTTTAGAGAAACACTTCGCACATAGAGTCTCATCAAACAAATCATTAATTCTAGGGAGAGGATACTTATTGACTACAAAAATGTGCTCTAGAGAAGAACCTTCTGAGTTAGAACCTTTAACTTGGACCTAGCAATACGAACACCATTTTTAGGTTAACCAATGGAATCTATGATACGAAATAAATCTCCCTTTAGGCACCAAAGAACCACCTTCCCATTCAATGATTGGCTCATTAGGGAAATATGAACATAGCCCCATTGGTCAGACAATCTAAGGAAGCCTAACACAAATGTAACCAATCCATCCACAGCACAACATCAAAATCAACCATGCCCAGCTCTATCCAGTCTACAAAAACTTTTCTACTACAAACAGATACCACCCATCCCCTATAGACACTCTTAACAACCACAGAGTCTCCTATTTGGGTAGAAACAAAAAAGGGAGTAGACAGACTCTCACAGCAAAAAACCAAGATACACAATCACATAAGAAAGAGTAGAGCCTGGGTCAATCAATCAATACACATCATGAGAGAAATGTTTCAACATACTCGCATTATCTTCAAAAGGTGCCTCGAGATACTGAGAGATAGTAAGTGAATTGAAATAGTCTTGACTAATATCGAAGCTAGAAGTGGCATGTCTAGGTGCAGAAGCTAGAGAAGTGGCAACCAATACCCTTTTTTCCCAAGCGACAATCATTATGGGACACTCTTGTTGAATATGAACCAATTGACCATATTTAAAACAGTAATTATTTCCTTTGTCACAAGAACCATGGTGTGATCGACCACAAAATTGACAAGGAGGATGGGTGAATAAGGATTATGCCTCTCTAACCTAATGTTGGGCACCTTGTTCCCTATAAGCATTACTAATTTGAAAATGCCCATCTCCCAATGGGTTTGGGTAGGGAGCACTAGCTGCAGACTAGAATGTAGGACCTACCAAACACTTCTTATTGGACAAATTTCCACTATCTTAAGCCAATAGAGCAAAGGGGCGATGGAATCCAGCATTTTAAGGTGACTAAGAATAAGTTTCACCCACAAAATAAGGGTTAATGGGAAACTTTGGAGCACCTCAAGGACAATCAGATGTCACAACCCTTGACCGGGTCTGAATCCCAGAAATTGGATGAGCTTTATCCATATTGCCTTCAGTTGGGAAAAAAGAGCTCTTCTGAGCATCTAATTTTTTTGGATACATGCTATGGAAGATGAGAAACCAAAAATGAGAGGAATTCAAGACCTTAGACTCTATATAGTTTAAGATTGAAACACAAGAAAAGGAAACAATCCTAAATGTCTCATAGCCAACTTAGACCAGAGCACCCCGTAAACCCAACCTAAATATCTATTCAATTCATAAGTGTCGGATGAACTCCAACCAAATATCAAAGTTAGCGTAAAATAAATCTAATAGTCAATACTTAAACATTATCTAACATAACGTTAATGGCAATAATCTATCCAATATACCCAATTCCATAATAATCCACAAAACCTCTACAAATCCGATGCCAAAACATATCGTCCCATACCCTAGATAATAGCCAATAATGAGTAAAAATGAATAAAGTCAATGACTTGTAGTAAAAGACTATGAAATGTATGCCTTATGATGAATAAATCTCACCACTTTAATGTCAACACATGATCTTCCCAAACACTTGGTCACTGCATAAAAAAAAGAATCTTCGAACCAATATCGAGTGGGGACATACTATCCGAAGATGGTTAGTGGTTCGAGTGCTAGCATGTATCTCGAGGATAAGGATAAAATAGAGCTTCTTTCAATGCAAGTAAAACCATCATATGCAATCATATTTACATTAGTATAAGCATGTATGAAGATACATATACATATGGTTATATAGCATACCAAATCATGGAAATAGTTATAGCAATTATTCTTAAAGCATTCATTCATGAGTCATAGAGTGAAGAACTTTCAACCTTTCACCTTACAAATTTTAGAACCTTAAACTTCCTCGTTACATTAGTCAAGGGAATCCAAACCTCTAACCAACTTAAATAATTCATAAAAATGCCTTAGGCAAGGGACTCGAACCATGAGCCATTCATCGGACTAGGGACTCACACCACTAGTCATTCTATTGGACTAGGGACTCGAACCACAAGCCATTTATTCGACTAGGGACTCAAACCACTAGTCATTCATCGAACTAGGACTCGAACTACTTATCATTTTATTGCCATTATTTTATGACATTTGAACTCATAACCCCTTTTAGTTTATGCATTAACATCTAGTCAATCCATTTCACATTTAAGGGCTTCAACCATTTACCCATATTGACACCATAAAGGACCATATAGAATTCAAGAGAGTATACATCTATTAACCAATTGCTTAGTGCAATGACTTCATTCAAATAATCATTCAATTAAATTTATATTCATCAAGACCCTTAAAAGCCATTCAAGTTTTATTAGCCTTTCTATACCACACTTTAGTTCCATACATAATTCATGTTCATGTTTAGGGAAATAAATCTCTTTTTTAACCATCAACCTGCATGGTCGTAATTTAACTAATTACATGGCTAATAATATCATTACAATACCATTTATCAACCATTCATATTTATTGGGCCATCTCTCCAACTAAAGTCATAAATTAATCCATTACATAATTAACAAGGTTCTTACTAACCATTTACCAATCATTCATATTCATTATGACTTAATACGTGGATAACAATGACTTTACAAACCACTTATCAAGTACTCATATTCATTATAACAGTTTCACATCGCATTCATGTTCACTAGACCAAAACTACAATTCAAAACACTATTAGTATATGATTAGACATTTCATGTTGACCTTTTCACGAACACCTTGTGTGCAAACCTTTATCAATGCCAAGTTCAAGGTAGAATTCATTAATATTAGGATTACTCAAGACCCACATTTTATACCACAAACAAAAAGCACCCACATGTGTAAATCATCACCTATAACATGTATAAACACAAGTCTAAGCAAAAGCAAACATTATTCATCATTAGGTAACAAAACCCTTTTCATTTGATTTCAAAATTACCATGTGCACTTACTAATCCAAGTGTAAATTACATGGGTTTAGATTTACTTATCAAGGGGAAGAGATACATTCCTTATATAAGTTGATTCAATGAAGAACTTGGCACCTCTTTTACCTCTAGATGAACCCTCTTCAAACCCTATCATCCAATCTTGTTTCAAGAACTTTTGAGTATGTTTTGGAATATTTGATCCACCATACAATTGTTTTAGAATGCCATATACACGTATATAGTTAGAGGACTTAGGGTTTTCAGTGGGAAATAACTATAGAGCCTTTTACTTAAAAGCTGAATAATGTCCTTCCAGTTGGGTATGACTCACCTGAGTAAACCGTACCCCAGGGTACGTGTGGTACCCTAATTCGTACCCTAGGCTCCAACTAGGTCATATACACTAAACATGGTGTGAATTTACACCCTTGATTATTATCCAAAAGGTACTACTTCGACCCTAAACTCTACCCATGACCTGTACCAAAAATAGTCTAGTTTTGATCAAATACCATTACAAAGTTTGACACCAATACCAACACCGCCCAAACCCATAGTAGTGACATAAAACCTCTATCCGAGCACCAAGAATATCCATTCAGGACATGCCCCCGACCATCGTCAAAATTAAAGTCTAAGAAGAAAAAATACTATAAAGAAGTCCATAACATGGAATGGAGTCTTTTGGAGTATGGAATATCACCATTTCAGTTGGATATAAAGGTTACCCTAAATCCACGTCATTGAGTAGGAGGAGTAGTGTGTTTGTTTCCTGCATCACATTGACGGTTAGTGGGTGAACGCTTGCATGTAGTCAAGAATAAGGATAAAATAATGCCATTATTTGAAACCAAAGAAAATAACTATATGCAACCACATACATATATATACCATGTTGGGAAGGGGAACTGGGTTTAGCATGCATTTAAAACATTAACCTAGGTTGTATAGCTTTATCGTCATAATCCACCCATGAGGTATATGGGTTAACTGTTACCCACTAAACGAGCCCTAGTACGTGTAGCCACATAAACCAGAGATACCATAGGGGTTGGGGAGTCCCGTGTACTCTTCGTTGTCCATGATAGATATATAAAAGTATAACTTGGGGGATTCCCGTGTACCCTACAAGCATATGGTCACCATGACTAACCATCATGTCGGCAAACATAAGTTTCTAGTGTACGTCCATCGAACTCACACCTTCACAATATCTATTACAACCCGCCATGATTTCCCCAATAAAATATTTAGCACAAAACTAAACCACCTATTCCAATAGTCAATTATCAAGGCATTATTAAGTGGTATCGTCATACTGACTATAGCTGCAAGCAATGTCATTAGATAACACTTAGGGGATTCCCATGTACCTCACATGGTTTCCAATTAAACCAAAGCCATGTCTACCAAGGCCTTCCCAGCCTATGTAAAACTAAAAAAACCAATTAAAGTTCTATTACCATATCATGCAATGCAATGACTCAATAATAATCGGACTATGTAGCAAATTTATTCTCATAGGCATTTTTATAAACATATTAAGGGCATATAGTTTCAAAAACCAAAACCAAGTATCAATTGACCATTTTCATGTAACCATATGTTCAAACTATAATTATAGTATGAAAACCCATAAGAAAAACATGGAAAATTTTATACAACCAAGAAAAACCAAAACTCCTGAACATATATTTCAAAACCCAATCATTACCACATTAATACCATGAACATCATCCATTTGAACATAATTTAGTTGAACAAACAATGAGGGAGGATTAACATGCTTTAGACACCAAGGAAGACGGAGATAATCTATTTTGAAAGAACCAAATTGGTTGACTTGAAGAAACTCTAGCCTTTTTCTTAAACCAAGAGCTTGAGAGAGTTCACTAAGTGTTTTGATCTTCTAAAGTATAGAATGGGGGACCAAATAGTGTTATAAAACATGGGATCTTAGGGGATTGGGGTGGGAAATATCCAAAATACCCTCAACTTAAAACCCATAAAAAGAATACAGAAGGGTACGGTTGGACTCCTCAACTCGTATCCACATCATAAAAGTGGTACACTTAAGTCCTCACTTTATTAAAATGTTAGACACCACATTCTATCAAACATACGACTTATTTGGCCAAATTGTTTCATCACCATATGTCTAGTACCACTCCATTCGTACCATAGGTAGAACATCCAACACTGGACACTGGACAACTAATAATTGGACTCAACCCTCTCGTCACATTAACATATAACTCACACCACAAACCTATAACAATAACAAACACCCAACCACCAGACATTGGACACCTTAATAGTTGGGTCACTTAAACTGTACCACACCATATGACTAGTAAGGTAAGTTGTATGATGATCAGAAAGTTTAATACTCAATAAACTTGCAAGTACAAGAACCTAGGGCATTTCAATTCTCCCCTACTTTGATAATTCATCATGGAATAATGGAACAAAGTAGTACAAGCACGATTTACACCCCAACACATCTAATCTAACCTTTAAAGAAGTTAGAAAACAAAGATGAAATGAATCAATCTTTCCTTAACTGTATTAGAAAACAACGATGTTGTAAAGAATACATACCTTCCATAAAAATATTCAGAAAAGTAAACATGAATACATACTTGGACTTCATATCCTCTTCGGCTCCACATGTAGCCTCTTCGACCTAGTGGTTCTTCCATTTAAGCTTTATCGAGGCCACGTCCTTGGTTCGCAATCAACAAACCTGCCGATCCAAGATTTCCACTGGGACCTTCTCATAAGACATAGAATCAAAAATACCAATATACTTGATAAGCATAACTTTTGATAGATCACCCATAACCTTTCCCATCATGGAAACATGGAACACAGAATGAATGGATTTCAAACTAGAAGAAAACTCCAACTCATATGCAATATTATCAATACTTCTCAAAACCAAGTAGGGACCAACATCCCAAGGATTGAGATTTCTCTTCTTCCCTAACTACATTACTCCCTTAGGAACACCCTATCCCCAATTTGAAACTCTAACTTCCTTCTTCTCAAATCTACATTGGATTTTTGGTGACTTTAGGTAGCCTTAATTCTATCCCGAATAACCCTCACCTTTTCCATAGCTTAGTGTACCAAATCCAACCTAAACATATCTTCCTCTCTAACCTCAAATCACCCTATATGAGATCTACACCTCCTATAATACAAGGCTTCAAAAGAAGCAATCCCAAAACCAGAGTGGCATCTATTATTATAAGCAAACTCTATAAGAGGCAATTTCTTAACCCAACAACCACTATAGTTAATTACACAAGAATGTAAGACCCTACAAAGTTCCCTCATAGTCCAGGCCTTAGAGCATGTCAAGTAAAGTATAATTCTGGCCCTAAAAGATTGAGAAGAGACTTCCCAAGTGATATATTTAAACCATATAGGAATTTCTTAAATTTAAATTTTTTCATGTAGAGAATTGAATTAGCTTTCCAACGATACCAATTTCATCCAAATTCGGCATCAGGTTGAGAAGGTATGGTTATTTAACTGAGTTGTCAGAACCTCCCAGGTGCGATAGATAATCCGATGGACCATTGAGTCTTCGAAAGACCATTGCTGGAACCATCATAACCAAGGTAGAAACTCTCTTTCCTAGCCCAAGTGTAATGGCTAGGACGACGAATAGTCAAGGCTGCGACGGACCATCGTTGAGACCATCGCCACCAAAATAGTATGGTGTTATCCTAGCCATCGTATGATGGATAATCTGATGGACCGTCGTACCTGCAATGGACCATCGATCCAAGAATCACATCGAGGTAGTGTGTTCCTTTTCTGGTCATCGTGTGATGGACGACTCGATGATTCATCAAACTTGTGACGGACCATTATTTTGACCATAACAACCCTCTTTTAGTATTTTTAACTCATTTTAACAAGAGGCTTTTTGGTTCCACTCTTTTATCAATAAGTTATTTTCCAAACGAACTTGATAGCCTCATTATCTTCCAAAATATCCAAAGGCTAGGGTTTCTCCATCAAGAACAAATCTAAAACACTTCTCCAAGAAATCAAAAAACTCACAATGGATTCTACCAATTGAGTTGAGATTTAAGTTCCCCAAGTTTAAGGGTTGCAAGAACCCTCTCTCAAGAGTAAGAAGAAGAGCTGAAGCAAGCTTGTTCATCCAATTTCACAATCCAAGGTATGTGGGGTTTTGAACAAGGGTAATCCTATCATCCTTGTGCTCAAAGTCTTATTTAAACTATGATATTTTTGTAATCTATGAGATTTTACATGAATTTGAATTAGGGTTTTTCACCCATTTTTATTGTTTGCAATATTTTGATGTTTCCCATGAATTGAGAGTCTAATGGCATGATTTTCACATATTTTCTTGAGAAATTGCAGCTGGGTATATACCACATTATTTTAATCCTTGAGAAATTAATAGTTGAAATATTTGAGATATTGAAGTATATGAGTATGTTGAGATTTTGAGACAAATTGCTGAAATTTCCAGATTTCTACATGAGTTATGAATCTAAATGCTATCTATTACGCTTTTGATGAATTTTAACTTGAGATTGTATTATAGGTTATTGAGTCCTACTTAATATTTCTAATTTTATGAACTCTTGTGCTATAACTACCCATGATTTGAGTATTCTGAGATTATTGAGAAATGGTTTGACCTAATGGTCATGGAAATTTGAATACCACTTCACTACATGAGATTATAGATTTGATTGTTGGGTTCTTAATGAACCATGAGACTATTTTGCGATGGATTTTCATGAGATAAGCCAGATAAGCTAACGGAAATAGTATTTAGCATCGAGTTGGGTAAGTTACTATGGTTTCTTAATCCTGAACTACATGCCATTGTAGGTTTGAAATTTTGGGCCTAAGGTCGAGATATTGGGCCCGAGGCCGAGATAAGTGATCACTAAATTAGGGTTATACTCCCTCAAAAGAGTATGACGCTCCTCCCCAACGTTGGGTCTCTTCGTTAGAAGGACAAAATGATGGACTGCATGTAGCTCGCATGGTTTATATTGGTTAAGAGAACCTCCCTTGATACAAGTTATTTTCCTAATAGCAAAGCTACAGATTTGCTCCTTAAGACTAATGTATTTTCTGTTGATATAAGTATTTTTTCTAAAGCTATGAGATAAGTTAGTTCCCTAAACTAGAGTATCTTTCTAGTGAGATAGAATAATTTCCCTAAAGCTTGAAACGAGATATTTTCCTAAAGTGAATGAAATGCCTCAAGTATGTTTAAAAGTTAAACCATGATGACTTATGAGATTTGTGTTACATAATCCATTCTACATGATTCATGAGCTTTATATTTTTAACTTATTCAAGCCATGTGAGTCATTACTTATTGCATGCATAATTTGATTAAAGAGTATTGATATTGTTTTATATAAGTGCATACACCCCCATAGACTCAGTACATTCCCAAGTGTTGATCCACATATACGTCTATGTGATACATTCTCTTATAATGTAGGTTCAGGTTCTCAGTTCCAGCCTCGTCAGTGACTTTCAAATACCTCTATCTATATTCCTACAGTGGTGAGTCCTCATGGTTCGAGGACCTATTTTTAGATATTTCTGTATTTGAGAGACTATGTTATTACTTTCAGTTCATTTTGAGTTAGTTGGGGACCTATCCCAACGGCTCTCTAATTCATAGATTAGTAGAGGCTTTGTCAGACTAGTTACCAGATTGTGATTGTGTTGAAAATTCTAGTATTATAGTCATTTAGACCAAGTATTTTCTCCATATCTCCCTTCATATGATATGACTATGCTAGTGTTTGAATTATTTTATCTTGAAATGAGTATTACTAGTAGAAACAAGCTCAAAGGGTTAGCTTGGGGCTACTTGTAGCTTTAAGCCCCATATGACATCCTGAGAGGCAATTTTGGGTCGTTACAGAGAAGTTAGTCCTTACTGGCAAGAAATAAGTAGACTGTCATCCTATCCACGATGAACGAAACTGAATAAAACTAATTCTTAGATCAACGAAGGTCGATAATAAAACCCATATTGATCGCTCCCCACTTTCACATAGGCAACTTAATTTCTTAATATAATCCTCAGAGCCTCATATTCTCAACTTTCACTTGCTGGCACACCATGCACTTGTCCACAAAATTAGCCACATCCTGCTTCATATTGTTCCACTAATAGATCTCTTTAAGTTCATGATACATTTTAATCAAACTAGGAAGAACAACATAGCATGACTCATGAGCCTCAGCCAAATCCTCTCTCACAAACCATCTACATCATGAACACATAATCTCCCTTGGTACTACAAGGAACCATCACCACTGATCTAGACGACCAACACCTTTTGTCCACCTATATCACCCTTGATCCTCATTAAGACCGGATCTTGAATCTACTTCTCCTTTATCTCAGCACTAAGAGAAGACCGCGTCTCTTCCTGTACAAATACACCACCATTCTCGGTGTCTAAGAGGTGAACTCCAAGGTTATCCAAATGGTGAATATCCTTCACTAACTCCCACTTCTCCTTATCCACATGAGCTAGAGTCCCCATGGATAACCTTCTAAGAATATCAGCATCCACGTTAGGTTTACCTAGGTGGTAGTGAAGACTCATATTATAGTCCTTGAGTAGCTCATGCCATCTCCTTTGCTTGAGGTTAAGCTCTTTCTAACTAAACACATATTGTAGGAGCTTATGATAAAAAAGACATCCACATGTACCTTATACAATAGTGATGCCAAATTTACAATGTGAATACTACAACTAGCAATTCCAAGTCATAAGTGAGATAATTCCTCACATGCACCTTCAACTGTCTAGAGGAATAAGCTATCAACTTCCCATATTACATTAAGACGTAACCAAGCCCCATGTTGGACGCATCATAATAGACCACAAACCCCTTACTGCCTTCAGGTAGAGTCAAGATCAAAGACAAAGTTATCTTATCCTTTAGCTTCTCAAAACTACCCTCACAAGCATCAGACCACATTAAATTTACCTTTTTCTAAGTCAATTTAGGCAATGGGGCGTATATAGTTAAAAAACTCTCCACAAACCTCCTATAGTAACCCGATAAACCCAACAAGCTTCGAATAACAACTAGAGTCGTGGGTCTAGTCCACATCTTTACCACTACAACTTTCTGTGGATCCATCATGATCTCTTCACTAGAAATTATATGACCAAGAAAAGTGATAGGGTTCAAACAGAATTCATATATCAATAACTTGGCATGCAACTGCTGCTCCATCAAGGTTTGCAATACAATGTAGAGGTGATTCGCTTGATCTACCTTGCTCGTAGAGTGTACCAAAATATCATCTATGAAAATAATAACAAACAAGTCTAGAAACTAATGGAAGACCCTATTAATCAAATCCATTAATGTAGTAGGGCCATTGATCAATCCAAATGACATAAAAGTTTTTGAAAAAGCCCATACCAGGTATGGAAGGTAGTCTTAGGTATATCCATCTCCCAAATCTTTAACTTATGGTACCTAGATCGAAGATCAATCTCAGAGAAAAACTTAGCACCCTACAACTTTTCAAACAAATCATCTATCCTTGGAAAGGGATAATTATTGTTACCATCACCTTGTTCAACATTCGGTAAACAATACACATCTAAAGAAAACCATCTTTCTTACACATGAATAACACCGGTGCACCCCATGGAGACACACTAGTGTGGATGAAACCTTTATCTAAAAGAACTTTTAGTTTCTCCATAAGTTCATTCAACTCAGCTAGAGCCATTCTACACATCCTTCTTATGCCTGGTGCACCACACGGAGAAACACTAGGGTGGACGAAACCTTTATCTAAAAGATCATTTAGTTTCCTCTTCAACTCCTTCAACTCAGATAGAGCCATTCTAAATGGGGGAATAAAAATAAGACGAGTGTTTGGAATAAGATCAATTCCAGACTTAATCTCCATATTAGGAGGAATACCAGAAAGTTCATCAGTGAAGACCTTAGGAAATTCATTTACCATTGGGACAAAGAAGGACCCTCCGAGTTAGAATCTTCTACCCAGACTAGATGATATAGACACCATTTGGATATTAATCTCTGAGCTCTAATATATGATATGAACTTCCCTTTTGGATCCAGGAAACCACCCTCTCACTCAATGACCAGTTCATTAGGAAATTTAAGGACAACCTTATGGGTCCGACATTCTGGAGAAGCATAGCATGAGTGCAGCTTATCCATCCCTAATATAATATCAAAGTCCTACATATCTAATTCAAATAGATACACCACAGTGTCTTTGCTACCAACAGATACCACACACCCATATAGACTATTTTAATAATACAAAGTCACCTACTAGGATAGAAATAGAAAAATGGTCTAAAAATACTCGAGTCCAAAACTAAAATGTACAGCCACAAATGGGGTCACATAAGAGAGAGTAGACCTCTGATCAAGTATATAGTACACATCATGAGGAAAAGTTTCAACATACCATTCATGACATCATTCGATGCCTCAGACTCCTGGCGAGTAGTGATAGTATAAACACAATTGTGACTAGTATCAAAACAAGATGGTTCTCTATTTGATGTTGGAGCTTAAGAAGAGGCATCTGGAACCTTGTTTTCCCTGAGGCAACCTTACCAAATGGACAATTTCTAAGGGCCGACCACAGTTGAAGTACTTGTCCCTCCTCTCATCATAGAAACCTTAATATAATCTACCATAAAACCTAAAGTGAGCATATAATGAAGCTGATTGGGCCCTACTAGCCTAAGAATGGACACCCTGGGACTTGAAGTTATCGCCACCTTAAAAATGCCTGTCACCCAACGACTTTGAGTTGGGAGCACTAGTCATCGGGTTAGTCCATAAATTTCCCTTCTTCTTCTTGGGCCACTTTCCCCCATCCCTTCTACTTTTCTATTGACCACCACCCTACTTAGAGAATCTAAACTTCTTTCCCTTCCTCTCCCCTATCTCAGCCTACTACTTCTTTATTTTCTCCACCTATTGGATATACATAACTAGTTTAGATATATCTATGTCCTTGTTTAACACGACAACCTTGCTCTCCAAGATCAAACTTGGGATAAATCGGAAGAAAACTTCTTCATCTCGCCCTAATACTAGAAACCATCTTAGGAGCATACCGAGATAACTTTTGAAACTTTCAGGCATACTCCATGACTGATATCTTTCCTTGCTTCAAATTAACAAACTCTTCTATTTTTGCTTCCCTCAACTCCTAAGGAAAGAAGCGGTTCTGAAAAGCATTAGAAAAATCCTCTCATAGAAATGACTTACCATCATCACCCCTTGACTGATCTCACTCCATGTACCATAGGCATGCCAAAATCTTTAGCTGGAAGGTAGTGACAGTGCCCAAGCTTACAGGCAAGTTTACGTGGTCTACCAAGTAGTAAAAGGGCCTTTAAGAAAGCCGAATGTCAATTCCAAAGGGACTTCTTCCAAAATCAATTCAATTCTAGTTTAACTTCTAAGATTAATTTAATGCCAAGGTAACAAAAAAGAGTTTGGAATATTGTAAACAAAATATAAAGTAACAGTGCACAAACTAAAAGTAATTGAGACAATCAATAGAGTAAAGCTCATGGTTAAAGCACTTTGAACGATCATACAATGTTATTGAACTTCATTCATTAACTTGCTTATCTTAGTTGTTGATTCGTAGGGTTAATTGCATGATCATAGTCTCCCAACCTCTAACCATTTACCTAACTTGAACATTATAACTACATCATTGAGCAGGGATGTAATAATTAAATTAAGTTCTTTAAGATATCATCCTATCTGTGAATCAAGTAAGGCTTTTTGGTACATCTCTATCCTAGATAATAATTTAAATTCTTTATTTCATAAAAGAATACAAACCTTACTTTGTTTATTCCCATGTTCTATCACCCTATTCCCTCTCTCAAGATCACAATGGTGACAAAAGATGTATTTTCTAGTAGATCAATTCATCAAATAATTAAATCAAGATAAACAAACAATCAATAATAATAACCAATTTAAACCAATTTAATCTAAAATAATAGTACTTATGTTCTTGGCTTTAACCCTGAAGAGGGGGCGTTTAGCCACTAATATTCATAATAATGATCCAAATAATTGAATACATGTTATGATATAACTACAAGCTAAATAAAAATTATAAAACATAAATTAAAGTGTATTAGCCTACCAAATATGTCCAAACTATTCCAAGAATTGTCCAAGATTGTCCACCCACTTTTTAATAAAGTGTGCAAAGTGTGTATATATAACAAATTAATCCTAATCCTTGTAGGAGTAAAAGAATTTCACGTGATTTCAAAGATATTCCCAGATCCAATAACGTGTGCAATTTATAACATTATAGTGGAACAATACCTAATCCATGTAGGACAAAGATGTTAAGTAAAATTATTTTGCCGTGTATGATCTACCCAACACGACAGGTTGGTAATGTCGTTGGAGTACTGACATGATTCATTGCTTATCTCGTTTTGGTAGCCAACTCGAGGCATAGCTCATAGCATTTCTGGAGTGGTGCATCCCATCCTTATCGCTTTAGCTCATGGGAGTAAGCCTCCAAAATAAATTCTAAGTGTTGAACATCTTATCTTTTTCCCATGCATTTTGTAGAGTATTCCAATAAATTGTCATCCTTTATATCATAAATATATCACAATATTCAGCTCACAAAGCTTCCTACATAACCTCACACCACATATTAGAGATCATAACAATACAATATCGATAACAATGAATCAAAGTGCGAGCTAAGATAAGGCTAGTTCCATCGATCTTCATCTAAATGCTCTGACTCTAAACTTAATACAATTGAACTTTGAACATTACAAATAATTTATTCCACTCATAATTACACATAAAAACCATTTGGAACTAGTTAAACACATTAGAATCAAACGAACCCAACTAAAAACTTAACTAGCTCAAGCTAGTCAAGCCAGTTTTCTAAATCGATCTCTAAATGTCTCAATTAAGTACAAACTTTTTTAAAACACTTTGAACCATTGTAATCACATAATTAGACACTTATATGCTTATTTGTATCATGTTAACGCATAAATCACCCGAAGTATCCTCAAAACAAAGCTAAATAAACTAGAATAGTAATACTAGAGTACATAAATACACCCAACTTCATCACCCCACACTTAAAGCCTTGTTCGTCCTCGAACAACTCTTAAATATAAGAATCATTAGTTGAAGAGACTCTAAACTTCTACGACATGCATGAGACTCAAGCTAGTACTATAGTGACTATATGAATGCAAGTTTCTACACTAACTATGTTACAACATAATTGAAATCTCATGAACACTATTCCAAAACATCTGAGCCTCAAGAATTGATGCACCTAGTTGGAAACCTCATGATTATAGTTCAATCAATAACATCATACAAATAACCCATACTCAGAAAACATATGCCCCTCACAACAAGAGACTTACCCATAATCACTCACATAAAAGCATTTTATAACATAATGGGTTCAAAATCAAATTGCGCTTACTCTCCCAAGGAATTCACAAGTTACAAATAATGAACCACAGTCTTTCCCTTAGTGTAGTGATCAACTAATATCAGAATGATGAAGCTTAGGATGAATTAGGCTTTTTTCGAGTTGTAATGTAGACTTAGAGATGAGTAGGAACTATTTTGAATAATAGTGACTATCTTTCCTAAACGATTTAATACATAACTTTTTATAGTTAAAACTGATCTCCAACAACCAAATTAAACCATTTTTTTCTACCTTATTCATTTGTTTTTCACCCCATCTTATTAAGATGCTTTACATACACTATGGTGGGAGTATTTTATACACAACTCATTCAATTTGAAAAAATTTATATTGTTTTTATTACTCCACTCCACACCACAATACATAATAATTCTTTTGAACACCAATAGCTTATCACTTTGGGGCTTTAATTTTACCTTTTCTCCTCTTAGTTTTCAACTCCTTACTCAATTAATTTTTCATTTAAGTGCCTAGGAGCTTTGAATCAAATTCCTGTGAATCAAAGAAGGGATTAGGCTACGTATGAGGTTGCAAAATAAAAAGTTAAAGGCTCAATGATGTTTACTCAGATTAAACATAAGCATAGATTAGAAGAAGGTATAAAACAAGGCTATCAAAGAAATTCCTATATCATCTCCTAAACTCACATTCTTTATTTCGCTTTGCACACACACCGGGAAAGTTCTAGACATCACATCCAAATAGGAATCTACAAAAAACTTACATGCACATGGCACATGCTTAACTCACATAGGATCATCATCGACCTCAACCAAACAATAACATGAATTAAACATTTAAGCCACAAATATAAGAGTCATAAACATAAGCTTAGGAGTTTAAAAAGTAGTCATTCCTATAATCAACATGCTTTTTACAAACAAAACACTTACCTCATGCAATCAAAAATAGCACCAACGTGAATATCTTACACAAAATTTTGTAAATGGAGCCGAAAATTGGGATTTTCCCCACCCGCCACTTAAAAATCTACTTTGTCCCTGAAGAGAACTTTTAAAGTAAGAGATATAAATACTCCCTGTGGCCTCTAGGTCTAGCTAGCATCATCTTTATACATAAAGGAGGTCCGTGGGACCCTGCCTTCCTTTGGCATTTTTCTTAGCTCACATTTCCGGTACTCAGACATTCCATTAACCTGCGACTCAATCAAAAACAAAAAACTACATGAAATAAAAACAAAATACTAAAAAGAAAACATACCTACTTAACTTGGGTTGCCTCCCAAGCAGTGCCTAATTTAGTGTCACAGCATGGCCCAATTACGAATTAGTCGTTATCCTTCCTTCCCTTTCTCATTCTAGGTTTCCATTTTCCCATTCTTATAACTCCTCTTAGGAGTGAACTTTCAAGGGTACCTTGTTTTTCAACTTTAGCCTTTTTAGGCCCTTCAATTTCCATCATGTCTAGTGTAGGAATTAGAGACTTGGGTTGCTCAATGAGGATGTCTGAGGAGGCCCTTAATGGATTAACCACCCCAGACTCATCCCCTTCAATTATAGAAATCATGCACATGTCTTTATAGTGGGATAGTGTGTTGAGTAATTTATAAACTTTAAAAACTACCGCTTCATTCTCAAACCTTATTTTGAGTGTACCCTCTCTTACATTAATCAACGCTCCTCCCGTTGCTAAGAATGGACACCTCAAGATGATTGGTACCAGTTTGTCTGCCTAAAAATCTAGAATAATAAAGTCAGTAGGAATAAAAAATTTACCAACCTTTATGAGGACATCTTCTATGATTTCGGCGGGACAGATTTTGCTCCCATTGGCCAATTATAATAGTACAGAGCTCAATCTAGGCTTTTTCAAGTTCAAAGTGTTGAACAAGGAGAGGGGCGTCAAGTTGATACATGCCCCAAAGTTACTCAGTATGTGTACCACCTCACTATGACCCATCTGAAGTGGGAGAGTTAACTTCCCATGGTCCTTAAGTTTCTTATGTATTTTTGTCTTATTACAGCACTACACTCTTCAGTGAGAGCTACCGTTTCAACTTTCTACAGCTTTACCTTATTAGTAACAACATTCCTCAAGTACTTTGCATAATTTAGCATACCCTACAAAATATCTAAAAGAGGAAGGTTAATGTGAAGCTCTCTAAATGTGTCAAAGGACTTCTTAAAATATGCATCCTTCTTTGCTTTTTTGTGATTTTATGGGAATGAAATTTGTGGCATCTGCTTCTCCACTTTTACAATAATTTTTTCTTTCAAGTACTCAGACTTTCTTAAATTTTTAGTAACTTTTTTGGATATCTTTGGGGGACTCAAATAAATATCTGCCGCCTTTGTTGCCTTAGAAGGTTATCCATGGAGATTTTTAGCACTACTCAAAGTGATTACCATAACTTGTTTTGGATTTTTTGTATCTCCGGGATAACCACCTTGATACCTGGTATTCAGTGTTTGTTGTAAATGCCTCAACTGCAACTCTAAGCTTCTTGTGGTCACATGCTGATTCTTTAATTCTTCCTATCGACTTTTCGTATCCGCAGCCATTTGTGCTTGACTAGCTAAGAGTTGTTTTATCATCTCCTCCATGTTGCTAATTGAATTATTTGGTCGAGCCTGCTGCTGTATTTGTTATTATACATTCCAAGGCTGAGTTTTCCACTTCATGTTGTAGGCATTAAAAAAATTTGGCCTTTGAGCATTTCCCTCAAACATTACGTATTCTGGATTTGAAGCACACATGGCCGCATAATGACCACTATTTCCACTAACCTCGCACCGTCCAATGGTCTACTGAACTACATTGGTTGCTTTTGAAGGCTGTGTAGCTTCCAATTTTAGGTTGTTGAACTAAGTGTTTATCATATTTTGCATTACCTCAACCTAAGCTAATAAAGTAGCGTATTGGTCCACCTCCTATGAACCTGTAACTTTCTTAATAGAACTACTAGAATTACCATTCCACTCTAGCTTTCCTTGTGTGATGCTGTTTATTAAAGTGTACAACTCATCATATGTCATCTCAAGAGCTTGACCACCTGCAGTTGAATCAAGCAATATTTTTGTATTGTGGTAAAGAGCCTCTAAAAAAGTATGAGAAAGTACCTCATTGGACTGCTGATGGTGTGGATAGTCCCAAAGAAGATCATTGAACCGCTCCTTAACATGATAAAAATTCTTGTATGGATTCAGTTTGAGGCACACTATCTCACTATGAAGTCTCATAATGTTACCAAACAGGAAGAACTACATAAGGAATTTTCTGGATATGTCATCCCATGATGTGGTTGAATTTGTCAGTTCTTTATTCAACCACTTTTTTACTTCCCCAATCAGTGAAAAGGGGAACAACGTCATCCTCACATAGTTTGCATTTACTCCCGTAGGAATGAATGTTCACTAATTTCCAAAAAAAATTTCAAGTGGATCTTTATACGAAAGCCTTGTGAACTGTCCACTGCTAATCAGAAGTTATACCCTATTCTCTTTGAGCTCAAAATTGCCTCCAGCTACGGGCATTGAAAATAGGGAGGTCAAATTTGTGGGATATGGGATTGCCACTGCCCTAATTGTTCTGCGGGTTGCCTGTTCTTCAGCCATTGGAGCAGGATTTTCTTGGTCTTCTATTATTTGAGTAATTTGGGGGAGAAGAACTGCTTCTCTCTTTTGTTGATGGAAATGTTTCTCGGGTTTTGGGCTTCGTTCAACTAATTCCTGATCCCTTGCCAACTTACTACTTTGAAAACCTGTTTTCTATATAAACAAAATCATGACCAAGTGTAAAAAAACAAATAAATCTAAAAGTAACACTAAGAATAAAACAGTTGCCAAATTAAAAGTCCCCAGCAATGGCGCCTAAAATTTGATAGCGCCCAAGAGCACACAAAAGTTTACGTGGTCTACCAAGTTGTAAAGCGGCCTTCAAGAAAGCCGAAAGTTGATCCCACAGGGACTTGTTCCAACAACTATTCAATGATAGTTTAACTTCTAAGAATAATTTAATCGTAAGGTGACAAAAAAGAGATTGGAATATTGTAAACTAAAAGTAAACTAACAGTGCATAAAGTAAAAATACATGAAACAATCAATGGAGTAAAGCCTAGAGTTAAAGCACTTTGAACAATCATACTATGTTATTGAACTTCATTCATTAACTTGCTTATCTTCGTTGTTGATTCAAAGGATTAAATTCATGATCATGGTCTCCCGACCTCAAGACGTTTACCTAATTTGAACATTACAACTACATCGCTGAGTGGGAATGTAATAATTCAATTATGTTCTTTAAGATATCATCCTACGCGTGAATCAAGTAAGGATTCTTGGGAAATCCCTATCCTAGATACTAATTTAAATTCTTTATTTCATAAAAGAATACAAACCCTACTTTGTTTATTCCCACGTTCTGTCACCCTATTCCCTCTCCCGAGATCACAAGGGTGCCAAGCGATGTTTTTTTCGGGTGATCAATTCATCAAATAATTAAATCAATAATAGACAAACAACCAATAATAATATGCAAATTAAATGAATTTAATCAAAAATAATAGTACTCATTTTCTTGTCTTTAAACCTAGAAAGGCGGCGTTTAGCCACTAATATTAATAATCATGATCCAAATAATTGAATACATGTTATGATATAATTAAAAGCTAAATAAAATTTTATAAAACCTATATTAAAGTGCAGCATCCTCCCAAATACGCCCAAATCATTCCAATAATTGTCAAAGATTGTGCACCGACTCTTTAATAAAGTGTGGAAAGTGTGTATATATAATAAATTAATCCTAATCCTTGTAGGAGTAAAAGAATTTCATGTGATTTCCAAGATATTCCCAGCTCCAATAACGTGAGAAATTTATAAAATTATAGTGGAAAAATACCTAATCCATGTAGGACAAAGATGTTAAGTGAAATTGTTTTGCCGTGTATGATCTACCCAACACGACACGTTGGTAATGTCGTTGGAGTACTAATGTGATGTGTTTCTTATTTTGTTTTGGTAGACGACCCGGGGCATAGCTCATAGCATTTATGGAGTGGTGCATCACATCCATATCGCTTTATCTCACGGAGTTAGCCTCAAAAATAAATTCTAAGTGTTGAACGTCCTATCTTTTTCACATGCCTTTTGTAGAGTATTTCCAATGAATTTTCAGCCTTTATATCATCAATATATCACCTTATTCAGATCTCAAATATTCCTACATAATTACACACCATATATTAGAGATCATAACCACACAATATCTATAACAATGAAACAAAACACGAGCTAAGATAAGGCTAGATCCATTAATCTTCAACTTATTGCTCCGACTCTAAACTTAATCCAATTGAACTTTTCCTAATACAAACAAGTTATTACACTCATAAGTACACATTAAAATCATTTGTAACTACTTAAAAACATTATAATCAAACAAACCCCACTAGACACACAACTAGTTCTAGCTAATTAAACTAGTTTTCTCGATTAAACTCTACATGACTCAATAAAGTATAAACTTGTTTAAAAACACTTTGAAGCATTGTAATCATGTACTTAGACACTTATATGCTTATTTATATTTTATTAACACATAAATAACCCCAATTATCCTCAAAAAATGCTAAATAAGCTAGAATAGTAACACTAGAGTGCATAAAGACATCTAACAGCAGGTCGCAAACTCCATGCCCTCCATATTAGTGGCGTGCATAATGTGGAAAATCTTTTCCATCTCATCCAGAAAACCTTAAGGATCCTCCTTTACATTCAAACCAGTAAAGAAGGAAGGTTTTAGCCTCATAAACTGTCCAACCCTTATGGCCTCAAAAGATGGAGTAACTATAACACCACGCTCAGACTGAGAAGCTACCAAATGTACCAACATATGAATGGATTGATGGAACTCAGCGTTCGTCACTCCAGTCTGATGAGCTCAAGAAGGACTAGAGAGAACTGGTAGAACACTAAGAGGACAATCAGGAACTGGATCACTAGAATGGATCTAGACCCTACAAGTAGAACGTGTCCCATAAATATTGTCCTCTGGTAGGACAAAGAAGTTTTTGCAAACATTAGATCATCAAGGTGGAATGATCTTAAAAGCGAATAAACAAAAATTAGATAAGATTTCAGTATGTAGACTCTACAGCTTGAAAATAGAACACAAGAAAGAGAAGCATTCCTAAATACCTTGTGGCCTCTACCTTATGAGTGTGGAACCCTACACACTCTTAAAATAGACTCTACTCGACACGGCTTTGAGAACTTCTAATTGAAAATGAACCTAGGGATCTGATACCACTCTAACCGAACCAGGTCCTACTTACATCGGGTATCTCAAGTCCAACTTGAATCAGAGACCGCACCCAAGACCTAACCTTAACTGCCCTACACCCTTTGTCGGATGAATTTTGAATATATTAAAAAATATAATAGAATCAGTTCAAAAATATTTAAAGGAGTACATAACTATAACCAACCAACTATCAAATTAAATATCCAACTGGTGTCATCCTTAATTCCAATACCGATCCCAAAGATGACACCAAAACCATTACCACCTATGCCCATAGCAGTCACATAAAGCCTCTATCCAAAAACTGAGAACATCCAGTCAGACATACCCCAGACCATAGCCAAAACAAAATTCTAAGAAACAAAGAATTGTAAAGAAGTCCATAGCATGAAATAGAGTCTTTTGGAGTAAGGAAAGTCAACAATTTATTTTGATACAAAGGTTGTCCCCGAATCCAAGTCACTGTTTATGAGGAGTATTAAGGTCGGTTCCTGCCTCACATGGGGATACATTGTCCAAAGATACTTAGCGGGTGAAGACTAGCATGTACTCAAGGATAAGGATAAAATAATGACATTATTTAAAACCAAAGTAAATAACCATATGCAACCACATACATACATATATACTATGCCAGGAAGAGGAATCGAGTTTAGCATGCATTTAAAACCTTAACCTGGGTTGTATAGCTTTACTGTTATAATCCACCTATGAGCTATATGGGTCCAGTGTTACCCCCTGAACGATCCCCACTGCTTGTAGCCACACAAACCAGAGATATCATAAAGGACAAGGAATCCCATGTACCCTTCTCCCTCTATGACACATATATACAGATATATCTTAGGGGATTCCTATGTAACCTACAAACATATGATCACCATGACCAACCCTCATGTCAACAAACATGAGTTTTAAGTATCTGTCCATCATACTCACACCTTTATGGTTAAATATTACAATCTTTCATTATTGCCCCACTAAAACATTTAGCACATAACTAAACCACCTATTACATGAGAAAATTATCAAGGAATTATAAAGTGGTACCTTCATACCGAGTATAGCTTGAGAGCAATGTCATTAGCTAACACTTAGGGGATTCCAATGTACCCTACAAGATTTTAAATTAAACCATAGACGTGGCCACCAAGGCCTTCCCAATCCATTTAAAACCAACCAAACAGATTTAAGTTCCATTACCATATCAGGAAATGCAAGGTTTCAAAAGAAATCAAACTAGGTGGAAAAATCAATCTCATGGGCATTTTAACAAACATGTTGAGGGCATATAGTTTCCAAAATAAAAACCAAGTATCAATTGCCCATTCCCATGTAACCATATGTTCCAACATTAATTATTACATGAAATACCATAAGAAAAACATGGGAAAACACTATCCAACTATAATGCACAAAAATCTGGTACTTGGAACACTACACAATGGTCACAACCCCGAAGGACCACTAGCTAACCTATGACTGTTATATGTACCTATATACTGTATAACATACTAAATATAATGCGGAAATGAAGGCTAAAAGGCCATAAGGTTAAAAACTGCATGACTAATAAAATATAATATTTGAGTGAGGTAATAGAATACCCAAAACCAAAATACTGTCTGAACATACTATAGTTTGAAAAACCTCTAAAACATAACTGTCTGGATAAGGAGTTGATGGGACATATCTCCAACTAACTAAAATTTATAAGTTTAGTAATGAGATAAAAACTAAATGATCATGTCCTCGAAAGATGAGGACTCACTACTAACTCTGACTGCTGAGACTGGAATGCTACTGATGCTCTGGAGCTCGTGCTTGTGAACATATGGTAAAAGACACCATAGTGCAAATGTGTCAGTACTTTGAATGTACTAGTATACATGGAAGGTAGGCTGAATGCATGGGGTTAATATGCATGAATAATACTGGCTAACTGACTACTATGAATGTGAGAATACATGCATGAAAATGTCATAACTATATCTGAGATCATGATAAAATAAATTTACTGATAATTAATATAACTGATAACTGAATTCTGATGACTTATATAACTGATGACATAAGTGACTGTATCTGACAATCCTGAATCAGAAGGAACTAGCTGAGTATTGTACTGTACTGTTCTAAATTAACTATATCTGACAGTCCTAAATTTTATAGAACTATCTGAGTTCTATTACTAAGATAGAATGACTATATCTGACAGTCCTAATTCTGTAACTGAAACTATGGGAAGTAGTTATCTAATTGACATGCCCCTAATATGCCATTATGGCTGAGTTGGGGTCAAATTTGTAAACCCAATTGGAAGGGTGTCAATACCGCGCCACTGGTAAGGACAATATGTGAGTGACCCTCATCTTATAGTGTCCCCAAAATACAATGGTGGGTCCCTCATTTGACAGTGCTTATCTACCTCATCAACCCTTATCTGACAGTGTTGATGTCTCAACCTATGCTGGATAAATAGTTCTGGAATGCAAGGATGACTTCTAAGAATCACACCCTCATCTGACAACGTGTGTTCCCATCCTTGGGCTCACTTGGTGCTAATTCCTACTCCCATCTGAATGGACACTGATCATCGATTGCTGAACTGAGCTAGACTAAATTAACTGAGTTTTGTTGACTGACGGAATTGTATTAAGATTACTGCATTACTAAGCTTTCCTAAGTCACATGACTGACTGAGTTCTATGGTTCATGGCTTGACTGAGGATATCGTTAAAACATGACACAGACTCTAGGAATACAACTATATTTTTTGGGTACAAAAATCCCCAAGACTCGATAGAAGGAAGCTGACAAAGCATGACTTGCTTGAGTACAGGACCAACATCAATAATAAATAATCTACTGGCTAAGATATTTCATCAAACACTTGACATACATAACTTGTACATGAATGGAGATTTCATATTATCATAATAATATGGCACTTTTCCTTCACATAGGCATTTAATTAAACATGGGGAGAATATTCTATGGTTATACAATCATCAACACATCTAATAATTAAGAATACATCAATCAACTTGTGAATTGAAGGGTTTATCATGAATACCGCATAATTCCTCACATACTAGAATCAATTCTTGTAATTAATAGTCGATAACATGGAATAAAACCAAACAACAACATGAACATCACTTTTCAATTCAATCAAATCATAAACATTCATAAATATACAAATCTTTGATTTTGAAAAGAGATTCTTGAGCTTCATGGGTGAATGAAACCCATGAATCAACACATGACATACCTTAGTTCTATATTTAGCGAAGTTTGACGGAGAGACTTTCTTGAAATTGAATCCGCAATTGAAACCCTAGCTTGTTCTTTAGAGAAAATTGAGAGAAACTAGTATATTTTGTGTTCCAAATAAATGTATCTCATGTTAAAGGGCTTAAATAGGGGTGGGGAAATCGACCCTTTTAACCCTGGACACGTCTTTTAAATTGGTGAAAATTTCCCGACCTAGACCCAAGCGCGACGCGGCGCTATTGTGCCGCGTCCCTAGAATTTTTATATTGGGAACTAGGTAAATGGCGCAATGAAGAGCCATCGCATTGTCACTTCACTTGTGACCTGGAAGTTTGGCGCGACACAGAGAAATCGCGTTGAGACACTGGAAAAAGAACAATTGTCATTTTATCTTATGGTGTGGCGTGCCACATGACCAATATGGAATTGGTTTACGACGGGGACTTGAAATATTCATAACTTCTTGAAAATTCCCCATGGAATAAACAACATTCAATTTAGAAGCTAATACATGACATTCTTGAGACAAAATTAGTTAGGAAACTTTGGCGTATTACACCAACCAAGAACAACCAAAACCCTCAACACATATTTCAAAACCCAAATATTACTACATTAATACCATAAAAACCATCCATCAAAACATGATTTTAGTTGAACTAACAATGAGGGAGAAGTAACATGCCTTATACACCAAAGAATATGGAGATAATCCCTCTTAGAAGCCCAAAAGTGATTGACTTGAAGAAACAATATCCTTTTTCTTGAACTAAGAGCTTAAGAGAGATTTGAGAGAATTTGGTGAGTGTTTTGATCTTTTAAAGTGTAGAATGGGGGACCAAATAGTGTTATAACAAATGGTGTCTTAAAGGATTGTGGTGGGAAATGTCCAAAATACCCTTATTTTTAAAGTTGTTAGAAGAATGCAAAAGGATACAGTTGGACACCTCAACTCGTATCCATATCATACGAGAGGTGCCCTTAAGTCGTCACTTAATCAGAAAGTTTGACACCATATTTTGTCCAATATATGACTCAATTACCCAACTCAAATCATCATCATATGACTAGTTCCATTCCCGCCATCACCTAATCAAAACATCCAAGTCTAGACACTGGACAACACCCGATTGGGCTCAACCTCTTATCACATCAACATATAATTCAGCACCACTAACTCGTAGCCACAATAGGAACCCAACCACAAGACATTGGACAACTTATGAGTTAGGTCACCTAACTTGTACCCACACCATATGACTAGTAAGGTAAGTTGTATGATGATCAGAAAGCTCAAGACTCGAGAAATTTGCATGGACTAGAACATATGGTGGTTTAATGGGTCAAAGAGAACATTTCTAAATCCTCAAAATTCATCACAACACAAATTGTACCATGTAATATGCTAACGTATCTCAATGCACTTTTAGATGTTAAATAATCAACAATCAACACTAAGAGATTTTACATAAAACATGAGCAACTAAGCCAACTATGCCTAATTTATGGTCTTTGGATAGCTTAAAAATGTCCCAACTAACCCATGTTTTTCCAATCATAACACCAACACCAAAACCCTATACCAAATAAAACATAATATCATTAGCAGACTATGAACTAGCTCAATCTATGAGAAGGGAAAACCTAGCCTACCTAGATGCCAAAGAGAGTTCAAATAAACTGCTAAATCACTGATTTTTCCTTTTGAGAAGCTTTCACAAGGTTCCAGAATAAAAAAACTACAATTAACTCATCAACACGAGAACAATGATACCCATATTGTCCTATTGTTCTTTGGGTCCATAATTATGAAAAATCTCATGTACGGCTCATTTAAGAAAATCACATTTCTAAAACCAACTAAACGTCTCCATGTGCTCAAGGGGCACTTACCCTAAAACTGTGTGAATTTCAAGTCACCAATGTTTAAAGATTTTAGAGAAGAAAAGGGGAAATATACCATGTAAATGGAGGAATCTTACCTCAAATTTAAAGGAAAAATGTATAATTATTCTATTCCCAAACTCCCAAAATCACCCGCACTGTTATCCCAAACCTATTCCAGTATTTACGGTGTAAGTATCTTAAGCATGGATAAGGTATGGGAAAAATAGGCTAAGATGAAGTATTTATACCTTCCTAGGTGCCCGAGAGTCACATTTGCAATCTGTTGATAGATACTCATAATGCTCATCTAAAGGAGTAGTAGTCTCATTTGTGACATAGCCATCGCTATTACCAAGAATAGCCACACTGGCAAGAGTGTGGCTTTCACAATTAAGAATGTCGTGTTTCCGACCCTTTCTAGTGGTTTCCAATCAATATTGAGATCCATGTGTTGAGGTCGTTGGTACACCAACACTAGTTGAGACTTGCAAACTCAGTCAACACCTAGGGATTCATTAAAAATCTCGTATAGACAAAACAATTATGCTACCCTATCAAATTTAGTATTTCTAGCTCAATGGCGACATTGGAATTTCCATCTAAGGTTATCTCAACAAAAAGTGGGTCCTATACCTAACTTACCATTTTCTTAAGTTCCGACCAATAAATAAAAATGAGCATAGGTCCCTCAAGATCTGAAACAAAGGTTCACCCAGCCTGAAATAGACATTCTAGAGATATTGGAATAGTCATTTATGTCATATGAGATTGTTTGACTGAAATTTTTTCCTTTAAGCGAATTTAAACTAGAGAAGTCTTCATAGTAGGGAATTGGATCTATAAACCAAATGAACTACAAAGTAACAGAATCTTTAGTCATAGAGAGTTATAGATGACTTGGGGTGGCTATAGGAAAGCTCTAACAGCTAAATGAGTGAATACATGGAAAATGACCTGAAGGTTTATTATTATATCCACTACTAAAAGGACTTTTGTCTACAAAAGTAAATGATTTAGAGGTACGTAAAGTATCACACATGCAAGGATATTGGGTCTGTATCTTCTCAAGATATCCAAAGTAGCCTCCATAGTTGGGTGGTACCTCCACTGATCCTTAACTATACGAATCTCTCTAGTGCCTAACTATTTGACATCACTAGCCAAAATGAGCACAAACTCCTCCACGAAGGTTAATTTCTCATCCAACTAAACTAAATCTTATCTAAGCACATAGGATGGATCATGATTGTATCACCGCAAAATAAAAACATGGAAAACTGAATGAACGCTGCAAAATGTGGTGGTAAGGATAACTCATAAGACACCTCACTCACTATGTAAAAAATCCTGAAAGATCCAATATATCTTGGGTTGAGCTTGAACTTCCTAATAAACCTTATCACACCATTTATGGGCGACACACAAAGGAATACTTGATCACCATCTTCAAATATCAGTGCACAAAGTATACGATCAACATAAGCTTTTTACCTACCTCGAGTGACCCTCAACCGTCCAAAATTATCTCGACTCAATCTAATGACTCATGAAGAAAATTAGTATTATGAGGTCTAACCTCGAAAGTCTCAAACCATCAAATCGGGGAACGACATCGCCTAGCATACAAAGCCTTAAAAAGAGCCATCTCAACACTTGAATGATAACTTTTATTATATATGAACTCTGCCAAGGGTAAGTTTTTTTCTCATTTACCTCCAAAATATAAAACACAGGCTCGGAGCATATCCTTAAGAACTTAGATAATCTGCCCTAACCAGCTATATATATATGGATAGAAGGTTGTACAAAGATCCGCCTGAGTACCCAACTCTTCATAGAAAACCTTTTAAAAGCTAGAAGTCAACATGGAACCTCAGTCCAAAATGACTGATATAGGTACACCATGCAAATGAACTGTTTCACTCATATAGATACAGGCTAACATCTCGGTACTAAAGGACATCTTAATAGAAATAAAATAACTTGAGTTGGTCAATCAATCCCCAATGACCCAAATATCATTGGAACATGGAAGTGTAAGGGAACCCACTAACAAAGTCAAAGTCTATGGTAGTTCACTCCCATTTCCACTCAGTAATGGGTAGCCTCTAAATCAATCCACCAGGTTGTTGATGCTCGGCCTTCACCTACTGATAATATAAGAAACAAGGTATAATGTTTGCCATATCTTTATTCATATAACTACACCAATAACTTTGTCTCAAGACTCTAAACATCTTAGCAGTACCCAGATGGATAAAATACCTAGAGTTATGGGACTCATGCAAAATTGATTAAATTAAGTCCTCAACTATTAGAACACAAATACGGCTACGAATCTTAAGAAACCCTCAGACTCTTTTGCAGCTCTCTTAGACTCACCTCTAAACACATGATCATAAAGGTTGCAAATTCTATTATCCTCAAATTGGCAATCCTAATGTGCATAAATAGTAAGGACCTAGTCGTACCATCAAGTTTTCTAAGGACTGAACATCCCATGCCAATGGCCTCAAAGAAATCAAAATACATGCCAAGATATCATACTTATTGCCTTTAGGCTTAAGATGACTACTACATCATTCGCCTTGCCCGAATGATACAAGATGGACAAATCATAATCTTTAGAAAATCCATCCTTCTATGCTTCCTAACATTTAGTTCTCTTTGGGACACAAGATTTTGAAGGCTATAATGGTATGTGAAAATCTCACAATGCATACCATAATGATAATCTATTAAAATCTTAAGCGCAAAATCTACTACTGCTAACTACAAATAATGAATGGGGTAGTTGCGTTCTTGCACCTTAAGTTGCCTTGAAGAATAAGAGATAATACAACATGTTTCATCACTACATAATCCAAAGTAATAGTAGAAGAATCATAATAAATAGTGAACCCTCACCCTCAATAGAAAAAGCCAAATCAGGAGTAGATGTAAGGACCTCCTTGAGCTTATGAAATCTCGATTCATACTTCTCAAACCATAAAAAAGGGACCTCTTTCCCAGTTAATCTGGTTATTGGTGCTATAATAGAAGTGAAACCCTTGATGAAACTTCTATAATACCTGGCCAAGCCAATAAAGCTACGAACCTAGGTCAGAGATGTAGGCTTGGCCCAGTCATGAATAGCCTCAATCTTCAATTGGTCTACCATAATCCCATCAATAGACACCACATATCCAAGGAATGTAATTGACTCAAGTAAAAACTTACACTTAGAGAACTTGAAAAAACCCATATGATCTCTCAAAGTCTTAAGCACAATCTTTAAATATTGTGCATACTTCTCTCTACTCCTTCAATACACGAGAATGTTGTTGATAAACACAATAATGGAGGAATCTAAATAAGTCTTGAACACTTCATTCATCAAACCCATGAATGTGGCTGGGGCATTAGTCAACCCAAAATACATCACTAGGAACTCATAATGACCTTTACGAGTCCTCAAGGCTGTCTTTGGGATATCATCAGCTTGAATCTTGAACTGATGGTAACCAGACATCAAATCAATCTTAGAAAACACAGTTTCGCCTTAAAGTTAGTCAAATAAATCATAAATACAAGGCATAGATTACCGGTTCTTCATTGTCGCCTTATCAAGCTACCTATAATCAATACAAATGCACATAGAGCCATTTTTCTTCTTTACTAACAATATATGACCTCTCCAAGTGGACATGATCTATCTAATAAAACCCTTACCAATAAGATCCTAAAGCTGAGAATTTATCTCCTTAAGATTAATAGGATCTATAAGGTAAGGTGTCATACAAATATGTCGACTGCTGGGCTTAAGATCAATAAATAACTCAATCTCATAAATAGGAGGTATACTAAGAAGATTGGTAGGGAAAACATTAGGAAACTCATGAACTACAAGAACATAGTAAAGTGATGGAATCTCCATCCTAACATCATGAATATAAGTAAGATAAGACTCATAACCGCTCGAGATAAGTCTCGTAGCACAAACATGAGAAATAATACTCGTTGGCTTATGGCTAACTTCTCGTTGCCACACAATCTAGGGTATGTCAGGCATGGATAAGGTAATGGTCTAGGAAAAATAATCCATAACTGCATGATAGTGGGATAACCAGTCCATGCCCATAATCACATCAAAGTGAACCATGCCCAATATAATGAGATCAACATGATTATCAACATATCTTATAGTTAAATTACATGATCTAAGCACCTAATCTACTACTAATGAATCGCCCATAAGATTACATAGAAATAAAAGAACAAATAACAAATCCCAAGATAACTCCAACCATGGGGCATAATAAGCAGACATATAGGAATAAGTAGATCTCGGATTAAATAAAGCAAAGGTCAACTGAAAACACACCATAATCGTACCTATGATAACAGCATTCGAAGACTCAGCCTTAGGCCTAGCAAGTACTGCATACAACTGACCACGCCTACCACCTGGCCAGACTCCTTATTAATTATCTATCCTACCCGCTTGATAACCTCATCAAGCACTCTAGGAACTATCTACAACCATGCAAATTGCCTCTACCACAGGGATAAACTACTGTAATAGGGGTAACACTCTAAGATGAGGTAATAATCACTCTATGGCTTGGTTAATCTTGCGAGTAATGTCCAAAAGCTCCATCACCATAACATGCCATCTGAGCTACAAAAAGAACCAGAAGATATAGTAGAACCAGAATAACCACAACAACCAGAATAACTAGAGGACAAACTCCTTGATCATGACCACCACCCTAACCAGGGATATCACTAATACAAGACTTATCTTCATCAGTAATCTTGCGTATTTTCTTAACGAGTCTATTAAGCTGACTCTAGTGCTAATATGAATTATGAAAAGGGTATCTACCCTGAGAACTACTGTCTTTAAACTAGGAGATACTATGAATCCCACTAAAACTGCCTGGATATCAAGTTCTCTTATCACATCCCCCTTAGGACTCGTGATACACCCGTAATGTCACCCAAGCATTATCCAACACCTCATGAAAAGACCAACCTACAATAACAAAACTCTAAGTAGATATGGGAAGAGCAAGTCTCAATCCTCAAACAAAGCAACCTTCTCATTCTAACTAAATAAAATAGAAGTATCATTCCTATCGAAATCATGAAAATAAGCCTCATACTCCATAACAAAAGTAAAGACCTACTCCAACCATAACAAGTAATCACTCAAATAATCCCTAAGGATGTGGGGCATATAGTTCTCTAAGAAGATCTCAGAGAAATAAGCCCATGTCAAAGGAGAAGATCCAGCAGTCTTGGAATCAAGATAAACTCTCCACCAATATTGAGCTTCGAAGTGCAACTGAAAGCTAGTGTAATCCATGCTAGGAGTCTCAACTAGCCCAAAGTTACAAATCCTGTCCACACAAGCTATTAAAAACTCATATGTATCCTTACTTGATGACCTAAAAAACATAGGCAGAGCCAATCTTATTTATTTTACCAATATATATTGATCCTCAATAGACATATAAGCCTAGGAAACCACTAGGTGAGAAACTACTAGCACATGAGGGACTTTAACTCTAGGAGTTGTAGCTACAGGTTGTGCCTCTGCCTTAGTACGACTAAGATCTATAGACTGTGTACCACCAACCAACCCTAAAAGTTAAACCAAGGAATTTCTAAGTACTAAAGAAGAAATATACCCTTGTAGAGCCTAGGTTTATCCTTGGCCCACCACTGGATAGAGGAGAAGAACCTCTGGCTTAAGAGTAGGAATACGAGAACAATGATACCCATAATGCACTATTGTTCTTTAATTAAAAAATTATGCAAAATTCCATATGGAGATCCATGTGGGTCTCATCTAAGAAAAATCATATTTTCAAAACCAACTGAACATTCTCATATACTCAATGAGTAATTACCTTAAAAATGGGCGAATTTCGTACTATATTGGTACTAAAATCAAGTCACCAAGGTTTAGGGAATTTAGAGAAGATAAGGGGAAACTAAAAATGGAAATGGAGGAATCTTACCTCAAATTTGAAGGAAAAATGTGTAATCAATCTAGACCCAAGTTCCCAAAAGCATCTACAATGATATCTATTTGTTATTCCACTTTTTAGTGTTTAAGGCTATTGAGACTGGATGCGG
This sequence comes from Capsicum baccatum var. pendulum, assembly GCA_030864225.1. Lineage (NCBI taxonomy): Eukaryota > Viridiplantae > Streptophyta > Magnoliopsida > Solanales > Solanaceae > Capsicum > Capsicum baccatum. The sequence continues at coordinate 135,622,451 of CM061560.1, forward strand.
AATAGGGGAAAAGGGTTTAAATTAGGAATTTATACCTTTCTTAGGTGCTTGAGAGTTGCAGTTGTGATTTGTTGATCGTTATTTGTGATACTCGATTAAAATACTATAAGTCGTGTTTACAACATAGCCATTACTATTAGCGATACTAGCCATATTAACAAGAGTTTCTATTTTTTGACTAAGAATATCATATTCGTGACTCTTTTTGGTGGATGCTAGATTGATATGTCAATCCATGGGTCACAATCATTGGTGCACCAACACCAATTGAGACATAAAAACTTCCAAGTCTCCTCTAGCCCCTTGAGATTCATCAAAAATACCTTATACACAAATAGACTGTACTACCTAATCAAATTCAATATTTTGAATTAAATGGTGTAGTAAAAGTTTTCATCCAAGGTTGTTTTATCTAAACATGGGTCCCATACCCAATTAGCTATTTTCTTAACTTTTGTCCAATAGCTTAATATGAGCCCGAGTGCCTTAGGATGCAAATCAAAGATCGACCTAGCCTAAAACAAGTATTTCTCACCTATTGTACTAGTCAGATTTAGCATACAAGATCATTTGGCTAAAGATTTTTCCTAAGAACTAATTTGAAATAACAAAGATTTCAGAATAGGAAATTGGCTCTAAATTCTAAAAGAATTTCCCAAGAAATGAACTATTAGTCCCAAAAAATCATAAATGACTTAGGGAAGCTATAGGAAAGGTCTAATGGTGAAACTAAGAGAAAATATAGAAAATAACCTAAAGGGTTATTATATATGATAACTTGGGTTGCACTTTGAGTTAACCATGTTTATAAACAAATTATATCTACCTATGTATAGCTATAGTATTACTGTATATCCCTTTGTTCCTTTATTTATTCATGTTGTGTATTCATTCCTTATCTTCTTAAATTATTATGTATCCTCATTTCACTCATTATTCATCTATTATACATTAATGCATAACATAGTGTTGATGTTCTTATGTATTGCTAGAATAGGATAGTTCATCCTTAATACCTCCTTAGCCTTATTATGTTAGCTTCTTGGATAAGGATAAGATAGTTTATCCTTTTTATATTTTAGCTTTATTATGTAGTTTATCGAATATTTGAGTGTAGCTTATATTCCTTCTTGGTTGTTATTTATATTTTCATTATCTTTGGAGCTCAGTCGGTAGTTTCCTATTGAGTAAAACCTATTGGTACTCATACTACTATTTTTGAACATGCAGATCATAGTATGGATTCTTGCCATTATTATTGTGTTGTATGGAGCAGCTATGGTTTAGAGACATAAGGTGAGCTCCTGGCATATGGAGTATTTTTATTCTCTCTGTTATGTACTAGATTAGTCTCTATGTTTATTCAATGATGGGTTATATTAGTATATTAGTTTTTTACTGTATTTTGTAAGTCGTATTATATTAGAAGCTCTTGTACTAATTCCAATAGGTTTTGGGACTATCCTAAGCATTTTAGCCTTTTATTTTATTTATTCTACATTCTTCCTTTACTTTTTATAGTAGTCCGTTACTAGTAATTCTAGACTACGGGGTTGGCTTACTTAATGTTGGGTTATAGTAGGTACTATCATGACTTGAAAAAATGAAGTCACAGCAAATTGGGATCAGATATATGTTAACGTAAGTGTTGGTACAAGAGTAAAGTATCTCTAGAGTCCTGTAGATTAGTGCAGAGATGTCTATAACCTATTTTTGAGAGGCTATAGGGTGTTCTTAAGAAATTTTATTATCCTTAAGTATGTTCTTTAACTCCATTCTGTCCCAGGTAGTTGATATAAATTTGTCGAAAGATATAGGTGGGACATCAACATGTATTTCTAGTGGTTTAGTGTAGTGTCGAACTAGGAATTTAGGGATGCATGCCAAAGATATTAAGGGACAGTCAGTAGATTTAGGGCTAGCCTAGGCTCTGATAGAGTTTGTAATTTCTTAAGCCTTTTGAGATTTGGCATTGGAGATACCAAGTCTTTTTGTGGATACCCACAATTAGGGATTGCATTCGGTTCATCGAGCAACAATCAGGCCAGAGTTGGGCTTATTGGTACTTTGTTGGGTTTCTTATCCATTTAGAGTATGAAATTGGGTTTCTTGAGTCGTGTAAACATATCAGTATGCTATCTCCTTTAAAGCATAATGTGGCACATAGACTTATTATAGTATTATTATTGCCACTCCATTTGGAGATAAAGCATTTGATAGTTGTTAAGTCTTCCTTCTCTCAAGTTGTTGATCATGCTAAGGCCATAGAGAGGAATATATTGAGACTTTTAAAGGTTGCAGTAAGAGGCTATGTCATTAGTATAGCGTTATTATTACTCCATTCGAGAGTGAGGATTCTAATGACGGAGGTCATCTTTACTTAAATCCTATATGTTCTACACAGGTTGACTTTCAAACTATGGGTATCTCTTGGATTGGTTGAATCTATCATAGTGGGTAGAGTTCTCATAAAACCTTCTAGAGTTTTTAGTATGGGGATTTAGGTCACGGAGGCCTTTAAATATTAGTAAAGGCAGTATCTTTGAGTGTTATAAGAGCTTTTTTTTGTTGTGGCGACATGTACATTAGTCTAGAGAGTGCCCTAGATGGGATTTAGTTGTTTAAACAGAGTTAGCATATATTCCTTACCAGTGTAGAGTTCCTAAGGTGTGTTATGATTGCATGAAGGAGAGTCATTTTTGTAGGAAGTTCCCTCGATATTAGTTGGTTAGCTAGTTATGGTCAGCTCATATTTCTTGCTGGGTTAGGTCTTCTGGATTTGTTAAGACTATAGAGAGATTCATCACTTATCCACAGAGTGTCCTCATCATTGGATTATTAGTCGTTCAGCTTATTCACATTAGTTTAGAGTGTTGTTGCCCCATTAATTATATACAGTTCACTTAGTGCATCAGTTGGTCATTCAGTCGATTATTTTGAGTTTGGTTCTGATTGAATTTCTTTATCATCGGAACCATCAGTTATGTGACTTTATATTTCACTATAATAGGTGTTCTTTTATTTCCTACTTTTACCATTTCTTTGATATATATTGGGGTTCTTGTGTACATCCATGGTTGTATGCCTTAGTAGGTTTATATCGATTATTGTGTACCCTGAGATAGATTTCATAATTATATGACTGTCCAATAGATTATTTATTTTTTTAGTGGGTGGAGTGGATGAGTATTTTTTTTCTTATGGCATGTAGTATTTGGGTTCGAGTCCCAATTACCTTTGCATTTTGGTTTCCTTAGGGCCCTATAGTGGTATTTGCTATTGATTTTTATTTTTGGTACCACTTATTCATTACACTGATGCTTATATTATTGTCGTTATTATTACCATTGTTTGATGTTATTGCTCCTCACTTGGTAGATGACTAAACTTTTAGTATCTACTTAGAATCCCAGTTCTCACATTTCTTATTCATTAGCATGGGAAGCTAGATTAGTTGGAGGATTTCTCTCTTGTAGTAAGGTGATATTGGCCTATTTTCCTCTCTTTTTATTATTCTAGATCAGTTGGGATTGGAATATGGCAGTAAAGGTAAGTTGGCCTTCCATTGTTCTATTATGGTTAAAGAGTTAGCGATTTGGTTAAATTCTCCAATCTTGTGTTTAGGATTTTAGGACTTGCCTTCCAGGTTATAGAGGTTGTTTGCATTTGCCATCCCTCTCTATATATCTCATTCTATATTTGATCAGTTGAGGCCTTTTCATTGGATATAGTTAGTTCATAGCCCAGTAGTAGTTTTGATATTGATATCCAAATATCTTAAATTTTATATTTAGGTTTTTAGGTTTGTCTCCTTCTGATGGTTTCATCTTGTTATTGCTGCATAGTTGGAAACTCCGTTCTTTCCATGATGTGGCTTTTTTATGTGGAGTTGAAGAGTTGGAAATATGTAATCTTTTCTGTGATTCCTTCTTTAGTTGGCAGATTAGAAATTCTCTATTTAGAGTTTCTTGGTTCATCTTTTGGTAGTGCACTTGACCTTGGCATTGGTGTCGAGATTGGTCATTTCTTCCTTATCAATGTGATTCATGGTTTGATTAAGTTAATGTTTCCCTACTTGGTCTTATTTCAAGAAATGAATTAATTTGACCTAATAAGACTTGGTAAAGTGTTTATCTTAGATGATATGTATCTATGGGTATACCTTGCTGAGATGGATTATTTGATTTGTGAGTTCCCACCTATAGTTATGTTTCTCCAAGTTGTTATAGTTTTTGTTATCTCTAGCACGATTTGTAGCCTTTGTGAGTTCTTGAGTATGTTTTTCTGTTTTGTGCCCTTTAGTGGATATAGAGTTGGTTGTCTATTTCTTTAGCCGGTGATTGATCCTCCTCTATGAGTTTGTCCTACAGTTATATTTTATGCCCTCTTGTGGATATAGAGTTGGTTGCTTATTTTTTCAGTTAGTGTTTTATCCTCTATTATGATTTTGTCCTTCAACTATGTTTTAGCTTTGGCTCAACATTATTCATTAATGATATTTTTAATTTGAATAGTGATGTGTATTTGAGTATTTGACCTTAGCTTAGGTCTGTTGGCTCAGTTTTGAATTTACTGCCTTACATTGGCAATTTGAGGTTATAATTGATTTGGAGTGTGGATGCCTACCCATCTTCAGATTTGATTTGGGTAATCCATATTAATTCAGCCTTAGTGTTGAGATTGTAGTTTAGAGTTATCGAGTATGGGTGCAACCTTTATTTTTGGATTGGCCTTGGTTAGATTTTATCTATAGGCTAGTTAATCCTAGTATGTGATTGCCTACTCGATCTTCCTTAGTTTAGATGGATTGTGGTTTATAGGTGTTCAGATCATAGTCCATGAGCATGGTGTTAGTTCCTTTATATTTGACCTGTGTTTTTAGTTTTTGTCAAAAAATTTGATGGTTTACTCATCTAGAGTAGTATGATTGTGTTGGATTCTTGATCGCTTTATTCTTAGTTGTTGGGACGTCTTCGAGCAGATTATTTAGTGGTGAGGAGTTATGCTTTGGACTTCTCGTTTCAAGATTTGGTGGTCATTTAAATTAGTTGTAGCATTATCATATATTGCAGACCTTGGTTATCTCTATTTGTGGGCACAGGTAGCCCCTTATGAGCTTGCTCTCATGCTTGCAAGTATGGATTTTTGGTGGATCACCTTTTTTCCTTCAAGGTTAGTATGATGGAATTCCGTGGAGAAAACCTAGGTGACATTCATCTTGGTTGGGAGTGCCTATCAGGTTTTGAAAGACAAAAGTAAGTTACATGTGAATTTGGAGTTGGTTGCAAGGCTCATGCCTAGGTTTTCCTTTGGCTTGGATAAGTTTTAATTTATTGTGCTGGTATCAGTTTGTTGTAGTTTGGATTTGCGCGCATCAGCCTTCCTTGGTTCTGTTGGAGGCCATTTGGTGGTTAAGGTTGACTTTTAGTTGTTTTAAAGTAAAGTGCAGAAGTTGGTTGGAAAAGGGATATCTATGGCAAAATCCCATAAAAGTATCATTTAATCTTGAAGGTTATCTGGGAAGTCGTGCTTGGAGCTTGCGAACCTAGTATCTCATACCTACGAGCTTTCTTGATCTTTCAATAGATTGACTTTAGCGGATGAAAGTCCATTTAGTAATGGATATTGTAATGACCCTCCGGATCATTTCCTCACTTTTCAAGCATTTTTGTTTTTCTACATCTTCCAACAATTACTACAAGTCATTTATGACTTGATGAAACTGTTGGTTCAGTTATTCAAAAATTCATTTAGATTTTAGGCTCATTACCCTATTTTTGAGCTTTCACTATTTATAATTTGGTCTACGACTAAACCTTCTAATAGATAACCTCATATGAGAATTCCAACAGTGCCATCAACTCTAAAACATTGAATTTAAGTTAGAGGGAGCCTTTGTTCAGGTCTCAAGGCTTTCAAATTTATTTTGGGTTGTTGGGCGGATTATGTGAAATAAAAGAACTATAGGTATTGGCCCTACTTTTAGTCAAAACGACATTGTATGAAAGGTTTGATGGTTCCATTGAGTCCAGAACAACGACTTTGGCGGGTAGCATATTTTGTTTGTACATACGTGGTTCCAATGTGCAAAAAAAATTAGCAAGATCTTGTGCATCAGGTTGCTGATGCAATCACTTAAGCAAACATAGTGTCTCTTAAGCTTACTCAAGGTATGCAACATCTTTTCTCTTAAGAAACATTAAGAAGTTAGTTAATGTCCTCTTAAGCAATCACAAAGCTTGTATAAGTGGGTACTGCCCAAGCAGCTTGGATATTGCTTGAGCTATACCTAAACCCAAAGACTCTTTGCATAACCGATATCAGTGTCACCTAAGAGACTATCACATAATAGACAGGGTTATCGCTTAAGTGACATCTGGCACTATTAAACCCTCTTTCTCCACCAAATTTTCCATCACTTCTTCAACTATTTTTACAACAAATTAAGAGCTCACGTAAAGGGAAAGGTGGGAAATAATCCATATAGGTTATGGTAAGTAACCTAACTCATCTTTTTCATTTCCCATTAGGGTTCATTTGAATTTCAATCCTAATTCTTTGTAAAATTCATAGAAATTATGGCTTAAATTCCTAAACTTTGTGGGTTGATTTGAAATCCGAATTGTGCTTCATTTGTGCTCAACTTTTGAGCATAAAGTTCTTTTGATTTAGCAGACCTTGTGATGAGTTTAATTTTAGGTTCCATTGGCGGGCTTTGCTTGCTCATTCTTGACTTAAATTCAACCTACCCTTAATATAGCCTTACGACTCTCATTTTACTCCTACGGACATATAGATTAATATTTTGATAGCATTATGATATTTTGGGATCATGGAGCAAGGGAAAATAATTTATGGATGATTCAATGGTTATGGTTCAGCTTCTAGGTAGGCTTCTGTCTATTTTTCATCATTAGATGGTGTTTTATAAGTATTGCATGTTAGATAGTGATGTTGCACCATGATTTTAGGTAGAACACCATGAGTTAGCCTATATTGTGAGTTTGGGGGATAAAAGGATATTGGACCTTTATGCTTAAATACTTATTATATTTCTATGATCCTAACATCTTCTTAATAGATCGAGCTAATTTGTAGATTTTTATGACAGTATTCTAGATATGGAATGGGATTTAGGTATTGGAAGCGTGATTAGTAAGATTCATCTTTTTGGGCCATTTAGGCTATTGTGAAACCATAAATTAGGAGTAAGTAGCTTAGTTTCTCATGTTTTAGGTAAATTTTTCTTCGTGGTTCACGTTTGGAATGGAAATCCCTTAGTTTCTAAATCTGCGTGAAATGCCTTAATCACACATGTTAGGTGGAATTGTTCTTATTTTTGTAAGTTAGGGGAGATTGACTTAGTTTCTAGTGATTGGGAAGAGCTACTATGTTAGCGCTATTTATGGCTTATTCAACATCTAGAATTGACTTTAGGTACCTTAGCCTAGCCCATGATAGAGCTTTTCTAAAATGGATTTTCGAAATTAGAAGTGGGCTCCTCCGGCACACCTTATGCCAAGACCTGTGTAAAATTTTGTAGACTTATTTATTGATGTTAGCATGATTAGAGTTAGTTGAGTTTCGTGAACCCTCAGTATGATGTTTAATACATTACTTGGTGGAATATAATGGTTTTTCCCCAAATTATGATATTATGGTTATTTCGACTATATCTTGGGGCTAAGGTTGTAATTCTGATGCTAAGGTTTTGCTCGAATTATATTGGGCCCAAGGCCGTTATTATGATATTGTTTGGGTTTCAAAAAGTATTCTGTCTTTGTAAGGAAAACATTTATAATTTGTAGACATATTGATGCATAATATAATATTATTTGAATGTTGGTGATGACATGCATAGATTCGGTACAATCATGATCACTTAGATAGTAAATGGTACGATCCCAACCAAAATATGGTTTTATTACTCTTTTCTAAAATGGAATTTATTTCATCTTTTCTTTTAAAAAATAGATTTCCTTATAACGGGAATTGTACCATCGTAATGAATAACTTATGAGCCTTCGAGACTGATAATGATGATCTTTTAGGTTAGGCCGCGATAGATTTCAGTCCACAGTATTGCTACTACTATTTACCTTGTCGAGAAAGATTCTGACCCTTTATAAACTTCTATAATAATTTAGTCACGGAGTTAACTCCAAGCAATGGATTTATGGATTTACACTATTTTAGCCATGTTCTAGATGTGTACTAACATACATGCATACATATATACATATATATACATAGATATCTATAGTACTTGGTGGAAAGTCGATTCATGATAATATTGATAATATGAGTTCCAATACAAGTCTGATGATTGATGATGATATGAGTTCCTACTCATGTCTGATGATTGATGGTGATATCGATGATTTGAGTTCTGGTCTAAGTCTAGAGATTGATGATAATATTAATGATATGAGTTTATACAATGGGTTATTTTGTGGCATTCGGATCGGTTATGGTATTATAGTGTATATCATGGCATTCATTTTTGTAAGTGAATTGCCTATCATCAGTATGACCTATATCTAACAACCATATCGAAGGGTTGCATAGGTATAGGTGATAGCGCACATGCAAGTTAATGTGGGAAGTAGTAAAGTGGACTTTAAGAAATCCAAGTATCGATCCCACAAGGACTTGCTTCAACAATGATTCAATTATAGTTCACAGTTTAGATTAATTTGATGCAAAAGTAACCAAAAAGAGAGTTTTGAATTTGTAACCAAAGAAAAGTAAATAATGAATAAAATAAAGATCTTGAAACAATCAATAGGAGAAAACCCAGGGTTAAAGCACTCTTGAAAAATCATGCTATGTTGTTGAACTTCATTCTTTAACTTGCTTATCTTGGTTGTTGATTCGTAGGGTTAATTGCATGATCATGGTCACCCGGCCTCTAATCTTTTACCAAAATTGAACCTTACAACTACATCGTTGAGAGGGGATGTAATAATCCAATTTATTTTTTTAAGCTATCATCCTACATTTTAATCAAGTAAGGTATCTAAGTACATCCCTATCCTAGACACTAATTTGAATTCCTTATTTCATAAAATAACACAAACCATACTTTGTTCATCGCCATATTCTATCCCTTATTCCCTCTCCTGAGTTCAAAAGGTAGACAATTGATATATTTTCTGAGTCATCAATCCATCAAATAGTTAAATCAGAGATCATCACATAACCAATAATGATAATCAAAGTTAAATGAACTTAATTCAAATCAATAGTACTCATGTTCTTGGCTTTAACCCCGAAAAGAGGGCATTTATACAAGCATAGTCATAATCGTAATTACAAGGCTTTAATTAATGACTAAGAACATGTATGAACTACATTAAAATATTAAAAACCTAAAATTTGAAGTTTTATCAGCCCCTTAATCCTCCAAGATATCCAAAGATGTGTAAAGACGTGATACATGTGCATATATAGTTATCCAAGCCTTAGCCATGTAGGAGTTGGATTTCATATTGTAATTGAGCACAGGAATGGAGGGGGCACCGCCCTTGGTTGAGAACTACTCTAGGTGAGTCTCCACCTTGGATAGGTCACCACTCCAGGTGAGGATCTTCACTGGATATAGCTCTGCTTCACGTGGGGCTCCACTGGCTAAATGCCTTGACTCACTAGAAATTGTTTCTTAAATGTTGGTTAAGTGTTGATCCTCCAATCTTTCATCCATTGACTTGTGGTGTATTTACGATGTATTTCAAGCCTTTTCAACATCAAAATATCAACATATTCAGCCTACGAATCATCTTATAGAATCACACACCACGAATTAGAGATCATAACAACACAATATCCATGTCGATGAATCAAAACAAGAGCTAAGGCTAGGCTAATTCGCGTTATTCTTTAACTTTATGTTCGGACTCTTAACTTAATCAAATTGAACCTTGCACATTAAGAATAAGTTACTTCACTCTTATTACATATAAATCCATTTGGAACACTTTAAACACAATAGAATCCAACGGGATCAACTAGACAAGCACCTAGCTCAAGCTAGTAAAACTAGTTTCCACGATTGAACTCTAAATGACTCATTGAAGTACAAACTTATTTGGAATTAGCTTTGAACATTATAAACATATTCTTTAACACTTATATGTACATTTATCTCATTATCAACCCATATAACACATGAATCATCCTCAAAACAACGCTAAAAAGGCTAGAATAGTGACACTAGAATTCGTAAATACACCCAACATCAATCGGTATGACTGCTTCTTATAGTATAATGCATGGAGGTTTTATGTATCTTTATTATGTAAGTTTTCATAAGTATAGGCTCAGAATGTTGTTTTCTGAGTGTTGATCGAACCTTTTGAGCCTATGACGGTGGCGATTTATCAAAGAAGCGGTTAGGCATTGCTTGTTCGGACTAGTATATGAGGTATGATTCTGATTATTTTATCATGTGCTTATATTAATACGCATGATTATTCATTGGTTAGGAATGATGGTTTTAGACCCTGATATTTTGATTTCTTTCTTTATGGTTGCTTTATTTTTGTAATTATCTTATTTTTAGATGTATGGATTAGAGACCCTAATTATTTTAGCACTAGTTCCTACTATGATTAGGAGGCTTGGAGATGCTAGTGTGATGACATAGGTTGTATCTTGATTTAACCCTTTTTATAAACATATGTATATCTACCTATGTGTATCTATGGTATTACCATATATCCCTTCCTTCATTTATTCATATTGTATATTCATTACTTGTCCTGTTATACTATTATATATGCTCACTTTGCTCATTATTCGTATACTGAACAGAGATGTATGGTGTAGAATTGAGGTCCCTATATATTTATAAAAGGGGATAGTTCATTCTTAATGCCTCCTTAGCCTTATTATTTTAGCTACTTGGACACAAATAAGATAGTTTATCCTTCTTATCTCATTAGATTTATTATGTAGTTTGCCTAATATTTGGGTGTAGCTTACATTACTTTATGTATGCGATTTATATTTGCATTATCTTTGGAGATCAGGAAACAGTTACCTACTGAGTATCACATATTGTTACTCATACTTAACATCTGCAGCCTACAGATCATAGTATGGGTTCTCGCCGTTATTGTGTGTGTCGTGCGAAGTAGCTATGGTTTGGAGACATTGGGTGAGCTCCTAGAATGTGGAGCATTATTATTCACCCTCTTATATTATATACTAGTCCCTATTTTGTATTAAGATATGGGTTGTCTCAGTATTCATTTTGTAAGTCATATTACATAAGAAGTAATTATACTAATTCAACTAGGTTTTGGGACTTTCCTATGTGTTTTTTCCATTTATTTTATTTATTCTGCATTCATCCTTCACTTTTCTTTGTAGTCCGTTACTAGTAGTTTAGGACTAAGATGATGGATTACATACAGGTGGGTTATAGTAGGTGCCAACATGACCTAAGAAATTAGGTTCTGACAACGAGCACCCTAGGGACTACCCCAACGACCATGCAAACCACCTCTAGTTGAGGAAGGTGTTGCCCTAATAGATAGAATACTCTGAGCTTAAAAAATCATAACCCTATAACTAGGGCTCTCTCTTTCTCAATAAATGGAAACAGGACCCACAACTATAACACTCCCCTATTGCTGCACTGAAACCTAAAGACCCATCATACCAAAGATAACCATCACGGCTAGAATAACCAGAAGACAAACCCATCAGAGGCTGACCACTACTCTATCAAGGATAATCATTGTAACTAGATTAGACTCCATCAGTGATCTGAAGTAGGAAATGAAAAAACCTACTAAATTGATCCTGATGTAGAGAAGGCTAATGCAGAGGGAACCTACCCTGAGAACCACTGCTACTAGAACGTTAGCCACTGTAGCTCCTACTAAAAATACACTGATATCGTAGCCTCCTATTGATGACCCCTTAGGTATCATGGTGCATCTCCTTTGTAACCTGTGTATGACTAGAAACCTAAAAAAAGTCCTAGTAGCAGCAACCAAACTCTGTGTAGACCATGTGAAGAGGGAGTCTAAATCCCTGAACAAAACACCAAACTAGCTCACATTTTGTTGTCAAAATAAATGTAGTATGCCTAGCCAAGTCATGAAATTTATCCTTATATTCCACAACAGCTATGGAGCCCTGATCCAACCTTGAGAAATAATCTCTTAGATGATCCCTCAGATTACGAGGCATATTCTTCTCTAAGAAGTCATCAAAGAAATGAGTACATATCAATGAGGGTGATCCAGTTGTCCTAGAATCAAGATGACATCTCCATAGTGTCGAGCCACCAAATCCTACTAAAAATTAGTGTAATCCATACCATTAGTTTTAACTAGGCCTAAATTATGAAGCTTATCTTCGGAAGCAGTCAAGAACTTATAAGCATCTTTGTCTTTGGCATAAAAGGACCAAGGTAGAGTTAATCTCAAAGATCTACCTAGCATCTTCTGCTACTTAATAGATATAGCAGTCTAGGAACTATTAGCTAATTAACTACAAGTTTAGCAACCACAAGGGAAGGAGGGAACTTAATTCTAGGAGCTTTAGCTATAGTTTGTGCCTCCACCTCAGTACCACACTGATCTGTAGACTGTGCACTATAAGACAATGCACCTCCAACTAATACCAAGAACATAACATATACATCCCTAACCAATTAATAATAAATAAACCTTGTTGGAGCCTGAGGTAGCTCTCTAGTATTTAGGTCATCTATGAACTATGGTTGGATTACTTATCTCAAACTTGAGGTCCTCATCCTGTGTAGTGGCAGCATGTTTCCTAGACATATACTAAAGAGTGAAAACAGTATAGTCTTTAGAAATAAACTTACACCATTTGAAAAAATGAGTGAACGAAGCGAAGAACTCCTAATAATGTCCTATAGCCTCCCAAAGATAAGAAATGGATGTCATCATTTCGATTTGCAGGACTCTACTATACAATTGCTCTTTTACCTATAATATTAGAGAACCTAAAATCTGCAACCAATTTGTTATGACTTGATTTAGAGTCATGATAAGACCTACTTTATCCCACCAATAGTTAAGCCAAACCGTAGGTCGAAGCTATAAGAAATTGGCTAATTTAGTATAAAAAGGCATAGAAGCCAAAAATTAGAAAGTAAACACCTAAAATAATAGTTCAAGTAATAATAATAATCTAAAAGATAGATAAGATAGAAATAACATCCCATGACCTAGTAGTTTCGGCTCAAGAGCCACTAGCAAAAGGATTATAAGTACTATAGTAGTCAAATAATTATCATTCTCAAATAATGAAAGACTAATAAACATAGGAGCAAGAGAAAAGGGAAACTTCAGCTCTAAAATCTCACCCTATCTCCAAACTCTAAGTAGTATGATTGTAACATCAGTGGTTTCCACTACTACTCAAAGGTACACAAAAAAGGTATAGAAGTTTAGTATGAGTACCAAAGCCACGGGTACTCAGTATGCATCATTGGCCGACTGAGCTAAATCATAATATAAGTACAATAAAGATGCAAGATAAATAATCTAAGTCAAGATAAAAGGGAAAACCTTGAATAATGCTCCAATACTGTTAATAAATAACTAGAACAAATATAATATGAAATAAAGCATAACTAATACTACAAATTTGGAACCCATATACTAGTAAGTGTAAAAAAGTAAATAACCCCAAGTTGGCCCACATAATCTCAGAGGATGCAATAAATAAATTAAATAACTATATTTTCATTAATTAACCATTTATCAAGTCATAACCATGAATTCATCCATACCATAACACACCATAAAAAACCTCTCAATGCAACACTCGAATTGAAACTAAATATCATAATCATTTATCCAAATTTAACAAAAAAATATATCATAAATTCCCAAATTTTAACCAAAACTCAATATCAATAAATATTCTTACATGGTAGGGAACTAGCATCATGATCTTAGGTGGAATTATTCACCTAAGTGTCATAATTTCAACATATTTAGCCTAGTCTTGAAGACTTCTTGTGCGTGTAATGAGTTGAAATTCATAAAATTAAAAATATAAGAGCTAAAGTAATTTTTATGATGTTTATGGTTTATTCAAATCATGTTTTTAATGAAAACAATAACTTAGAGTTTAGACAAGAAAACTAGTGCTACTAGCTTAAGCTACTAGTTTTTCTAATTATCTAGATATATTCTATTATGTTTTAAGCATTAATTCATGGGGTTTTATATTATAGGAGTCCATGTAATATGTTAAGTGTGATTTTTTGAAGAAAAATAAGGTTTATTGATTGTGGAAAACAACCCACCAAGTTACGAACTCAAGGCAAAATAGATCGAGCAGTCATGGGACAAATCTCAACTTTCTAAGCAATAAGGCATGCCACGCCCTCTAGCCTCTAAGATAAAGGTGTGCCACGCACTTGAGCACAAATTTTATGTAACAAAATATGTATCCACAATAATGGTATTCCACACCCCTTATCATGTCAATGCAAGAGCATGTTATGCCCTTGCTTTAAAAATATGCCACTTGTCTCCCTTAATAAATAGGACACTTGGGACTTGTTTAAAACTTCTTGGATGACTTTTATGGCTAGAAGTATTGTTGTGTAGGCTTATTTTATCATTATTAATCCTTATTTTAGTTTACATTTGGTTTTTATACATGAATTCCTTAATTGAAATTCATTGTAAATCCACAAGTTGCTAAACACCCTCTTCTTAGGTTGATGCCAAGAACATGAAAATTTACGCTTATTTTTGAGTTTATTTATTTTTATTATCATTGTTTGGTTGTTCATATGTATTTACTCTTACTATTTAATGGATTTTCGACCCTTAGGTTGAATCTATATTACTAATGTGACCCATGTAGGAGGAACAACAAATTAGAACGCGGGATGTATGGATTGGGATCTTATATGGAGACATATTGAAGTTATTATTTGCATTTAGGATAGGAACATACCTAATCCTACCCATTTGGTTCATATATAGGATGAAATTTAAATGTATTTAACTTACTTCTCACATCCCTGCATAACGATATAGTTGTGGGGCTAAGTTAGATGATTAGAGGATGACTATTCCCTAATTTTGTTATTAACCTCATGAATCAACAACCAAGATAATTAACTGAACCAATAAGATTAAATGGATAAGTAGGATTGTTTTCAACGTCTTAATATTGGATTCTTCCTCATAATTATCTCAAATACTTTACATTATTAAATTATTTATGGTTACTTTAAGATTTCAAATCTAAGACCTGATTGGGTACTCTTGCACTTAATAAAGCTTGGTAGTAAGACTAGAATTAGATTGTAGCTGATTGCATGTCCCTGTGTGATTTATACTTTGATTTTATAGGCAATGTTATTACTTGGGTAACCACATACACTTTCATATGCGCTAGGACTACTATGTTTTTAGCACCATTGTTGGGGACTTAAAAATTGGTAAGCATTTTAGTTATTCTATTTTCTTAATAGGTGCTAATAACTTGATATTAGCTTCTAAATTCTATGTCAAAACTTATGTAAGATAGAAAGGGAAGAGGATTTGGGTAACACATTTCCTGAACATGAGCGATGCTTACATCAGTTGAGCAAAGAAGTAGTACTTCCTTATTAGATACATCAAATTCATCAGGAAAAAGCTACACCACCACCAATGGATAAATATTCACGAGCTTATAATATAGTTAGGGAAGTGACAAGCACACTCCCAACTACTATATAAGACCCCACAAAAATTCTCTCGTTGTCTGAGCCTTAGAGCTTGTTCAGTGAAATATTAATTTGGCCCTAAAAGGTTAAGAAGTGTATTCTCAAGTGAGAAGTATTTTGATCCATATAAAATTTCCCTAATATAAACTTTTTATCATGTAGATAATTGAATAAGTTTTTCGTCGATACCAAATTCGCCCAAATCCGACACTCGGGCGAAAAGTTAGAGCCATTTTAGTGAGATAGTGTACCACCTGGTACTTTAGAGTGTTGCGGAGCCATCCAAAATGGAAATCGTCGAAATCCAGTGAGCCTCCACAATTATGGCGCATCACGCCAAGGATCAATTTCAAAGTTGTCAATTTCTAGTGCACCAATGCGATTCCACTGCGTCGCGGTGCTTTTCTAATTTGCAACCAAGGTGGCATCATGATTTCCATCGTGTCACAACATCAAGCAGTTTCCCAATTGTCCAATTTCCAATAAGCAATTGTGATAATGGCGCGTCGTGCTAGCATGTTAAATCAGGATTTTTTAGCTTAATTCCAAGGGCAAAAATGGTCATTTTGCTACCCCTATATATACTCCTTACCACGGGATTTAGCCTCATTTAACCTAAAAATACTAGTTTTATATCAAAGTTGTTCAAGAACAAGAGCTAGGGTTCCTAAATGAAGACTCCAATCATCAAGATTCCTCGGTTATCTTTTCAAGAATCAAGAAACTAAGGTATGCAGATGTTGACTCTTGGGTCCCTTTTATCCAAGAAGTTCAATAACCCTTTTTTAAATTTCAAAGATCGTATGTTTAGGAGTTTTCATGATTCATGTGAATTGAAATTGGATTTCATGCTATTATTTAGTATTAATTCATGTTTTATTGATGAGGTTTCAAGCTTTGACCCTAGTATGTGAGATTCATGTGATGTTCATAATAAACTCTCTTCAAGTTTCTTGTTAAGTGATGTGTTCATGTTAATTAAGTGTAGAAATTGTTGAATAAGCAAAGCATGCTCCCCATATGTTTGATAAAATGCTTATGTGAAGAAATTAGAGCAATTATAGCATGTTGACTAGAAATCCCCAATTGTGTTCAAGCCTATGCATGCCAAATGTTTGTTGAAAAGCCTTAGAGAATGAATTGTGACATGTTAGCATGAAATCCCCCAATTATGTGTTATTTAATGCATGTTAAGTGTTTGATGCAAGACCTTTTTGAATGGAGTATGAGCTAATAGCATGTCTCCTTACACTATCACATATTTATGATTTGTAAACATTTGAAGAGATGCTTTAGTGATTGTGATGGTGAATGAATGTCCATGGTTTTGATTATTCAAGAATGGTTGTGTTTTATTTTTATGTTATTGAGTCCTAGGGGTATTTTATACCCACTAATTTAGCTGCAATCCAAAGCCCGTGTCAGTTTTCTTTATAATCTCAGTCAAGCCACGATTATAATAACTCAGTGAGTCATAGAACCCTATACTCTCAGACATATATAGAACTTTAGGAATCTTAGAAATCTCAGTAATCTCAGTATCACCAGTATTGTATCCTTAGTTCAGTAATCAGCTCTGATCTAGTATTATTCAAGTGTTCAGGTTAGACCTCAGTATTAATCAAGTAATCTATCCCGAGCTCAGTATCATTTAGCCAGATAATGTGATTCAGTAGTATTTCGTCAAATATAGAACCAAGTGAAGTTAGCTTAACTCAGTCAAATCAGTTGAGACATATGATCAGTATCAGATTCAGTTCAGTTTAAGTTCAGTTAAGAATCAGTTTAGAGTCTTTCAGTTGGGAGTAGAAGCTAGTATCGAACGAGTGTAAGGATGATGGATTTCCCATTAGAGAGGTGGAGTCTTAGGATCAATTCCTAAACTCTAGAACTTGGTAGCCAGCGTAAGATGCAGGAGTCACCCATTAGTAAAGGCTTGTCACCCGCTAGATAGGCTTAACTATTATACTACCTTAGGCTTGACTTGCTGCGAGGGTCACCCGTTAGAAAGTCTTGACCAGAGAGGTCTTTACCTGTGGCATGGTATTGACACATATGCAGCTGGGGTTACAGATTAGACCTCACCAGTTTAGATTTGGGGCATGTCGGTTAATTAAGAACTCCTGCAGTTACAATTTTAGTATCAATCTTCAGAAAAGAACTTAGAAATTAGGACTATCAAATACAATAATCTATCTCATTGAGGAACTCAGATAGTTCCACTGATTCATGGGACACCTGCTAGATAGGCATGGTCCCATATAAATTTATTAAGTATCAGTGTTATCAGATCCAGAGATCACCCTCTAGATAGTCTTGATCTAAGATTCAGTTGAGCATTCTTGTTATTAGATCTAGAGATCACCCGCTAGATAGGCTTGATCTTAGTCTTATATTCAGTTGAGTAATCTCATTATATGATCCAGAGATCACCCTCTAGATAGGCTTTATCTCAGTCTCAGATTCAGTTGAGTAATCTCATTATTAGATCCAAAGATTACCTACTAGATAGGCTTGATCTTAGAATCAGTTGAGCATTCTTGCTATCAAATCCAGAGATCACCCTCTAGATAGGCTTGATCTCAGTCTTAAATTAAGTTGAGTAATCTCATTATCAGATCCAGAGATCACCCATTAGATAGGCTTGATCTCAGTCTTTGATTCAATGATTATTCTCATTATCAAATTAAGAGATCTTCCGCTAGATAGGTTTAATCTCAGATATAATCTTTTCTTATCATTGATAGTAGATTCCAAAATCATCCATAAAAGAGGTTTGATCTCCGATGTAGTTAGTTTAGATTAAAAAGCTCATAATTCAGTCATTGATATGAGTATATTCAGTTAATCAGTTTCAGTATCATCAATTTTTGAAATCACTCGCTAGATAAGACTGATCTCAACTCCAGTACTCAGCTATCCGTATCTGATGATTCAATGTTCGGTATCTCAGGCATTAGTAGTGAGTTCAGATGGCAGTAAAATAGTATTTGAGTTTTAGTATTTCGAGTTACGATGATTTCAGTTATGGTTCATGCATTTATACAAGTGTTCTCATTCAGTACTCTCATGATTATTTAGTTAAGTAATTGTTCATGCATGAGCCCTTGCATTTAGCCTTACCTCATCTTCATACTCGGTACATTCCCATACTGATGCATTTGCTCTGTTTTGTTTTATTTGACACCATAGGTTCGGAGGCACAAGATCCAGAGTACCCTTAGCAGCTCAGTCCCAGTCAGCAGCAGTAGACATAGTAGTGAGTCCTCTTTAGTCAAGGATGATCCTTATTTTTATTATTATGGTATCAAATTTGGTTTAATTTCAGTAGCCGAAGTTAGTTGGGACATATCCCATCAAATCCACAGTTCAAATAGTTTAGAGGCTTTTTAGACAGATGTATCAGTATTCAGTTTTCAATTTTGAGTATTTTTTTATGTTTTGAACCTTATGGCTAGTTTTCGTATTTATTATCTATATTATGTAGTTTTCAGGTACAATATCAGTAGAGGTTTATCTTGTGCTCCTTTGGGATCATGAGCACCGTGTGACATTTTGGTTCCAGAAAATTTAGTCATGACACATTATTACCTCTACCATCCATAAATTAAGAAGTGGGGGTATATTAGAGCTCAAACAGAACATAATGTAATCATTGCATCGTAGTGGGAAATTTAGATTCCTTTCATATAAGGATCCACAGGTCCATTTGCTAAATTTCTTGGAGTCTAGTGACACTTTTATCCCTACTAGTGTCTCCACAGACTACGTGAGGCTACTCTTTTCCCCTTCTCATTTTTAGGGGAAGTGAAGAAATAGTTAAAGGCATATCCTTCAAATTCTATAACTATATGTTATTATCTAGAAAGGAATTTCCTTATCCAATTCGTAACATCTAGAATGACCTCAAGGATAAATAATGGGATTCTAAGTTTTAAGCAGAAGCCAGATGAGAACTTATATCATGTATGGGAGAGGTTCAAATCTCTTCTTAGGGACTTCCTGCACCATAAATAGATGAATGAGGTTTTAGCTCACACTTATGCTAAATCTCTTGATCACACAAAAAAAAACTTTGGTAAATTCATCTTCACGTGGTAAACCTTTAGAGAAAACTTACAATGAGTTGTATACTTTGATAAAACAGATTATATAAAGAACACCCGTTTGGTAGGGAGAGATATCCAGAAATATAGTAACGATGTTTATCATGATAATAGAGATGGATAGTATCATGACTTTAGTAGCTCAACTAACAGCCTTACAAAACCAAATAATAAAATCATTTAGTAAGTTGGGCGCAAACCAACCTCATGCATAAGTAAATACGGTCTAGCAGACCTCATCTTTGTGTGAAATTTGTAGAATAAGTAGCCACTCTACAACTCTTGTAGAGCAAATCTTGAGTTAGTAAATTTTATATGAAATGTAAAAAAATAAAATTTGAACTATGGTAATGCCTCCAACAGCAGATTCAATAGTAACAAAATATGTAGGCTAGTAATATTTAAGAGTCCTTGAAAACGACTAGCCAACCAAGAACAAATAGCTTCAGAAATTAAAAAATCAACAACTTACCCAAAAAATTGTAGAAATACCGTTAGGATAGTTAGATAAGGTCCAAAATACCAAACCTCAAGGGGCCTTGCCAAGTGACATAGAGTATTTGAAGCAGATAATGGCAATGAACTTGAGGAGTTGTAAAGATCTCATTGACAAACCACCAATGATAAATTAGGAGGTTCGGATAGAGATAGATCCAAAGCAAGCTGAGTGAACTCAAGTTACAACCAAAGTTGCAGAAAGTTTGGGGAACTTTAAGTACACAAATACTAAGTAAGCTGAGCGAGTAGAACTTCTCATTCGCCTCCTATTGTTAGATGTTTTGCATGGTATGCCTAAGTCTACCAAGTACTTAAAGTATATGGTGACAAATAAGATTAAACTTAATGATATTGACAAAGTCAAACTTATTAAGGAGTTCATTTTGGTTGTAATGGGAAATATGTCGATTAAGCTAAAGAATCCTAGGAGCTTCACCCTCTCCATAAAAATTGATGATAGCGATATGTTCCACACTTTAAGTGATTTGGGAGGAGCATAAATTTAATACCCATCTCTACTTTTAATAATCTTGGATTAGGGAAGCTGAGGTCATGTTATATGGTGCTACAAATGACTAATAGAACCAAAGTATAGCCCATAGAAATCACTGAAGGTCTTTATTAAGGTTGGTATGTTCATTACATCTGTTGGATTATTGTTCTTAATGTAATGTAGATGATTCCATTCTTTGTAATAGTAGGTGCACTAATTTATGTTAAAGAGGGCACTCTAAAAGTGAGACTAGATGATGAAAAGGTGTTCTTCAAATTATACAAACCACTCAATCCACCTTTTAACAAAAAAGTATTTCTGCATGATTACAACTATGTAAGTGGTTCAGTGTAGAGTGATGGAGTGAAAACCATTAATGACCTCCTTAAACTATCATAGAGAGTTGTTCAAGACACCACTTAAGACAAAAACTGATAAGTCAAAAGTAGAGCCTGGATAGGCTATTATTAAGAAAGATGCCGAATTTAAGATTACACACTAAAGAGGTCAGAAAATAATTAAATATGGCCTCCGAGTAGGAGGAAAAGGATTAAAGAATACTTTTGTGGTAGTAATGTGGGTCGTGCTACTACACCAAATCAAATATTGTTTGGGAGGCAACCCAAATTAAGGTGGGTATTTGATATTTGTATTTTAGTTTTTATTTCATGTTTATTTTTATTTTTTTGTGTGAATCATAGGTTGATGGAAAGTCTGAGTACCAAAGACCTCATCTATAAATCATTGCAAGTAATGGGTATGGGGTCTATGTGTAATTACCTTTCAAGTCATTTTACATATTTCCATTTATTTTTACCATTATAACTTTTCTATAGCTGCCCCAAGTCATTTTTCACTTGTTGGGATAGACAGTTTGATCACCAGGCATTTAGTTTGGTCTTCAGAGCTAATTTCCTATTTAGAAGTCTTCGCTAGTTCCAAATGGTCATCGGGAAAAAACATCAGTAAAAAAATCTTGTATGAAAAATCTAACTATGCCAGTAGCTCTTGAATATCGATTTTAGGAAAGGTAGACCTTTCATAATAGTCCTGATGTTCCTAGGCTTATTTTAACCTATTGGTCAAAAAGTTTGGAAAATAATATATGGGAATAGTATCCATATTCGGTCAAAAAAACCTTGAATATAAATACTGATAGCATCATCACATTTGGAATGTTGAATTTTGTCTGGTTACATAGTTTATTTATGTATACGGTATTTTGGATAAATCCCTAGAGCTTTAGAAAAACTTGAAAGATTTTCCAAGTTTCAACTATCAGATTAGTTCATCTTCTATTGCAAGACAAGGGCTGCAATCATGATACCTTGGCAGGGGAAGATAGTGCAATCACGAAGCATGTGTGAAATTCCACCACGCACTTACAACCTCAAGAAGTTGTGGTCACAAGTTGGGGTTTGTGATAGCGGTACCAGAGTACCTAGTATGGATATAAATAGACCTCAAGTGTCATGAGTTCCGCCATTTCTCACCCCTTTCTTGAGAGAATAAACCCTAAATAGTGTGAGGGCATAAAATTGAGAAATATAGGGGACTTGGGAGCTTTATTAATATTTATTTTTGAGATTATGTTCCGATTAGAGGTAAGAATTCACCATTTTCAAGGTAGATTTCATTAATTTCTTACTCAAAAACCCAAATCCTTTAGAGCTTGATTTTAGCCCTAATTTAGCTTAGTTTTCACCCATTTTGGGGTAATGATTCCTTGAGCTTGTAAAAACATTGGGTTTATTTTTGAAATGTAATTTTTGTATATAGGACCCACATGGATTGTTTGTGTGATTTTTGGACATGAATCATAATGGTGAAATGTGGGTATCATATTTCTTATTTTGATAAGTAAAATGTGTTTATGATACCTTGGAATCTTGAGAAGGCTTCTCAAAAGGGAAAAATAGTGGTTTAGTAATTCGTTGATCTTTCTTTAGCATCAAGGGAGGCTAGGTTTATCCCTTATTAGATTGAGCTAGTTAATAGTATTTTTATTTTATTTTATTAGATTTGGGATGGGTTTTAGGTGTTGGATCGATGCAATACTAGACTTGGGTTAGTTGACCGTTTTGGCTAATTTGAAATAATAGAGTTGAAACACTTAGCTTGTCTCCTTATGCCTTAGGTTAATTAGAATTTATTTCTCATTTTTAATATGAGAATTCCTTATATCACTTAGAGTAAATAAAATTCTCTAGTTACTTATCATTAGGCTAAGTCGACATTAGTTTCTTACACTAATAAATTATGCATTAGTTCCATTTGACTTAGTTAAAGTGCTTAAGGAGAATCTTTACCTTAGCGCTATTGGTGGCTTGTTTAACATCTAAAAATGGATTTAGATACCTCAATTCTAGTTTGGGTAGAATTTTTCTAAAATAGAACTGCAGGATTAAAAGTGGACTCTTAACCCATTTTTGGCTATGATATATGTTAGTTTTTATAAAACTTTTATGCTTATTAGACTCTTGGAAATGTGTACTAAGGTAATATGGAGAAATCTTGATACTTGATGGTTATGTTGGTTAATGTAAGGGTTGAAGTCTATTGATTATGCTACCATTTATGCATGTTGATGATGCTACTTATGATGTTGATGTAATATATATATACACACACACACACATGTACCTTGTTTGAGTACAAAGATCACTATGTTGCTGATTATATATACCTGATTCAAGTCTGGAGAATGATATGACACTATTGACTATATTCAATGATTTAAGGCTTGCTACTGATTATATTTACCAGTTTGAGTCTGGCTATTGATAATTTATCGATTCAAGTCTGGATATTAACTATAATTACTTGTTCGAGCATAAATATGCATACTATGCCATGATGATATACCTTTTATGATTAACAATATTGAGGTGTGATATTGAAAGTAGCAATTTGGCTATGTTGGAAATGAGGAAATGACTAGAGGTTATATGATTGCTAGTAATCAAATGAATTATTTAATAAGAGATTGTTAGCTAATGAATTGTGACTAGTGAGTATTAATGATAAGGTTGTTAAATGATGGTAATATTATTTAAAATGTGGGTGCTTTGTCAAATGTTGGTAACTGATCGAGTTGATAAAAAGTGGACCGTTGGTTAAATGATGAGTTAATTATTTGTATGCGGTGAATAGTTGCTTTATTCTATATTATAGTGTACTTCAAGTGTATTGAAGTCTATGGTGAGTTATTTACTTTTGGACCAATTGTTGTTGGGGATCCAATTTTATAGTTATGACGATATGTGTTGATGTTTTACGTTATTCAACTATTTTAATTTATTTACTTATCTATGCACAGTGATTTTGGAGCTATTTTAGGTTTGTCTATACCTTGACTCAGTTATGTTATCTTGCATTTTATCATACATATACCATGATTTAACTCAGTCAAATAATGATGCCTACTGAGTACCCATTGTTTTGGTACTCATACTATACTTTTCTAACTTCTTGGTGTAGATATAAGTATAGTTATCGCCATTTATCATTGGTTATGCTTTTTGTTATTTTTGGAGATAGGGTAAGCTCTTGGAGTTTGAGTCACCTATTTCCCTCTATCATTTATATTTAGTATTTTATTATTGAGAGAGATGTTGGTAAGTATTCTAAGTCTTTAAGTTATAATATATTAGATGCTTATATACGGGCTCTACCAGGACGTGTGCTGGTAACTTTTATAGATTATTTTACCTATTTTGCTTATTTATAACTATGTCATTCATTTTTTCCCATGTTGTGCATTTTCTAGTAAATTATCCCAATGTGTTAGCTGTGGGGTATGGTTTGGCTTACCTACTGGTGGGATTTAGTAGGTGCCATCATTACTCATAAATTATGGCATTATAAAATGGTATCAAAGCCTAGGCTACACTGGTATTATTGGAACAAGAGCATGTTTCTTGTAGAGTCCTATAAATTAGAACGATGACATCCATTTCCTATCTTTGGGAGGCTATGAGACATTCTTAGGAGTTTATCTCTTCTTTCACTCACTTCGTGATAAGTGTTTGAGTTTGGTTATAGAATATTTCCTTGATATCACTCTTTCACAGATAGCCAAGACACGTGCTACTACTACAAAAAATAGGGTTCCCAAGACTGACCCTAGGGATCCTACTCTAATTCGTGGATGCCACACAAGGATTAGACAACTGTGTGATGTGTCCCTAAAAAGAGACCTAGATAGGGGTCCTCCACTAGATCCTATTCCCTCTCCTAAGTCATAGATTCTTCTTCCCCAACGAATGGTAGGTTGAGGACTAGCCTAGATTCTACTAGGGTTTATTTCTTCTAATATGCTCAGATTTGCATTGGATTAGGTTTTGGGGATAGTTGGTTGTGTTGCCTTATGGTGCACAGTCTATAGATCAGACTGGTACTTAGATGAAGGCGCAACCTATAGCTGCGGCTCCCAGAGTTAAGGTTCCTTTTGTGTTTGTAGTTTCTCACCCTTTTATATCTTCTAGGGAGTAGAAAATGATGGGTAGATTCTTGATATTAGCTCTACTTAGGTTTTCTGGCGTTGAGGATGCATATGAGTTCCTGATTGCTTGTGAGGATAGGCTCCATAATTTAGGTGTTTTTTTGACTCTGGTGTGTATTACACCACATTCTAATTGGATTTGGCTGCTTAACATTGGTGGAGAGGTTATATGGATTCTTGACCAACTGGATCTTCTTCTTTGTTAAGGAATCATAGCCTTAGATATTATTTGAGGAATCAGTTCTCTAGATTAGAGAATGTCTCCATGTTTGAGGCTTGTTTCATGAGTTGGCTAGGCATGCAACTTTTATTTTGGACATTGAGTAATAGAGAGTTTGCTTCTTTATTAGAGGTTGAGACTCCCATTGGTATGTCTACTCAGAGTTTAGTTACTATGGGTAGGTCCTGTGTTAGGTTGTCAGATCATACTTGGGTAATAGAGGAGATATATTGTGAAGGTTGTGCGGGCCAAGATATGAGGCCTAGGTTTCAGTACAGATTAAAGGGAGCCATCGTAGTTCCCAACCTATAGATAATAGTTCTCAAATTAGGTATCATCTGTATCCATCCTATCAAACTAAAAGTCAGCCTAGTCGACTTGTTTAGGCAGAACTTTATATTAATGAAGGTGGTCAGACTAGTGCTGGAGATTGCCTTGATCAGGGTAGTAGTCAGTCTTCAAAGGGTTCATCTTCTAGCCATTTTAGTCATGGTGGTTATTTTAGGTCAAATGGATCCTATGATTCTAGATCAGTTCAGGGAGCCTATTATCATTTTGGATCTCTTGGTCAATATTATCATGAGTACCCTAGTCATTTAGAGATTATTGTTTCTGCTTAGGGTTCTTCCCTTATCAAAGCAGTTCATCCCTTAGTCAGAGGTGGTTCTCAAAGTCATAGGGGTTGTTCCTAGGGTAGTCAAGGAGGTTCTTTGGAAGGCAAGGGAGGAGGTCGGTTAGGTACCCAGCTAGGTTATGGGTGTACTCAATTTTATGCATTATCTTCTAGGCTTGAGGTTGAGACTTTAAATGTTGTTGTTATTGGTATGATTATGGTATGTCGCTAATTTGCCCTTGATTTATTTGATTGGGGAGCCACTTATTCTTTACATA
Source organism: Capsicum baccatum var. pendulum (assembly GCA_030864225.1). Lineage (NCBI taxonomy): Eukaryota > Viridiplantae > Streptophyta > Magnoliopsida > Solanales > Solanaceae > Capsicum > Capsicum baccatum. Next base: position 135,648,884 of record CM061560.1, read on the forward strand.
TACTTGTTATACACCATGATTGGAGTTTTCTTATCACATATTATCTGTGCCATAGCATGTATCTACTCTCGTAGGTGATTCTTTTATAGTGAATCAAATTTTGTAATCATGTGTAATTACTATTAGGGATGTTGATACTTATATTGATTATTCTTGATATGGTGAATTTTGATAATATTTTTTGCATGGATTGGTTATCCAACTATTATGAGGCCATGGATTATTTTTCTAAGATTTTTACCTTAGCCATTCTTAGCGTACCCCTAGTTGTATTGATGAGAGCGGTTATTTTCAAGCCAACGGGAATTATTTCTTAGGTTATAATTAAGAGGCTTATTTTGAGGGATTGTAAGTCTTATCTCGCTTATATTTGTGATAGTATTGTAGAGGGTCTATCACTTAACTATGTTCCTATAGTTTATGAATTTCATGATGTGTTATCTATCAACCTGCTTGGTATTCCCCCAGTTTGTGAGACTGAGTTTTCTGTTGATCTCAAGTATGGCACCGAACCAATTTCTATGGCACCTTATTATATGGCTTCTGCCGAGCTTAAGAAGCTAAATTCTCAACTTCAGGATCTATTTTGTAAGTGTTTTATTAGACCGAGTGTGTCTCCATAAAGAGCTCCTATATTGTTTGGGGAGTAGAAAGATGTCTTCATTCGTATGTGCATTGATTATATGAAACTTAATAAGGTGGTGGTGAAGAATTGATTATTCTATGCTGCATATTGATGAATTTTTAGACCAGCCTCAGGGTGTGATAGCGTTTTCTAATATTTATTTATGATCGTGTTACCATCGGTTGAGGACTCAGGCCGAGGATTTATTAAAGATAGCTTTTAGGACCGATTATAGTCATTATGAGTTCCTCGTGATGTATTTTGAGTTAACTAAATCCCTAGCAGCATTCATGGATTTGATGAACCGTGTGTTCAGACCTTATCTAGATTCTTTTGTGATTGTGTTTATCGATGACAACTTTGTGTATTCAAGGATTAGAGAGAAGCATGCACAATATTTGATTATTGTGCCCCAACTTTCGAAGATCATGTACTTTTTTGCCAAGTTCTCTAAGTGTTAGTTTTGTCTTGAGTCAATGACATTTCTTAGCTATGTTGTGTCTAAGGATGGTATTATGGTAGAACCAACTAATATTAAGGAAATTCATGATTGTGCTAGACCAACATCTCAGACTGAGGTTCGTAGCTTCATTGGTTTGGCCATTTATTATATTTAATGCGTCGAGGGTTTTTCTACGATTTCAGTGCCCGTGATAATATTAACTCAGAAAGAGGTTCCTTTTTTATTGTCCAGGGAGTGTGAGTTGAGCTTTGGAAAGCTCAAGGACTTTCTCACTTTAGCTCCTATTTTAGTTCTTCCTATTGAGGGTGAGGGATTCACCATGTTAGTGATTCTTTCGGTGTTGGTTTGGGTTGTGTATAGATCTAATACGATCGTGTTATTTCTTATGCATCTATACAGTTTAAGGTGTACGAGTGAAACTACCACACTCATGATTTGGAGTTAATGGTGGTATTTTTTCCTCTGAAAATTTGGAGGAATTATCATTATGAGATTTTCACTGATCAATGCACTCTTCAGTATCTTATGACCTTGAGGGAGCATAATGTTAGACTACATTGATGGATAGAGTTGCTTAAGTATTATTACATTTCCATCTTGTATCATCTAATCTAGGAAAATGTGTTAGCAGATGCCTTGAGTTAGAAGGTAGTAAGTATGGGTTGTTTGGCTTGTGTTTTAGATTCTCTGAGGCCTTTGGCATGGGACATTCAGTGCTTAATGAACATAATGGTTTGCCTTGATATTTCAAATCCTATGAGGATTTTTTTCTAGTGTGGAGACGAGGTCCTTGCTATTTGAGTTGATTCAAGATAGTCAGTTTGAGGATAATAAGCTTCACTTTCTTAGTGATCAGTTTTTGCATAGTGAGTCCGAGTGGAACACCATAGATTTTGAGGAAGTTTTGCGATTTGATGGCCACATTTATGTTTGAGGATCGATGACTTAATTTATTTCATTTTGTATGAGGCACACAACTCTAGATATCCTATTCATCACTGGATAGCTAAGATGTATCGATATTTAAGACAGCGTTAAGAGTGGGTGGTATGAAGAGATATATGGCAAACTTTGTAGCTCATTGCCTTTGTTGTTAATAGGTAAAAAGCCTAGCATCAGGGACCAGGTAGTTTGACTCAGAGGTTGCCCATTACCAAGTGGTAATAGGAGTGGATTACAATAGATTTAGTTAGTTTTTTTCCTCGAACTTCCCATGGTTTCGATGGTATTTGGGTCATTGTGGATCATTTGACCAAGTTAGCATATTTTATTTGTATACAAATGTCTTTTAGTGCTGAGAGGTTGGCCCATATCTATGTTTGGGAGATACTCTATTTACATGGTTTTCCTATTTCAATCATTCCAGACTGTGGTTCTATGTTCACTTTGTGATTTGGGAGAGCTTTTCAGGATGAGTTGGGTACTCAGGTGGATCATAGTATAGCCTTTCATTCATAGAAATATGGTCAGTCGGAGTTAATTATTCAGGTTTCTTAGGACATGCTCTAAGTCTATGTTATAGAGTTTTAAGGCTAGTAGGAGAAACACTTAGCCTTGGCAGAGTTTGATTATAATAAAAACTATCATTCGAGTATTGAGATAGAGCCTTTTGAGGCCTTGTATAGTAGGAGTTGTCGTTCTCTAATTGGATGGTTTGAGACTTCCAAGGTTAATCCCCATGGTACAAATTTGCTTCAGGAGTTATTAGATAAAGTCGATGTGAATCATAATAGGTTGATAGTAACTCAGAGTAGGGAAAAGGAACATGCACTCGATAGGCTTTGTGAAATGAGATTTGGAGTTGGTGATAATTTTTTCCTCCATGTAACGCCCATGAAGGTTGTGATGACATTCAGGATGAAGGACAAGCTTAGTCCTAGATATATTAAACCTTTTGAGATTCTTCGCGTAGTTGGTGAGATGGCTTATGAGTTAGGTATACCTCCATATTTTTCCATTGTTCATCAAGTTTTCCATCCCTCTATGTTTAAGCGATATATTCCTGATCCTTCTCATGTGCTTAAATGGGACTCAGTCCAATTTGACGAGCATTTGACCTTTGTAGAGGAGTCAGTGCTCATTTTGGCTAGTATTGTCTGATGGTTGCACACTAAAGAAATTCCTATAGTTAAGGTTTACTTAAGGTACCACCCAATGGAGGAGGCAACTTGAAAGATCGAGAGTGAGATGCGGAATCAGTATCCTCACCTATTCGATACTTTAGGTACATCCAAGTCCTGAACTTTTAAGGATGATAGTTCCTTAAGTAGTGGATATTTTAATGACCCTTCAGGTCAATTTCCATATTTCTTCTTGTTTTCACTGTTACAACTTTTCTATAGCTGCCAAGTCATTTATGACTTGCTAGGACTAAAAGTTTGGTTACCGAGCAGGTCGTTTGGTTTCTAGAGTCAATTCCCTATTTAGACGTCTTTGTTGGTTCTAAATGGCCTTCCGGAAAATGCTTCAATAAAACAATTGCATATACAAATTTTGACAATCCTAACAACTCTATAATGTCAATTTTATGCTAGTAAGATCTTTGGTTTCGGTCTCAAGGAACCCGAGCTCATTGTTACCTATTTATTGAAAAGATAATAGAATAAAATATGAGTGTGGCACCCATATTTTGTCGAAACAACCTCAAATGAAAATTTTTAGTGTGTCATCGCATCCGAAATGTCAAAATTTTAGTGGTTACTTAGTTTATTTGCGTATATAGGATTTTGAATAAATCCTGAAGGCTTCACAAAAACTTAAAAGATTTTCAAAGTTTTATCTATAATCTGGTGGAGCTGCAAATGCAAGACAAGGGCCGCAATTATGGTACCCTTGGCAGGAGAAGATAGTGTGATTGTGGAACATGTATGTGATTGCAACTCTCACTTGTAGCCTCAAGAAGATGTTATCACAGGCCTAAGTCTGCAATAACGGGACCCGAGTACCTACTATGGGTATAAATTAAGACCAAATATCGCAAATCCATCCATGTCTTACCCCTTTCTTAAGAGCGTAAACCCTGAATAGTGAGAGGTCTTTAGATTCAGACTTGTGGTTAAGTTGGGAACTTGATTAACATTTATATTTGTGATTATCCTCTGATTTGATACATGAATTCACCCTTTTCTTAGTGGATTTTGTTGATTTCTTGCAAAAAACCCTAAAACTTTTAAGGCTTGATTTTAGCCCCAATTTATCCTTTTTTCAACCATTTCTAAGGGTAATGATTCCTTGAGCTTGTAAAAACATCGGTTGATTTTGGAAAATGCAATTTCTATAAGAAGGACCCGCATGGGTTTTTATGTAATTTTTGGACCTGAAGTACAATGGTGCAATATGGGTATCATTATTCTTCAATTTATCGGTAGAATGCATTTTTGATAGCTTACCATCTTGAGAAGGCTTCTCAAAAGAAAAAAGATGGTTTTGAGGTTGTTGAGCTTTCTTCTAAAATAAGGTAGGCTAGGTTTATCATTGGTTAGATTGAGCTATTTCATAGTATTCTTATGATATTGTGTAATATTTGGGATGGGTTTTAGGTGTTGTATTGATGAATGCAAGACATGGGTTAGTTGGACCATTTAGGATAATTTGAAACCATAGAGTTAAAACACTTAGCTATTTTCCTTATGACTTAGGTGAATTATACTTCATATCTCATGTTTAGCAAGATAATTCCTTAGACCACTCAATATTAAGTAAAATGCTCTAGTTACTCATGCTTAGGGTAAGTCGACCTTAATTGCTTACACTAATGAAGGTTGTCTTAGTTCCATTTGAATTAGTTATAGTTCTTAAGGAGAATCTTTACCTTAGGGATACTAGAAGCTTTCATAACATCTAAAAGTGGATTTAGATACCTTAAGCCTTGTTTGGGTACAATTTTCCTAAAATAAAACTCGGGGATTAGAAGTGGACTCTTAACCCACTTTAGGCTATGACACATGTTAGTTTTTGTAAACCTTTTACACTTATCAGGCTCTTGGAAATGTGTATTGAGGAAAAATAGAGAAATTTTGATACTCCATGGTTATATTGGTTAATAAGAGGGTTAACGTCTATTGATTATGCCACCATTTAAGGTTGTTGATGATATTATTTATAATATTGATCTCATATATATATATACCAGATTTGAGTTTGGAAGATGACTATGTTGTTGATTATATATACCATATTTGAGTTTGGCTATTAATTATTTAGCAGTTTAAATTTGGCTATTAACTATAATTATCGATTCGAGTCTTGATGTGCATACTATGACATGATGATATATTTCTTATGATTAACAATATTGGGATGTGAGATTATTTCGCTCAATTTGAATTTGAGGAAGTTGTTATAATGTTGCATGACATAAATGGGCTCTATTTCTAAAATGACTAGCTGACAAATGTTGGTTAGGTTATAAATGATGACTAGAGGTTATATGATAGCTAGTAATCAAATGTACTAGTTAATAAGAGATGGTTATCTAACAAATGGTGACTAGTGCGTATCAATGATAAGGATGGTAAATCTTGGTAATATTATGGAATATAGGTGCCTTGTCAAATGTTGGTAAATAATCAATTGTTGATAAATAGTGGAATGTTGGTTAAGTAATGAGTTGGTTATTCGTATGCAATGAATGGTTGCTTTATTCTATCCTTAAGTGTACTATCAAGGTGTATGGGAGTCTATGATGAGTTATATACTTTCTGCACCAATTGGTGTATAGTAGCCAATTTTGTAGTTATGACTGTATGTGTTGATGTTTTACGTCACTCTAATATTCTGATTTATTTACTTATCTATGCACAACAATTTTAGAGTTTTTTTAGGTTTATCTATACCTTGACTTAGTTATATTATTTTGTATTTTATCATACTTATAGCATGATTTAACTAAGTTGGATGATGATGCCTACTGACTACAAGTTTTTGGTACTCATACTATAATTCTGTACCTTTTTTGTACCGATCCAAGTACTAGCTGTCATCATTAATCGTTGGTCGTGCTATTTTTATATTTCCATACATAGGGTGAACTCTTTGAGTTTGATTCGTCCATTTCCCTCTGTCTTTTATATTCAGTCCTTAGTTATCGAGATATATATTGTTGACTATTCTTAGTCTTTAAGTTATAATTCTCATAGATGTTCTTTGTAAAACTCCAATTCGCTGAACCGGAATGCTACATGGTGCTCATGACCTCGAGGGACCAAAAGCTAACCCATGACTGATATCTGTACCTGTATACCGCAAATCATGATATAATAATGCGGAATACATAGAACTGTATGGCCATAAGGTTCAACTGAATACAATCATGTGGGTGAAAATACCCAAAACAACTCAATCTGAACGTAAATCTGAACATAAATTTGGAAGCCTCAAAACTATCTGAATAAGGATTTGAAGGAACATGTCTCCAACTAACTCCGTAAAATTGAACTAAAGAAATAAATAAATGAATCAAATCATATTGTCCTCGAATCAATGAGGACTCATTTTGTCTCTGCGACTGAAATGCTACCGCTACTGCTGGGCTGGAGTTCGTGTCTCGGAACCTATGGTGTAACATGAAAAGAAAGCACCATAGCGCAAATGCGTCAGTACAACTGGAGTACTGAGTATACGAGGAAGGTAGGATGAACATAAAGGGTTTCATGCATGAACAAAACTGACTGACTAATATGAAAGTGGGAGTGCAAACACACATATATAGAAACTTAGACCGTGAATACGTGATAGCATGACCTGTAAGCTCATACATGGTTTACTGATAACTGTCATGACTGATACTGAAACTGATAACATGGACGACTGTATCTGACAGTCCTGTATATACTGGAATCTGAAGAATGCCCAGAGTTCTTTTATTGAGACTCATACTGAAACTGTGGGAAGTAATGTTTAACCAACATGCCCCATGTATGCCGTTATGGCTAAGATGGGGTCCAATCTCTTCCCCGACTGGAGGGGTGTCAATATCGTGCCACGCGTAAGGACAGCCTGTGAGTGACCCTTATCTGGCGGGTTAAGATGTCTCAACCTATGCTGGCTACGTAGTTCTAGAACACACAAGGATGACTACTCAGAATCACACCCTAAACTAGCAGGTGAATCCCCATCCTTGGGTTCACTCGGTGCTAACCTCTACTCCCATCTGGAGGGACTGGACATGAATAACTGATTGTGCATGACTTAATCTTACTGTATTCCGTTGACTGGTGGAATGTTACTGATATCTGACAACTGACTAAGATCATGAGCTTTTTCCTGAGTCATATGACTGACTGAAGTCTATAGAATCATAGCTTGAGTTCGGATATCATGAAACATGACATGGATCTAGGTACACAGCTATAGTTTTCGGGTACAATTAACCCCAGGACTCGATGGAAGGAAACTAACACACATGGCTGACTTGATCATAAGAGTAGAGTCCATAATTTATAATATCATAAGTAGGGATCTCATACTAAGCATCGTTATCAACAATGTATTGCATGTAAAGGATTTCATATCACATGGAAGTACTTGCACAATCTTAATATCATGTTCATTGCATAATCATATTGGCAACACATACCAATAGCATGGAAGTTCATGTGGATTGCATGGTTATCATACATATTGTTCATAAGTAGGATTTGCAAGTAAACATAGCATAATCTCATAAGAATAGTTCATGAGTATTCCAACAACATTTATAAAGCACATTAACAACATAGAAGTCATTGGAAAGTAAGGGCATGTCATGAATCCTTCACTTAGTCACAATTTAGCTATATTGCATGATTTCTAGCTTCTTAGGATTTTTATCAAACACCTTACATGCACATCTTAATCATAGGTGAAATCATCAAATTATACATCATGAACAATCAAATTTACATGTTTCCAACTCATATGATATCATGAATTCATAAAAACATATAAAGATTCCATCTTGGGAATCACCCAATATAAACAACATGATTATCAACACCTTACAATATAGAAATCATACTTTATAATGAAAAAGAGGATTTTTGAGCTTTATGGATGAAAAGGATCCATAAATCAACTCACGCATACCTTAGAAGGAAGATTCTTGATGATTGACGGAGGAATTTCCTTGAAATCGGATCTTCAAGCTTAGTTACTCAACCTTAGTTGTTTTCACTTTTAGTGATCTTGGATGATGAGCTTTGAGATGATAATAGGGTTGTAACATGTTTAGAAGCTATATATTTCGTAGGGTTAAGTTTAGGGATGTGTAAAGAGTGTTAAAAGACTTAATTACCCTTAAAATAACTCAAAACGGAGTGTTTTTGGCACTTGGAACTAACTTAGATGGAGCCCAAGTGATTTCCTAAGCTAGGTTAGGCGGTGCCTAACCAATCGCCTATACTTGGGTTAGGCAGCGCCTAACCAATCGCCTATGCTTAATGTCTCTCACGAAAATGGGCCTAACTTTTCGCTCGGGTATTGGATTAAGGCAAAATTGGTCTTGTTGGAAAGATAATTTGATTCTCTAAAATTTGGTGGGGATAAATCAGCAAAATACCACATTAACATCGAGTTATACTTTTTCAAAGATGACCCTTCCAAAATCGAACATTAAAACTTGATGGATTCAAAAACTCTTAGCTTGTATTACCTTATCTTTAAGAGACGTAATGTGATCTTGAAGTTTTTGGGAGATGACCTCAAGGAGAAACCCTAATCTTGTTCTTGAGGATAAAGAGGATTAAGGGTTTTTAAAACTTGTTTATGATGGCTATGTACGTGGTTTTGATGATTTAAGTCATGGGAGGTGAGGGAAAAGACCAAAATACCCTTATGAAACCAAATCATAACTGCTAAGATTTTCAATTGACGACTTGGGTTGATAATTTATCACTTAGGTGATCGTTTTTCACCTCAAGTCATCTTCACTTTTGATGGATTTTGGGCCCTTACTGGTCATGGGTGAGGACATGGTCTGATAAGTGATGACATAGGTGATGGCTTATCACCACAACTCACCACTTGAAGGCTAAAATTGAGGGTTTTTTGGTTAAGGCTGACGACTTGGGCTGATAAGTCATCACTCAGTTGACAGCTTATCAACTCTGGTCGTCACTTGGTTGACAAATGGACATGATAAAATAAAATGAGTATAACTTTTTGCTCCGCTATTGGATTAAGGCGAAACTAAATGTGTTGGAAACAAGATTCAAAGATATTTCATTTTATTAAAGGAATGACACGTAAATCATTATGTACAAGGAGTAATGGTCGTTTAAAGTTGACCCAAGCTGAAATGTTCACTAAACCTTAATCAATAGAAGTGTTCACAACTCATCTTTGAGTTAGGAGATTTTTATGACCTCGACTGATATCAAAGGATATGTCAGCACTATAGAAATGATCATAACCCCTAAATTGACTTAGAATCATTGGGTTTCATTCTGTACACTTGGTAGCAGTGGTTTGAATTCTAACCCAAAAATTGAGAGTGTTACAAGAAGGCTTATGCAGATCACAGACCTCGTTCCTTTAGATTTGGAGTTTATGATTGGGTATTCCATCAATTATTTTAGATGGACGGTGTGATGAGGTTTGGGAGGAAAGGCGAGCTCAACCCCAGATATATTGTACCCTTTGAGATTCTTTGCATAGTTGGTAAGGTGGCTTATGAGGTAGCCTTTAACCTAGTTTTTTCTGTTGTCCATCCATTTTTCCATATTTATATGTTCTAGCAATATATTTATGATCTGGCTTATGTGCTTAGATGGGACTCGATCAAATTGGATTAACAATTGGCCTTTGTGGAGGAGCCTATGCTCGTATTGGCCACTGATGTCAAACGGTTGTGCACTAGTGATATTCCAATAGTTAAGGATTACTTGAGGCACCCCTTAGTAGAGAATGGTACTTTAGAGATTAAGAGTAAGATGTGTAACATGACATCCTCACCTATTCGGGGCTTTAGGTACATAATAATCCTATACTTTTGTAGACAAAAGTTATTTTACTAGTAGATATTATAATTACCCTCCAGGTCATTACCTGTATTTACTTTCATTTTTACAATTTAGAGCTATCCTATAGCTTCCCCAAGTCATTTAATACTTGATATAGCTGAGTTAGATTACTGGGTAGTTCATTTGTTTTCTTTCAGCTAAATCCCAATTTTGAAGCCTTCGCTAGTTCATATTCTCTACCAGGAAAAAACTTCAGTCAAACGACCTTGTATGCCAATTCTGACAGTTCCAAAAACTCTGAAACATTGATATAGCCTAGGTGGCCCCTTGGTCAGGGTCTCAAGGCTTCCTAACTCATTTTGAGATATTGGCCAAAAGTTATGAAAAAAGGCACATAGGTGTGTGATTCACCTTTCATTAAAATGACCTCGAATGGAAATTTCAACTACGCCATTAAGAATGGAATGTCATATTTGATTGGGTAGAATTGTTTATTTATCTATACAAAATTCAAAATGAATTTTGATGGGTTCGTCTAAGACTGGAATAATTCTTGAGCTTTAGTTGGTACACTCAGCAGGTGCAAGGCATAAATGCTCATTTGGGTCACTTACGTAGAGGCCCTCTAAAACACCCATATTGATTTCTTAAGTGAAGGACCACTAAAGTGCCAGACTATCGCTTAACGGGTCAGGCTAGCCTAAGAGGCATTGCTTAAGTGCCACACTTATCGCTTAAGCGATGGATGCTTAAGAAGCAAAGGGACCCCTTAATGGTTCCTGTTCAGATGATACATATCGCTAAAGCGACACTATGTTTCTTAAGTGGTGACCGCTTAAAAGGCCCTGTCTCCACTTAAGAGACACCCTTGTACCTTGTAGGAGCATAAATACCCCACTTTAATTTTCTCTATATTTCACCCATTCTCAAGTGTGTAGAACCCTAAAGAGTGTAGAAACGTGGGACAATCCTTAGTAGTTGATTTTGTAGTATTCATAGGCTCAATTAACGTATTTTTCCCTGAAATCTTGGTATATTTCATCAAATTCCATGGTTGATTCTCATGATTTCACAAAAATCCCTTAATCATTGGTGGGTTCATTGTAACATCATTAAAGCTCAGAATTTACCTATTTTTGAGGGTAAATGTTCTTGAGAATAGAGGGATGTTATGTTGGTTTTGAAAGTGTGATTCTGTAAATGGTCACACATAGGATTTTATGTAATTTTTGACCCAAATCATAATAGTGAAATGAGTATCATTGTTTTGATTTTAATGAGTAGATTGTGTTTTTGATAGCATGGAATATTGCAAAAGCTTTTTGGAAGAAAAATTTGCTGATTTAGTAGATTCTTCAGGCTTTTCTTTAGCGTCCAAGTAGGCTAGGTTTACATTCTTCATAAATTGATCTAGTTCATAGTATATTTATAATATTATGCTAAAAATGGGATGGAAATTAGTTATTGAAACCATGATTGATATGATAAGTCTTATTTCGATTCTTTACACTATCTTGAAATTGTAATCTAGATGAGTCTAGGCCAGTTCCATACTGCTTCAATCTTTTAAGGATCCACCCAAATGCCTTCATTAAAAATTATATAAGCAAGTAATGTTATTGATTTCAATCAAAATTCACACTTGATAAAATTGGTGAATAGTTGGCAATCTTTATGAATATTCAAGACAATCCTCAAATGGTCTACATGTTCATCTTCACTATAATAATAAACTAGGGTGTCATCAATAAAGAAAATGATGAACATGTAAAATTATTGTTTTAACACCTTGTTTATCAAGTTTGTGAAAGTTGTAGGAGCATTTAGTAGTCGAATAGACATAACAACAAATTAAAAAAGACCATACCAAGTTTTGAAAGTTGTCTTCAAAATGTCACATTCTCTGACTATGTGCTGATGATAGCTTGATTTGAGGTCTATCTTAGAGAAACAATTCAAAACCTGAAGTTTGTCAAAAAACTAATCAATCCTGGGAATGGGATTATAACCCTTGTCTAGGAGATCTTTTAACCATTCCTTCAAGTCCTTAAGTTTGTTGAAGCCATTATATTAGGTGGAATTGAAATAGTTTGGGTGTCTGAAAGGAGATCTATTCTGAAGTCAATTTTCCATATGAGATAAACTCTAGGTAAATCATTTGGAAATATCCTTGGAAATTTCTATAGAACTAGAACTAACTCTAGAGTTGGGGCTTCAAATATTAAATCCTTAACCTGAACAAGATTATATATGCACCATTTAGAGATTATATTCTTAGCCTTAAGGTAAGAGACTAACCGACCCATAGATGTTGAAGCACTACCCTTCAACTTTAGAACTAGTTCATTTGGAAACCAAAATTGGACTACTCTCTTCCTACAATTAATAGAGGCATAGTAAGTATGTATCTAGTCCATGACAAAAATACATCAAAATCTACTATGTCAACTTCTAAAAGTTTATTAAATCCCAGTCTATATCCTAGCTTCCCATAATCAAAACAAATACCACTACCAGCCATACACTTATCCTTGTGGTTCTTACCATATTTCTTGCATACTAGATCGGTATGAACACTACTTAAAATACCCTGGAACATAGAGCTTAGTGCTCTATCTTGATTATCCTGCCTGAATTTAGGCACTGGAGCATTATTAGAATATTTTGCTTGAGGTGATGATATTTGGCAAAACTAAAAATGATTTCCACCATCTGAACTCCGTTCAGGGAAATTGAAGCTACTTGTTTGTCCCTCTTACTCTCTCTTTCCTTCTCCTTGATCTCTATTCTTCAATCTATTGAGCATGAACCACCAGCCTAGATAGGTCCATCTCCTTAACCAATATAGCAGTCCTACACTCTTTGACTACATCCTCAGAAACACCAGACACAAATATGCTCATGTAGGCGTGGAGTCAGCTACCATAGCCGGAGCATACTTTTTGATAGAGTAAATATAAGAGAATACTTCATAATGCTTATGTTACCCTTCTTTAGACTAATAAATTCCTACACCTTTTCCTTTATTTGCTTAAGTAGGAAGAACCTATATAGAAATATAACAATAAACCATCCTACTCTACTGGTCGTACATTAACACTCTATCCTCTTTTATTACTTGTATTAGGTTTGAGCCACTCCTTCCAACTGATACATAACCAAGTCATCAGTTTTAGTCGGATTGACACCTATGATCTTCAGAACTTTCTTAATGCTATTAAAAAACTACTGATGATCCTGTTTAGACTTAGACTTATAGAATACTAGAGGATTCATTCGAGTGAATTCTAAGACTCTGGCCGGTGCCATATTCACTACTTGGTAGGCTGGTACAACAGTTGACTAGTTATTTAGGGTGGTCATGGACTAGGCTAAGGCTGTGTAAGCAACCCTAAATTTTGCAATAGTTTACTGGTTATTTAGGAAGCTAATTTCCTACATCATTATTATTCCCGCACCTCCTTCCTTTTGTTATCTAGAGAGATATTTTATATAAATATTTAGATAATGAGATATAAGAAGGTTTTAATTGAGTTCACACCCTATCACACGATTTAAACATAAAAAATGTAATATTTTTAATAAAATATTTCTAACCCGCTCATTCATAAGTGTGGCGCACTTCATACCCATGAATGAGACTTTATTCAATACTGCTTTCATAAACCATAGTACACTTAAACTTGATGATCTAATACAATGTTTGTCATATCCTGAAACTACCTCCTAGTCGTAACACGGTGCCTTGAGTCACAAGTGACCCCAAGCTAACCCATGGTCTGGCATAATACTAAGAATACTAAAAATGATCAAAAATCACTAATGTAGTAACAATAAATCTTAATAATAACTTTTGAAAATAAGCCCCAAATAAAAACATCTGAACAACCCGTAAAGTTGAAAACAAAATCTATCTGTCTATCCAAAAGTCTCTAAATAAAATGACTTACTGGCAAAAGCCTCAACCTAACTATAATTGTCTGAAACTAAAATAAATAAAAAACAAAAATATTGATACTTGTCCTTAAATATTGAGGACTCACTAATGTACTGATGATGTGGTATGATATCATACAAAGCGTGATTCGGATATTGAGTATCAAAAACTATATTATAAGATAATATAGAACAAAAGAAATTATGTGGTTAGTACTTTTAATTTACTGAGTATGTGAGATAGGAAATAACTGATATAGGCTAAACATGATGCTTATAACATAGTAAAGTAGTGCAAGACCGAGTAATGAACATGTACTATATGATAAACAAAATAACTTAATGCAAGGTCATACAAGTATCTAAATTTAATATATGGGTTGTGGACTACGGGAGATACTAATAACCAACATACTCCAGTCATATATAACCTGGGTCGAATATGTAACCCCAACTAGAAGGTTTTTCAGTACCTTGCCAAGGGTATAAACACTGAATGACATGGATCCACTAAACTGATGACCAAAAGGACTAAGCTATAAAGCCTAGTCTGATAGTGAACCTTTTATGAACCTACTATGATGTCGTAGTTCTATGACTTATAGACTTCTACAAAAGGTATTAGCCGAAACTAACGAATGAGCCTTCATACCTACGTCCGTTGGGTGCCAAGCACTACTCCCAACTGAATGACACTAATAACTGCAATGCTCACTGATAATAATAATAATTTGAAGATTGAAAATATATGTATTATCTGTAACCATACAAAAATTTGTAAGATGAAGGAATTTATGCTCTTAAAAATATGCATGAAACCTTAGGTAATTGGGTGTTCATAATCCACCATTTCTAAAGAATGCAACTATTATGTCAAATTTGTAAATTGAATGACTTAAAGGTATTCAATAACTCAAGTGACAATTATGAAGTTCAAAATATAACTAGGGTGTGTGGTTATAACATGTAAGGGTACTAGATTTCATATTGGAATATGGGTTTATAACTCAATGGTATCAAGAAACTAAAATAATTTTTTTTACATTATTCATGACCTCTGGGATCTGGGAAAGAGTTAGAATGAGGAATTGAGATAACTTTAGGACTTAATGGGTGAAAAGAGACCCATTGATGAAATCCCACATACTTGGAGATGAGGAATTTAAAGAATTCTTTTAAAATTGGAAGCTTAAAGAAGATGAACCTAGCTCTACCTTAGGGAAAGAAATTATCTTTTTTCTTTATGTTTAAACTAAGTGTCAGGTATTTTTCTGATTAATAAGGGATATGGTAATAATAACATTAATAATTATCCATTAAATAATCAAATGATATAGTTTTGATGTCAAAAAATTTGGAAAAGATTGATGTGTTCCTTTTAAATTCATAACTTAAAGTTACTAGAAGAGACGTATGGGACCCTCCCATGATTATGTGACCAACCAATTATTGTGGGTAGTTTTCGGGGTTGGAAGTTGGATTTCATCTCTTTGAACATGATCAGGCGAGCCTTGGTAAAATTATGAGACCTACCTATGGTGGTACCTTGATTTATTGGTTGAAGGTGGCTACCAAAAAAACTTTAAGAGTCAAGATTGTAACTAATATCATGGTTTCTAACCATAGTTTTGGTTCCCTGTCTAGGTTGGAAGCTATACATATCAACTATTTTGATCAGAAAAGATCATTGTACGGTCATACAACATAACAACAATTGTGGTTTGGCTCATGGCATCTCATTGCTATGCATTTCTTCACTAAAATAGCAATAACTTTTTATTAGGATTATCAAATTAAGATGAAACTAGATGAGTTGGAAAGATAATAAAAGTATTTATCATTTTCTAGGTTGTTAGCTCAAAAATACTCTAGGATCTAGAAGGTATGCTTGTTTGAAATTGACTATATAAAGATACTCGTAAAGAAATCAATCGGTAAGGAATGTTTTGTATTTTTTGATCGAGTGAAAAATTACAAAACAATCCTTAAAGAATCCTATAGAGCACTACACCCTAAACAAATTAGAATATTCTCTGCCCACACTTGAAAAGATTCTATGTCCCCAAATCATAAATGAGACATAAAATAAAGGTCCAAAATACTCCTCAAAGCCTTTAGGCCTTGCTCCGACATATTGGTCTCCACAATTTCCATCATAGGGGCTAGAGGACCCTAAACTTATGTATTCATCATGCTCTTTAGCTTAGATTTTGGGCACTCAGACTTCCCCTTATCTGCAAAATCAACAAAGAAAAAAAATCAAAGGTCAAAATATAAAAATAAAAAACAACAAATTTTATTTCAACTTGGGTTGTCGCCGAAGTAGCGCCTGATCAAACAAGATAGTTGTGACAACTAAACTAGGATTCCATTTTGTGCTTCCTCCAAGGCTCGTCATTCTTTTTTTGATTATTCTTGAGGGGTCAACATCAAAAGGTCCCTCTTTCTCAACTTCAAATAAACCTCAAGATCACTTTAAAGCATTTCTACCATAGGATCGGGTTTTTATTTCACCTATGCACTTTCTCAATTTGCCACTCAAGCTATTCAATAGTAAGTTTTCTAGGTTGCATAGTTTTAAGCTTACATTATGCTTCTCCACACTTACTTTATTTCACCACTATATTTTATCTAAATCTTGATAGTATGTTGGTGTTTTGTGGGTTTTGTATACTCTAAAAGTGACCTCCTCATAATTCACCCGTATCTTTAAGTTACCTTCCCTCTAGTAAATTAAAATAGTCCCAGTTACTAAAAATGGACATCCAAATATAATGGTATCCTATCACCAACTTCATACTCAAGAACAATAAAATTAGTGGGCATTACAAACTTACAAACCTTTTGGAACATCCTCAATGATCCCTTTTGGAGCCACTCTAGATCTATCATCCAGCTGCAGAACTAAATCAAAATGTCTTGGATTCCCTATGCTAAGAGTACTACAAATTGACAGGGGCATCAAATTCACACTTCTCCTAAGTTGTACAAGAACTACTCTAATACCTCGTATTTTCCTAGCTTAATTTAAATCTTAGTACATGAGTAATCCCATATAAAATATTTGAAATACTCAGTATTTTTCAATTTAGAGCCTTTCATAGCGTAAGAAATTCAATTAGCTTTCCAAGATATAAAATTCTCCCAAATCCAATACCCGAGTGAAGTGTTAGACTCATTTTAGTGAAACAGTGTACCACCTGGTACTTCAGCGCGTCGTGGAGACAGTTCAAATGGAAATTGTCATTTTTCCAGTGTTGCTCCATGATAATGGTGCATTATGCTAAGGTCCAGTTTCCCATTCAGTAAGGCACCACGATGGAGCTGCATCATGCCATCAGCCTAGTTCCCAGTTGTCTACTTTCCAGTAAGCTGGCGCAATTGTACCGCATCGCGCCAGGGGGTAATTTTAGAAATTTTTGACAGAAATCTAAAGTTTTGTCCAAGGTTAAATTTGTATTTTCCCCTAATTTTATTACGTCAAGATAAGGGATTAAAGCCCTAAAAACATGTTAAGTCATTCATTATTTATTTTTTCCAAAAAAATCAAGAGCTTTCTCTCTAAAATACAAAACCTTAACTCCAGGAAACCAAGAACAATCTCAAAAAGTCCTCCAAGAACCTTCATGAACTCTTATTCTCAGGTATGTTAGGTGTTCATTCATGGGTCCCTTTCACCCATGAAGTCCAAGAACCCTTTTTAAACATATAAGATCTCAGATTTATGATTTCCATATTTGAATTAGATTGAATTCATGTTCATGATATTAGTTGGGTTTTAATCCATGAATCAATTGCAAGTTTCATGAAAATTGAATAACATGTGTGATGAATATGTGATTATCCTGATAAACCCTTGAATTTACAAATTGATTAATGTATCATGATGTTTATGTGTTGGCCATTATCATATAAATAATCCATGCTCCCCAAGTGTTTGCTAAATTACCTATGTGAAGTAAGTAGTGGAATCATGACATGTTATTATGTGGTTCCAATCATGTACAAGCTTATGCCCTATAAGTGTTTTTTGAAATGCTTATGTGATTTGACTAGTAAAAGCATGACATGTTATTATGTGATCCCATTATTGCAGAAGTTCATGTATATCAAGTGTTTGACAAAATTTCTAATGAGTGCATTGTTAGAAAAAAAGTATTATTATGCCTTTATGATCATTTTATGTCTTTCTTTTTATGCTATCGAGTACTGGGGGTATTTAATACCCGACAATCTATTTGTTGACCTAGAGCCAGTTTCAGTTACAGAATAGTATCAGTCATGTCACGATCAGTAAACTCAGTCAGTTAAAAATTAGAAAAACTTAGTAGACTCAGTATCCGTCCTGTCCAGTTCAGTATAATCAGTTCAGTGTCTATTTAGTTGAGAGTAGGATTCAGCACTGAGCGAGCATAGGGATGGGGGCTCACCGTTAGTTAATATTTCCTTAGAAATAATTCCTAAGTTCTAGAACTATATAGCCAGCTTAGGTTATGAGATGTTACCTGTTATATAGGATTGACATACTTAATAATCACCCGCTATTTTAGGACTAATCTCAAGGGTCACCCATTAGATAGGACTGACTCCATAGCAGATATTAGTACCCATGGCACGGTTTTAGCACCCTTCTAATTAGGATTACAGATTGGACCCCAACTTAGTTATCTTATCTTATTTGGGGCATGTCGGTTAGATGTTTACCTCTTATAGTTTCAGTTTCAGTCTTCAGTTAAGAACTCAGTTCATTTGACAGAATTAAGATTGTCAGATACAGTCAATCAGTATCAGTAAATAAGTTATCAGTAACTTTCGATATCAGTTACTCAGTTATCAGAACTTAGTGCCCAGCTTCAGAAAAAAACAGTTACCGTTTATAAATATATGTACAGTATTGAATACTCAGTGATTTCTGTAGTATCAGTTATCTACATACTCTTATATTCAATTACTTTATAAAATTTAGTTAGTTCTTGTTCATGCATATGAATCCTTGCACTCAGCCTTACCTCATCTAGCATACTAGTATATTTCACGTACTAACTGCATACTCTTTCTTTGTGCTATGATGTCTCATATCATAGGTTTGGACATTCAAGATCCTGACTACGTTTAGATAGATCCAGTCAACAATTACAGATTTAGTAGTGAGTCCTTATCTATCGGTGATATGATTTTTTCAGTTTATCAGTAGTTCAGTAGTTGGAGTTAGTTGGGGGCTTATCCCATCAACTCCATATTCAGACAGTTCAGCTAGAGGCTTTTAGACTAGACTAGTTCAGACAATGTTTAGATTTTAGATATTTTTACCAGATGTTATTATTTATTAGTATTTAGATTTTGAACTTTTTGGAAATTGAGACTAATTCTGTATTTATTTCAGCATTACAATTCAGTGCAAATAATAGATATCAGTCATGGGTTAGCTTATGGTCCTTCGGGGTTATAAGCACCATATGGAATCTAGGGTGTACTCTCGAGATGTTACAAACTTGGTATCAATGGCTAAGGTTCAACAGTGTCCTAGGAAGTCTGAAAGCCGCATCTAGTAGAGTCTTGTGCATGGGTGTATAGTTCGTCACACTTATGGAGGCTGTGATATGTTTTTGGATAAGTTTCCCTTCTTTCAGTATTCATGTTGTGCGAGTGAGCATGAGATCAAGATAAACTCTCAATCTAATTTATCTCTTCCTTATTCTTCCAGAACATGCCTCACAAAGAAGCTAATGGAAGAAGTAATGAAAATGAGACAGCTCCTTTTCCAGTTCAGGCAGATCTCCTGCATGAGCATGTCTCTCACGCTGAATTTAGAGCTGCTTTCACTACCTTAGCTTATTCAGTGGTTGCTCAGAACAATTTACAAACTATTGTCCTATCTAGGCTTTTAACTTGCACTCAGTAGAGTGAGAGAGGGAAGTGTAGGAAGAATAAGAGGGTTAGAACAAATAATTCTAAGCCAAGATCAGGGGTAGTAACCGCTCCCAGTTCTGGTCGAGCTTGAGCATAAGGCACTATAGGCATTGAAAAGGCTAAATTTTGAGTGGTGTGATGCAGCAAATTTAAGGTTGAGCAAGGTGAATGAGTTGGATAAATTCCAACTCTGTGCTTATGATAGCTAGGCCATATACAAAGAAAGGATGAAGTTGTACCATGACAGGAAGATCGAGAAGAGAATATTCAAACCCGGTGATTTGGTCTTGTTGTACAATTCAAGACTACACTTGTTTCTTGGCAAGCTAAAATCAAGATGGACTGGACCATTCACTGTGGTTAAGGTGTTACCATATAATGCTATTGAGATAAAGCGTGATGGTGATGTCCCATTTAAAGTGAATGGACAATGAGTGAAACACTACATGTGAGATCTGGAAGAATTCAAAGTTTGTGCTAAAATAGACCTTGGTGAAGTCTGAGCAGCCATGGAAATTGAGTCATGCTGCAATAGCAAATTAGGCACTGCTTGGGAGGCAACCCAAGGTATTTTGTTGTTTATATTCATATTGCGTGATTGACATTGAATCTCCGCACCTATGGTGTCGTAGCTATGTTCCTAACTCTCTTATTTTGAAGAAGTTTGATACATTAGGGACAATGCATTATTTTAGATTGGGAATGGGGCTGCTTGTGGATATTGATGTCCTCTTGGGGGAGGGGGGGTTTGTCACGCCTTTTTTTCCCCGAAGTCTTGTTCCTAGTAGAGCCAGCTTATTTAGGCGTATCATGTCTAGTATTGTGTTGTTTTTGTATAATTAGGAGAAATTTTAAGTATTTAGGGTAGTAGTCATGTTTGGATTAATTTTTGATACCCCTCCAAAAATTTATTTTATAACTGTGTGATATGTATATACATGTGAACATTATGGATCTTATTATGGCATTAGAATTAGGGATATGATTATCACTTGGTAACAATTGCATAAATCAGATAGGTAGTAGTTAGTAATACTGACTGTGTTCCATGTCTGTGTGAGATACTACCTAGCTCCCTTCATGAGTTGAATTTAGAACTTGTCTGGTTAGTCTTGCCTAGGTTGAAGCATAGTCGGTCAGGAAAGGATTATAGCCTTTTTTTTTATTTTAGTCCACTTTTAGCCTAAATGATCTTCCATGAGGAAATTAGTATCCCTTGATCCCAGTTTTGAGCCTTATATCCTATTCCATTGTTTTCACATTTCACCATCCCATTTGTGTTATAATGAGGCTATTTTGACCCTGTTCCTCCTTAGATATTGTGCACCTCACCTCAGAAAAAATACGTAGTTTGAGGGTGGAAGCTATCATAAGGGTTTATGAAGAAGGGTAAAATAAGAGGAAAAGTTAGTAGGGCTTGGTGTCGTAGAAGAAGAAAAGAAAAGAAAAAGAAAAGGAAAAGATAAATTGTGAAAAACAAAAAAAGAAAAAATAAGACCGCACCCAACCTGAATGTGTATAAAAGAATAAAAGAGAGAAATAAGGGTGGAAATAAAGTAAAAAATGGTTAATAAGTGAGACCTTAAGGTTAGTGTAGTGCCAAGGAGGCTTAGTCATTTTATATGTCAATATGTACCATACTAGCCCTCAACCCTACATTACACGTTGAGAAAAGTCCTATAGTGATCCTAACTTGACTATCTAAATGCTATGGTAAAGAAAATAAGGGAAAACCTATGGTATTTTACATGCATTGATTGAAACTTCTCTTTAGAGTGCGAGTGTCACTTGATCGTCCCTGCATTTACATGCATGATTTCATATGAGAGAGTGGGACATTCTTGTTGTAAGGCAACTTGAGTCATATTACTTGCTATTTGCTTGTTTTGAGTAATGTAAATTGTATATATGAGTTGTTGTCTATTTCTAATGTAATTTCCATATTTTGATCATATTGTGCCATATTGTTGTGCTTTATGTTCATACACAGTTGGTTTTTGTTTTTGTTGTATTTTATTGCCCAAGGATATAAAACACTCTAAGTTAAGGGTGTTGATGTGGTATGGAGATATAGAACTTTTGATGCTTAAAACGAGGAAAAACTGCAAGTTCTTGATGTTATTTTGTTAGATATGATGCCTTTTGGGTATGTTTTGCAGGAGACCATGTTTTGGATAATAAGTTCGTGAAAAAGGTGAGAAAAGGTGTTTTGGGCCATTTTTGGAGCAATTATGGTTATTCGAGATATTTTCCAGCTTGTTCGTGATCAAAACATGTTTGGAAATCAAAGAAGAGCTAAAAAGATGACTCTCAACACTTACCAAGTCAACATATGGTTGCATGTAGGACCTATAGACCGCATATAGGCAAAGCAAGTACCAAAAGTCCAAAATTCTAAGAGCTGAACCTGTATATTTTTGCTCCTGGTACCTGCAATTTGTACCTGTTCCCAGTGTCAGGACCGCAGGTACTACCTGGACCCGGCACCAAACCGCGGGTACAGACCACATGTGGTCACCGACCCAGTTTTCTCCTATTTCATTTGGGCTTTTGTTTTAGGGTTTGCTCATGTACTATAAATACCTATTATGTGTTTTTTTAGTAGGAGTTACACACTTTTGATACTCATAAACATCTTTTGATTCTAAGATTTGATTTTGATCTTGGGATTTACATATATTGACTTCAGTTGAATTATTCAATAATGGTTGTGGGTTTTTACAATTCTTCTCATTGTGAGTTCATCTAAGCTTTCAACTATGAATGATATTGATTTCTTCACAAGTATGAGCAGCTAAACACATATCTAGGGTTGTGGAAACTCTGGCTGACTGACGAAGTAGGGGAAGTGTGATTTTTGAATTAAACTGATACCCAGGGCATGCATTGCATTATCTTCACTATATTAGATTTTTTAGCGGTGGCCAATGTTAAGATCCTACCTAGATTATTGCTGCTTACTCCAAAAAAGGAGTAGTTACTAGGAAAAGATAATGACAATAATAATTTGAAGATTAACGATTCATCCATGATACTAGTTCATATCTAAGTAAGATCGTTAAATATGATCTAATAACTAGAGACCCAAAAGGTAATAGTTAAGTTTGATCAAGATAAGGGTTAGTAAAGCGACATCCTGCGGCTTAAAAAGTAAAGGGTGAAATCTTTCTACTCATCTAAAACACTGTAGATGGTACATAACTTATCAGATTCTATGTGCAAGGTATCAGGTTAGTTCAACATAGCTCGATAAACTAATGGATTTAAGAAGCCAGGGGGAACACAATCCTAGTGTTCACCAATAATGATCACAACCGAAGTTGATAGTTGCTCTTTATTAGATATATCCATCCAAAACCACCCATTTACTTTCTAGTTCTTGCTCGTTGATTAAACTATCTGAAATACATGAGTCCACGTATTCCCTTGGGATTTGATCCAACCTTCATTGGGTTACTATATTTTGATTGTGAACATATCATCATCTAATGAGTGGTGTTGTTTGGACGTCATCAACTAGCAACAATTACATAAATAAGTGATAAACTACAGATATGTCATGACCAAATTCCTCGGATTATGGTGGCACCTACTTTAACCCACAAGTATATAAGCCAAGAAATAACCTATTATAATGAGTTGAATTATTATAAAACATGTAAAATATGTGTTTCTATGTGATTTGACCATTTTACCCTTCTATGTGGTTGCATTGTGGTATTTCTGGGGTGTGGGGATGATTACTGTGGTTCTTGGTGCATTTCAGTGTGATTTATATGATATTATGGTTTTTGGTGGCTTTGAGAGCCTTATAGTTGACTTCAGTCAAAACCTTTTGTACATGCGTCTGACGGTAAAACGGACTTCACCATAGAATTCGGAACGTTGATTTTAGGGCAGTAATATGGTTAATCTGGTTTTATGTATTTTAAATTAATATTTTGACCCTCAGTTTGCAAAGTTGTGATTTTAGGTTTTGGGGTTCAACTTTGTCAAAACGTCTTTTCAAAAATATGATATCTACATTGAGTTTGGAGCATCGAATTTGATAGGGTTGCATAGTTGGTTGGCATTCACGAGATTTTGGATGAATTCCAAAGGTCCCACGGGGACTTGGAATGAACCAATTCCACAACTGGTGCAATGACAAGTAATGGGCTATTCAAAAAGTAAGACAAATATGAAATATAGACTCACATTAGGGATACTAAGTAGCGATATATAAATGAAATTATATGAAAAAAATAAGGGAAATAAGTAAAAGTACAAAAGAGTAACCCATCACTTAGTAAGGTCGGTTTAAGATCCACTAAATAAAAAATAAGAGTATTAGGTTGACACGACCCAAATCAGAGCCTTGTCATAATTCTAATCCCAAGTCCAACCAGGACTGAAGATCTCCTCTGTTACCCAACCTAACATCCAAACACATGCACTGAGTTGGATGAACACAAATATAGCATGTTTAACAACACAAAGACTTTGGGATTAGGTTCACGACCGTGACCAACCCAAACAACCCCAACCACCCGATGCCAACCAACTACCATAACTAAACTAAAATAATTACAAAGTTTATGTCCATAACATAACTTAATAGGATGTAACAATCATAAATATAGTCAAACGGTATCAACCCCAATACCAATGCCAATACTAAGGCTAGAACCACTGCTGATACTGCCCATACCGACCCATAGTAGTTCCACAAAGTCTCTATCCAAAACTTAAACAATATCTAGTTGGGACATGCCCCCGACCATATCCAAACCATATTCTATAAAACAATCAAAATAAATAAGGACATCCATGACATAAAATGGATCATTCCAAAATATGAAAGCTCGCCACTTCAATCCAATCAAGCTGATCCCAAATCCGATCACTGAGAAGGATAAGTAGAATGGTCAGTTCCTGTATAGCATGGGGATTCAGCGCCTAAAGACAGGTTAGAGTGAATGCTAGCATGCACTCAGTATAAGGATAAAATAATGTCAACCTTTAAAACCAAGTAAACAACCATATGCATTCACAACCATACACATATATATTTATATATGTTGAAAAAGGGAATTGGGTTTAGCATGTATTTAAAATCATTAACCTGGGTATGGGTAGCTTAATCATCCTAGAACCGCCCATGGGTTATATGGGTCCAACAATACCCCCTGAACGAGCCTTGATACTTGTAGCCGCAAGAATCAGAAATATAATGGGAGTAGGGGATTCTAGTGTACCCTTCGTTCTCCATGATACATATATACAAGTGTAACTTAGCGGATTCCCGTGTACGCCATAAGTATCATAAATGGTCTCCATGACCGATCCTCATGTCAACAAACGTAGGTTTTTAGTGTCCATCTATTGGACTCACACCTTCACGGTTAGCTATCACACCCCGCCATTATTGCCCAATTAAAATCATTAGCATAAAACCAAACCACTATTCCATTTATTGTTAACCATGGCTATAAGTAGTGGTATTGTCATACAGACTATAACTTTCAAGCAATGTCCTTAGCCAACCTTTTATAGAAGAAGGGATTCCCATGTACCCATAGATTAGATTATTAAGTTGACTTGGGGGAGCCCCATATACCCCACAAGTGTTTCATTATTAAGTTTACTTGGGGAATTCCCTTGTACCCCGCAAGTCTATTTAATTAAACCATAACCATGACCACTAATACCTTACTATTTAACTGCTAAAAAACATTCAAACCAATTACGGTTCCATTAACAAATTATACCATGCAATAGTTACATTAAAAGTCCAATAATATAGTAAAAACATTCTCATAGGCATTTTATCAAACATGTAAGGGGCATAATGTTTCCAAAGCCAAAACCAAGTACCAATTAACCACTCCAATGCAACCAATTGTTCAAACCACTATTATAATGTGAAAACCACAAATAAAAGACATGAAAAAGCCATAACCAACCATTATAACCAAAAAAACCAAAGAATAATTCAAAACCTAAACATTATCACAATTTATGCCATGAGAACAATTCATAAAACATTTCTTTAATTAGAAATAACAATGAGGGAGGAGAAAAATGCTTTAGATAGTGAAGAAAATTAAAAAAAAAACACCCTATTAAGCCATAAATTGATTTTATTGAAGAAACCCTATCCTTTTTTAACCCAAAATCCTTGAAAGAGATTAGAGAGTGTTTAGTGTGTTTATTTGATTGCAAATAAGTTAATGAATCCCCAAAAAGATGTGTTTTAAGTCGTGGGGTCCCAAGGAGTTATAAGGAGAAATGTCTAGAATACCCCTAACTTAAACTATAAATTTTTTTACAGAAAGGTATGACAAACCCCTTACAATCGTACCCGACCATACGAGTGGTACCCACTACTCGTACCCTAGTGTAATACCCCACCCTTCTCCTAGTTAAAATTTATCTCTAAAGCATTAAAGATCTTACATCAAAGATTTTGAATTTTTATCCCGTGGAAAATCGAATAAGCTTTCCATCGATACAAAATTTGCCCAAATCCGACACTCGGGCGAAGAGTTAGAGCCATTTTAGTGAGACAGTGTACCACCTGGTAATTTAGCGTGTCGCGGAGCAAGCCAAAATGGCAATTATCAAAATCTAGTAAGCCTTTGTGATTCCACCGTATTGTGGTGGTTTTCCAGTTTGCAACCAAGGTGGCAACGCGATTTCAGTGCACCAAGGCTCAATTTCCTAATTTTCCAATTTCTAAAACGTTGGCGCGATTATAGCGCATTACGCCAACATATAAAATTGGAATTTTTTTTTAGTTTCGTATTTTAATTCTAAGGGCAAGACAGTCATTTTTTTACCCCTATATATACTCTTTACACAAGATTTCTCATTATTTCACCCAAATATACTAGTTTTCTCTCAATTTTCTTCAAAAAAAACCATTGGGGTTCATAGTTCAAGACCCAAGTCATCAAGATTGCTCCGTAAATCTTTCGAGAATCATATAATATGGTATGTTAGATGTTGATTATTGGATTCCTTCCACCCAAGAAGCTCAAGAATCCTTTTCAAAATTTTAAGGTTTACGTATTGATGAGATTTCATGATTTATGTGTATTAGAGTTCATATTTTGTATTGTTGGATTTTAATTCATGATTTAGACCACCAATTTCAAGAGTTGATTCTAGTATGTGATGAATTGTATGATGTTCATGATAAACCCTCTTCAAGTTCCATGATATTGGTGTATTCATGATAATTAAGTATAGAATCTGTGGTATAACCAAGGCATGCTCCCCATATGATTGATAGAATGCTTAAGTAAAGATAATAGTGCCTATTTAGTATATTAATCATGAAATCCCCAATTTTGTGATTACTAGTGCATGCCAAGCGTTTGTTGAAATGCCTTAGTGAATGTATTATGATAAGTTGCATACATTTTTATCCATTTGTATTCCTTATTGAACAACTATGAGATATTAGTATGCATTCCCTATACATTTACATGTTTATGGCATTCAAGTGTTTGACGAGATATCATATTGATTGTGTTGTGAATGAAAGTCCATTTTCATGATATTCAAGTATGGCCCTTTCTTATTTATTTATGCTATCGAGTCTTGGGGGTATTTATACCCGAAAATTTAGCTTCTTGTCTAGAGCTGAGTCAGTCTCAAGATAATTTCAGTCGTGCTATGATCAGTAGAATTTAGCCAGTAGAAACTTAAGAAAATTCAGTAATCTCAGTACTAGTTCAATCCAGTCTCAGTATCCGTCTAACCCAGTTCCATATTCAATTCAGACAACAGTAGTATTCAATATTCAGTTCAAATTTTAGTAAAGCTTAGTAAGTTACATAACTCAGTAGCATTCCGACAGAAAGTAGAATTTAGAAGTATTCCGTCAGATAATGGAATAAAATAAACCCAGTCAGATCATTCAAGTGAGATAATCAGTAATAGATTCAGCTTAGTCTAGTATAGTCCAAGAATCAGTTTAGTGTCTTTTAGTTGGGAGTAGGAACTAGCACCGAGTGAGTGCAGGGATGGCGGCTTCCCCGTTAGAAAGGCAGAATTGTTTGTAATAGTCCCTAAACTCCATAACTACGTTGCCAGCGTAGGAACAGGAGTCACCCATTAGATTAAGGCTTGAATATCATATTGCCTTAGGCTTGACTTCCTATTCAGGATCACCCGTTAGAGAGGCTTGACCATAGCAGAGGTCTTTACCCGTGGCACAGTATTGACACCCTTCTAGCTGGGGTTACAGGTTGGACCTTACTAGATCAGATTTGGAGCATGTCGGTTAAGTGAGAACTCCCACAGTTGTAGTTTTAGTATCAGTCTTCAGAGTAGAACTCAGAAATCAGGACTGTCAGATGCAATCACCCATCTTAGTAAGGAAATTAGATAGTTCCATAGATTTATTGACCACCCACTAGATAGTCCTGTTCTGACATAAAGTTAATTAGTATCAGTACTAATAAAACCGAATATCACCCGTTAGATAGGCCTGATCTCAAACTCAGTCTGTCATTTCTATTATTAAAAGATTTAGAGATCTTTCGCTAGATAGGTTTGATCTCAGCTATAATCATTCTTTATCATTATTAGTAGATTCAGAGATCATCCGTTAGAAAGGTTTGATCACAGATTTAGTCAGTCGATAGTAGCAAACTCAGAACTCAGTCATTGATATGAGCAGATTCAGTTAATTGTCTTCAATATAATTAGTTTCAGAGATCAACTGCTAGAGATGACTGATCTTAACTTCAGTACTCAGTTATCAATATCACAAAATTTAGTTATTCAGTATCTCAGTATTAGTAGTGAGTTCAGATGTCAATAAAGCAGTATCCGAATATCAGTATTCAGAGTCACGATGATTTTAGTTATGGTTTGTGCATTCATGCATATGTCCTCATTTAGTACTCTCATGTTATTTAGTCAAGCTATGTTCATGCATAAGCCCTTGAATTTAGCCTTACCTCATCTAGCATACCAGTACATTCAAAGTACTGACGCATACTTTTCTCTTGCGCTATGGTGTCTTATACCATAGGTTCAGAAGTGCTAGATCCGAAGCACCCTTAGCAGTCCAGACTCAGTCAGCAGCAGTAGACATAGCAGTGAGTCCTATTCATTCAAGGATGATCATTATTTTATTATGGCAATAGGCTCAGTTTATTTCAGTAGGCAAAGTTAGTTAGGGACATGTCCCATCAACTTCACAGTTCAGACAGTTAGAGGCTTTTCAGACAGATGTATCAGTATTCAGTTTTTAGTTTTGAGTATTTTAGATATTTTGAACCTTATGGCAAGTTTCCGCCAGTTTTCCTCATTTATTATATTATATTATGTATTGGTTAGGTACAGATATCTGTAGGGGGTTAGCTTGTGGTCCTTCGGGATCATGAGCACCGTGTGGCATTCTGATTCTAGAAAATTGGGGTGTTACACCTAGGTATCTCTTGGACCCCCAACACTATCCAACACACGACCACCAAGGCAAACTCATGCCCAAGAATACGACTAGTACACGTAACTTGTACCCATAGCAGAATCATGTGAGGTTGAACATTGTCCAATATATGAGTTAGACTATACGACTCGTACCCTATCCTCATGAATCATGGTGAGCCATTCGTACTCAGATGCAAGTTAAGTTACTAAGTTTCAGATGAAGTGAAGGAAAACCCAACCAACCGACCCGCCACCAACCATACGATTCGTACCCAACTAGTCATACCCATTCCAGAAAATCAACCACCAAACACCACCAAACAATGGACAACATATGAATGGGTCATTTGAACCATACCCTATCATATAACTAGTATCTCCTAGTCGTATAATCCTCAGAGGAGAAGCTATTCGTAACTGGAAAAAAGTGACCCGACTTTGTCATCCTATCCACAATGACCCAAATCGAATCAAATTGATTTCGACACTGAGGAAGATCAAGAATAAAATCCATGTTGATCACTTCCCATTTCCATTCAGTCAATTCAATTTCCTAATATAATCCTCCAGGCCTTATGTGCTTAACTTTCACTTGTTGACCTATCATACGTTTGGCCAAAAAATCAGCTATGTCCCTCTTCATACCATTCCACCAATACATTTCCTTTATGTTATGATACATTTTTGTCAAACTGAGATGAACCACATAGCGCAACTCATACGACTTATCCAATATCATTTCTCGCAAACCATCGACGTCAGGAACACATAACCTCCCTTGGTACCGCAAGGCGCCATCACCACTAATCTCAAATACCTTTGCCTTCTGCCCACCAATATCACCCTTGATTTTTATTACCACAGGATCAAATATTTTCTTCTCCTTGATCTCTGCACCAAGAGATTATAGCACCACTACCTATACCAACACACCACCCTTCTCGGAGTCTAAAAGACAAACCCCAAGGTTAGCCAGGCGATGAATATCCTTCACCAACTCCCGCTTTACTTTTTCCACATGAGCTAAAATCCCCATGGATAACCTACTAAGAGCATAAACAACACACTAGCCTTACCTAGGTGGTAGTGAAGACTTATATCATAGTCCTAGAGAAGTTCAAGCTTCTTCCTCTACCTGAGGTTAACTACTTTCCGAGTGACCACATACTACAGGCTTTTATGATTGGAGAAAATATCCACCTATACTCCATACAAATAGTGCCGCCATATTTTCAATGCAAACACCATAGCTAAAAGTTCCAAATCATGAGTAGGATAATTCCTCTCAAGTACCTTCAACTACCTAGAAGCATAGGCTATCACCTTTCCATGCTGCATTAAAACACAACCAGGTCCCACCAAGGATGCATCATAGTAAACCACAAACCCTTCAGTGCCTTCTGACAAAGTCAAAATTAGAGCCGAAGTAATTTTATCCTTCATCTTCTTGAAACTATACCTCACACACATCCGACCAAGAGAACCTTACATTCTTTTGAGTCAACTTAGTCAATGGGAAAGCTATAGTAAAAAAACTTTCCAGAAACCTCCTATAATACTCGGCCAAACCCAAGAAGCTCCAAATGTTAGTTGGAGTTGTGGGTCTGGGCCACTTTTTAACCATAACAACCTTTTGTGGATCCACCATGATCCCTTCATTAGAAATAATACGACCCAAAAAAGTGATAGCGTTCAACCAAAATTCACATATTAAGAATTTTGCATACAATTGTAGCTCCTTCAAGGTCTGCAACACAATACACAGGTGATTGGCAAGATCAACCTCACTTTTAGAGTACACAAAGATATCATTGATGAACACAATGACAAACAGATCCAAAAACTGACGGAAGACCCTACTAATCAAACCCATGAATGTCATAGGGGCATTAGTCAAACCAAATGACATATCTAAGAACTCAAAGTGCCTATATTGGGTACGAAAAGATGTCTTAGGGATATCCATCTCCCTAATCATAAGCTAATGATACCTAGACTGAAGATTGATCTTACAAAAGAACTAATCACCTTGAAACTGATAAAACAAGTCATTTATCCATGGAAGAGAATACTTGTTCATAACCATCACCTTATTCAACTGGCGATAGTCAATGCACATTCGAAGGGAAACATCCTTCTTATTAAGGGATAACATTGGTGCACTATACGGGGACACACTAGGACGGATGAAATCCTTGTCCAAAAAATCCTTAAGTTGCTTCTTGAGTTTCTTCAACTCAGCTAGAGCCATTCTATAAGGGGGAACAAAAATTTGACGAGTGTTTGAAACAAGATCAATCCCAAACTCAAACTCCTTATCTAGAGAAACACCAGGAAGGTTATCAGGAAAGACCTCAAGAAAGTCATTCACCACCAGAACCAAATGCAAAGAAAAACCCTCTGAGTATGAATCTTCAAAGTGAACTAGATGATAGAGACACCCTTTGGAGATTAATCTCCGAGCTCTAACATATGATATAAACTTCCTCTTTGGAGCTAGGGAACCACCCTCCTCCGAAATAACTATATTACTAGGGAACTTAAAGAAATCCTTATGAGTTCGACAATCTAAGGATACATAGCACGAGTGTAACCAATCCATACCCAAAATAATATCACAATCCACCATATCTAATTCATAAAAATCCACCAAAGTCTCCTTACTAACAACATATACCACATACCCCCTGTAGACTCTTTTAGCAATCATAGAGCCACCTATCGGGATAGAAATAAAAAATGATCTATATTAACCTCAAGAGCAAAACCAAAATACACAACCACAAATGGGGTAACATAAAAGAGTGTGGAACCCAGACTAAGTAAACAATATACATCATGAGAAATGAGTTATAACGTACAAGTCACAATGTTAGACAATGCCTAAGACTCCTGCCATGATGCAAGAGAAAATAACCAATTCCGGCCATTGTTTATGCCAAAAGCAAAAATAGATGCAAAAATAACACCCTTTGGTGCAGGAGTAGATAAAGAGGCAACTGCAACCCTATTCTGCCCCGAAGTTACCTTACCAATCCGATAGTTTCTAAGTATATGGACTGGCTGACAATATTTGAAGCACATGTCCCTTCCCTCATATAAAAATACCAATACAATCGACCATAGAACCTATAGAAAGGAAATGATGAAGCAGACTAAGCCCTACTAGCCTGAGATTTCTCACCCTGTGCTCTAAAGTTAACGCCACCCTGCTGATGCCTCTCACCTAACGGTTTTGGTTGGGGAGCACTAGCTATGGAGAAGGAACCAGAACTCCCCCACTTCTTCTTTGGCCACTTACCCCAATATCTACCACATTGTTATCGACCACTCTGCTCAAAGAACCAAAACTTCTTTCCTTGCATTTCCCCTAACTCTATCTACTTTCTCTGTTCCTCCTCCACTGGTTACATGTGAACAACCAACCTAGAGATATCAATGTCCTTGATCAACAAATAAGTCTTTCTTTCAAAGATAAAATTATGAGACAATCTTAAAGTGAACTTTCTCATCCTGGCCCTAATATTCAATACCAATTTTGGAACATACCTGACAACTAGTGAAATTTCAAGGCATACTCCTTGAGTGACATCTTTTTCTATTTTGGATTAACAAATTCCTCTGCTTTTACTTTAACCAACTCCTCAGTAAGGTATTAACCCAGAAATGCATTAGAAAAAGTCTCCCATAAATATGACTCCTCAACATCACCCCTAGCCTTGTCCTATTTCTCGTACCATTGGTACGCTATATCCTTTTACTGGTAGGCAGCAAAATCCACCCTTTTCACATTCATGGCATGCATCACCCTGAAGATGTTTTCTATTTTATCTAGAAAACCCGAGGATCATCCTTCACCTTAACACCAGTAAAGGTTAGAGAGCTCATCCTCATGAACTAGCCAACCCTTCTGGCCTCAGAAGATGGAATACCAGATGCACTACACTCAACCTGAGAAGCTACCAACTGAGCAATCATATGAATCGACCGATGAAATTCAGTATTCATCATATTGGCCTGAGGAACCCGAGGCGAACTAGAGGGGACTGGTGGAACTCCAGAAAAGTCAGGGATTGGGCCCTAGACTAAGCAAGGATCCTCTGAGTAGAGTGTATCCCAATGATGTCTTCTCCAGTTGGGTGGATTCTGAAAATATAATAAGATAGAATGTTTAACAACACAAAGATTTTAGGATTAGGTTCACGATTGTGACCAACCCAAAAAAGCCTAACCACCCGATGCCAACTAACAACCATAACCAAATTAAAATAATAACCAAGTTCATGTCCATATCAAAACATAATTGGATGGAAAAATCATAAATACAATAAATCAGTGTCAGCCCTAATGCCAATGCTAATACTAAGGTTGACACCACTGCCGACACCGCTCATACCGACCCATTGTAGTTCCATAAAGCCTCTATGCAAAAGTAAAATAATATTTGATTGGGACATGCCCCCGACCATAGCCAAAACCATAGTCTATTAAATAACTAAAATAAGTAACGAATCTATGACATAAAATGGAGCATTAAGGAATCTATGACATAAAATGGAGCCTTCCGGAATATGAAAGGTCATGACTTCAATCAAACTAAGCTAATCTCAAATCCGATCACTGAGCAGGAGGAGTAGAATAGATGGTTCCTGCATCGCATGGGGATACAGTTCCTGAAGATGGGTTAAAGGGTGAAAGCTAGCATGCACTCAGTATAAGGATAAAATAAAGCTGACCTTTTAAACTAAGTAAACAACCATATATATTCACAACTATACACATATATATATCCATGTCGGGAAAGGAAACTGGGTTTACCATGTATTTAAAATGATTAACCTGAATATGTGTAGCTTAATCATCCTAGAGCCACCCACATGCTATATAGGTCCATAAATACCCCCTAAACAGGCCTTGATGCATATAGCTGCACAAATCGGAGATACCATAGGAGTAAGGTATTCCAGTGTACCCTTCGCTCTCCATGATACATATATACAAGTGTAACTTAGTGGATTCCCATGTACCCTATAAGTATCATAAATGGTCGCCATAACAAATCCTTATATCGGTAAATATGGGTTTCCAGTGTCTGTCCATTGGACTCACACCTTCATGGTTAGCTATCACACTCCATCATTATTTCCCAATTAAAACCGTTAGCACACAACCAAACCACAATTCCATTTATTATTAACCAAGGCTATAAGTAGTGATATCATAATAACGACTATAGCTTGCAAGCAATGTCCTAATCCAACCTTCTATAGAAGAAGGGATTCCCATGTACCCATACATTATATTACTAAGTTGACTTGGGGGAGTCCCATGTACCCCACAAGTGTTTCATTATTATGTTTGCTTGGGGGATTCCCTTGTACCCCGCAAGGCTATTTAATTAAACCATTACGATGACCATTAAGACCTTACCATTTAATAATTTAAAACCATCCAAACCAATTAGGGTTCCATTACCAAATTATACGATGCAATAGTTATATTAAAAGTCCAACAATATAATAAAAACATTCTCATAGGCATTTTATCAAACATGTTGGGGGCATAGTATTTCCAAAGCCAAAACCAAGTACCAATTAACCATTCCCATGCAACCAACTAATCAAATTAACCATTCTCATGCAACCAACTAATCAAACCTATATTATAATATGAAAACCATAAGTAAAATACATGGGAAAAACTTAACCAACTATTATATCCAAAACCCCCAAAGAATAATTCAAAAACCAAGCATTATCACAATTTATACCATGAGAACAATTCATAAAATATGTCTTTAATTAGTACTAACAATGGGAGAGGAGTAAAATTCCTTAGATAGTGAAGAAAATGGAAATAAAGCACCCTCTTAAGCCCCAAATTGATGGTATTGAACAAACCCTAGCCTTCGTTGACTCAATATACTTGAGAGGGATTGGAGAGAATTTAGAGTGTTTGATTGACTGCAAATAGGTTAATGAAAAACCAAAAAGGTTTTTAAGTCATGGGGTCCCAAGGAGTTATAAGGGAAAATGTCTAGAATACCCCTAACTTAAACTGTAAAATTTTGTTATAGAAAGGTACAACTAACCCCCTCCAATCATACCCCACCATATGAGTGGTATCTACTATAGTAATATTTTATATTTTTATCCACTTTCTTTTGTATTCATGAACTACATTTGACCAGATTTTTCTTAGGAGGTATCCCATTATTAGGTCCATATTAATCAAATAAATTTTTTATTTCTTCTCCATATTCAAAGAACCTTTGACAAGACTCTCGATTCAATAAAGCTAAATTATTTTAATCTATTTCATGACCCGCATATTGGCAAAATGTAGGTTTCAAATTGAGACCTCGAGGTTTAAACGTAAGACAATTATTTCTACTGAACTAATTATTTTCTTTGTGTATAACAGGATTATAAGACTCCATGAATGAAACACTAAGCAGAACTTTTAAGGAGACCTCAAAAATGCCATGAGGAAGAAATATTTCAATTCATAAGGATATGCAAAAATACTTTTATTTCAAACTGGGGCAGAAAGTTCACCATGATGGAGTTCAAGTCCGTCCATGAATTTAAAAACAATGATAAGTAGCCAAGAAAGCAAAGGTATGAGTCAAAGTTGCTTCAAAACATAAAATTTTCGTTAAGCGCAGAAATAGAAAGTGCAAATACAACATCTACCTTACAACGCTTGAACTATCATCATCAAAGAAAGCCCAAACACTATCTCCAATATGAGAATGTGGGTAAGCTACTCTATCTCTTCATCTAAATTGTATGTCTCTGCATAGTCAATATTGTATGGCTCCTCCAGGAGTTTTTGTTGCCCCCCATTATCTAAATTGCATGAATCCATAGAGGCTACATTGCATGTCTCTCATAAAAAGTCCACATTGGCTATGTAGAATCTACATTGAATGGCTCCTTTTAGAGTTTGTATTGCACCCACATAATCTACATCACATTGCTCTAAAATGTCTATATTGCATGGCTCATGTAGTAGTCCGCATTTTACCCACAAAATCTATATTACATAGGTCGTGTTGGAGTCTAGCATTGCTATAACACCCCGAGATCCCATCCCCAGATGTTACACGGTGCTTGTGACCCTGAAGGACCACAAGCTAACCCTTTTCTGATATCTGTACCTGTACACTGCATAATATCTGGAATAAATGAAGAAACGGGCCATAAGGTTCAACATATCTATAAATACTCAAAATATAAAACTGAATACTATACAATACATTCGTTTGAAAAGCCTCTAATCTGAATGAACTGTGGAGTTGATGGGATAGGTCCCCAACTAACTCCGTCAACTGAAATTAAATAATATTTTGATTATAATAATAGAAAACTGAAACTCATCCTCGAAAGAAAAGGACTCACTACTACTGCTGCTGATTGGGACTGATCTGCTGATGATACTCTAGGTCTTGTGCCTCAAAACCTATGGTGTAAAATGAGACACCATAGCGCAAATGAGTCAGCACAAAATATACCGAGTATATAGACGGGGTAAGGCTCAATGCAAGGGCTCATACATGCAAAATATGTATAACCTAAATGATCATGAGAATACCGCATGAAAATAAGCATACATACAAGAATGCATAAATCATACTCATAATCATCACAACTCTAAAGACTTGACCTTGGGTACCGCTTTACTTGCGAGCTAAACTCACTACCATCACTGATATATTGAACCACTGACTTATCTGCTACTGATATCTGAGGATCTGAGTATGCTTATA
Source organism: Capsicum baccatum var. pendulum (assembly GCA_030864225.1). Classification (NCBI taxonomy): domain Eukaryota; kingdom Viridiplantae; phylum Streptophyta; class Magnoliopsida; order Solanales; family Solanaceae; genus Capsicum; species Capsicum baccatum. Next base: position 135,685,957 of record CM061560.1, read on the forward strand.
TTAAAAATTGAGTTCTGAGTTTACCGCTTTCAACAGACAGAATTAGAGATTCAACTTTTCTAACAGATAACTTTGGAAGCTTTATCAATGATAAGAAAATTGGATTATATCAAAATCTGACAACAAGAATACTCAACAAATTCTGAGAAGGAGACCAAGACTATCTGACAGGAGATCTTTAAATATGATAATAAGAATATTCAACATGATCTGAGACTGAGATCAAGCCATTCTAATGGGAGATCTTTAAATATGATAGTAAGAAAATGTATATGAGGCCAAGCCTATCTAACGGGATGGTCTATGAATCAATGGAACTATCTGAGTTCCTTACTAAGATAGATGACTATAGTACACGATCTTGACTTCTAAAGATTGATACTAAAACTGCAACTGTGGGAAGTAGTCACTTAATTGACATTCCCCGACCTACAATAAGTGGGGTCCAACTTGTAACCCCAGCTGGAAGGGTGTCAATACCGTTCCACAGGTAAAGACTTACTCTCGGGTCAAGCCTCTCTGATGGGATGACCCTCGCAGGAAGTCAACCTGAGGCAATATAATAGTCAACCTCTCTGATAGTTACGGCCTCTACTGACGAGAATTCCTGTATCCTGCGCTGGCTATGCAGTTCTGGAGTTCAGGGATTGCTACTAACGATTCCGACCTCTTTCTCTAATAGGAGGAATCATCATCCCTTCCCTTGCTCGGTTCTAGTTTCTACTCCCAACTGAAAAACTCTCACTGAACCCTTAGAATGAAAACAATAAAGCTGAATCTGTTTACCTGATCATGTTTCTCAAATGATCTGGCTGAAATACGCTGAGATCACTTGGTTTCATAACTGACAAAAACAATATCGAATCACGGTATCTGACTGGCGATACATAGCTTAATTAGATTATTCGAATCATTTCTGAGATTGGAATTGAATATCTTGAGTTCCATTAGGACTGGGCTGAGTACAGGTCTTAGGCTAGATTACTAGTGATACAGAGATTACAGAGATAACTGAGATTACTGAGCTTTATTAAGCTTCGCACTTGTCTGAGGATACAGAGTTTTATAGTTTATTGAGTTTTGAAAATCATGGCTCGATTGGAATTATCGAGAAATTAACACGGGCTCTAGACAACAACTCTATTTTTGGGTATAAATACCTCCAAGACTCGATAACATAGAAGTAAAGCATCATCATTCATTCAAGCATCACAAGCATTCATGCATCATTACTATCATTCATGCATATTCACAAGAAACTTAGAAATCATGCCATATATTCAATTTTACAATCATTAGAACATCACCTCAAGCCTCCAAGGATTCACAACGTCTACTAATCATCAAAACTACCAAGGGGTCACTCTAAGTGTTTCAGAATTATAACATACTGTCCTCCTCACAAACCTTACGGTATTGCATCTATTATTTAGGAAATATAAACTTCTATTCAGCATCGTGATTACCAAAGGATCGCTCCCAATATTTAGGGGGTCATCAATATTGATTCATCATCACAAACTACCTTAAGAAAGTCATGCTATTAAATTATACCCCATTCAATGAAGTCTTGCATCAAGTACTTCACACCTATATCGGTCTTGAAATATATCTAGATATCACGAGATTTCAGGAAAACTTCATACTATTATGTCATTACTTTATTGTTAAGCACTTAGCATGTATCAAATATTAAAATAAATCAAAGAGCACTCACTTGAGAGATTTACCGCTATTTCGTCTCAACTTACTCACTACGGTCTTTCGACAACCACTAGACATGTCCGGTTCTACACTTACTCGGGGATTGTATATTATTATTATGGCTCATTCCGCTCACTAAGTCATTTTATCAAACACTAGGTGTGCATGGATTAGCCCACAACTTCGGGTTTCCCCTTTAACATACTACAATGCCTCACTATGCTTCACCTCATCCTTTCATCCAACCTATGGGGTGCATACTCTGCTTATTCAACCATATCTACACCTTAATGTCAAGAAAACCTCACATAGACACCAACTTCAAAAGGGCTCATCACAACATCACATAAATTCCACATACTAGGGTCAAAGAACATAAATCTTGCAAACAATCATTAATCCAAACTCAACAACACAAGTAACATCAACTTCAACTCATACAAATCATGGAATATCACAAAGCATAAAATCCTTAAGTTTTAAAAAAAAGGGTACTTGAGCTTCTTGGATGAAAGGGACCCAAGAATCAACATCTACATAGCTGGGAATTTCTTTTCTTGAAGGCTCTTGAAAGGAGTTCTTGATTTCTCTAGATCCTTATTGATATATCTTAAATTTTTATGAAAGGAGAAGAGAGTATTTTGATTTTGGAAACCCTAATTTTGGGGTGGAAGAGAGAAAAATGAAGTTGAAGGCCCTTAGCCTGGTATTTATAGAGTTGGGGAAGGATGTGGAAAAGACCAAAATGCCCTTTTAAAATTTGTCTAGAAAATTTAGATCGGCGTTTGTGACGGTCGACCTGATGGTATGTCATAGGGACTGACGGTCCACCAAGTCGTCCGTCACTCAAGTGCCAAAACTGGGATGTTCTGCCTCAGAGTGATGGTTGAAGTGACGGTCCGTCAGAAATCTGACGGTCCACCAGATTGTCTATCACACGGGGTCCAGGAATGGGACATTCTTCCTTGGTTTGACGGGACCCTTGACGGTCCACCAAGGACTTGGCGGTCCGTCAGATCGACCGTCAAACCTGCGATTCCGACAACACTCAATAAAACGGCCATAACTTCTTCGTTCGATGTTGAATTTTGATGAAATTAGTATTGATAGAAAGCTTGTTCAATGATATACATAAATAAAAGTAGAAATTAGGGAAATTACACACGATTTAAAGTGTTTCATACTTGGGAAGATACTTTTGAAACTTTTAGACTCAGATTTTCTGCTTTGCTGGATACGCTCTAAGGCTCAGACTAGAAGAAAACTCTGCAAGGTATTACAATTGCACGTGCAGAATCTACATTACATGGATTCATCGAGTCTACACCGCATGGCTCCCATAGGAGTCCATATTGTACCCACAAAATCTACATTGTATGACTCCGCATTGTCAATATTGCATGTCTTCTGCAAGAATCCACATCATAGTGCACCAGTAGAATCTATATTGTATGGATCTATAAAGTCTACACTACAGTGCTCTTACAAATATATTGCATCGTGTGTGCAAAATCTGCATCAACCACACAAAACAACATTACATTAAGGTGTTGAATCAAATTAAACTACTATATGCCAAGCTACCTAAATCACTCAACGACATATTATGTTACTAAAGATAGATAAACTTTATTTAATCAGTATATAATTACCTTAAGGCATCATAGTTCAAAGGTTCATCTTTATGGCCTTAGGATTTAATTATTATTTATCGTGCTCTAAAGGTGTCATCTTCATAGTCTGCAGACATTATTTCATGTCCTTAAGATTTATTTTCTGCTTATCATGCTTCAAAGGCATCATAGTATAAAGGAATCATCTTCATGGCCTATGGACATCATTTCATGGCCTTAGGACTTACTTTCTCTTTATCATGCTTTGAAGATGTCATAGTATAAAGGCGTCATCTTCATGGCATGTGGACATCATTTCATGGCCTTAGAATTTACTCTTTGCTAATCATGGCCCTAAGACATCAAAACTTATGATGTCATCATTACCATCTTAAATGAAATACTTATGGTCTAAAAATATTTCATCATGTTTAAGAAATTACTTATCATTTATTTGACCCACATGCTTTAATCATTCTTTGTCTAGTTATGTTAGAGGGAGTAAAGTTAATGAATGAAGAGCGAGCTACAAATGGGAGTAACTTTCATTCCTTGTTCTAAGATATAATTATATTTATCCCAATGGTACTCTAATTCAGCTTGAAACATATTCACCTTTTATTTTTCGTACAATTCTCATTTATTGAGTCACATCCAATCTTATCTACTCCAATCTCATCTACCCATAGTATCATTTTTGTTTCCCATTTATCTTATCATTAATTTTATTTAGGAATCTCATCTATCCCTAAATCTAGAACTACACATGATCTAATTCTGGTAAAACTAGAGATATGTAGGAAAATTGAAACTGAAGTCTCGACCAAAACATTTTCAGAACTCTATCCTGCTACTTCTATTTCCAAAAGATTCATTCTCTCAGTCAAACAAAATTGGATACTATATTAATGTTCTATTCTCAAAAATTCATCAATTAATTATAAACAAAGAAGGGCAAGATGTTTGTTGAAACTTAGGGGATTTCACCGCACTCCATGTACCTTAAGGCCAGACACAGGCAATGACACAGTAAAGCAGTAGGAGACTCAAAATTTATTGGAAATTAAAGAACAGAAATATTTAACGTGGAAACCTCCTTGCTCAAGGAAGGAAAAAAGCATGACTTGCCCTCACAAGCTCTCAACAATCCACTATAATCAAACTCTTGATTACCGTCTTAATGGGAACTTACCTCTAAGCTCCACCAGTTTGCAATAAATCTATTACAAACCCACCTTGAAAACTCTGCTATGAACTCACCTCTATATAGATTAACTCTAACCAATATCAAACTCAGGTAACTCTACCTAAGCACTCTCAAGAACAAAAAGAAAATGCATTACTCTTATAACAAAAGTAATTCAATTAAAGATCAATAATTGACTCAAGAACACAACCTCTCTCAACACACAAAAAATTTGGACTTGAGAAATATTTGAGTTTTCATCAATTTCTCTCTTGAACAATCTAATTGCAAAAACTAGTGAATTAGGTAGAATTATTTTCTATTTATAGATGGATAATAGTTAGGGTAGAAATAATAATGGTCCAAGTGTCCTTAAAGGTACAATCTCACACGCGCAGTTTGTTAAACTAATAGACAAAACTTCGCACGATAATGACAGCTGTACTGAACTCAATATGATACAGGGACTTAGCCCCTCGATGTTAGTTGATCATCATCAAAATAAGATATCGAAATTTTTTCATTTTTTTATGATGACAAACCAACCACATATTTTTGAGCATCAATGTTCATTCTTCTCATTTACTCAAATTGATTACCCCTACTATAGATGAATGTTCCCCCTATCATTATGTATCATGCTTCCCCATATCAATACTCCATCATGCTTCACCAATATTTTCCCTTGTAAATATTCCATTCACCAATATTCTTCCCCTATTAATATGCCATCATATCACCAATATTTAACACATATGCACCTGGTACCTGGTCCCTAAATTCAGTATTCCCCCTTTTGGAATCATTGAAAAGCTATAACAATAAAATAGAAGTAAAATAAGAACAAGTTAGTTAACTCATGTCCATTGGGACAACACTAACATGAAGAACAATTTTAAAATAAAGAAGAGACAGATGAGACAAACAATCAAAGATTTATTCATATGTAAGAGATAAGTACTATTTTAGTGCATAATTAAAATGTTCTAGAGAAAAAGCCACGGGATTCAAGAAAATTTAAATAGGTGAAGGACTTGGGAAAAGGTTTTGAAGAATTAGCACCATGTTATTATTTTCTATAGCATAACAATGTTATACATGCCTTATCTCTATGTCAAGCTAAGAACCTCATCAATTAGGGTGGAAACCCTCTTCTATAGTTTAGCATTCTTAGTTCTAAGATCTTAAGAGACACTTGGTTACTTATTAGAAAGATGTTGAATTATCATTTGCAATTTTCTAGTATCTGCATTTTTAGCAGTTGAATTGAGATTCAATTTCTCTATTTCATTACTGAGCTCCTCTTAAGAGATATTACCTGATTTCTTTTCCACACACCTAGTTTTCATCAGAGTCTTCATAAAAAATAGTTGTATCACAGTTCCAGGAGTTCCATTTTCATAGATAATACCAAAATAACCAAACACTTTGTTTAACAAATATCTATAAGGCATGCCATGTTTTCTATTTTTTTAATGAATAACTTTCTGTATGTGATCCATCATTGAAGCAGGTAAACTAATGAACAAAAACTGCTAAGACACTCCATCACATACAAATTAGTAGTTGAAGTAATGTTCCTCTTTTGTGATCTAGGAAGAATCACTTTGTTAACCAAATAAAAGACTAATTATAACTCACCTTTGAGTGATTTCCTATTACTGAAGCCACAAATTTTTCATTAACCTTTGATGAATTAGCCATGAACACTATTGAGGGATGTTATTTTGAGACAGACCTCACACCACTGATAAGAACATCTAAAAATTTTCAAAGTAATTCAGTATCAGGATTCAACTTCTTCCCTTGAACTACAGTAGTCATCCTTAATTTATCTTTAGAAAAATCCAATATGGAATAGAATTCCTTAACTACCTCATCAAAGTCTATGGGAATGGTTACTTCCATAAGATGGAGCCATCTTTGATGTTTAACAAGATCAACTAATTCCATCATACCTTGTTTAGTTAAATCGCTTGAGTCAAAGATCCTTCCAGTTAGCACCTTTTGATTTCTCAAGAACCTGTTTCGTACTTATTTAGACACAATATTTCCTTCTTTCTCTAGTTTTGCCTTTTTAGAAACACTAATGGGTTTTTCTTCATTCATTTTCCTCTTTTTAGGACTAGATACTTCAGAAGTTAGCTGCTTTTTAGTAGAACTTCTAAACTTCTATCCTGGATTCTAGTCATTTTACTGACATTTTGTTTCTTAGGACCAACCACACTCTTTCTTGGGCTATTTGATAGTAAGATGAGATTTTTAGCAACCCAAGAATCATCCATCAATATACTATCTGAAAGGTTATGAAAATTCAGGGATAAATTTTCATTAACAAGTTGAGTGGCGAAGGAGTTTGGCTTTGGAAGGATTGAAGAAAAAAGGTGGTTTTCAGGAAGGTTTGAGAGAGGATTTTTATATATTCTATGTTCAAAGTCCTTTTAAAGACATGAGAATTATGAATTAGAATCCATTTGGAAATCTTTGTTATGGGAGTGCTATTAATGGCTGGATTTTTTCTTTCGAAAAGAGAAGGTTTGGGGATAACAAAATTTAAGGGAATGAATAAGCATAAGAAAGGTCTTTTTGAAAGAATGGGAGGTGATCAATTTCAATTTTGGCGTAACTTATCTTTCATTTTAGGATAAGACAAAGTTCTGACATAGAAAGAAAGAAGATGCTATTTTTTTATTGAATAAAAAGTAATGTACATTCACAATACTAACCTAAGAGATGGAATCAGGTCCATCTCTTTCTTGAGTGACTCCTCAACTTTGTGCATATCACATTTTTCCTCCTCTAAAGTTGTTTTCATGGGTGTATGCCTGCAAGTGTATGGTATTGAGTTAGACCGACAAGTACATACTTTATTAAGGATACCTATCTCCTGATCATAGCTACTTTTAGGGAGAAAAACTAACACATCTTGAAGGTCAGGTTATTTTGATCAACCCCAGCCTCAACCTGTTCTTCACAAAATTTTCCTTGTGAATAACTTTAGTGAAGATGATTGTTATTTGATCTTTAGTTTTGTAAAATATCATGCAAATAGCTCCCTTCTCAATATTGTTTCTCAAAAAGTGATGTCTCACATCAATATGCTTGGTACTCTTATGTTGCACTAGATTCTTAGCCATGTTGAGAGCACTTGTGTTATCACTTATCAGAGGGATAGTGTCTGAGACAATCCCAAAGTCCTTTAGTTGTTATTTGTTCAATAATAATTGAGCACAACAAGAAGCTTCAGCAACATACTCAACTTCAGTAGTAGATACAACAACTGAATTCTACTTCTTAGAACCCCAGGAGATTAAGGAAGAACCCATAAAATGAGCCATTCCCAAGGTACTATTTGTATCCATCAGATATCCAAAATCAACATACCCTACTAGATCAAAGTTTTCCCAGAAGGATAGTACAGGACCAGGTCCCCAATACCTTTCAAAAACCTGAGAATTCTTTTTGTAGCTTTCAAATGAGACTCCTTAGGAAAGGCCTAAAGTCTTGCACACATTCCCATACTAAACACAATATCTGTCCTACTTGTAGTGAGATATAGTTAGGATCCAATAATACCTCTATACATGGACTCATTAACTGAGGGACCAAATTCATTATTGTCCATTTTGGAATTGGTTATAAATGGATTTTGAATTGTCTTGGTATCTACCATGTTGTATTTTTTTAGAAGCTCCTTGATATACTTTTCTTGACAGATCATTGTCCCTTGAGAAGTTTTCTTGATCTACAAACCTGGGAAGAAACTCAGCTCACCCATCATGTTTATTTCAAATTCACTCTTTATTATCTTTACAAACTTTTAATATAGGGATTTAGAAGTATCTCCAAAGATTATATCATCAACATATATCTTAACAATTAGTAAGTTGCTACCTCTTGACTTTAGAAAGAGTGTATTGTCATTTTTTCCTCTTTTAAAGCCATTTTCCAAAAAAAAAAAACTTTGAAAGAATCTCATACCAAGCCCTAGTTGCTTGCTTCAACCCATAGAGAGCGTTGTCCAATTTGAGTATATGATGAGGAAAATCTAAATCTTCAAAACCTGGAGGTTGTTTGACATAGACTTCTTCCTTCAAGTTTCCATTTAGAAAAGCACTTTTTATATCCATTTGAAAGAGTTTGGACCCTATATAGAAAGTAAAAGCAATAAGAATCCTGATAGCCTATATCCTTGCTATAGGGGAAAATGTCTCATCATAATCAAGTCCTTCCTCCTAGTTATAGCCTTAAATAACCAGCCTTGCTTTATTTTTGTTGATAGTCCTTTGTTCATCCTATTTTTTTTTGCAAATCCATTTAGTCCCAATAATTGTTCTATCAATAGGTACGGGGACCAAGTGCTAGACTTTACTTCTTTTAAATTTTTGAAGCTTCTCCTACATTGCATTGATCTAGTTAGCATCTTTCAGATATTCCTTCATATTTTTAGGCTTAATTTGGGACAAAAATGCTGAAATGCCATGAAATTCCTAGCTTGAGAGCTTGTTTAGACTCCAGATTCCAAAGGAGTAGATAGATTCTTAAGTAGATGAGAAGATTTGTGCCTCTAGTTTGACCTTCTGAGATTAGTTCCACTAGGACCAGGTCCATATGAATTTTTACTAGACCCTTCTTATTATTCTTCAACTGGAGTTGGGTTTTATGACTGTGATCCTAGATCACCATTACTTTCATCATTGTCATATGCATTATTTAGTTCTTAACCATTATCTTTAGCAATATCATCCCTTTGAACAGGAATAAGTTCTTTAATTTTTAAATCTTCACCATCAACTGGATTCATTATCACTCTTGACTCATCAAATATCACATATAAACTTTCTTCAATATGCAGAGTTCATATGTTTAAAACTCTATGTGCTTTGCTTTTTTAGAAATATCCAACAAATACTGCTTCATCACTTTTAGAGTTAAACTTCCCTAGATCATTCTTCCAATTATTTAGAATAAAGATTTGCACCCAAAAGGCCTAATGTAGTCAATATTAGGCTTTCTATTGAGCACACTCTCATATGAGGTCTTTATTAGGAGTGATCTTATCAAGCACCTATTTAGCACATTGCAAGTGGTATTTACAGCTTTAGACAAAAAGTTTTTAAAAGACTAGTATCAATTAGAATAGTCCTAACAATCTCTATGAGGGTTCTGTTCTTTCTTTCACCAACTTTATTTTGTTGAGGAGTCCTTGGATTAGATAAGTTATAACTGATTTTATTTTCAACACAAAATCCTACAACTTAGGAGTTCTCCAATTTAGTTCTATGATCAAATCTGAATTGAGTAATCTTCTAATTTAGCTTCATTTGAATTTGGATGGCAAAAGTAACTAGAACTTCATTGTTTTCATCCTTTGTTCTCAAGAACATTATCTGGTGAATCTTTTGTAGTCATTCATAAATACAAACACATACTTGAAACACCCAGGGTTTGGCCATTGAAAATTTCTTGAGCTTTGAGCTCACTATTCATGTAATGAATCATTATACGAGTTGTATGACATGGTTATAAGTCAGGAGACCCAGCTCATAAGGTGTCTAGTGATGGTGGTTAGGTTTTAGTTGTAGTTATGATTTTATAGTACGGCTCGTTAAGTGTGGTGACGAGTCGTTAGGGTGGTCCTTCACTTAATCAGAAACTTAGTGGCTTGAATTAGCTTTAAGTATGAGTGAATCACTATGAGCTGTAAGGATAGTTCATAAGTCACTATAGGAAGTCATATATTGTCCAGTATCTGTCCCTTTGAATTCTATCTTGGGTATGACTTCAACATACGAGTCATATGGTCTATTCATGAGTGAGGGAAATGGATTCATATGGTGGATAATATGTGGGTGTCCAACTCACTAACTTGGTGATGACTCGATCGTACGATCGTATGGTGTGGTCGCGAGTCATGGGGTTGACTCGTAACTACCTACGGTATTTTTACAATTTTAAGTTGGGGAATTCCGAACATTTCCCTCTTTTAAATTTTTTAGATACCATGACATAAAAAACTTTTTAGGACTTTATTAAACTATTATTCCCAATCAAACACTCTAAAATTTCTCAAACTCTCTATTCAAGCAAGAGGCTAGGGTTTCTTCAAGACAATCAATTAGGGGTTTTCAAGAGAGATTATCTCCTTCTTCCTTGGTGTCTAAGATATGCTACCCCTCCCTTATTATTATTTTACAAAGTGTATGTGTTCTAATGTATGATTTTCATGATATTGTTATGACTTGAAATAATGGTTGGGGGTTTTGGATGTTTATGGTTGAATAATGTAACTCATGGTTTAATTATCTTTTCTTTTATGATTTTAGTAATATTTTGACATTGTGGGATGCATGTTAATGGTACATAGTTTTTGGGGTATTATGGATTGTCAAAATTGCTTGGTTAAGATTTTGAAACTTATGTGCGCCCAACCTATTTGTTAAAATGCCAATAAGAATGATTTTTGTCACATAGTGTGACTATTCTTAAAATTTTTGAATTGCATAATAGGTAATTGAACTTAAATTAGTTTAGTTGGTTTTATGTGGTTTGGAAAGGACTTAGTGGCCATGGTCTTGGTTTAATTAGAAACTTTGGAGTCAACTTGGTTTAATGGCTTTGGTATGGCATAAAAGGATAGACTTACAAGCTCTAATTTTGGTATGATGATACAATGGTTAATGCCTAATTTAAATACTCTTTGGTAAATGGTTTTAATATGGGCTTAAAGGGGGTTTAGTAAAGCCATTGAATGCGGAGGTCCTGGGGGAACCAATACTAGAAACTCATGTATGCCGTTGTGAGGTTTGGTCATGATGACCGTGTGCATGATGTCACACTTTATTTTTTGGGACATGTAATAGTCATAACAGGTTATTCACTTCGAGTGTGTGAGTAACACAAATTGGGGCCCTTTTAGAAGAGGGAGCTGAACCTATATAGCCCGTGGGTGGTTTTAGGATAGCAAAGCTACACAGCCTAGAAAAAGGTTTTAAATGCATGATAACTTTGGTTCCCTATCTTGGCATGGTATATATGTATATATATGTGATTGCATATGGTTACTTACTTTGGGTTTGAATTACTGGTATTATTTTATCTTATCTTTGAGTACATGCTAGCATTCACTCTGGTAACCATCTTTAGGCACTGTATCCTAACTTGATGCAGGAACCGACCATACTACCATTTCTTCATCTTAGTGACTTGGTTTTCAGGACAACTTTGAGTTAGAATAAAGTGGTGAGCTTCCATACTCTAGAAGGCTCTATTTTATAATATGGAGCTTTTTTATTTTTATTATTTCCTTGGTTTGGTTTTTTATATAGTCGGGGGAATATCTTGATCGGATGTTATTAATTTGAGTTAGAGTCTTTGTCAGACTACTATAGGCATGGGTGGTGTCGGTACTGGTGTCAGCCTTGGTAGTAGTATTGGCATTGAGGTTTACACCTATTTGATAATTTGTTGAGGTTGTTGGATTTTGGATTATAGTGTTTATTTAATGTCTTTAAACTATTATTGTTTTATCTTGTTATACGTTCAAAATTTATCGGACATAGGGTGCAGGGCAGTTATGGTTGGGTATTAAGGGTGGTCTCCAATCCTAGTTGGACTTGAGATGCCTGACATGACTAAGACCTGGATTAGGTCACGTAAGATTGGTATCAGAGCCTTAGGCTCATGGTTAATTGAGATTCCAACAAAGTCGTGTCGAGTAGAGTCTCTTTTAAGGGTAAGTAACACACCACACTCATAGGTAAGAGGATATGAGGAATTTATAAATATTTCTCTTTCTTATGTTATGTTTTTGAGTTGTAGAGTCTAAGGTCTTGAATTCTCCTCTAATTCCCATTTGTTTTCTTTTTATATCATACCTCCTCAAAGATTTAAAGCTCATGAAAACTCCATTTTCTTACCTGAGGACAATATTTGAGGGTACTCATACTACTTATAGGGTTTAGACTCGGTCTAGGGGTCCATTCCTAATTTCCCTCTAGGAGTTCGACCAGTTTCCTCCTTTCCTTCTCGAGCCCCTCAAGATAATATAACAAATGTTAAGTTCTGTCAGTCTATCCATATGTTGTCACAACTGGTATCTTCTTAGGCTGAGCATGGTACTTCTGTTACTCCATCTACTGAGGCCACAAGGGTTGGCCATTGAATTCTCCAACCTTTATTAGTGCTAAGGTAGAGAAGGATCATCAAGGTTTTCTAGATTATATGGAAAATATCTTTTATGTTATGCATGTCACAAATATAGAGGGCGTAGAGTTCGCCGCCTACTAGCTGAAAGATGTGGCATACCAGTGGTATAAGGAATGGGGTTAGTCAAGGGGTGACGATGCTGAGTCAGCCTTGTGGGAGGATTTTTCTAATACATTCCTAAACTACTTCTTTCCTCAAGAGTTGAAGGAAGTAAATGAGGAAGATTTTATTAATCTGAAGCTAGGTAAGATTCCAGTCAAGGAGTACGTCTTAAATTTTGACCAGTTATCTCAGTATGCTTTAGAGTTAGTTTCTAGAATGAGGGCAAGAATGAGGAAGTTTGCTTTCGAGTTGTCTTGTGACTTGATTTTGTAGAGTAAGGCTACCTTTTTAAACAAGGCCATGGATATCTCCAGATTTATTATGTATATGTAGTAGGTAGGAAAAGTGAAGAAGAAGCAGGTTAAGATAGGGGAGAGATAGATCATGAAGTTTAGATTTTTTTTAGTAGGATGGTGGCCAACAACATAATATCAGGGATGGTAGAAAGTGGCCCAAAAAGAAGTAGGGCAATTATGGGTCTTACTGGTTGGTTAGTGCTCTCTACCCAAAGCCGTCAAGTGACAGGTATTTCTAAGATGGTGATAATTTTAGGGAACTGTGTGCCCAGACATTGGATAACGAGGCACATTCAGCTCCATCATATCCTCCCCATAGATTTTATGGTCGATTACAGTCGGGTTTACTGTAGTAAAGAAAAGGACAAGTTCTTCAATTGTGGTCATCCAAGGCATATGGTTAGAAGCTCTCTAGTGGCCAAGGTTGCTTCAGGGGAAAATAAGGTTCCAGTAGCCCATTCATCATCTCCAACACCAAAGGGTGCACCATATAGTTTTAGCACTTGTCGAAACTGTATTTATGCTCTTACTACCCTTTGGGAGTCTGAGGCATAACTTGATGTTGTGACTAGTCTATTGAGACTCTTTTCCCATGATGTGTGCTATTTTCTTGATCTGAGGTCCGCTCCTCTTATGTGACCCCATTTATGGCTTTGCATTTTGGTATCTATCCTGAGTGTGTTTTAGACCTTTTTCTATTTCACTCCTAGTAGGTGACTCAATGGTGGCTAGAAGAGTCTATAAGGGTTGTGTGGTATCTGTGGGTGGTCTGGAGAATTTGGTGGATTTGTTTGAATTAGACATTGTTGATTTTGATATCATATTGGGGATGTATTGGTTACACTCATTCTATGATTCTCTAGACTGTCGAACCCATAATATTGTCTTTAAATTCTATTATGAGCTAGTTATTTAGTGGGAGAGTGATTCCCTATCTCCTTAAGAGAAGTTTATATCATATCTTAGAGATCAGAGGTTAATCTTAAAAGGTTGTCTCTATCAGTTGGTCTAGGATAAAGATTCTAACTCGGAGGGTCCTTCTTTATATTTTCTCCTAGTAGTTAATGAATTTCCTGAGGCCTTCCCTAATGACCTTATTGGTGTCCCTCCTGATAGGCTTATTGAGTTTGGGATTGATCTTATTCTGGACTCTCATCCTATTTCTATTCCTCTATTAAGAATGGCTCCAGCTGAGTTGAAGGAGTTGAAAGATCAACTAAAGGATCTTTTAGACAAGGGTTTCATCTATTTTAGTATGTCCCCATGGGGTGCATCGGTGTTATACATGCGTAAGAAGGATGGATCGCTTCGGATGTGCATTGTTTACTGGCAGTTGAATAAGATGATGGTAAAGAATAAATATCTTCTTTCAAGGATAGATTATTCATTTGATCAGCTACAAGGTGATAAATTTTTCTCCAAGATTAACCTACAAGTCGGGCATCACCAGTTAAAGATTAGGGAGGTGGATATCCCTAAGACTGCCTTTCATACTCGGTATGGGAATTTGGAGTTTCTGGTTATGTCTTTTTGGTTGACCAATACCCTAGCGGCATTCATGGATTTGATGAATAGAGTCTTCCATCAGTTTCTAGATTTGTTCTTCATTGTTTTCATAGATGGTATTTTATGTATTATAAGAGTGAGGTGGATTATGTTGATCACCTCTGCATTGTATTGCAGATCCTAAAATAGCATCCATTGTATGCCAAATTTTTGAAATGTGAATTCTGGTTGAACGTTGTCACTTTTCTGGGTCAAATTATTTCTAGTGAAAGGATTATAGCGGATCTGCAGAAAGTTACAGTGGTGAAGAAGTGGCCTAGACCCATAACTTCAATAGATATTTAGAGCTTCTTGGGTTTAGATGGTTACTATAGAAGGTTTGTGGAATTTTTTTCTTCTATAGCAGCCCTATTGACTAAGTTAACTCAGAAGAGGGTGAAATTCTTGTGATCGGATGCTTGTGAGGGTAGTTTTGAAGAGCTAAAGAATAAGCTAACTTTGGCTCCTGTCTTAACTTTGCCTAAAGGCACTGATGGGTTTGTGGTCTATTTTGATGCATCCCTTGTGGGGCTTGGTTGTATCTTGATACAGCAGGGCAAGGTGATATCTTATGCCTCTAGACAATTGAAGGTACATGAGAAGAATTATCCGACTCATTACTTGGAGCTTTTAGTTGTGGTGTTCTCATTGAATATCTAACATCACTATTTGTATGGAGTTCGTGTGGATATCTTTTCAGATCATAAGAGCCTACAATATGTGTTTACTTAGAAAGAGCTTAACCTCAGGCAAATGAGATGGCTTGTGTTGCTCAAGGATTATAACATAAGCCTTCACTACCATCCAGTAAGGCTAACATGGTTGCTGATGCTCTTATCAGGTTATCCATAGGGAGTCTAGCTTATGAGAAAAAGGATAAGCGAGAATTGTTAAGGGATATTCACCATTTGTCTAACCTTAGAGTTTGCCTCTTGGAATTTGAGAATAGTGGTGTGTTTGTACAGAAGGTGGCACAGTCGTCTCTTTGTAGTGAAATAAAGGAGAAACAAGTGTTAGATACTATTTTGATAAAGATCGAGGGTTATGTAGGTGGGAAAAAGTTGATGGCCTTTGAGATTATTGGTGATAGTACCTTACGGTACCAAGAGAGGTTATGTATTCCCAACATAAGTGGTTTGCAAAAGAAGAGCTTGGCTGAGGCACATGAATCACATTATGTTATTCATCCTGGTTCGCTAAAAATATGTCATGACCTTAAGGAGATGTATTGGTGGAACAATATGAAGCGGGACATAGCTAGTTTTGTGGCTCAGTGCATCGCGTGCCAACAAATAAAAGTTAAGCACCGGAAGCTCGGAGGATTTTATCAAGAGATTGAGTTTCCTGTATGGAAATAGGAAGTGATCAACATGGATTTCATTACTTATCTTCCTCGATCTCAAAATCAATTTGATTAGGTCTGGGTCATCATGGATAAGATGACAAAGTCTTTTCATTTCTCGCCCGTGAGGACCAATTTTTTGGCAGAGAATTATGCAAGGTTGTACCTCCAAGAGATTGTGAAGTTGCATCAGGTACCTATTTCTATCCTCGCAGATCGCGGTATGAGGTTTTTATCTAACTTTTGTTTTAGAGAGGTTTGGGGACCAAGGTGAGTCTTAGTATAGCTTTTCACCCATAATCGGATAGGCAAGCAAAAAGGACTATTTAGAAGTTGGACGATATGCTTGAGGCTTCCGTGATTAACTATGGTGGTATTAGGGTTGAGCATTTGCCTCTTATTGAGTTTGCCTATAATAATAGCTACCACTCTTGCATTTAAATGGCTCTATTTGAGATGTTGTATGGTAGGAGGTCTAGATCTCTTATTGGGTGGTTTGAGGTTGGTGATTTAGAGATGTTTAGCCAGGATTTGGTTCACCAATCCATGGATAAGGTGAAGATGATTTTGGTTAGACTTAAGGCTGCTCGAAGTCTCCAAAAGTCCTACACAGATATGAGGAAAAAGAAGTTGGAATTAGAGGTTTGGGATAAGGTGTTCTTAAAGATGTCTCCCATGAAGGGAGCGATGTGGTTTGGAAAGAAGGGAAGCTTAGTCCCCGCTATATTGGCCTGTACTTCATTCTGAGAAGGGTTGGTAATGTTGTGTATGAGTTAGAGTTGCCTTCTAGTTCGAGCTCCATTCACCCGGTATTCCATGTTTCTATGTTGAGGAAGTGTATGAGAGATCCATCTTAAATTGTACCTACCAAAGATATTGGTATTTCGGATTCCCTATCTTATGAGAAGATCCTAGTTGAAATCTTGGATTGGTATTTTTGTCGATTGCGGACCAAGGACGTGGCCTAGGTAAAGGTTCTATGAAGGAACTACAAGGTGGAAGAGGTTACATGGGAGTCTGAAAAGGACATGAAGTCCAAGTATCTATTCTTATTTTCCTCTCCGAAAATTCATGTGTAAGGAATGTGTTGTTCTTAAAATCTTTGTTTTCTAACTTACTTAAAGGAAAGATTGATTTTCTTGGTATCTTTGTTTTCTAACTTAGTTAAAGTTAAGAGTATAGGCGTGTGGAGTCCAAATCGGGCTTGTACTACCTTGTCCCATTATTCGGGGACGAATGATCCAAGTGGGGGAGAATTAAAACACCCTGGATTTTGGCCCTTGGAAATTTCTTAAGCTTTGAGCTCAGTGTTCTAGTAACGAGTCGTATGATATGGGTATGGTTCAGGTGACCCAACTTTCAAGGTTTCTAGTGATGGTGGTTTGGTTTCTTTTTTGGTTACGGTTTAGTGGTATAAGTCATTAGGTGTGGTGACTTGTCATTAGGGTGATCTTTCACTTAATTAGAAACTTAGTGACTTGACTTAGCTCTGAGTATGAGTTACTCACTAATAGCCATGAGGATAGGTCACGAGTCATTGTGGGAAGTCATATATTATCCAGTGTCAATCTCTTTGAATTCTGTCTTAGGTATGACTAGACCATACGTGTCGTATGGTCTGTTCACGAGTGGGAGAAATGGAGTCATATGGTGGACATTGTGTGGATGTCCAACTCCCTATCTTGTTGATGACTCGATGGTACGGGTCGTATGTTGTGGTCATGAGTCAAAAGGTTGACTTGTAACCGCCTGCGGTATTTTTACAGTTTTAAGTTGGGGCTATTCTGGACATTTCCCTCTTTTAACTCCATTGGATACCACGACATAAAACACCTTTTGGGACTTTATTAACCTATTATTCCTAATAAAACACTCTTATAAATCTCTCAATCTCTCTATTCAAGCAAGAGGCTAGGGTTTCTTCAAGACAATCATTTAGGGGCTTTCAATAGTAATTCTCCCCTTCTTCCTTAGTGTCTAAGGCATGTTACTATCCCTCATTATTATTTTATAATGAGCATGTGTTCTAATGTATGATTTTCATGATATTGTTATGGTTTGAAATAACGGTTAGGGCTTTTGGATGTTCATGGTTGAATAATATTTCTCATGATTTAATTATGTTTTCTTTCATGCTTTTAGTATGATTTTTACATTGTGGTATGCATGTTAATGATACATTGGTTTCGGGGTATTATGGATTCCCAAAATTAGTTGGTTAGGGTTTTGATACTTATGTGCCCTCAACCTGTTTCTTAAAATGTCAAAGAGAATGATTTTTGTAACACAGTTTGACTATTCTTGAAATCTTTGCATTTCATAAAATGTGATAGAACTTAAATTGGTTTTGTTGGTTTTAAATGATTTGGAAAGGCCTTGGTACCCATGGTCTTGGTTTATTTGAAAACTTTGGAGTCAACTGGGTTTAAGGGCTTTGGTATGGCATAAACGGATAGACTTGTAAGCTCTAACTTTTGTATGACGATACCAATGGTTAATGCCTAATTTAAAGATTTCATGGTAAATGTTCGGTATGTGTAAATGGTTTTAATATGGGCTTAAAGGTATGTTTGTATCAAAGCCGTGAAGGGTAGAGGTCTCGGGGGACCAATACTGGAAACTCATGTGTGCCGATGTGAGGTTTGGTCATGGTGACTGTGTACATGATGTCACACTTTATTTTTTGGGAGATGTACTAGTTATCTCAGGTTCTTTTCTCCGATCATGCGGTTAACATGCACTGGGGCCCTTTCAGTAGGGGGAGCTGAACCCATATTACCCGTGGCTGGTTTTATGATGGCAAAGCTACATAGCCTAGGTAAAGGTTTTAAATGCATGCGAAATATGGTTCCCTATCTCAGCATGGTATATATATATGTGTGTGTGTGTATATAAGCGTGTGTGTGTGTGTGATTGCATATGGTTACTTAATTTGGTTTTGAATTACTGATATTATTTTATCTTATCCTTGAGTACATGATAGTGTTCACTCTGCTAACCGTCTGCAGATGTTGTATCCCCATGCTATGCAGGAACCTTCCATACTACCATTCTTCATGCTTAGTGACTCGGATTCAGGGACAACTTTGAACCTCACTGAAGTGGTGAGCTTCCATACTCCAGAAGGCTTCATTTCATGCTATGGACTTCTTTTATTTTTATTATTTCTTTGGTTTAGTTTTGTCTATGGTCGGAGGGATGTCCCAACTGGATGTTATTGATTCTAGTTAGAGGCTTTGTCAGACTACTATGGCCATGGGCGGTGTTATTATTAGCATCAACCTTGGTATTTTTATTTGCACTGGGGTTGACACTAGTTGGATAATAGGTATGCAATACCTAAGCCCACAGTATCCACAAAGCCTCTAATAAAACCGAGCATAAATAAAGTATGTAGACATGCCCCTAACAATAGCCAAAACTAGATTAAACAAAAGCGTATGACATTAGGAAACCAAATAATGAAATGGGGTCTTCCAAATTATGAAAGCTCACTGCTCCAGTCTGACTCACGAGCTATCCCACGATAACCTAGTCATTGTGTAGAAGAAGTAGTAGTATAGATAGTCGCTACATCACATGAGGATACAACATCTGAAGACGGTTAGTGGTTCGAGCGCTAGTATGTAACTCAGGGTTAAGGAAATAAAATAATTCCAAGATCTATAGTATGAAAACCAGTAAAACCAAATGCACAACATCATATGCATACGTAAATATAATATATATGATATGTTGAGAAAAGGAATGAGGCTTAGCATCAACTTTAAAACATTAGACTATATTATGTAGCTTAACCGTTGTAATAATAGCACCAACAGGCTATATAGTCCCCAGACCTCACCCTCTGGTCGGTCCCCAATGCGTTAGCTGCACGAATCGAAGAAAGATCATATATATATATGCACGGGGCACTCGAACCCTCCAACATATACCAAGGTGAATTAAGCACCCGATCATGAATGTGATATGGGGGACTCGAACCCTCCAATCATAATAATAATAATAGTAAGGTGGAATCAAACCACCAGGTTATCGGCAAGGGGACTCGAACCCTCAAGCCACAATAACCCCCGCACCGGCTAGTACAATTTCTAGTGTTGGTCCATCCAGGACCTCCACCTTCCACGGTTAGCTACATAGCCCTCTTTTAAGCCCAATTAAAATATTTAACACATATTACTATTTTAATGAACCAATTACACACCAAGGCATTCCGTTGGTATCGCCATACCAACACCACTTGCAAGTTATGATCATCATGCCATGTTATCAATTCAACTAACTTTTGACTCGAACTTATAGGTCATAAAGGTATTCAATAATCAATCATTAGGGCTCGAACCTACTTAATCAAACGAAACCACAAGGTTCTAATATAACCATTAATACATGGACACCAAGTCCTGTCAAGGAAAACATGCATACTTCATTATCGTTTTTATGTCAATGCATTACTACAAGTTGGTAAACCAAACTATGTGACAAAAGCCTTTTCATTGACAATTTGAAAAACACATTGAGGGCATACAATTTCCAAAACTATAATCAAAGCTAAATCATTAAATTAGGGGTTAACCATCACCCTTCAGTTTAATCACTAGTTCCATGCACCCCACAATATTTAAAATCATTAACAAAGTAAGAATATTGCATAAATAACCATGGAAAATCAATTAAGTGATAAATCATGTCAAAGCCCTCAATTATACTAGAACCCACATTCAAAACCATGAATTTAATATCATATTTTTCCATTGATAATGAAATTATAAATTCAAGGGAAAGAGTTACAAGCCTTAGACACAAGAAAATTGGAAGAAGACAACTACCTTAGGACTATTATTGACCACCTCCTTAAAGCCTAACCTTGACTTAAAAAGGGGAATTTGAGAGAGAGGATTTTTGTTAGTAAAGTAATTGATGTTATATCGTGAAAACGGATGGAAATAGGTTAATATAGTGTTTAGGGGTTGTTTATAAGTGAAACGACTTCAATACCCTTCCTCCTAAGTAAAACAACAAAACATTGGACTAATTTAAAGCATCAGCGCATCGCGGAGCGCATCGCGGAGGGTAATCTCCACGTTAAGCTCTGTATCGCGCTGCTACCGCGGATCCTTACTACCTCTTCACAAAAATGCTCATTATTTTCCTCTCGGATATTGGATTAAGGCAAAATTGGATGTGTTGGAAAGAGGACACATTTATCTATAATTTGGTGGGTCTTGAGACCTAAAATTCCACATATTTCAGAAGTTATACACGTTAAAAGTTGACCCTTGTAGAATCAAATTCCAAAATTTGGTCGATAATGAAGGTGCTTAACTCAACTTCAGTATAAGTGTTTACTTTGAACACTCTTCACTTAAAAGGCACTTTTCACTCAACGATAGTAATCATGACACTTATATTTATATAGAAATAATTGGATTCAAGTTTATTCACATAGAAAGAACGGTTCATATTCTACCCCAAAAATGTGGGGTGTTACATTATATCCCCTTTGGAATCATTCATCCTCGAATGATGGATAGGAATTTTTTGAAGATTTAGAAGTATGGAACATAGTATGTAACTTCACATTAGAAATTTTTCCTCAAAAAAATACCTATAAGAACAAAAGAAAGGGCTTAATGGCATCACCAAGGAAATTATGTAAGCACATATCATGCGACAACGAGACCAAGGTAGTACAAATTGTAAGAGAACCAAAGCTCGTCATCCTAAGTGAGAAACTCAAAATAAACAAAATTTTACCTGGGTCCGTGTCGTGGACCTTATTGCGGATCACAGCCTCCACATCGCGGGGTTATTGCGGAGGCTTACTGTCTTCGTAACCCAAAACTACCCTGAACCCTATCCAAAAGTTTTGAAACTCTTTTGGGACACAAATTTAATACCACCAAAAATAATTTGGGTCAAAAGTCAATATTTCAAATACAGGAGAATCAAAAATAGACTGATGGAAATTTTGAGGGTCTTATACTAGTAGCGTTTAAATATGGCAATTCTTTCCAACTATTAATTAAACTATAGATGCCACACTTCACCATTTCAATCTTGCAATTTCTCCACAAAACACATTGCTACAAGAACTAGAGTATAAACATACATGGGCTCCATGTTAAAGCCTAATTCGGAGTTAAAAGATGCTAACATAAGCTACGGGGCCTATGTCTTACATCCACCCCCAAAATACTATTCCATCCTACCACTGTAGTCAAACAACATCATGCCTTATTAAGCGTACTAAACACTTAACCCAACGACTTATTTTTCTATCAATTACAACATTCAAGCCTATCCTTACTACACCCACTTTATGGATCCCCCATCAACACTAGCAAATTCAATCACTTTTACTAAGACTTCCACTATATAATCCCCTCCTAACTATTGCACATAAAAAAAGTTTCATCTCGCTCTTGCCACTTTACCTATAACCTTATTTAAAATAGCCACACCAAAAATTTTACAGTAAATATCAACCACTCGCTTATGTAAGACATTACTATGCTTCCATATCCACTACCATCCTAACACAAGGAGATTAGCTGAGGGAATAGAGTATTCGCTTTGAAAATAGAAGTAATAGTATTCAAATAAAATATATATTCATTGCACCACTCAAGGTGGGTTCTGTGAAATAAAATATGCTATAATAATCATGTAGGGCTCCACACATCAAAACACTTATATCATAATGAGAGGGACAAAATACGGATAAAGATTATATAGAGAACTAGAAACTTACATATAGACACCATTTTAATGTGAAAGATGTTAGTAGAATGTCCTTTTAAATATAAGTAGAAGGAATTTTTCTACAGTTAGAATAGATTTATCATGACTCGTCCCTGGAACTTACCACCATGAGAAAATTAAAGATTTGCATCATCTCCCCCTTGCTCAAAGGTCACTATCCCAACGTTGAAAGTATATGCCCTCACTAAATCTATATGCACAACAGTCCAAACAAAAAGGGGGGCTATAAATATGCACAAAAACACAAACTCCCATCAACAACTTTAATATAAAGACACCAAATTCTCTCTAGGATATCCCCTTAAGGGATGCTAATCATAACTTTCTCCAATCGCCAAAGTCATTGCCTTATGACTAACATTATAATGGGCATGGACATCCATATTCTAACCACTTAACACTCCATATTCAACTCCTTAGAATTCTAGCATTATACCCCATAATTAAATAAAACTTTAAAACTATACAAAGGGATCACATAGCCTATCTACTTCCCCTTCAATTTAGCTTTACATAACACTATATGACAACTCCCTAACACCAAAAGAACATTGTATAACCATGTTTAAGCCTACCCCAACATCACAAGGTAGCACCCATAACACCACAATATTATTCTAAATCACAGATTTAATATCTTATGTGTTTTCATGGCTTCTTATCTCAAGAATAATAATTCTTCAACTACTTTAACAACTAATTTCAACCTCTTACTAGGATTTCACTAAAGCATAATGAATTCATCCACTTATGTACCAATATGATATTAAAGCCTACCATACACTTTATTCATATAACCTAAGGCTCTTATCCATCCAATGATTTAGCCACTATTTCTACTTCAACACTAGACCTCATGCATATGTCACAATTACACACCAATAATTCATAAGTCATCAACCTAAGATATTTTACACATTTAACCAACCCTATAAATTCACTCCCCCTTATCTTGCATCATTATCCTTGAGCAATTATTTTTTATCACCATAATCAACCTCTAAAGTTCAACTTAGTGTCTAGCAACAATCATGGACCACCAATAAAATATCCCAGATAATATACTTGTTCACCAAATACATAAATCCACATAAATTTCTTATTTAACTTAATTACAGCCCATAAGCACATTCTTCCTCACCACATTACAACTACACCTTAATATTCCTTACACGTCTTCTCACATACCAAACCGACTTATAAGTACTGGATAACAATCAAGGGACCCTTAGCGTATTCAAACAACCTAATAAGCACAGTCAATCTTAATTTTATTACCTAACCCCCTTATAGTCTATGGAATATTCACCTCCCCCACATCATATCCACTTACCTATGCGTACCCCCAAACTATCTTCAAAATTCTATAAACAATACTTAGTCCCCTCTTTCTATGACCTCCCTAAGTTAACGCTAAATTCATAATTATTAGCCGACCAATATTTTCTTTAACAACCTATGATTTATTTCACTACTACCATATCTAGCCCTCATGAGCTAATTCTCATTTCAACTAAAGATGCAAATATTGCAACTAACCAATCTCTTTTATCGACTACCATAAGGGATTATTACTTTGCTAACACAATAAGGGTATACCAACCCCAACACCTTATATAAAGGTCATGCAATTATAACTTTTTTGTTTCACTAAAAGTCACCCTCACTCCAACTTCTGAATATAGAATGCATATCACTAACCTCGAGATCACCTTTTTACTTATAGGTCATAACACGCCAACTTATACAACATCTTAGGAGGGTAATACCATCCCAATATTCTAATATGTATTCTCTCCTTAAGCAAAACTTCTGTAATAAAGTTTTCAAAAGGGACAATTTTACATATCTTACTCGGGCTAAAGATCATGATTCATAAAGTTACAGGTACCCGCCTGAACTAATACACCTTGGTGTACTAATGGACTTCTCTCGAGTCCTTGTGCCATTTTACAACTTTTGATAACTCATTGGAAAAGGACCATACTGTTAGGAAGCTAAGACTTTGCGCTTATATCATCTCAACAATGAGACATAACCAATAAAGTAGAGCAAAGAAGAAAGTTGGATAACTTTCATATAGATACACAATCACAGGATCTAGAGTATGAAATAGTGAGAAACATCTTCTAAATACCTCATAGCCTACTGATTATAAGTATGGTGCACAACACACCCATAACCAAGACTCTACTAGACACGGCTTTGTGGATACCCCATGACACCAAAACCTAGGCTTTGATACAAACTTTACCACAAACCGAACTAGGGCCTAGCAGTGACGGGCATCCCAAGTCCACCAAGGATCGAAGACCTCCTCCTAAGCCTATTCCAATACAACTAAGAAAACCTTACAGCGGATGAACATCAATATAAGATAAATATAATATGAGATCTAAGAAGTTAAAGGATCAATATCTAAAATGTACAAAATACCCACGCCCATATTATCCATAAAGCCTCTAATAAAAATCGAGTATAAATAAAGTGTCGAGACATGGTCCCAATAATAGCAAAAACTGAATTAAAGAAATGTGTATGACATAAGGAAACTAAATAATTAAATGGGGTCTTCCAAAGTATGGAATCTCACCACTCTAGTCAGACTCACGACCTGTCCCACGATCACCTAGTCACTGTACAGGAGGAGGAGTAGTATAACCAGTCCCTGCATTCCGTGGGGATACAATATCTTATGACGTATAGAGGTTGGAGCTCTAGCATGTAACTTAAGAATAAGGGAATAAAATAATTCCATAATCCGTAGTATGAAAACCATTAAAACCAAATACACAACATCATATTCAATACATACATAATTATATATATGATATGGCGGGAAAAAGAATGAGGCAACATTGAAATTTAAAATATTAACCTGGACTGTGTAGCTTAACAATTATAATAATAGTACCCAGAGACTATATAGACCTTATTTCTCACCCCCTGGTCGGTCCCTAATGTATGTAGCCGCACAAATCAGAGAAAGATCATATATATATATGCAAGGGGGACTCGAACCCTCCAACATATACCAAGGTGACTTATGCACCCAATAATGAATGTGATATGGAGGACTCGAACCCTCCAATAATAATAATAATAAGGTGGACTCAAATAACCCGGTCATTGGCAAGGGGAGTCAAGACCTCAAGCAATTATGACCCCTGCACCAGCTAGCGTGGTTTCCAGTGAGTCCCTTTGGGACCTCCACCTTCCACAATTAGCTACACAATCCTATTTTAAGCCCAATTAAAACATTTAACACATATTCCCATTTTAACAAACCAATTATACACCAAGGCATCCTATTCATATCGTCATACCAACACCACTTGCAAGTTATGATCACCATGCCATGTTATCAAATTAACCAACTTAGGACTCAAACCCATAGGTCATAAAGGTATTCAATAATCAATCATTAGGACTCAAACTCACTTAATCAAATGAACCCATAAGGTTCTAATTCCACCATTAATACATGGCCACTAAGTCCTTTCAAGAAAAACACACATACTTCATTATCATTTTTATGTCAATGCATTATTACAAGTTGGTAAACCAAACTATGTGACAAAATCAATTTAATTGACAATTTGACAAACAAGTTAAGGGCATATAATTTTCAAAATCATAATTAAGGCAAAATCATCAAATTAGGGGTTAACCATGACCCTTCAGTTTAATCACCATTCTCATGCATCCCACAATATTTAAAATCATTAATAAAGTAAGAATATTGCATAAATAACCATTGAAAATCAATTAAGAGATCAATCATGTCAAAGTCCTCAATTATGCCAAAACCTATATTCAAAACCATTAATTTAATATTAATATTTGCCATTAATGAAATTATAAATTCAAAGGAAAAAGGTACCTGCCATAGACACAAGAAAATTGGAAGAAGACAACTCCCTTGGGAGCCTTGTTGACCACCTTCTTGAACCCTATCCTTGACTTGAAAAGGGAAATTTGAGAGGGAGGATTTTTTAGAGTGAAATATTAGATGTTACATCATGAAAACTAATGAAAATAGGTTAATATAGAGTTAAGGGGATATTTATAAGTGAAAGAACTTCAATACCCTTCCTACCAAGTAAAAAACCAAAACATTGGCCGAATCTAAAACATCAGCGCATCACAAAGGGTAATCTCTGCGATAAGCTCTACACGTGTTTCTATCGCAGATCGTTACTTCCTCTTCATGGAAATGCTCATAACTTTTCACTCATGTATCGGATTAAGGTAATTCGGATGTGTTGGAAATAGGATGAATTTATCTATAATTTTGGTGGGTCTTGATCCTCGAAATTCCAAATATTTCAAAAGTTATGCCCGTTCAAAGTTTACTCTTGTAGAATCAAATTTTTAAATTTGGTCAATAATAAAAGTCCTTAACTCCACTTCACTCTAAATGTTTAATATGAACACTCTTCCCCTAATAGGAACTTTTCACTCTAGGATAATGATAATGATACTTTTATTTATATTGAAATAATTGGATTCAAGTTTATACACGTAGAAAGAACGATTTGAATTCTGCCTGAAAATGTGGGGTGTTACAACTTTGGTACTTTAATAGGTCCACACAGATCCATATACAGCAACTCAAGGGGTCTATAAGTAGTCACCTTCTTATTCATCCTAAAAGAAGACCTAGTTTATTTTCCCTTAACACAGGTATTACAAACTTTGTTATCAGGAAATTTCTGCTTTGGCATGCCAGGGACTAGGTCCCTTGAAATCAACTCGTTTAGCAAAGAGGAACTTATAAGTCCCAACCTTCTGTGCCATAGATCAACTTCTTCACTTTGAACACTTAAGAAAGTTAATTCCCCATCAACCACAGACTCCAAATCAGCCACATATATATTTTTTTCCTCTTAGCTTTAAGAATAACTCTCCCAAACTTTAAGCTTGACACAATAGAACCATCAGCTGAGAATTTCACCATATTAAATTTGTCACAAATTTGACAGACACTCAAAAGACTGTACTTGAGCCCATCTACATAGTACACATTTTCAATAGCTTGATCAGGTGATTTTTCAATCTTTCCCACACCATGAATAAACCTCTTTTTACTGTTTCCAAAAGAGACACCTCCACCTTAAGTGTCTTGAGAGAAAGAAAGCAGCCAGTCCTCCCTGTTATATGCTTTGAACATCCACTATCCATGAACCAATTATGAATGCATTCTCCTCCTACTACTGTAAACATAGTCATTTGTTGGATTTGGGAACCCACTCAAGTTTGAATTTCCACTAGGAAGACAAAGGTGTGATCAAATCTTTCTTTTCCTATCTAGGTAGAGAGTTACTCTTCTTAGCAATTTTCAAAGTCATGACCCTTAGTATAATAATTTTCCAGCTGGATGTATTCAATACTGCTCATTCTAGCTCTAATCCAATACTGACAGTTTTTCTTTAAGTGTTTATCTCTTCCACAATGAGTACATAGATATTTTTGGACCCTATTTCTAATACTATGAATAGCTTTCCCTTGAAACCCAAGTGATTGGATTTGATACTGATATCCAAGAGTTTTACCATTATTGACACTTTGACTCGTTAAATTAGAAAAGATTTGAAAGAATGTAGTTCATTTTAGTGATTTGTTTTCTTTCCTTATACGGACCAAGTCCCTTTCTAATTCGTCATTCTTATAGAATGCAGTCATAAGACGCTTTTGAGAATCCTTCAACTTTTATTCAAGCTTAATTTTAAGCCTTGAGGCTTTTTTCTTCCCCTTACAATAAGAATCATCCACTTCCTTAGTCTATTCATTAAACTCAGATTTTCAGATTTCAACTTAGTAATCTTTTCCTTTGTTTTAGATAGCTGAAGAGTTAAAGTAATTAATTCAAGCTCCTTATTCTCTACTTTCTATTCTAGATCATTTTTCTCAATAGTCGGTTGATACATAGAATCAATCAACACATTTGCTAGATTTTTTATCTTTCTCACGGAGTAGTTATCTAAATTTTCCTTAATGTCAGAAAGAGTTATATCATTTTCTTCTTCATCTTCAATGCTTTCAAGAGAGAAAACAAGGAGTCATAGGTAACTTCACACTCCTCCACAACCAGCATAGACACATCTTCAGCCTTCTCAACTTTATTAGATTCATTGGAGGAATCTCTTTACACTGCTAAGTTCTGCTTTACTATATAATGAGTTGTGGCTTTTTTTCTTGATTTTAAAGGGAAATGGTCCCTATTCTTTCATTTGTTATCTCTAGTCTTGAGATATTCCTAATAATCCATTTTTTCTATTATATAGTCCTTAATGAAATGCTCAGGACTTTCATATTTGTTACAAACTTTAATAGTGCCACCCTTTTACTGCTACTTCCTCTTCTTTGAAACTGATTACTTTTCTTCATAGCTCTAACAATTCTTTTTGCCAAATAGGAAACATCAGTGTATTTTTCACTTGAATCATATTTTTAAGCCTTCAATGTTAGGGATTTTTTCCTCTTTGCTTTCTTCTTCTATTCTCCTAGTTGCTTCTTGAGCTCATCAGTCTTTAGATAACTAATGAGTTTATCCATAGTGAGAGTCGTTGGATTTCTTGCCTCAATAATAGCATCCACTTTGCTTTTTCAAGACTTAAGAAGAACACCTAGAATTATTCTTTCTTATACAAAAGAATAACTTCTCCTAAGCAGTGTAGCGCATTTGTGGTAGAAGTAAATCTTGTATGCATGTCTTGAATATTTTCTCCTTCTTTCATGGTGAAGGTTTCATACTGAGTAGTCAGTATGTCAATTTTAGAATCTTTCAAATTTGTGGTACCTTTATAAAAAATCCTCAAGCAATCCCAAATCTCCTTAGCATTTTCACAAGAAGAAATCCTGTTAAATTTATTAGGTCTTATGTCATAGACAACCAATTTCTTTGCCTTGTAATTCTTCTCAACTTTCTTTTGATCTTTATCATCAAACTGTCTCTTAGTTTTGACAACCATCCTTGGTATATCTCCTTATTTGACCTCTCTAAAAGGCATATGAGTACCATCAAGTATTATATTCATCACCTCACTGTGGTAGTTTCTAAAAGGCAATCTAGTGGTAGATTACCTTTCTTTCGAATAAGGTGGATCAGTCATGATCAATAAATTACCTAGGTATGAACGTTTTAGAGTGTGCTCTCTTTGATATCAATTGTTGAAACATACGGGGTTGTACCACACTATGAGGGACCAGGCCTCTTAACGTTAGATACAAGCAATCAAACAGTAAAGCAGTAGGAAACTAAAACTTTGCTGGAAATTAAATAACACAAAGATTTAACGTGAAAACCTCCTTGCTCAAGGAAGGAAAAACCACGGCTTGCCCTCACAAACACTCAAAAATCCACTATAATCAAACTATTGACTACACACTCAATGGAAAATTATCTTTAAGCTCCACCAGACAATAACTCTATTAAAACCCACCTTGACAACTTTGCCAAGAACTCACCTCTATATTGATTAACTCTAACCAATATCAAATGCACGTAAATCTATCTCATGATTAAATCAATTACAAACCAAGACTTGACTCAAGAACACACACTCTTTCAACACAAAAGATTTGAATTTGAGCAATATTTAAGTTTTCGCCAATTTCTCTCTTAAACAATCTAATTGCAAAAACTAATGAATTGAGGATCATTCTTTTCTATCTATTGATAGATAATTATTAGGGTAGAAATATGATTAGTCCAGGTGTCCTGAAAGGTACAAGCTCATCTATGCAGTTTATTACACTAACAGACAATACTGCGTAGAAAAGTGATAGTTGTACTGAACTGCCGAACACTCAGGGACCTGGTCCCTTGATATCAGATGATCATCATCAAAATAAGATATAGCACTTTTGACACGTAATTTTGTCTATCCTGTTATTCATGGTTCTCACTCGAGTGTTTATTTTGTTATTGTAAAGAAAAATGCTATTTTTACTCAATTTTATAAAATTTTGTGATATTTAATATTATTCATCTTATTTTAATATAATCTTATGATTATTATAATCATTGTCATTTTTATTATTATTATATACATCTTCACTGGCAAAGAAATTTATTTACTTACTCTTTTCTCTTTTTAATCTTTTTACTTTTAATTTTAGTAACCACTCTTTTTATATATGTTTGGTATAATTTATTTAGACTCAACTATATACTAAGCACAAATTTTAAAATTTAAATTTTGTCAAATATTTTTTTATTTTAATAAAACATCCTCACAATTCTTCCTTCCGTGAGAAGAATATTATTTTCCCAATTTCACCCAGTGAGAAGCCAATTTTCTTCAAATTCTATTTTCCAACTAAGGATCCCCATATTCCCCGTCCTAAAAAGACACTTCTTGATTCATGACCTAATGCATTTTTTAATTTTTTTGAACTTGCACTCTAGTTGATAATGTTTCTTTCCCTACACCTCATTATTTTTTTTCCTTCTTTTTTTCCCCAAATTCCTTGGCATATTCTATCGAAATTATAAGAAAATATAATTCATCAAAAGATGGCTCCCAGGAATCAATTCTTTCCTTCTTCACTCCCTCCCCCAATGTCTCTTTTTTGACTTTGAATTAAAAGGGACAAATAAGTTTGTCAATTAAGTAGGGGTCATTTAAGTTTTGAAAATTAGGTAAAATGGACAATTTTTTCATTTTTTTTAAAAAAATTTTTGCTCCAACAATAGAAAAGGTTGTCTCAACAACTGTAGAAGTTGTCTCAACAACTATCAAAGTTGTTCGGCAACTGTGCAAAGTTATTAGATAACTTTGATAATTATTGGGACAACTAATATAGTTATCGTTGTTTAAGCGATTTTATATTTTTTTAACTTAATAATATTATATGAGTCACATATCACCTTTATTTAATTACAGACTTGAGAGGGTCTTTCAGCTCATTTTTCTTTTCTTTTTCCTTTCTCCTCTATAAAACCTAGTCCAAGCGAGCTAGTAAAAGAAAAGTGGGAACGGAGATACACTAAACAACTCTCACTATGCTTCATGAATGGATAAGAAACCATAGGTGATGATAGCAAGACGTATACATACACGTATATAGCTAATAAAGAATAGACATAATTTACGAGCTCTTCCTTGTCTTCAATGGAGGCCACTTAAGGCCATCCCCAATATAGTTCCCTTTTTTTCAACAACACCCATTTTTGCCACTAAAAGATGCACCATTATGTCCAAATATGCACCAAAGATGCGGCCTACAAATACCTCTCTCGCCCTTGCCTATAACTCATCTTCGTTTGTGATTATTTTTAGGTCGAAGTCAAGTTCTTCCAATCAAAGCCATATCGGTGTGAGCTCTATCCATAGACCACTTCATATGTTAATTGGTGTCTTGATCTCCACGTAACGAAGGAAATTTTCAGTTTATAAAGGTCCAATATCATTCCTTACACTTAATGTAATATTGAAAATTCTCCCATACTAGATTTATTTAAGCAAAAGTGTTTATATGCATTGATTCGTCCGAGAGCTGTCAATATGGGCTAGCCCACATGGTCTTTGAAAATTGACAGGCCAAGTCGAGTTAGCCCATCAACATGACGGGTCAGAGCCCAATCCATCACACTGTGGGTTGCGGGCTTCCACGGCCAGCCTACTTTTTAAAATATATTATTTTATAAACTTTAACTTAAATTTTAAATTGTTAGTTACATAAATATTTACAACATAATATTATATGAAGTTACTACTTGTTAATCAAGTCTCAAATTTACAAAAATAATTATATATGAAATTAATAATTTTTTATACCCAATTTAAATCAAATAGAGATGTTGAAAAACAAATAAAACTGTTAATGAGTAATAGTATAACTAGCTAAATAGAAATATAAACCTAATTTTATTTTAATTGATCACAATAAAACATGAAAAAATGTTAATATTTAGTTCATTAAAATAGAAAATAAACTCATCAAAAAAACTCAGTGTATTCAACATCGCCACATCATCTTCATCACACATATTTAATTCCTTAAAAAATTTATTATTTTATATTTTAATTATTTATATGTTTTATAAATATATTTAATAATTAAATATCTATGATGATTCAAATAAACTTTGAGTTTGGACTCTTTTTGTTTTATTTTTAGTACTCTATTCTATTTTTTTATTTTTTTGGTTTGATCCAAGGCCAGCCCAACCTATATTGCTCAAGACCATGAACCAATGGGCTTATACGGGATGGGATAAAAAGTGTTGTTCTTAAATTGGCTGCAAAAATTGTATCCCAACCTTAACAATTTACGGGTTGGACAGGGCCAACCCAACTGGCCTGGCCCATTGACGGCTCTAAGTCGTTCCTATTTGAATTTATAATAGTTGGTTGAATTTTAAGTTACCATGAAGAATGCCACCCTAGGCTTAGTTTTTTTATGTTGTTATCTAACTTATTTTCTATTCTCATCTAGTTAATGAATTGAAAGACCCACACGTTGAAGTTTAAAGAGAGTTTAGCTCAAAGTTAATTTTTTTAAGATATGTTTTGTATTGGTGTTCATTGTTTTTTGTAATGTAATAAATGGATATCCTAATGTTGACTTAGTGAATTGACAAGAGCAACTATTCAACTGTTAGCTTATACTAGCATTTGATTAGTTTGTGGGAATAATTTGTTGGGTCGCTATAGAATTCTCATTTGATTTCTTTTCATGGGATAATGGATCCAGACAACTAAAATGAGGAATAAGTAATGTGTTCTTGGTTGATATTATTTTGATCAGTATTCACTTAAACTGTGTTAACTTTAATGAGAATTTTTATTACCTTATTACTAAATTTTTTCCATTGAATTAGTTAAACGTTAAGACGAAACATATTCTCCCCCTTTGAAAACCTTTACATGTACACCATGATGGAGTGGAGTTTAACCATACCAAGTGAGGGAGTCAATACATGAAGAGTTCAAGTGCAGTCGATGCTCCAATAGGAGCCATGTATATTTTGGGATATGATGACAAAAAAAGGCTATGGTTGACTTCTTGTATGGTACATACGCATAACTTTATTATAAATAAAGCATACTCATTAATCCCATCTTTATTAATATTGTATGTTACACTTTAAAAAGTCTCCAAGACTTGACAACTTTTACCACTAGACTAAATTAGTGATATGTTTTGATACAATCTATATATCATACATAAATATATTTAGCTTTACGTGACTTTTATATGCTGAAATATTTTATTTAGTACTCTTGAATAAGTTTCTTTATAAATTTTTTTTCAACCTCTCTTAAGGCATTTAAGAGAGTCGATAATAAAATTGAATTACAGGGAGTAGCATCTCATTGGGCCAGTTCAGTCTTGTCATACCTGATCCCTCTCTGTCTCTTTCTCCCTTTCTCTCTCTCTTAAAAGTATGTATTGTTAACTTATTATTTTTCTCTTGTATCATATTCGTCATCAAATTAAGGCAGCATACATTTTACTTATACTTTTTCCTACATGAGATGTTATAATTTACTAGATGAAAAGAACACTATGTCGAATTCGATACTATTCGTAACTCAGCATCTTTTTAATACTTTAGCATTCTTTATTAACTTGATGCTTCACAAACCAATTTATTCCCTTATCTTTCATAATTACTATTTTTTGTGAAGTAAAGATTAGTTAACTTAATCTCTTTTATTTCTTTATGCCTGTATAATGTAACTAAGTAACAACTGAATTTATACATCTTTCAGTTATAAAATAGGTTGTGTATCAACTTGTAAGGTAATTTTAAGTTGTGTTAGTATTTAAAATGCATGTATTTTGTCAATTTTTTGTTCATCGTTTTGTTATTTTTTAACCTGCTTTTATTTTTCATCCGGAGTAATTAAGTTGCATCCTTAGAAATTGGATATTTTAGATTAATTAATGAATAATTTCTTTGTTTAGTACATAATTTCCCTACATAATAAATAAATTCAGAAAAAATCCACATTTTTGGACCTCGGGAGGTGTTTAACACCTTCTTTTTGAGGTAATTTGAATCCTTACTGGATTTCTTATTACTTAAATTAAGATAGATTTTTTTGTATAATTAGCGGTAGATTAGTCCTCTAATGCACCTTAATTCATTAGTTGGTAACTCTTCTCCTTTTAAACACCATAAAAGAGTTGTCACGTCAAATTTTACTTTTTGCGAGAAAAATGGGGCGCGACAAGCATCATCGGCTTTCTTAACTTAGACCTACATTTGGAAATAAATTAAATATGAGGAAATTAGCAATCAACACATAACAAGTAATTTCATAAAGTATTTACCAATCCATAGATAATGTCTTAGTCAACCAAAAACCTCAACAAGACAAATCTTTACATACATAAGTTCACCAATAAAGGGAGGGGTGTAAGTCTTATGTCAATTAGATTTCAATGCAACACGTTCTGAAATGCCAATGAGCAATCAAATGGCTATGAGTATGTACTATGCATCACAATCATCACAACCTCCTCTTAATCCGTGCATACATACTAAGTGAACTTATATGAGCAATAGTCATAACCTGTAGGGGACTAGCTTTGTCAATGTACGGTACTAGCGTGGTACCCAATCCTCAAAATATTAATAGATAGGTAACATGTACCTATATAAAATTCTACCCTCTGAATATCACATTATATGAATATCAAAATTAATATCAATCGAGATATACTAAAATTCACCAAATATGCAAGTACACACTTCTTATACACTTAGTCAAATTCTAGTTCATGATTTCATGTATAAAATCAACATCCAATAACACATGAAATCACAAGTAAGCCCAAAGACCAATTCAAAAACATTTAACTTAAGAATAGGCAAGAAATACAAATCAAGATTATAACTATAATTTAAACCATAACCTACCTCAAACACAAGCTTAGATATACTAATCCACTAAATCTTGCCCCTTCTTGTAGTTTCAGATTGTTCTCGATCTAAATATAGAATACTAAGAGTAATTGACACCATACCCTCCATTTCTAGGCATTTGGAATAAAACCCAGTGATTTCACCCTAGTTCATAACCTAAAACATCAATTTGGGTTGCTCCACCCATTGAATTGCCCAAATATCCCATATGCAATTCTAATCAATTCATAAATTTGTATTACTTAACACAAGAATTTATTTCTAACATTTGAATCTAGTGATTCAATAGATTAAATTGATTAATCTATGTTATAATAATGGAATAAACTTACCTTAAGAGTAGGAATCACCCAAACTATAAGAAAATTACCTCATTCAAGTCTATGGTCAAAATGTTTGATGTTTTGGAGAAAATAATATAAAACCTCAAAACCAGGTATTAAACACTGCCAAATGACCGCTATAGTGATGCCATACCACTATATTGTTCCCATTGTAGTAGCCAGAGGTCCGCTATGGTGGTCCATTTCATTTGCTCACTGACTGCTATGGCAAACATCTGCTGCTATAGCATCTCTGCAATAGTAACCTTAGACACCCTAATTCTGTCTTCGTGGTGTTTAAATAGAAACTCTAGTATATTTTATTAACACACTATTTAAAAGAAACACTTGGTTTATCAATAATATAGATTTATTCTATTACGATAAACAAAATAATCAAAGTTCTACTAACCCAATAACCATTCAAAATTTTTTATTGACTACAATATTTCCCCTCTATCATAAAACATCTCAAAATATCAAAAAATACACAATGAGACACATATCATCACTATAACACACAACACTTAATTTTTATCTGAACCCGCCCCAGCCTAAGAATTTCACAACTGTACCTAGACTTTTTAACTATAACCAATGCTATAACAATAGGATGGATTTCTATATCAAACACTAATTAAACAATCATTCATCCCTATATAACAACTAGAAGGAAAAGAGGGAAAACAAGTGATGTGCTATAGAAATATAGAACTTTCGATGCTTAAAATAAAGAAAAGATGCAAGTTTCTGAGGTTATTTTATTAGATATGATTCCTTTTGGATATGTTTGCAGGAAATCATGTTTTTGATGATAAGTTCGTAAAAAGGTGGAAAAACATATTTTGGCCATTTTTGGAGAAATTTTGGATATTCGGGATGTTTTTTAACTTGTTCATAATCAAAATATGTTTGGGAATCAAAGAAGAGCTGGAGAGATGACTCTCGGTACTTACCAAGTCAACACATGGTTGCATGTAAGACCAACAAATCACATATAGACAAAGAAAGTACCAGAAGTCCAAAATCTCGAGAGGCGAACTTAAAGGATTTTTCTCCTAGTACCTACGCCCGACACCAGACCGTAGGTACGGACCACATATGGCCACCAACCTAGTTTTCTCCAATTTTATTTGGGCTTTGGTCTTAAGGATTCCTCATGTACTATCAAAAACCTTTATATATTTTTAGTAGGAGTTATTCATTTTTGGTACTCACAAATATATTTTGATTTCAAGATTTGATTTTGATCTTGGGATTTATGT
This sequence comes from Capsicum baccatum var. pendulum, assembly GCA_030864225.1. Classification (NCBI taxonomy): domain Eukaryota; kingdom Viridiplantae; phylum Streptophyta; class Magnoliopsida; order Solanales; family Solanaceae; genus Capsicum; species Capsicum baccatum. The sequence continues at coordinate 135,723,195 of CM061560.1, forward strand.
GTATTGACTTCAGTTGAATTATTCACTAATGGTTGTGGGTTTTTACAATTCTTATCATTGTGAGTTCATCTATGCTTTCATTTATGAATAATATTGATTTTTTCATAAGTATGAGCACCTAAACCCATAGCTAGGGTTGTGGTAACCCTAGCGGATTGATGAAGTAAGGAAAGTGCGATTGTTGAATTGAACTGATACCTAGGGCATGCATTACATTATCTTCACTATATTAGATTTATTAGCAATGGAAAACATTAAGGCTTAATCCAAAAGAGGAGTAGTGACTAGGAAAAGATAATGACAATAGTAGTTTGAAGATTAACGATCGATCCATGCTACTAGGTCGTATGTAAGTAAGATCACTAGTTATCATCTAATAACTAGAAAACCAAAAGGTAATAGTTAAATTGGATCAAGATAATGGTTAGTAAGGCGATATCCTGAGATAAAAAGTAAAGGGTGAAATCTGTATACTCATCCAAAAGACTGTAGATGGTAAATCACTTATTAGATTCTTCATGCAAGGTATCGGGTTGGTACAACATAGCATGATAAATCTACAGAGTTAAGAAGCCTGGGGGAACACAATCCCAGTGTTCACCAATATTGATCACAACCAAAGTTGATAGTTGCTCTTTGTTTGATATTTCCATCCAACCCCCAACCATTTACTTTCCAGTTCTTGCCCATTGATTACAACATCTGAAATCTATGAGTCCACCTATTCTTTTGAGATTCGACCCTAACCTTCATTGTTACTATATTTTAAAAGTGACCATATCATCATCTAATAGGAGGTGTTGTTTGGATGTTATCAAAATTTTGGCTCCGTTGCCAGGAAATGCAGTGTTGATTTGTGAACTAACATCTTTAAATCTTTGTGTTTCTTTTTTTGCTCTTAGTGTCCATATCTGGTGTATGCCTAGCACACAGAGTACAGTAAATCCCTTACTCCCACTAAATCTGAATCTAGAGAGGATTCTACAAACACCTGGTAAGATGTGTGGGCATAAAAAAGATAAAATTCCTTAAGAGGTTAGTGATGTGGTACCTCCCCCTCCACCTGAAAATGTTCAAGACATTGTTAGTCAACAGACTAGTAAGATTTAAGCTGAAGCTGAAGATGAGTGAAGAGCAATAGAAGAAGATCAATGTATAGCTGGAGAGGCAAAGTTAGCTAAGCAGAGATAGGTAGAAGACCACCGATCAGTACTTATGGAAACCAAAATAGAAATAGAGGAGACCGACCTCAAGTTTTCCCAATATATCAGTATGTTCAACTATATAAAGATGATGAAAAAGATTCGGGATACGTTGGGCCGAAAGAGAGTGGAGATATTATTTCTTCTATTTTGCCCTCTAATGTCAAGTTTAACATCTCTAGTGCTATGATCTAACTCTTATACTTGAAGGGAGTGTTTGCAGGGTTTCCTACAGACAATGCAAATATGCATTTGGCAATTTTCTGGGGATTTGCATTTCATATACCATACCCGGGATAGATTAGGAGGCAATAAGATTGAGGTTGTTTCATTTTTTGCTTACTGGAGAGGCATTGTTATGTCTAGGAGAACTTCTAAAGGGGTATATCACTACATGGAGAGAGCTATGCAGATAATTCTTGAATAAATTCTTTCCTCCATCCAGAGTATTGCAGCTCAAGGATAAGATTTATAAATTTAGGGAGCTATAGTCAAAATCTATGTATGAGGCATGGTTCAAGTTCAAGAAAAAGCTTAGCATGGTGCCCAACCACTGAATTTTAGGGACAAGATTGTTGTAAATCATCTATAGATCTCTGACTATCAGTTCCAGAACAATGACCAATACTATCTCTGGAGGAGCCTTCACGATATAACGATGGGATATGGTTCGAGTATTATGGATCAGATCCCTTAAAAACCCAAGAGTGGAAAACTCAAGCGGGTTACAGAGGTTCTGACATTTATGAAATTAGAGTTTTTAGTGATAGAAGAGTAGCTGAGGAGATTTCACTATTGAGGAAAGATATTGGTAAGTTGGCCAAATAATTTACAATTATGAATTCTATAAAGGTCAATATGTAGGGTGTATGAGTGCAACTTCTAAGGTGCATAAGTCCATGTTAGAAGAAGAGACAAAGTATGAAGATGTCAGTTGGTAGGTTTCTGAGACCAAGGGCAAGGGAATCAAGGTTAGAACTATGATGATAGAGATAAGTACATTTCACTTGACAGACATGATGCAGAATTAAGAATTGAAGAGATGCTGGCTAAGCTGATGACGTGTCAAGAGAGTAAAAAAGCTTGCCTTAAATAACTCAAGTCTAATGTTTCAGGATTGACCCAGAATGTTGAGTCACACACAACTGCTATCAATCAGTTGGAGCAGCAGTATAGGCAAATCTATGTTACTTTAGCTGAGAGACAACCAGGAGCACTTCCTAGAGATAATATTCTGAATCCTCCAACACTGGTACATTGTCTGGATATTAGCATGGGGAGTGATTCCCTACACGATGAGCATTTTTTTCCCGCTACTAATGATCCAAAAAAGGAAAATATTATTGTAGATGAGCCAACTGAAGCTGAATTTGATAATCTGACTTGTACTAATGATGATTTTAGGAGTGATAACAATAACGGCTGGGTAGCAGGAGAGCTCCAAGATATAGCGCAATAATTTAGTATAGGTTTTCATGCAACATTAGTAGGAAAAAAGGCAACCTAGGTACAACCACCATTCTATGCTCTATTAGGCCCTATAACATTAATTAGGCTTTATGCGATACGGGAGCTGTAATAAATATAATGTCATTGGTATTACACAAAGTCTTGGGGTTAGGTTATTGATGGCTGATTTATCTATAAAGGAGCCAGTGGTTATTGTACGAAATATAGAAGTGAAGGTGGCATCGTTCACATATTCAACAGCTTTCATAATTTTAGACTACGTAGTGGATGCTCATTCTACGATTATCTTGGGTAGACCTTTCTTATCCACCGGCCGAGTGTCGATTGATATGGACCTAGAGAAGATCACTTTAAACTGGAATGATAAGCAAATAGTGGTGAATATATGCATGAAATTTTAGCAGCCTGATAATATAAGAGTGGTAGCAATGATTGATGTAGTAGATGATGATGTGGTTGCATCAGAGGTGCCTATTAAAGAGATATTAGGGGTAGAAGCATTAGCAGCAGTGATTATGAACTTTGAGAGTGATGGGATAGATGAGTATGATGAAATAGTTTAGGAACTGCATGGCATCGGTTCTTACAAATATGCACATAAGAAACTGGATCTGGACTTGAAGAAAAGAACCACACCTCATACAAGACCATCAATTGAAGAACCACCGATATTGGAATTGAAGGCCCTCCCACCTTATTTGCAGTATGCATTCTTGGGGGCCAACAAGACCTTACCAGTAATTATTACAGCAGACTAGAAGGAGTGTATGTGAAAGGTTTGATATCAGTATTACAAAAGTTCAAGAGAGGTATTAGATGGACTATTGATGACATTATAGGGACTCCACCAGGTATATGCACACATAAGATACAACTTAAGTCAGACAGCATTCCTAATATTTAGCAAAAGAGACAACTGGATCCTCCTATGTAAGAGGTAGTGAAAAAGTAAATAATCAAGTGGTTAGATGCTGCAGTGGATTTCCCATTGCAAACAACAAGTGCATAAGCCTGGATCACTGTATACCAAAGAAAAGATAAATCACAGTGATTCCAAATATGAAGAACGAACTAGTACTAATGAGGCTAGTGACTAAGTTGAGAGTATGCATAGACTATAGAAAGCTAAACAAGTGGAAACAAAAAGATCTCTTCCCTATGTCATTCATTGATCAAATATTGGATAGATTTTTAGGTAGGGGTTGGTACTGTTTTCTTTTCAGGTATTTGGGTTACAATCAAATCATGATTTCTCCTAAGACCAAGAAAAGACTACTTTTACTTACCCCTATGGGACCTTTGCATTCAAGCTGATGGCATTTGGGTTGTGTAATGCGCTGACCACTTTTTAGAGATTATGATGTCCATATTCTCCGACATGGTGGAAAACACTATTAAAGTATTCATGGATGACTTTTCAATTGTTGGGGACTCATTAGATTATTACGTAGCCTATTTGGCTAGTACACTACAAAGATGTGAAGAGTGTAACTTGGTGCTAAACTTGGAAAAAATCCACTTTATTGTGAAAGAAGGCATCGTTCTAGGGCATAAGATCTCCATACATGGTATTGAAGTAGACAAAGCAAAGATTGAGGTGATCAAAAAGCTATCACCACCGGTGTTAGTTTAAGGCATATAGAGTTTTTTGGGTCATGTTGGATTTTATAGAAGGTTCATCAAGGACTTTTCTAAAATTACAAGTCCTCTATGCAAGCTTTTGGAGAATGAGGTGAAATTTTTATTCCATAATGATTGTCTCAAGGCTTTTAAATGCCTAAAGAAGTTGTTAATTTCAGCACCCATCATTGTGTCTCTAGATTGTTCTACATATTTTGAGGTAATGTGTGATACAAATAGAGTGGCCTTGGGAGCTATTCTAGGCCAAATAAGAGAAAAGTACAACATCCCACCAACTATGCCAGTAAAGTTTTGAATCCTGAATAGAAAAATTACACAGTTATAGAGTAGGAGCTACTTGCGGTGGTTTTTGCTTTTGAGAAATTTTTGTTTTATTTGATTATGATTAAGGTTATAGTGCACACTAACCATGAAACATTAAGGTATTTGATGTATAAGAAATATGCCAAACCCAGACTTTTTCGTTAGGTTCTCTTGTTGTAAGAGTTTGATGTTAAAGTCAAAGAATGTAAATGGAAAGAAAATCAAGTTGTAGACCACTTATTCAGACTTGAGGAGGAAACCATATAGAAAATAGGAAATAATCTTGATATAAATTATGATTTTCCTGATGAGTGAGTGTTGGCAATATCTCATGATTTGATTCCTTGGTTTGCTTAATTTGCCAGCTTTTTGGCAAGTGATACAGTCCTAGATGATTTATCCTTCCAGCAGTGATGGAGATTTATGCACAAGGTAAGTAATTTCTTCCGGGATGAGCCGTATTTATTTAGAGTCTGTACTGATGGTGTGATTTAGAGATACATTCCAAAGGTGGAGATAATGAGTATTCTAGAAACTTGTGATTCGTTACCTGTTGGGGGACACCACAATGGCATACAAACATACCATAAAATTCTATAGTGTGGGTTCTATTTGCCTTCTATAAAAAAGTATTCTCATGATTTCACAAAAGCCTGTGACCAATGTCAATTTCAAGGCAATATTTCATGGTGCCAGGAACTCACCAGGCAACTATTCTCTAATTGCAGTTGTTTGATGTATGGAGGATTAATTTCATTGGCACATTTGTGAGATCCTATAGTATGTGGTACATTTTGGTAGTGGTTGAATATGTATCAAAGTGGGTGGAGGCAATTTCACTCCGAGGAAAAAAAGGTAAGAGCATAACTGCCTTTTCAAAAAGGAATATTTTTTCATGATATGGTACTCCATGTGCAATTATTAGTGATGGTGGGTCACACTTATTCAACCACTTATTTAAATCACTACTTGATAGATATGGTGTGAAAAAGAAGGTGGCATCATCTCACCATCCTCAGATAAGTAAGTGGAAGTCTCCAATAGAGAGATAACATCCATATTGGCAAAAATTAGGAATGCCAATAGGACTGACTAGTCTAGAAAGTTAAACGATGCATTGTGGGCCTATCGAACAGCCTATAAGAGCCTCATAGGTGCATCTCCATATCAGCTTGTGTATGTCAAAGCATTCCACTTATCGATTGAGCTTGAGCATAAGGCACTATGGGCATTGAAAAGGCAAATTTTGAGTGGCGTGATGCAGTAAACTTGAGGTTGAGCAAGGTGAATGAGTTGGATAAATTCCAACTCTGTGCTTATGATAGCTAGGCCATATACAAAGAAAGGATGAAGTTGTACCATGATAGGAAGATCGAGAAGAGAATATTCAAACCCAGTGATTTGGTTTTGTTGTACAATTCAAGACTACGCTTGTTTCTTGGCAAGCTAAAATCAAGAAGGACTGGACCATTCACTATGATTAAGGTGTTTCCATATTATGCTATTGAGATAAATCATAATGGTGATGTACAATTTAAAGTGAACGGAAAATGAGTGAAACACTACATAAGAGACCTAGAAGAATTTCGAGTTTGTGCTGAAATAGACCTTGGTGAAGTCTGAGCAGCCATGGAAACTGAGTCATACCACGATAGAAAATTAAGAACTGCTTGGGAGGCAACCCAAGGTATTTTGTTATTCATATTCATATTGCGTGATTGACATCGGATCTCCGCACCTATGGTGTCGCAGGTTTGTTCATAAACCTCTTATTTTGAAGAAGTTCGATGCATTGAGGACAATGCATTATTTTAGATTATAAGTGGGGATTCTTGTGGATATTGATGTCCTAATAGGGGGGTTTTTCGTGCCTCTTTTCCCTGGAGTCTTGTTCCTAGTAGAGCTAGTTTGTTTAGGCGTATCATGTTTCGTATTGTGTTGTTTTTGTATAATTAGGAGATTTTTGTAAGTATTTAGGGTTGTAGTCATATTTGGATTAATTTTTTATACCCCTCCAAAAATGTGTTTTAGAATTGCATGATATGTATATACATGTGAACATTATGGATCTTGTTATGGCATTAGGATTATGGATATGATAATCACTTTCTAACAATTGCATAAACCGGATAGGTAGTAGTTGGTAATACTAACTCTGTGCCATGTGTGTGAGATACTACCTAGTTCCCTTTATGTGTTGAATTTAAAACTTGTCTGGTTAGTCTTACCTAGGTTGAAGCATAGTCGGTCAGGAAAGGATTATAGCCTTTTTGTATTTTAGTCCACTTTAGCCTAAATGACCTTCCATGAGGAAATTAGTATCCCTTGATCCCAGTTTTAAGCCTTATATCCTATTTCATTGTTTTCACATTTCACTATCCCATTTGTGTTATAATGAGGTTGTTTTGACCCTGTTCCTCCTTAGTATTATGCACCTCACCTCAGGCAAAATACATAGGTTGAGGGTGAAAGCTATCATAAGGGTATGCAGTCTAAAATAGTTATGAAGAAGGGTAAAATAAGAGGAAAAGTTAGTAGGGCTTGGTGTGGTAGAAGAAGAAAAGAAAAGAAAAGATAAATTGTGAAAAGGAGAAAAAGAATGAATAAGACCACACCCAACCTGAATGTGCATAAAATAATAAAAGAGAGAAATATGGGTAGAAATAAAGTGAAAATGGTTAATAAGTGAAACCTTAAGGTTAGTGTAGTGCTAAGGAGGGTAAGTAATTTTTTATGTCAATATGTACCATACCAGCCCTCAACCCTACATTACATGTTGAGAAAAGTCCTATAGTGATCCTAACTTGACTATCTGAATGCTAAGGTAAAGAAAATAAAGGAAAACCTATGGTATTTTACATGCATTGATTGAAAATTCTCTTCAGAGTGTGAGTGTCGCTTGATCGTCCTTGCATTGACATGCATGATTTCATGTGAGTGAGTGAGACATTCTTGTTGTGAGGGAACTTGAGTCATATTACTAGCTATTTGCTTGTTTCTGGTAGTGTAAATTATATATATGAGTTGTTGTCTATTTCTAATGTAATTTCCATATCTTGATCATATTATCCCATATTATTGTGCTTTATGTTCATACACAGTTGGTTTTGAAAAATAAGATTGGAGAGAGATGTTGTGTTTTGAGATTTACACGTTGACTGACTGCCTTGAATAACTTAGTTTCTCCTAGTTAAGCATCGTTTTTATTTTTGTTGTGTTTTGTTGCCCGAGGACATGAAAACATTCTAAGTTGAGGGTGTTGATCTGCTATGGAGATATAGAAATTTTGACGCTTAAAACGAGTAAAAAATGCAAGTTCTTTATGTTATTATGTTAGATATGATGCGTTTTGGGTATGTTTTGCAGGAAACCATATTTTGGATAATAAGTTTGTGAAAAGGTGAGAAAAGGTGTTTTTGGCCATTTTTGGAGCAATTATGGTTTTTCAAGATGTTTTCCAGCTTGTTCGTGATCAAAACATGTTTGGGAATCAAAGAAGAGGTGAAAAGTTGACTCCCGACACTTACCAAGTAAACATGTGGCTGCATGTAGGACCTATGGACCGCATGTAGGCAAAGCAAGTACCAAAAGTCCAAAATTTTGAGAGCTGAACTTGCAGGATTTTTACTCCCGGTACCTACAATTTGTACCTATGCCCATTGTCAGGACCGTAGGTACTACCTGCACCCGGAACCAGATCGTGGGTACGACCCACATATGGCCACCGACCCAGTTTTATGCTATTTCATTCGGGCTTTTATATTAGGGTTTCCTCATGTACTATAAATAACCATTATATGTTTTTAGTTGGAGTTACACACATTTGATACTCATAAACATCTTTTGATTCTAAGATTCAATTTTGATCTTGGGATTTACATATATTGACTTCAGTTGAATTATTCAATAACGGTTGTGGGTTTTTACAATTCTTATCATTGTGAGTTCATCTAAGCTTTCAACTATGAATGATATTTATTTCTTCATAAGTATGAGCAGCTAAACACATAGCTAGGGTTGTGGAAACTCTGGCGGACTGACGAAGTAGGGGAAGTGTGATTGTTGAATTGAATCGATACCCAGGGCATGCATTGCATTATCTTCACTATATTAGATTTCTTAGCGGTGGATAACGTTAAGATCCTGCTTAGATTATTGTTGTTTACTCCAAAAAGGAGTAGTGACTAAGAAAAAATAATGACAATAATAATTTGAAGATTAACGATTGATCCATACTACTATCGTATCTAAGTAAGATCGTTAACTATCATCTAATAACTAGAGACCCAAAAGGTAAAAGTTAAGTTTGATCAAGATAAGGGTTAGTAAGGCGACATCCTGCGGCTCAAAAGGTAAAGGGTGAAATCTTTCTACTCATCCGAATGACTATAGATGGTACATAACTTATCATATTCTGCATGCAAGGTATCAGGTTAGTTCAACATAGCTCGATAAGCTAACGGTTTTAAGAAGCCAGGGGGAACACAATCCTAGTGTTCACCTATAATGATCACAACCAAAGTTGATAGTTGTTCTTTGTTCGATATATCCATCCAAAAACCCCATTTACTTTTTAGTTCTTGCCCGTTGATTACACTATCTGAAATCTACGAGTCCACATATTCCCTTGGGATTTGACCCGAACCTTCATTGGGTTACTATATTTTGATTGCGACCGTATCATCATCTAATCAGAGGTGTTGTTTGGACGTCACTAACTAGCAAGAATTACATAAATCAGTGAAAAACTACAGATATGTCATGACCCAATTTCTCGGATTATGGTGGCACCTAATTTAACCCACAAGTAGATAAGCCAAGAAATACCCTACTATAACGAGTTGAATTACTATAAAACTCATAAAATATGTGTTTCTATGTAGTTTGACCATTTTACCTTTCCATGTGGTTGCATTGTGGTATTTCTGGAGTGTGGGGATGATTACCATAGTTCTCGGTGCATTTAGGTGTGATTTATATGATATTATGGTTTTGGTGGCTTTTAGAGCCTTATAGTTGACTTCAGTCAACACCTTTTGTACATGTGTCTGATGGTAAAACGGACTTCACCATAGAATTCGAAACATTGATTTTAGGGCGGTAATATGGTTGATGTGGTTTTATGTATTTTAAATATTATTTTGACCCTCAGTTTGTAAAGTTGTAATTTTGGGTTTTGGGGGTCAACTTTGTGAAAACAACATCTTTTCAAAAATATGGTATCTACAGTGAGTTTGGAGCATCCAATTTGATAGGGTAGAATAGTTGGTTTGCATTCACGAGATTGTTGATAAATTCCAAAGGTCCCACGGGGACTTAGAATGCACCAAGTCCCCAACTGGTGAAATGACAAGTAATGGGCTAATCGAAAAGTAAGACAAGCATGAAATATAGACTCACATTAGGGATACTAAGTAGCGATATATAAATGAAATTGTATGAAAAAACAAGGGAAATAAGTAAAAGTACAAAAGAGTAACCCATCACTTAGTAAGGTCGGTTCAAGATCCACTAAATAAAAAGTAAGAGTACTAGGTTGACACGACCCGAACCAGAGCCTTGTAGTAATTGGAATCCCAAGTCCAACAAGGACTGGAGATCACCTCCGTTACCCAACCCAACATCCAAACACATGCACTGAGTCGGATGAACACAAAGATAGCATGTTTAACAACACAAAGACTTTGGGATTAGGTTCACGACCGTGACCAACCCAAACAACCCCAACCACCCGATGCCAACCAACAACCACAACCAAATTGAAATAATAACAAAGTTCATGTCCATAACATAACATAATTGGATGTAACAATCATAAATATAGTAGAACGGTATAAACCCCAATACCAATGCCAATACTAAGGCTAGCAACACTGCCGACACTGCCCATACCGACCAATAGTAGTTCAACAAAGTCTCTATACGAAAATAAAACAATATCCATTTGGGACATGCCCCCACCATATCCAAACCATAGTCTATAAAACAACCAAAATAAATAAGGACATCTATGACATGAAATGGATCCTTCCAAAATATGGAAGCTCACCACTTCAATCTAACTGAGCTGATCCCAAATCCGATCACTGAGCAGGATAAGTAGAATAACCAGTTCTTGCATCGTATTAGGATTCAACGCCTAAAGACAGTTTAGGGTGAATGCTAGCATGCACTTAGTATAAGGATAAAATAATGTCAACCTTTAAAACCAAGTAAACAACCATATGTATTCACAACTATACATATATATATCCATGTCGGAAAAGGAAATTGGGTTTACCATATTTAAAATCATTAACCTGGGTATGGGTAGCTTAATTATCCTAGAACCACCCATGGGTTATATGGTCCATCAATACCCCCTGAACGGGCCTTGATGCTTATAGCCAAAATAATCGGAGATACAATGGGAGTAGGGGATTCCAGTGTACGCTTCGCTCTCCATGATACATATATACAAGTGTTAACTTAGGGGATTCCCGTGTACGCCATAAGTATCATAAATGGTCGCGATGACCAATCCTCATGTCGGCAAACATAAGTTTCTAGTGTCCGTCCATTGGACTCACACCTTCACGGTTAGCTATCACACCCCGCCATTATTGCCCAATAAAAACCATTAGCATAAAACCAAACCACTATTCCATTTATTATTTACCATGGCTATAAGTAGTGGTATCGTCATACCGACTTTAGCTTTTAAGGAATGTCCTTAGCCAACCTTTTATAGAAGAAGGGATTCCCATGTACCCATAGATTAGATTATTAACTTGACTTGGGGGAGTCCATGTACCCCACAAGTGTTTCATTATTATGTTTGCTCGGGGGATTCCCTTGTACCCCGCAAGTCTATTTAATTAAACCATAACCATGACCACCAATACCTTACTATTTAACCACTTAAAACCATCAAAACCAATTAAGGTTCCATTACCAAATTATACCATGCAATAATTACATTAAAAGTCCAACAACAAAGTAAAAACATTCTCATAGGCATTTTATCAAACGTGTAGGGGGCATAATATTTCCAAAGCCAAAACCAAGTACCAATTAATCATTCTTATGCAACAAATTGTTCAAACCACTATTATAATGTAAAAACCACAAGTAAAAGACATGGGAAAACCATAACCAACCATTATAACCAAAAAAAACAAAGAACAATTCAAAACCCAAACATTATCATAATTTATGCCATGAGAATAATTCATAAAACATGCCTTTAATTAAAACTAACAATGAGGGAGGAGAAACATGCTTTAGATAGTGAAGAAAAAACCACCCTCTTAATCCCTAAATTGTTTGTATTAAAGAAACCTTATCCTTCTTTGACCCAAAATCCCTGAGAGAGATTAGAGAGAGTTTAGTGTGTTTGTTTGATTGCAAATAAGTTAATGAATCACCAAAAAGATGTGTTTTAAGTCGTGGGGTCCCAAGAAGTTATAAGGAGAAATATCTAGAATACCCCCAACTTAAACTATAATTTTTTTCTACAGGAAGGTACGACAAACCCCCTCCAATCGTGCCCGACCATACGAGTGGTACCCACCACTCATACCCTAGGTATCTCTTGGACCCCAAACACTATCCAACATACACTACCAAGGAAAACTCATACCCAAGAATACGACTAGTACCCACAACTTATACTCAAATGCAAGTTAAGTTACTAAGTTTCAGATGAAGTAAAGGAAAACCCAACCAACCAACCCGCCACCAACTATACAGCTCATACCCACCTAGTCATACCCATTCCAGAAACTCAACCACCCAATACCACTAAACAATGGACAACAATGAATGGGTCACCTGAACTGTACCCTATCATACGACTAGTATCTCCTAGTCGTATGTGGTCCAGAAACTCCAACTTAGGAAATTATTCTAAGGGTCAAAAGCCAAGGTGTTTCAATTTTCCCCCACTAGGATCATTCGTTCTCGAATGAAGGGTAAGTCAAGCACAAGGACGATTTACACCCCAACACCTCCATTTTGACCTTTAACTAAGTTAGAAAACAAAGATGCAAGGAATAAATCTTTTCTTTAACAAAGTTTGAAAATAAAAGTATAATGAAGAACACATACCCTCTGCATGAATTCCCAGAGCAAAAACAGGAATGGATATTTGGACTTTATGTCCTTTTCTGCTTCCAAAGTAGCCTCTTCCACCTTATGGTTCCACCATAGAACCTTAACCAAGCTACATACTTGATCCTCAACCGAGGAACCCACCGATCCAAGATCTCATCCGGGACCTCTTCATAAGACAGAGAATCCAAGATACCCAACCCTTCCAAAGAAACAACTGATAAAGGATCACCTATACATTTTCTCAACATAGAGACATGGAAAACTGGATGAATAGATCTCAAACTAGAAGGCAACTCCAATTCATACACCACATTACCAACCCTTCTCAAAACCATATAAAGGCCAACATACTGGGGACTAAGCTTCCCCTTCTTCCAGAATCGCATTACTCCCTTCATAGGAGACACCTTTAGGAACACCCTATCCCCAACCTCAAACTCGAAGTCCCTTCGTCTTACATCTGCATAGGACATTTGGTGACTTTGGGTAGCCTTAAGCTTTTCCCAAATTGCCTTCACCTTCTCAATTACCTTGCAAACCAAATCTGGTCCAAAAATATCTGCCTTACCAAGTTCAAACCACCCAATATAAGATTTATACTTCCAACCATACAATGCCTCAAAAGTGGCCATACCAATACTAGAATGGCTACTAATATTGTAAGGAAACTCTACAAGAGGTATATGCTCATCACAATTAACACCATAGTCAAATCATACATGCGAGAAGCATGTCATCCAATGTCTGAATTGTCCATTCTATTTGCCCATCCGTTTGCGGGTGGAGAGCAGTACTTAGACTAACCTTTGTACCCAATACTTTTTTAAACGACTGCCAAAAATTAGATGAAAACTATATACCAAGATTAGAAATGATAAAAATTAGTACCTCATGCAGCTTCACAATCTCATAAAGATACAACCTCGCATAATCCTCAGTCGAAAAGCTAGTCCTAAGAGGAAAAAAGTAACCCGACTTTGTCATCCTATCCACGATGACCCAAATCGAATCAAATTAATTACGAGACTGAGGAAGATCAGTAATAAAATCCATGTTGATCACTTCCCATTTCCATTCAGGCAATTTAATTTCCTAATACAATCCCTAGGCCTCATGTGCTCAACTTTCACTTGTTGACACATCATACATTTGGCCATAAAATCAGCCATGTCCCTCTTCATACCATTCCACCAATACATTTCCTTGAGGTCATGATACATTTTTGTCAAACCAGGATGAACCACATAGTGCAACCCATGCGCATTATCTAATATCATTTCTCGCAAACCGTCGATGTCAGAAACACATAACCTTCCTTGTTACCGTAAGGTTCCATCACTACTAATCTCAAATACCATTGCCCTCTTCCCACCAACATCACCCTTGATTTTCATTAACATAGGATCAAATATTTTATTCTTCTTGATATCTGCACCAAGAGACGACAACACCATTACCTGTACCAACATACCACCCTCCTCGGAGTCTAAAAGATGAACCCCAAGGTTAGCCAAGCGGTGAATATCCTTCACCAAATCCCACTTCACTTTTTTCACATGAGCTAAACTCTCCATGGAAAACTTGTTAAGAGCATCAGTAACCACGCTAGCCTTACCTGGGTGGTAGTGAAGACTCATATCACAGTCCTTGAGAAGCTTAAGCCTCTTCCTTTGACTAAGGTTAACTTTTTTCTAAGTGAACACATACTACATGCCTTTATGATTGGAGAAGATATCCACATGTACTCCATACAAATAGTGCTTCCAGTTTTCAATGCAAACACCACAGCTAACAGTTCCAAATCATGAGTAGGATAATTCCTCTCATGTACCTTCAACTACCTAGAAGCATAGACTATCACCTTTCCATGCTGCATTAAAATACAACCAAGTCCAACACAGGATGTATCACAGTAAACCACAAACCCTTCAGTGTCTTCCAGCAAAGTCAAAATTAGAGCCAAAGTTATCTTATCCTTCATCTTCTTGAAATTACCCTCACACATATCCGACCAAGATAACCTTACATTCTTTTGAGTCAACTTAGTCAATGGGGAAGCTATAGTCAAAAAAACTTTCCACAAACCTCCTTTAATACTCGGCCAAACCTAAGAAACTCAGAATCTCACTTGGAGTTGTGGGTCTGGGACACTTTTTAACCACAACAACCTTTTGTGGATCCACCATGATCCCTTCACTAGAAATAATACGACCCAGAAAAGTGATAGTGCTCAACTAAAATTCACATATTGAGAATTTGGCATCCAATTGTTGCTCCTTCAAGGTCTGCAACACAATACACAGGTGATTGGCAAGATTAACCTCACTTTTAGAGTACACAAAGATATCTTCGATGAACACAATGACAAACAGATCCAAAAAATGATGGAAGACCCTATTCATCAAATCCATGTATGTCGCAGGGGCATTAGTCAAACCAAACGACATATCCAAGAACTCAAAGTGCCTATATTGGGTACGAAAAGTTATCTTAGAGATGTCCATCTCCCTAATCATAAGCTAATGATACCCATACTGAAGATCGATCTTACAAAAGAACTTTTCACCTTGCAACTGATCAAATAAGTCATTTATCCTTGGAAGAGGATACTTGTTCTTAACTATCATCTTATTCAACTGGCGATAGTCAATGCACATTCGAAAGGAACCATCTTTCTTATCAATGAATAACACTGGTGCACCCCATGGTGACATACTAGGATAGATGAAACCCTTGTTTAAAAAATCCTTAAGTTGCTCCTTGAGTTTCTTCAACTCAACCAGAGCCATTCTATAAGGGGGAATAGAAATTTGACGAGTGTCTGAAACAAGATCAATTCCAAACTCAAACTCCCTATCCAGAGGAACACCAGGAAGGTCATCAGGAAAGACCTCAAGAAAGTCATTCACCACCAGAATCGAATGCAAAGAAGAACCCTCTGAGTAAGAATCTTCAAAGTAAACTAGATGATAGATATACCCTTTGGAGATTAATATCCGAGCTCTAAGATATGATATAAACTTCCCCTTAGGAGCTAGGGAACCACCCTATTACTAAATAACTAGTTCACCAGGGAACTTAAACACAACCTTACGAGTCCAACAATCCAAGGACACATAGCATGAGTGTAACCAATCCACACCCAGAATAATATCATAATCAAACATATCTAATTCATAAAAATCCACCAAAGTCTCCTTACTACCAACAGATACCACATACCCCCTATAAACTCTTTTAGCAATCATAGAGCCACCTATCGGGGTAGAAATAAAAAAATAATCTGAAGTAACCTCAGGAGAAAAACCAAAATACACAACCACAAATGGGGTCACATAAGAGAGTGTGGACCCCAGATTAAGTAAACATTACACATCACAAGAAATAAGTTATAACACACAAGTCATAATGTTAGGCGAGTCCTAAGACTCCTGCCAAGATGCAAGAGAATATAACCAATTCCGGCCATTATTGAAACCAAAAGCAAAAATCAATGCAGAAATAGCACCCTTTGGTGCAGGAGTAGATGAAGAGGCAACTGAAACCCTGTTCGCCCCTGAAGTTACCTTACCAATCTGACAGTTTCTAAGTTTATGGCCTGGCTGACAATATTTGAAGCACATGTCCCTCCCCTCATAAAAAATACCAATACAATCGACCATAGAACCTATAAGAAGGAAATAATGAAGCCGACTGAGCCCTACTAGCCTGAGATTGCGTATCCTGTGCCCTAAAGTTAATGCCACCCTATTGATGCCTCTTACCTAATGGTTTTAGGTAGGGAGCACTAGCTGTGGAGAAGGAACCATAACTCCCCCACTTTTTCTTTGGCCACTAACCCCAATATTCACCACTTTATTGTCGACCACTCTGCTCAAAGAACCAAAAATTCTTTCCTTGCATTTCCCCTAACTCTGTCCACTTTCTCTTTTCCTCCTCCACCGGTTATATGTGAACAAACAACCTAGAGATATCTATGTCCTTGATCAACAAATAAGTCTTGCTTTCAAAGATAAAATCACGAGATAGTCCTGAAGTGAACTTTCTCATCCTGGCCCTAATATTCAACACAAATTTCGGAGCATACCTAGACAACTGGTGAAATTTCAAGGCATACTCCTTGACCGACATCTTTTGCTATTTCGGATTAACAAATTCCTCTGTTTTTACTTTAATCAACTCCTTAGTAAGGAATTGATCCAGAAATGCATTAGAAAAAGTCTCCCATAAATATGACTCCTCAATATCACTCCTTGCCCTATCGTATTCCTTGTAGCATTGGTACGCTACATCTTTCTGCTGGTAGGCAGCAAAATCCACTCTTTTTCACATTTGTGGAATACATCACCCTGAAGATCTTTTCCATCTCATCCAGAAAACCTAAGGATCCTCCTCCACCTTAACACCAGTAAAGGTTAGAGAGCTCATCCTCATGAACTGGCCAACCCTTCTGGCCTCAGAAGATGGAATACCAAATGCTCCACACTCAACTTGAGAAGTTACCAATAGAGCAATCATATAAATCGACTGATGAAACTCAGCATTCGTCATATTGGCTTGAGGAACCAGAAGAGAACTAGAAGGGACTGGTGGAACTCCAAAAAAGTCAGGGATTAGGCCATAGACCGAGTAAGGATCCTCTGAGTAGAGTGTGTCCCATCAATGTCGTATGTAGTTAGGACAGATGAGTTTTCATACATCTTAGATTATCGATGCATGATCTAAAAAGCAAAGAAGCAGGAGTTAAAGAAGATTCCAGGACTTAGACTCCAAGCTTGAAAATAGAACACAAAGAAAAGAAACATTCTCAAATGCCTCGTAGCCTCTCTTTTATGAGTATGGCATGCTACACACCCTTAAAAGAAACTCTACCCAACACGGCTTTATGGACTCCCAATTGACCATGAGCCTAAAGCTCTAATACCAACTTGACACTACTCGAACTAAGATCATGTCGTAATGGGCATCCTAAGTTCAACCAGGACTAGAGACCGCCCTCGTTACCCAAGCTAACCTCCAAATACATTCCCTAATTTGGATGGATTCTGAACATATAATAAGATAGCGTGTTTAACAACACAAAGATTTTAGGATTAGGTTCAAAATTGTGACCAACCCAAATAAGCCCAATCACCCGATGTCAACTAACAACCATAACCAAATTGAAATAATAACCAAGTTCATGTCCATATCAAAACATAATTGGATGGAAAAATCATAAATATAGTAAAATGGTATCAGCCCTAATGCCAATGCCAATACTAAGGCTGACTCCACTACCGACACCATTCATACCGACCCATTGTAGTTCCACAAAGCGTTTATGCAAAAGTAAAACAATATCTGATCAGGACATGTCCCCGACCATAGCCAAAACCATAGTCTATTAAACAACCAAAATAAGTGAGGAATCCATGACATGAAATAGAGCCTTTCGGAATATGAAAGGTCATAACTTCAATCAAATTGAGCTGATCTCGAATTCGATCACTGAGCAAGAGGAGTAAAATAGATGGTTCCTGCATCGCGTGGGGATACAGTTCCTGAATATGGGTTAGAGTATGAATGCTAGAATGCACTCAGTATAAGGATAAAATAATGCTGACCTTTTAAACTAAGTAAACAACCATATGTATTCACAACCATACATACATATATATATATATATATCCATGTCGGGAAAGGGAATTAGGTTTAGCATGTATTTAAAACCATTAACCTGGACATGTGTAGCTTAATCATCCTAGAGCCATCCACCCGCTATATGGGTCCAGTGATATCCCCTGAATGGGCCTTGATACATGTAGCCACACAAATCAGAGATACCATGGGAGTAGGATATTCCAGTGTACCCTTCACTCTCCATGATATATATATATAAGTGTAACTTAGTGGATTCCCATGTACACCATAAGTATCATAAATGCTCGCCATGACCAATCCTCATGTCGGTAAACATGAGTTTCCAGTGTCTGTCCATTGGACTCACACCTTCACAGTTAGCTTTCACACTCAACCATTATTTCCCAATTAAAACCATTAGCACACAACCAAACCACAATTCCATTTATTATTAACCAAGGCTATAAGTAGTGATATCATAATACCGACTATAGCTTGGAAGCAATATCATAAGCCAACCTTCTATAGAAGAAGGGATTCCCATGTACCCATACATTATATTATTAAGTTGACTTAGGAGAGTCCTATATACCCCACAAGTGTTTCATTATGATGTTTGCTTAGGGTATTCTCTTGTACCTCTCAAGGCTATTTAATTAAACCATTACGATGACCATCAAGACCTTAATATTTAACAATTCAAAACCATCCAAATCAATTAGGGTTCCATTACCAAATTATACCATGCAATAGTCACATTAAAAGTCCAACAATATAGTAAAATAATTCTCATGGGCATTTTATCAAACATGTAAGGGCCATAGTATTTCCAATAGGGTCAACAACTGAGTCACAAAATACCCAACTATTTATATCATAATTCTACACTAATACCATGATAAATCTCAATCTACGAGAAAATTAAGCCAATCCTAGTCTATATGGACACTGCCAAAAGCTCAAGAAAGTTCACTACTCCAGAGCTTTTTCATTTTGAGAAGCCTATAAGCATTGACACACTATAAAAATAATCATCAACCTATTGAGAAGAGAACATCAATACCCATATTTCATATTAGTGCCCTAGATCAAAATTCAAACCAAAAATCCACTATGGGGTTTGCTTATGAAATCCTAAATTCAAAATCCACAAACATTTTCCTCTAAGATCAAGGGTCATTAACCCTTAAATATGGGAGAAATACAACCACAACTAATCCCCAAATTATCCCCAAAAATAATCTAGAGATTTAAGGTTAATCGAAAAATTAAACTGTAAAATTAGTGAAAACTTACGAAATAGATGATGAGGAAAAGATCTCAACATAGTCTCCAAATCACTCCTAACACCCAATGATATATATACCAAAATATCAGTGATGGACGCTTTAGAATCTAAATGGGTGATATAGCGGTCACCTCTAAAATGGCTAGAGGTTCGCTAAAGTGGTTGCCGCTAAAGCGGTCCTTTGTCTACTTAAGAGGCTACACCAAATGCATCAGGCATCAGTAACTTAGCTAAGTTTATAAGTGTAACACCCCGAGTGTTTTGACATGTAAATAGAGCTAAGAACGAGCCTACGATGCCCCTTGATCAAGAATAAACCACTTTAGGTTGGGCTCAAATGGGTTTGGGGTAATAATAGATGAGGAAACGACCCATGCGATTCGTGGGATACCTCACACAATAGCCCCATGCCCGAGGGCCACCTTGGGAGTCCACTGCCTCACCCACATAGAGGGCTCTGCATTGCAATAAGGGTTGTGTCATGTGGAATTCTCCCCAAGATAGGGGTCATACTGTGAGGCTACCCTCTCGCGATGTACGACGCGCTGCATCCCCTCTTCATTCATTAATAAAATGTTATTTTAATGTTAATTCTAGGGTGTTTGGGTCTTTTACACCTTTAAGTCATTCTTAATTCATCCAATACGAGATTAAGACCCTAAAAATGAAACCTTTAACACAAAAGTCACTTTGAAATAACCTTAAAACAATAGAGAACCACCTAGGGTCCAAGGTTCCTATGTCCTAAGGAGCAAATTACATCAAATTCTCTCAAACTAAAAGGTAAGTAGGGCAATCCTTATAATCATGGGCTTAACTGTGGTGGTTTTATACATATTAAATTGTATTTAAGTTCATATGTTATAGATTTTGAAATCTATTTCAGAGCATGAATTATGAATCCCCACTCTATGGTGAGATCTATTTATTAACTAATGTTGTGGATTGTTCAAAAAAAGGATTAAAATTTTGTGTTTCAAATGTTTTTTTTTATCAAATTATGCACTGTCATATTTACGCATGTCAAAGGAGGTATTCTTGTATTTAAATGCTCTTGTTTTCTCATGGAAATTGTATGTGATTATGAAAGGGATGTGTCATAACCCAATTCACGAGTCATGATGGCACCTACTTTAACCCTCCAGTAGGTAAGCCAAACCATAGTCAGGATCTATAAGCAATGAGATAATTTGGTGGAAAAAGTCCTAAAAGCCATAAATCAACAATTAAAGATGTATAATAGAAATAAGTCAATAATGATAATCTAAAAGATAGATAAAACACCAACAACTCTACCACGACCTAGTAGTGTCGTACATGAGCTACTACAAAAGGAATATAAGTACTAAATTAGTCAAATACAAATCCATCTCGATTAGTAAATGACTAGACATAGATAATCAAATGAAAAATGGGAAACTCTAACTCCATGATCACCCATCTATGATATCAACTTAGTATGATCGCCACATCAACAACGGCCACTAGTACTCAGATCTACACTAAAAAGGTACAGAAATATAGTATGAGTACCAAAACCACAAGTACTCAGTAGGAATCATTGGTTAATTGTGCTAAATCATGATACAAATATGATAAAGATGCAACATAGATAAGCTAAGTTAAGGTAAAAGAGCAAACATGGAAATAAACTTCAACACTGTAAATAAATAATCGGGACAGATATAATAAAAAATAAGGCATAATTAATACTACAAGAATAGCCACCATAATCCAGTAAGTGCAAAAAAATGAATGTCCCAATACGGGCCCCATAAGAGCAGAGGGTGTAATCACGGGAAAGTAAATAACTAAAGGTCCATAAATTAACCAAATATCAAGCCATAACCATGAAGCCATCACGTATCCTATCATGAATAAACTCTTAATGCCAGACTTGAACCAAAACTTAATAGAATCAGCATTATTATCAGCATTTTCCAGACTTTCATTGAAACTTATGTCATTCATATCATCATCAATTGCTGAACTTGAATCGAAACTCAATATCAATAAAATGTCAGATTTGGCCCAAAATTAGCACCAAGTCCCAAATACCAAACTAGTTAAATAACATGTATCTAAACTCTTCAAAGTACTAAATATTCATTTTAAAAAGTATAACATGCATATAGAAGTCTACAAAAGCTAACACATAAATCTAGTCAAAGATAGGCTAGAGGGCCCCACTTTTAATCCTCGAGATACATTCCAAGGTAAATTCAACCCCAGACAAGTATAAGGTATCTAAATTAACTTCTAGATGTTAAATAAGCCATAATTAGCCCCCAAGAAAGCAATTCTACCTAAAGAAAGAGCAACTAAGTCAATTCTACCAAAATTACGATTTCGTAATAGTCTTAGTAATCCAAATAATTCTAAATATACCAATCATACCTCCAATACATAAATCTCATCCCATATATAGAATAAAATCATAATCATACTAAGAATTAGATCAATCTATGGAGAAGGTAAACTTAGCCTACCTGGATGCCAATAAAAGCCCTTTTCAAGAAGCTTTCGCAATATGTCACTCTATCAAAATAACAATCTACTTATCAAAATGAGAAAAATGATACCGATTTTCACCTTTGATCTAATTCCATTCGAGGTCGTTTTAATGAAAAGTGGGTCCCACAACCTTGTGCCATTTTTCTTAACTTCTGGACAGTATCCCAAAATGAGTTCCGGAGCCTTGGGACCCAGACCAAGGATCCACCTAGCCTAAAATTGACATTTTAGAGCTTTTGGAACGGTTAGAATTGGCATACAAGGGCATTTGACTAAAGTTTTCACTGTCTAATTCTAACCAGCAAAGACTTCAAAATAGGGAATTGGCTCAACACCCAAATGAACTACCCGATAGTCCAACTATTAAGTCATAAATTACTTGGGGCAGCTATAAGAAAGTTCAAAATAGCAAAAAATAAGCAAAAATATAGAAAATAACCTGAAGGGTCATTACAATATCCACTACTAAAAGGACTTTTGCTTGGATAAATTAAGGATTAGGATGTACCTAAAGCCTTGAGCAGGTGAGGATAGTGGGTCCGCATCTCACTTTTGATCTCTCAAGTAGCCTCCTCTAATGGGAAGTGTCCCCACTTAACCTTCACTTCTGGAATCTCTCTAGTGTGCAACCGCTTGACATCACTGGCTAATATAAGCACCGACTCCTCCACGAAGGACAACCACTCATCCAACTATATTAAGTCCCACCTAAGCACTTGAGGTACATAAAAAATGTATCGCCATAACAAAGAAACATAGAAAGTTGGATAGACAACAACAAAATTTAGGGTAAGTATAACTTATAAGCCCCCTCATCAATGGTGTGAAGAATCTCAAAGGGTCCAATATAACTAGGGCTGAGCTTATCTTTCCTCTTGAACATCATCATAACCTTCATGGGTATACTCGAAGAAATACCCAATCACCAACTCTAACACTCAAGGCACAAAGTCTATGATTTGCATAACCTTTTTACTGACTCCGAGCTTCTCTCAACATTGATAACGCTCAAACTACAGCTCTCGTAAGAGTGTAAGCGGTCGTTATCAAATTTTGGCGTCGTTGCCAGGGAATACGATTGTCTACTAAGTTTGTGATAGTTACTAGACCCTTTGGTCAAAGATTCTACTACTTTATCTTTAGTTGTTGTTTTTGTTTTCTGCAGGTTTTTATCCAATGCATGCCTCATACTCAAAGTTCTGGTCAACCATTATTACCTTTCAATCCTAAACCACATCGTATTGGCAAAATGGAGGCTCAACGGGAAATTGAAAGAAGGGTTGCTCAACAGGAACGGACTAGACTAGCTGCTCTGGCTGCCACTCAATTGCATCAAGAAAATATTGATAATCCTGGGCGAGCAACAAATCCTGACGATGAGGATCTAGGTGATGATGAGTTACTAAACCCTAGGAGTGATGCTGAGATGGCGACACCAGCCAACAGAAGAGATCGTCAAGCTAGGTTCAGGCCTGAACATCCAGCCATACCATTCGATGATGATGATGATGATCTTGATGGAGCTGGTGCCACAGAAGCCATTATTCCTCCGCCATTGGCACCCGGAGCCAAGTTCAACATCACGAGCACCATGATTCAGTTATTGCAACTCAAGGGATTATTCAGTGGACTAGCAGGCGATGATCCGAATATGCATCTGATCAACTTTATTTCTATATGCAAGTCATTCGAAAATCCTGGCGTTAGACAGAATACAATTCGGTTGCGCCTATTTCCATTGTCTCTATCTGGGGAGGCAACTCTATGGTTGAACGGGCTGACTCCTGATTCTATCACTAATTGGAGGCAATTGAAAGACGCTTTCCTAGAAAGATTCTTTCCGCCATCCAAGAGAGCACAATTGAGAGATAAAATCAGCAATTTTTGACAGTTTCCAACTGAAGCCCTCTACGAAACATGGGAGAGATTCAAGAAGAAGCTTATGAGGTACCCAAACCATCACATGACCAATGTTCACTTAATGGAGATACTATATAGATCCTTGAATTCAGTAACTAAACTTGTGGTGGATAATGCGGCTGGAGGATCATTTATGGACCTCACCTTTGTTCAGGCAAGTGATATGCTAGACCGAATGATGAAGCAAAGTAGGGCGTGGCATACCAGAGATTTTGAGGTAGCAAGCCCCACTTTTTCTATAGGCATGACTGCAGAACAAAAGAGAAGAGAAGAAGAACGTGATCAAGATTTGGCGCACATGAAAACACAAGTGGATCTTCTTACAAAGCATCTACTATCAGGGAAGACCGAAAAAGTCAAAGCAGTTGCATTAAAAGGAAGAGAGAAATCCGATTCTGAGGAAGAAGCCAACTACGTGAACAATCAGGGGGGTTTCTGAGGCAATGCCCAAGGAAACCAAGGTCAGAACTATTACGATAATTCTGGAAACAAGGACTGGGATCAAGGTAGTTAGAAGAACAAGACTGACAGGAGTAGCGTGTATATTCCTCCTGGACGATGAGAGGCCACTGCATCTGGTTCGGGAAATATATCAATGGAAGATATGATGGCTAAGCTGTTGAAAGGGGTGGAAGCAACCAGCATGGGAGTAACTGAGGTAATAAATGACTTGGACTCAATGAAGCAATTGCTTGACTCACATTCCACTTTAATAAGACAGCTGGAACAACAATTGAGTCAAATTTCAGCCACATTAAATCAAAGAAAAGCTGGCACCCTACCGAGCGACACAGTGCAAAACCCAAGAAATAATGGAACATGCATGGCTGTTACTACCAGAAGTGGTAAGGTGCTGGAAAATTCATCCCAAAGCAAGCAAGTGGCTGAAGATATCGTAGGAGATGACACCGTCAAAACTGATGAAGACGTTCATGATGTCAGTCCTCGATGTCCACAGCCTGAAAAAATCTCCGAACCTAAGCATGATGAAAAGAAATTCGTGGAGAAAACAATTCCCCTTCCACCACCTCCTTTTCCACAAAGATTAAAGAAGAGAGCTGATGATACCAAGTTCAATAAATTTATGTCAATGTTAAAATAGCTGACCATTAATATTCCCTTGGTTGAGGCACTAGAACAAATGCCAAGATACGCAAAATTTATGAAGGATCTTTTAACAAAAAAGTGAGCAGCAATTGGTGAGTTGACAGATGTTGTTCATCATTATAGTACAATTGCTACCAGATCACTAGTTCAGAAGAAGGCAGACCCAGGAGCCTTCACTATTCCTTGCACTGTCGGATCTTTGAATTTTTCCAAGGCATTATGCGATTTAGGAGCTAGCATCAATTTGATGCCATTATCCATTTACAAAAAGTTGGGGTTGAGTGATCCTACCCCAACTAATATGAGGCTTGTGATGGCTGATAGGTCGGTAAAATGACCTGTTGGTATTTTATGTGATGTATTGGTGAAGGTTTCTTCATTCATCTTTTCGGAGGACTTCGTTATTTTGGATTGTGAGGTAGAATCTGAAGTTCCCATAATCTTGGGGCGCTCTTTCCTTGCAACAGGAAGTGTACTTATTGATTTAAGAGCTAATGAGCTTCTATTCCGAATGAATGACGAAGTAGTCCGTTTTGATGTATGTAAATCAATGAAGAAACCCAAAGATCTGAATGTGTTCTCGATAGCTGATGTTTATATTGATGATGAGAAATAATTACCCGTAGAGGAGCAACTTGTCGATGACCCATTGGCGGTTGTGCTTATGAATGTTGAGCATAAGGATGCTGAAAATTATGAAGAAACTATTTGTGCTCTAACAGGATTAGGGTCATATCCTCATGCTCCCAAGAAGCTGGACCTTAATCTCAAAAACCGACCAACAGCACCAGCTAAACCATCTATTAAGGAACCACCCACGTTAGAATTGAAGGAGCTGCCTAGTCATCTAAAGTATGCATTCTTAGGAATCGGTAGCACACTTCCGGTTATTGTGGCAGCAGATTTGGGTGAACAGCAAGTGGCAGCTCTCATCACGGTTCTACGAAAGTACATGAGAGCCATCGGTTGGACCATCGCTGATATCATTGGTATTCCGCCTGGGATTTGTACACACAAGATTCAGCATGAAGAAAATTGCTTACCCACTATTGAGCATCAAAGGCGTCTGAATCCACCTATGCAAGAGGTAGTGAAGAAAGAAATTATTAAATGGTTAGATACAGGGGTTGTGTATCCAATCTCCGACAGTAAATGGGTAAGTCCGGTACAATGTGTACCAAATAAAGGTGGCATGACGGTAGTTGCAAATAAAAAAATGAGTTAATTCCACTCAGACCTATCACAGGGTGGAGAGTATGGATGGACTACCGTAAGCTGAATTCGTGGACCCTTAAAGATCACTTTCAAATGCCCTTTATTGACCAAATGCTTGATCGATTAGCAGGAAAAGGATGGTTTTGTTTCTTAGACGGTTATTCTAGCTATAATCAGATATGTATCGCTCCCGAAGATCAAGAGAAGACAACGTTTACATGCCCCTATGGTACGTTTGCCTTCAAACGTATGCCATTTGGGCTATGCAACGCACCCGCCACTTTTCAGCGTTGTATGATATCCATTTTTTCTGATATGGTGGAAGACACGCTGGAGGTATTCATGGACGATTTTTCAGTTGTGGGTGAGTAGTTTGAATCGTGCTTGACAAATCTAAGTATGGCGCTGGAGAGATGTGTTGAATTCAACCTAGTGCTAAATTGGGAGAAGTGCCACTTTATGGTGAAAGAAGGTATTGTTCTTGGGCATAAAATCTCCAAAAGAGGAATTGAAGTGGATCGAGCTAAAATCAAAGTTATCGAGAAACTACCACCCCCAATTTCGGTCAAAGGAGTTCGTAGTTTCCTCGGTCATGCAGGTTTCTACCGAAGGTTTATGAAAGACTTCTCCAAAATTGCTAGTCCATTATGCAAACTTTTGGAGAAAGATGCAAAGTTTGACTTCAATGAGGATTGTATAAAGGCATTTGAATGCCTCAAAGAGAAGCTAATTGAAGCTCCTATCATGGTAGCACCAGATTGGTCATTACCGTTTGAAGTCATGTGTGATGCTAGCGGGGTAGCTTTGGGTTCTGTACTTGGCCAGAGAAGAGAAAAGTTATTCCATCCAATCTACTATGCGAGTAAGGTCTTGAACGAAGCCCAGAAAAACTATACTGTCACAGAACAAGAGCTTCTAGCAGTTGTGTATGCCTTCGAAAAGATCCGTGCTTATTTGTTGGGAACCAAAGTGATAGTTCATACAGACCATGCAACCCTTAGATATCTGATGACAAAGAAATATGCAAAACCAAGGCTAATTCGATGGGTATTGTTGCTGCAAGAATTTGATTTCGAGGTAAAAGATAGAAGAGGTTACGAAAACCAAGTGGCTGATCATCTATCTAGACTCAAGAATGAGCATATAGCACAGCAAGATCGTGAGATTGACGATGCCTTCCCTGATAAAGAGATTTTAGCCACAATGATGGAGGAGTTACCATGGTATGCAGATTTTGCAAACTTCGTGGTGAGTAATGTGAGGCCTACGAATCTATTATTCATCAAAAGAGAAAGTTCATGCATGACGTGAGATACTATTTCTGGGATGAGCCATATTTGTTTAGACGATACACGGATGGTGTTATCAGGCGATGCATATCCCATGTTGAGGTGCCGAATATATTGGAAGCATGTCACACATCCCAAGTTGGGGGACATCACGCAAGTAATCGGACAGCAAGGAAGGTATGTCAAAGTGGCTATTATTGGCCTTCAATATTTAAAGATGCCTACGACTTTGTGAGAAGATGCGACCAATGTCAGAGACAAGGTGCGATTTCAAAACACCATGAGATGCCCATGTCAAAAATCCTTGAAGTAGAGCTCTTTGATGTCTGGGGTATTGATTTTATGGGACCATTCGTGAATTCGTTTGGAATAAAATATATCCTAGTTGTTGTAGATTATGTTTCAAAATGGGTCGAAGCAGTAGCATTGGCTGATAATAAAGGAAAACGTGTTGTTGCATTCTTGAAGAAAAAAATCTTCTCTCATTTTGGGGTACCACGTACTATCATAAGCGATGGAGGATCTTACTTTTGCAACAAACTGTTCAAATCCGTGTTGGCAAAATACGGTGTCAAGCAACATAAGGTAGCCATGCCTTATCACCCACAAACTAGTGGACAAGTAGAGGTTTCCAATCGAGAGATCAAGCGAATCCTTGCTAAGACTGTAAATGCGAATAGGAAAGATTGGTCTCAGAAGCTGGACGATGCACTATGGGCTTATAGGACTGCATTCAAAACGCCAATTGGCATGTCCCCGTACCAACTAGTTTATGGGAAAACTTGTCATTTACCCATTGAACTCGAGCACAAAGCATTGTGGGCGTTGAAGCAACTGAATTTGAATTGGGATGATGCTATGAACTTGAGGTTGGAGCAGCTGAATGAGATGGATGAATTCCGTCTACATGCATATGAAAGATCAGACCTCTACAAGGAGCGGATGAAAAAGTATCACGATCAGCGGATTGTTCAACGAAACTTCCAAAAGGGTGATATGGTACTTCTTTTCAATTCCAGACTAAAGCTATTCCCAGGTAAGTTAAGGTCCAAATGGTCTGGTCCGTACAAGATTAGCCAAGTCTACTCATCTGGAGTAGTTGAGCTAGAAGACAATAATGGTGTTGTCTTTAAGGTGAATGTCCAACGAGTAAAACCATATATCGGGCCCCTTGACTCGATGAACTATATGGCCACCATCTATCTCGACGAAGTCTAAGTAATAGAGATAGCTATGTCTTGCCGCGACAATAAATCAAGCGCTTGATGGGAGGCAACCCATCGTTTTTAATTGTTTTTGTTGTTTTTGTTTTCCTAGGATTTTGTCGAGCCACGAACAAAACTAAGGCGCTTGATGGGAGGCAACCCATCGTTCTAATCGTTTTTGTTGTTTTTGAGTGAATGTAGGTGCAAGAGGTGTAAAGAAGGAGATTGGTTTCAAATTTCGATTTGGAAGTATTGCATGGTGAAGGTGGTAAGTTAGGAATGAAGAAGCGAAAGGCTATGGGTTAGTCATTGCTTATGAAAATATAGGCTAAGAACAAGGCAAGTCCTATGTAAATCTAGGCCACGAACAAGGCAAGGCCTATGCTACAGCCTAAGCTCTCGGATTCTAGAGTGCCATAGCATAGGCGCCGCCTATGCTCAACAATGCCATAGCATAGGCGCCACCTATGCAAAAGCATTTTGTCTCTGAATCTCATATGTCATGGCATAGGCGCCGCCTATTCCTAACAATGCCATAGCATAGGCGCCGCCTATGCTCAACAATGCTTTGCAAAAGGCGCCGCCTATGCCAAGCATAGGCAAAGCATTAGGCGCCGCCTATGGTGACTTTTGGTCTCCAAATCCGATTCCAAATGGGTCAAAACCCGACCCAAGCTTGTCCTATAAATAAAACCTTAGTCTTAAATCAAAAACACATTGTCATTCACCCTAAAGCGCCGCCTACCTCTCCAAATTCTCCCAAAAATTTTCCTTTTGCTCTTTTACTTTGCAAGAATATCTTTCGAGGCCATCAACCAAGTACAATGTCACCAAAACCAAGACAAGGGAAAGAAAAGACTACCACTTCACAAAAAGGCCAAAAAAGGGGACGAAAAGAGCAAGGAGAATCCTCCTCGCTGCAAATACCTCGCCGCATGATTGGAATTAATTGGGTCTTAGAGGAGGAAGGAAAGGAGCAGTATAGGAACAATAAAGAGAAAAAATATGTTCATGGGGAGTTGATACACAAGGAAATCCTAGCAAAGAAAGAACCTCGCATGTTGGCCAAGATCATGGCGTTACATCTTGATTTCATCTTCCAAGACATGGGAGAATGCAATCTCGATCTAACATGAGAATTCTATGCCAACTGGTCACCGAAAACCACAGGGAGTGAAGTAAAGATTCAGGGCCAAGTTCTGCAACTAAATGCGGAGTTCTTCAACTCCTTTCTGGGTTTGTCATCTGTTGATCCATCACCACTCAAAGAGTTGTATAACAGACCTCCGTACAGGCAAATTAGACACACATTGTGCGGAACCAGATCTATGGCACGATGGAGCAGACACAAGGACACCGGTCGGCACAACACCTTCCCATATGCTTCCTTGAATAGAGAAGCTCGGATATGGATGCGAATAGTCAACTCTTGTCTGATTCCAGGGACCCAGTACATGAAGATTACACGAGATAGAGTGTGCTTGGTGTACGCGTTGATGACGAATGTTTCTATCAACATTGGGGCAATTATTCGATCTACAATGCGAAAGGCCAGGCTACACAAGAGGTCCCACTTCAGCTTTGGCAATCTGTTGACCGCAATATTGAGGAAGGAGGACATCGAAGAGGAACTGGCTGATCATAAGCTTCCACACAACCCAAAGAAGGTGGACCTCACAAAGGTTAAAGATGTTGAATCCACACATGGCGTCAACCTTACCACTGCGGAAAGGCATGCTCGGGATGAGAGTTTCTTTCGCCATCTTTATGGCATGACTCAATTTACCATGATGAGCGGAGGTCGTGTTCCAACTACAGCAGAGCTCCAACAGCTGGATTATGACTACCCAATGAATGAGAATGCAAGGCAAATGTGTGGAGTAGGTGTATACTTTGAGGAACCTCTTGATAACAATGTGCCAACCGATGATGATCGTCGAATGCCAGACTCCGAAGTGGAGGAGAACTCTGATGGCGACGACTCTGATGATGATTCCGACGAAGGGGGTATGACCCCAGACATAGAGGAGGAGTCCGACTGACCAGGTTCTTCTTATTTATTTTCCACTGAGGGCAGTGTTTCCCGTTTAAGTGTGGGGTGCTGGTATTTTCATGCTAACCTTCTTTATCTGAATTTGCATTCATTTATGTTTGTTTGTTTTGTTTTTTTTTAGTACTTTTTTTTTTGCATAAAATTGTTCTGATAGGCAGCATGGTATTACGACAAGAGTCTGTGATAAAATCATTACTATTGAGACGTTTAGGCTCTACTAGTGACTCATTATGTGATAATTGTGTGGTTCAATTCCTTCATCTGTTAGGTCGTGAGTCTATACTGCTCCCAATAAAGTCGACCATATGCCTTGTGTGGGTGAGATGATAGTATATTCTATGTCTGTGGTTGATGCTAGAACTTGCCTGGTATGTATGTAAAGCGAAATAAAGAGTGTGAGTTTAGGAGATGATTTAGGCATTTCTTTGGCAACCTATGATTGTTTACCTTCATTTTATCTACCCATGGACATCATCCTAGATTACCCCCTTTGAGCCTTAAGCCTATTTTCTTTGACAGCCTCATATGTAAGCCTGATCCATTTTTTTTCAAGACCATAATTTGATCCAAATTCCTAAGTGCTTTAAAATTGTAAAGTAATGTGACAAAATAAGAGGAAATTGGGTGAGAATAGTGCCTCAAATTGTATTGGTGCTTGAATTTGTTATGAAAAATAATTGCTATCATAAGAAGTGTGTTATGAAAGGAAAAAGGGAAAGAAAAATAAAAAGTTAATTCTGTTCAAAATTGAAAAACAAAAGAGGTGAGAAAGGGTGGTAGACTAAAAGAAAGAAGAAAGGTTGTTTGAAAGAAAGTATAAATGGCATAATGTGATGTATTAAAGCGCTTAGGAACATAGTCACTATTTCTGGCCAAAATAGTCCTACCCGTCCCTTAGCCTACATTACAACCTGTAAAAGACCTATTTGATCCTAAGCTTAGCATTCTGATATTTAGTGGAGCATTACACTAAGGGCAAGCCTATGGTCATCAGTTGCAACATACGAATTCTTTGTGAGAGTGAGAGCAAGGATAATCTTATACCCATGTTCAAAATATATACTATACTTGTGAGTGATTATAGGTTATATTTTGTGAGACACATATGGTTGATGAGTTTTGGGTGGTTGTGTATGATTCTCTGTGCCTTAACTTTTGAATACGAATTAACCATCATCACGAGTCTATATTAGAGGTTGAATTGTTTCTAGTAGTGATCAGAAAACTACTCTTTGTAATAAGTGTCATGCCTGTCTTGATGAATATTTTGTGTTGTTACTGTGAAACCCTAAGTGGATGTTTAGAAGGACATGATATTTTGTTCGAGGATGCACAAAGCTTTAAGTGTGGGGTGTTGATGATAGGCGTGTTTACACGCCTAAAGTACTTTAATTTACCCATATTTTAGCTAAGTTTTAAGGACAAAATATATAATTCATGCACTTTTAGTCCTTTTTCTTGTAAGTGAGCTAACAAACGTGATTAGCAAGTTTTCAGGTATAAATGATGCAGATTTCAGCATTTTATGGATAAACTTGACGCCAAAGAAAGCTTCACGAAAGAAGGGAAGGAGAGCTTGGATGCCTAGGACTAAAAGTGATGCATGGAAAATCTGTTCCGGGCAAAAACAGCAATTCTAAAGACTTTAGGGATCAGCAGTAACTTAGTAGGATTAGGGTAATGATGCAGTAACTTAGTAGGATTAGGTTAAGTAATGTAGTAGCTTAGTAGGAATAGGATATGGGTATTATAAATACCCTATTTTGCTGGAGCTTTTGATCATTCTTATTCCATCAATCATTCAACAATTACAACAATTCTCTTTCAATTAATTCGTATTACTTTCTCTTCATCTATTCGATTTTAAATTTTCACAACAAGAGAAATACTACTTTGAAAGGAAATCACGCCACAAGCCCTACCAACATATACTACACGTTCCATCCTTATATTGGTATGATGATAATGACTATTGTGATTTCCATTGCACTCATGAGTAGCTAAACTTCTCTGTTGGGGTTATGGAAGCCTTATGAGATACTATCTATTGCTATGAGTTTGTGAATTCTTGACACGTATGCTGCTTATATCATTATTCTCTTCATCTTAATGCAAATTCTTGTGGTTGCAAACACATAGAATATGCCAGTATAGCATTAACTTGTTCGAAAGAAAAGTTATATGTCTGGAAAAGAGATAATGTCAAGGTAATAGGGCACCAACCCCTGTTAAAAAGTTAGTGCCGTAACTGGATTAACCTCTTGGAGAATTTGTACCGTTAGATACGCTTTAAGCTCGAAAGAGTTAAAGTGAAATAATCCTTGATGGTCGAAAGACGCCTGGATTTACCATAGAATACAATTCTCTATAAGCACATGCATGTCTGAATACCACATAACTCATAGCCAATAGAGACGTATAACTCATAAGGTGGACATAACCCCAACTCTCAATTCTCATTGGTTAAACATCTAAACATTCTTTCTTTTTACTTTGCTATTTTCCGTTTTTCACTTTGTTATATTATTGCACGCTACAATCCCCCCTTTTTACGAAACTTTCACCAAAAGTCTAATAATATTTGGTTACTTAGTGACCAAGTATTCTCTGTGGGATTCGATACCCAACCCAGTTGGGTTCTATATTTGACAACGACCACTTACACTCTTACGAGAGCTGTAGTTTGAGCGTTATCAAATTTTGGCGTCGTTGCCGGGGAATACGGTTGTCTACTAAGTTTGTGATAGTTACTAGACCCTTTGGTTAAAGATTCTCGTACTTTACCTTTAGTTGTTGTTTTTGTTTTCTGCAGGTTTTTATCCAGTGCATGCCCCATACTCGATGTTCTGATCAACCATTATTACCTTTCAATCCTGAACCACATCTTATTGGCAGAATGGAGGCTCAACAGGAAATTGAAAGAAGGGCTGCTCAACAGGAACAGGCTAGACTAGCTGCTCTGGCCGCCGCTCAAGTGCATCAACAGAATATTGATAATCCTGGGCGATCAACTAATCCTAACGATGAGGATTTAGGTGATGATGAGATACTAAACCCTAGGCGTGATGCTGAGATGGCGACACCAGCCAACAGAAGAGATCGTCAAGCTAGGTTTAGGCTTGAACGTCGAGCCATACCATTCGATGATGATGATGATCTTGATGGAGCTGGTGCCACAGGAGCCATTATTCCTCCGCCATTGGCACCCGAAGCCAAGTTCAACATCACGAGCACCATGATTTAGTTATTGCAACTCAAGGGATTATTCGGTGGACTAGCAGGCGATGATCCGAATATGCATCTGATCAACTTTATTTATACATGCAAGTCATTCGACAATCCTGGCGTTAGACAGAATGCAATTTGGTTGCGCCTATTTCCATTGTCTCTATCTGGGGAGGCAACTCTATGGTTGAACGGGCTGACTCCTGATTCTATCACTAATTGGAGGCAATTGAAAGACGCTTTCCTAGAAAGATTCTTTCCGCCATCCAAGAGAGCACAATTGAGAGATGAAGTCAGCAATTTTCGACAGCTTCCAACTGAAGCCCTCCACGAAACATGGGAGAGATTCAAGAAGAAGCTTATGAGGTGCCCAAACCATCACATGACCAATGTTCACTTGATGGAGATACTATATAGATCCTTGAATTCAGTAACTAAACCTGTGGTGGATAATGCGGCTGGAGGATCATTTATGGACCTCACCTTTGTTCAGGCAAGTGATATGCTAGACCGGATGACGAAGCAAAGTAGGGCGTGGCATACCAGATATTCTGAGGTAGCAAGCCCCACTTTTTCTATAGGCATAACTGCAGAACAAAAGAGAAGAGAAGAAGAACGTGATCAAGATTTGGCGCACATGAAAACACAAGTGGATCTTCTTACAAAGCATCTACTATCAGGGAAGACCGAAAAAGTCAAAGCAGTTGCGTCAAAAGGAAGAGAGAAATCCGATTCTGAGGAAGAAGCCAACTACGTGAACAATCAGGGGGGTTTCCGAGGCAATGCCCAAGGAAACCAAGGTCGGAACTATTACGATAATTCTGGAAACAAGGACCGGGATCAAGGTAGTTGGAAGAACAAGACTGACAGGAGTGGCGTGTATATTTCTCCTGGACGACGAAAGGCTACTGCATCTGGTTCGGGAAATATGTCAATGGAAGATATGATGGCTAAGCTGTTGAAAGGGGTAGAAGCAACCAGCACGGGAGTAACTGAGGTAATAAATGACTTGGCCTCAATGAAGCAATTGGTTGACTCACATTCCACTTCAATAAGACAGCTGGAACAACAATTGAGTCAAATTTCAGCCACATTAAATCAAAGAAAAGTTGGCACCCTACCGAGCGACACAGTGCAAAACCCAAGAAACGATGGAACATGTATGGCTGTTACTACCAGAAGTGGTAAGGTACTGGAAAATTCATCCCAAAGCAAGCAAGTGGCCGAAGATATCGTAGGAGATGACGCCGTCGAAACTGATGAAGATAGATTGTCCCTCGACTAAAGAAAATATTAGGGGCACCAAGGCTTAAGATACTTCATCAGCTCCTCCAGCTAAGGGCACTAGTTCTGGTAAAATAAATGGTCGCAACCTTTTGTACACTTTATCTACTCGCCAAGTCTTAGAATCCTCACTAGATGTTAATACAGTTATGTTATAGATTTTATCTCATGATGTTTATGTGATACATTACCCCTGGTCTAATCTGTCTTATGTGATCCTTATATAGCAGTGAGTTTTGGTTTTGAGCTCAAAAATATTTTTCAACCCTTCTCTGTATCTTCCATTACTGGTGATTCTGTTATTGCTAGAAGATTTTATAGGAATAGTGTGGTGTCTATTTTTTCTTTGGGATACTAAGTTAGACCTTGTAGAGCTTGACATGGTAGACTTTGATATGATTCTAGGGATGTATTGGCTTCATTCTTGTTATGCTACCCTAGATTGTAGAACTATAAAGGTTACAATTTATTTTCCTAATGATCTAGTTATAGAATTGGAGAGAAATTATTTGGCACCTAAGTGGAAGTTCATACCTTATCTTAGATCCCGTTAGTCGATATCCAAGGATCATTTGTATCATTTTGTATGGGTAGAAGATTATAATACAAAATGCTCTTCTTTCCAGTTAGTCTCTATAGTTAACAAGTTTCCAAAAGTCTTTCCCAATAATCTCCTAGGAATTCCCCTAGATAGGGAGATAGACTTTGGAATTGACCTATTGACCGACACTCATCCCATTTCCATTCCATAGTATAGAATGGCTCTTGCAATGATAAAAGAATTCAAAGAGAAGTTGAAAGACCTCCTTTGATAAGGGATTCATTCATCCTAGTGTTTATCCCTAGGGTTGTCTCGTACTCTTCTTGTTTAATAAAGATGGTTTGCTTCGTATGTGTATAGATATGACCGTCAGTTGAATAAAGTCCCAATAAAGAATAAGTATCCTTATCCTAGAATTGATGTTCTTTTTTACTAGCTTTAGGGTGCTACGTGTTTCTCAAATATAAACCTTCATTTGAGTTATCATCAGTTGAAGGTTAAGGAGACGGACATGCCCAAAACTATTTTTTAAACCTGATATAGGCACTATCAATTTTTGGTTAATGTCCTTTGGATTTACTAATTCTCTTGCAACTTTCTTGGGTCTTATAAGTAGGTTATTCAGGCACTTTTTCGATTTATTTGTCATAGTTTTCATCAATGATATTTTGATTTACTCCAAGAGTGAGGAGGATTATGTCAATTCTCTCCGAATTGTACTTTAAACTCTCAAAGACTAGGAGGTGTATGCCAAATTTTCTAAGTATGAATTCTAGCATAGTATGGTAGCTTTTCTAGGGTATATTATATCTGGTGAGGGGATTAAGGTTGACTTGACCCATGACTTCGACCAACATTAGAAGCTTCTTGGGTCTGGGGAATACTATAGGAGATTTGTGGAAAGTTTTTCATCTATAAAGACTCCACTTAACAGGTAGACACATAAGAAGGAAAGATCTTATGGTCCGAGGTTTGTTAAGTAGTTTTGAAAGGTTCAAAGACAAGTTGTCTATTATGCCAATCTTGACCCTTCTCAAAGGTATAGAGGGGTTAGTTAGGTATTGTGATGCATCCCAGGTGAGACTTGGTTATGTACTTATACAATACCGTAAAGTGGTAACTTATGTATCCAGACAATTGAAGGTTCATGAGAAGAACTACCCCACCTATGATTAAGAGTTGGCATTCATGGTGCTTGCACGCTAGATTTGGCATCACTATCTTTATACAGTGCATATTGACATTTTCACTATCAAAAGAGCTTACAGTATGTGTTCACAAAAAAGAGCTGAATCTTAGGAAAAGAAGGTGGCTCGATTCATTAAAAGATTATGACATGAGCCTGCACTATCATCTAGGTAAAGCTAATATGGTTGTTGATTATTTTATAAGGTTATATATGGGCAGTCTTTCTTATGTGAAGGAGAAAAAGTGTATTCTAGTTAAGGACATTCATCAGCTTGCAAATTTGGAAGTCCAACTCTTAGACTCCAGGGATGGAGGATTGATCATTCGAGAGGTGGCTAAATTATCCTTATGTTCCAAATTTAAGAAGCAAGCTAATGACCCCCTATTGAAGCAAATCAAAAAGGATGTTGGCCAACAAAAGGTTATGTTATTTAAAATCGGTGGAGATGGTACAATAAGGTATCAAGGGAGGATGTGTGTTCTGAATGTTGATGGGTTGCAAGAAAGAGTATTGGTTGAAGCTCATATTTCTAGGTACACTACAAAAATGGATCAAATTGTGGGGGTTAAATTTAAGGTTTGAGGGGGTTTTGCAAAATGTAATTTCAACGGTTCCCAAAACCCCCACGATACGAGCCGTCACAAACAAGTTACGATAATTTTTTCCCGACAGCCATAATTAATTTGCGGTGATTATTTTGCAGCGGTTGACCCCCCATTACTCTAAATTTAGTTCTTTTTATAATAAATTTTTATTTAAAAATTGCACGGGTTTAAAACCTCCGCAATTTTTTATTTTTTTTTTTAAATTTAGTACGGCCCATCTGTTTTCAATAACTAATTAGAGATTCTAATTTAAGCTCAAATTTAATTGTTCCTTTAGGCATAACCTACAATCCAATATTTGTTCAATTCATATATCATTAATACAACATGAGTAATTAAACATTGTAATTGACAAACATATCAAAAATACATTAAACATTAAACTTCAAAATAAATTTTCAACATTAACATCTTCAAACTCCAAAATCAAATTTAAACACAAAACCTTCAATATTCTAAGATTCACTCCAACTACACAATTACATCATCCAAATTGAATATCAAAGACAAATGCAACGATATCAAAGAATGTCATTAGAATCATATCATCACGTGATCTCCTTACATTCATAGGCGAAATGGGTCCACTAGCTGCATCACTTGGCTACATAAAAATGCAGAGTATAAAAATCAATTGATAAACTTTCAGTCCTTATTATAAAATATTTATATCTGTGTACATCTAAAAACATAACAGGTGCATAAATTTCCCTCGCATATTGATCTCTGAGTGATGGACCTGCGATAAGTGATGCTTCCAAGTGGTTAAATAGTTGTGTTGATATCTAGCAGATAATGGTTACAAAAAGAAAAAGAAAAAGATGATTGATAGTATATACACAAATTAACTATAATAGCCCTTCATCATCTGGATGAACATATCCTTCAAATTCCTAATACTATAGTGCCATGCTTTTCATTCCATTTTAACCACAAGTTTCGATGTTTTTCATACTTCAATACTAGAGTCAAAAAGTTCTTATATTTCCTTTTCCATTGATAATTGAAGCAAATTTGAATCATTTAACTCACATTCTGTTTTTATATAATAACCATAAATAGCAAATTGGCTCTAACCATATATCAGTAACCACTACTGGACACACTTATAACTTACTTTTTTTGTTTACAAAACTTTAAAAAGAGAGAAAGGGTAGAGGAGAGATCATAAAGCTCCATCCCAACCCCATATCGACAAATGACTCATTACATCAGTTATAAATTATTTGGTTATACCTATTACTACTGTGACCAAAGCAGTTCTAGAGATCACGTACAAGACTCCAATTCCCGAAAGAACAAAAAAGGTAGAAGAAATGCAGGAATAACATCTTACAGACGAAGACACAAAGAGTTGTATGATCTGATATCTTTCGATAGACCTTCGGCTTAGGACCGACAAAAAACATAGACAACAACATTACAACAAACATGAACCCCTAGAGTCTCCATGCTAACACAAATTAACTCACATAAAAATGGGCAAAGCAAAAATTATGCTGAAATAAGAAAAAAGAGTACACAATTGATTCGAGTATAACTTGGGGGGGGGGGGGGGGGGGGGGGGGTTAGAGTGAGTAAGTCTTTGTATAAGCAACCTAACCTTCTTGGCCTAAAGTCATGGGCTTCGGCAATTAATTGGCCTACCTGGACAGCGATGAAGGAGTACATTGTATGATTAAGTTTCCAGTGACCAAGATCATGTGTGATAACAACAATTATTTCCTCATCGTTCTTGCACTACAAAGCATAAACAAGTGAAATTAAAATACTCCCAAAATACAGGCTAAAAGGAATTAAAGAGAACATTCTTAGAATCTAACTAGTTGACGGCATCTACATAGATCCTTCACTTCCACAGTTTTCTGTGCTCAGCTAAGTGCACATGGAGTCCTCGAGAATGCAGTGTTTCAAGATGATATCCGCCCAGCTAATAATCTTTGTATATTATATTTTGCACCTTAGATTGTTGGGCAAGTGACCAAAAGAAGAAAATATCTACAAAATTTTAACTTTTTTTCTTCTTTAGTTGGATTGTATTGCAGGTTTATTCTAATGAAAAAGGCTACCACTATGAAATGATTATGCTTCTTAAACTGGAAACCACTTTGGTTGATATTCTCTACAAAGTACACCTCATAAAGTTCTATATTTTGTGATCATTTCTTAGCTATGAACCAAGTTTCACAAACCCAAAAACTCGTCTTATTGAAATCATTTTACAAAGTTCACCTAGCTAGTAGGGAAGTGAGTATAAAAAACTAAAGTCTACACAGATCCTAGTAGAAAATAGTGCTGAAAGATAGGATACTTTTTGATGGAGACATGGCTACAAGAGTCAGTGATTTTGGTATATCCAAACTTATGACGGTTGATGGATTGATAGCACAAATAAAGACATAAGGAACTATTGGCTACATGGCACCAGGTATGCATCTGTTATCAAGTTTTTCTTATGCTAAATAATATTAAATTTTTCTCAATGTTCCACCAACCCAACCATTGTTTAATGGACGACCAACATTACGAGCTGGATCTCCCCCTACCACTCGAGTTCCCTCAACTTGTTTTTCATGCTTTGGATGGCCCTTTGCCTTTCTCTCTTTCCTTCATTTCCTCTCCTCATCTTTTTCTTTACTCAGCCAACTCTCTGCGGTTGTCTGTATATCCAGAGATAACAACCATGCAAAATTCATATGAGAAAAATTATAACAGAATATATCATCATGTGCTTCAGCCGTAATTTTCAAGTATTAGATTAAATCAAACCATCTATCGATGTGACCTCTAGCTAAGCAGTAGGAGATGAAATATATTTGAACTTGCAATGAAAACCTACATGAGATTCTATTTTGGATCTTACATTTTCTAAATACATCAGAACTTACCATTAGTGACAAATTGTTGATCTCATTCACCTTGTCCATCGGCATTGTTAATTGCAGCTTCCCACGAGCCATATATATCTGCAAATAATACAATTATTGTAACCATCACACTTCTTTAATTTCTTAAGAAGTTCAAAGATTAAATAAGAGAGAAGTAAGAATCAGCTCTTACAATATGAGAAGGCCAATTCTCAAGACCAGAAAAAATATGTGTTGCATAAGTTATTGTTGCGCCTCGCTCTTCACATTCTTTGATCAGAAATTTTAGAAGACCAAGCCCTTGTAAGAACATCTAGATCAATTGTAATCTCATCAAGGAGCACCAAGACAAACAAAGGGGCTATCTTATGTCAACATCATCTTCAAGTAATTTGTAACAGTTCGAAGGTAACTGCTCTTACTTAGTAAAAGTATTTGCAGATATACCTTGAATGGTTTCAGAAGACCCAT
The DNA here is from genome assembly GCA_030864225.1 of Capsicum baccatum var. pendulum. Classification (NCBI taxonomy): domain Eukaryota; kingdom Viridiplantae; phylum Streptophyta; class Magnoliopsida; order Solanales; family Solanaceae; genus Capsicum; species Capsicum baccatum. The sequence goes on from CM061560.1 coordinate 135,764,300, forward strand.
ACATATCTGCACTCTTCTTCTTTGCCCATCGGATGATTTGTGCATTCTCCGGGACAAATCGATACCAAGAACCGTCATCAACATAAAACTAATTTAGTTATTTGCACACTAGATGAGTTCACCAAAATAACCTTTATTAAAGATAAATACTGTAGAAGGCAACACCCACTGAGAAAGTTAAGGAGGTCTAGACTTCCTTCCAAGCACGCTTGTGCATATTATTTAATCTCATTAGCAATTTTTATTATCATACAAAGTTAGAGCAGTTTGGTGGGATTTAGTAACAGGTGAAATCCATCAAACTGTTTACTCTACACCATAAATCATGTACTTTGTGAAACTTACCTCCTGAAGATGGCTTGGGTTGTCATATAAAAAACTTGGACATATTTTTGTCACTAACGTGTATTCAGTATTGAAAACATTGGCATACATAGAAGAAAAAAGATATTAGGGAAACTCACACAATATTAACATGGGTGTGCACAAGAAAAATGACAAGACCCAAGGCAACCTTAGGGAAACCAACATTACTCACTCTAAACATGCACAAACATTACAAATAAGCTAGCATAGATCTGTAATTTATCATAAGAAATCATACAGGTCACTAGCGACCTGATGAAAATTCAGATGCGAAAGCTTGGATTGAGAAGTTTTAGTCTTATTGCTTCAGCCGATAATCTTATACATACAATAGGTGAATTCTAATCCAGACACAGGAGGGGTAGATCTTAAAAAGTATGATAAAACATAGAACAACCAAAAATACAGTTTATTCAAATTATTAGTTTTCCCAAGAATTAAAAAAAGAACACGGATCCGTAAAAGTGGGTCTCATTCTCCTAACTCTTGGGAACTTCAAGTGGGTCGAATATCATCACCAGAAAATCCTTTCAGCGATGACTTTGTACAGTGGCGCCTCTAGTGAAACAAACACTAAAATTTAACAACAATTACCTGGGATTTGGGAAGGCAATGGCCGACCGGAGACTTGTGTAGCAATGGCCGGAGTTCTGATCAACTGGCTAATCAATGGCCGGCGTACCTTACACTGAGTAATCAATGACCAACTGAGTGTACCTCCTACTTTCTCTAATTGGGGAAAATGAGAGAGTAATGTTTTGGGAAAAAAATAGGGGAAATATTCTGAGAAATGTTTTGGGGATAAAAGGGGGGACGGGGTGGGGGGGAATGATGCTATATTTTTTTTTTTATGGATAGGGTTTTAACCCCGCAAATATATAATTTTTAGCGGTATATTTTTAACTTTGCATTTAATATAATTTTTCAGGGGTTAAAATAATCCCCACAAATAAACTCTCGTAATTAGACCCCTTTTTTGTAGTGGTATGTCATTCATCCTAATTATATTAACATGGAAAGAGATGTTGCTAACTTTGTAGTTAAGTGTTTGAATTGTCAACAAGTTAAGGTTGAGCACTTGAGACTGGGTGGTACCTTCCAAGACAACTTTACCCATATAGAAGTGGGAAATGCTTAATATGGATTTTGTTACCGGTTTTCTGCAATCTCAAAACGAGTCTGATTCTATTTGGCTCATAGTGGATAGCATTTCCAAGTCCGCACATTTCCTATCTTTGAGTACTAATTATTTAGGAGAGGATTATGTTAATTTATAAATTCAAGAGATAGTTTGGTTGCATGGAGTCCTGATGTCCATTATATCCAATTGAGGAACATAGTTTTTTTCTCAATTTTGGCGATCCTTTCAGAAGGATTTAGGTACCCAAGGTGAACCTTAGCATCGCTTCCACCCCCAAATGGATGGGCAAGCGAAACATACTATTAAGACTTTAGAGGATATACTGAGGGCCTCCATGATTAACTTTAAAGGAGTTGGGCATATCACTTGCTGCTTATAGAGTTCTTTTACAATAAAAGTTATTATTTTAGCATCTAATGGATCATTTTGAGGCTATTTATAGTAGAACATGTAGGTCACTAATTGGTTGGTATGAGGTAGGTGAAGCCTTTTTATTTAGAACTGATCTTTTACATCAAGTAATGAAAAAAGTAATGGTTATTAGAGAGAGACTTAAGACCGTCCAAAGTCATCAAAAATCCTATGCCAATGTGAGAAGAAGGGAGCTAGAGCTTAAAGTTGATGATTGTATATTTGTAAAAGTCTCCCTATGAAAGGCGTTTTAAGGTTAGGGAAGAAGAGAAAGCTCATCCCTTGTTACATAGGCCCTTATAAAATTATGAGGAGGATTGGTAGTCTTGTATATGAGTTAGATTTACCCGCGAGCTTGGGTTTAGTCAAAATCGTATTTTAAGTGTCTATGGTTAAGAAATGTGTTGGAGATTATTTTTTTGTCGTTGTTATTGAGGATATTTGTGTGAATTCTTTGTCATATGAAGAGGTGCCCATAACAATTTTGGGAAGGTAAGTTCTAAAGTTGAGAAGCAAAGAGATAGCTTCAGCCAAAATGTTGTGGAGAAATCAAAAGAGAGAGAATGAAACTTAGAAATCAGAAGAAGACATGTGTGCAAGATATCCTTCACTATTCAAATCTTCAGACAAAGCCATGTAAGGTACTAATATTGAACTTACCCTCACTTTCATTTTTTTTCCTGTGTTTCTTTAAATCTTGCATGACATACTTTGAATCATCATTTGAGGATGAATGATTCCAAGGGGGATAATGTAATCCCCCGGGCATTTTTACATGTGAATAGTGCTAAGAACGAGCCCATGAGACCCTTAGATTAAGAACAAACCGGTTTAGGTTGGGTTTGAATAGGTTGGGGTAATATTAGATAAGGAAACAACTCGTGCGATATGATAAAGACCCTGTGCAATAGCCTGCACCGCGAGGAACATTGTGAGAGGCCACTATCGTGCCCATGCACAAGGCCTCGCATCACAAGTGAGCCAGCTCACGATGGAGATTGCATCGTGTGGCCTTGTCTTCATGATGGAGGTCACATTGTGAGGCTTCCTTCTTGCTATGGGGGGTCGAAACGCACCCCCACCCCCTCCATTCGTTAATGGAACGTCATTTTAATGTTATTTTAAGGGTGTTTGGGTCTTTTTATACCTTTCATTTGTTCCCAATTCCCAATACAATATTAAGACCCTATAAATGACCCCTTTCACTCAAAAATCACTTTGGAATCATCCGTAAAACAATAGAGGAGAAAACCACCTAAGGTTTAAGGTTCCTAAGTCCTACGGATCAAACTACGTCAAATTCTCTCAACTAAAAGGTACGTAGAACGTTCCTAATACTCATGGGCTTAATTATGGTGGTTCTATAAGCTTTAAATTGTATTTAAAGGTATATGTTATGGATTTTGAAATCGATGTCGGAGTATGAATTATGAATCCCCTTTTTATGATGATATCAATATATAATCTAACATTAAGAATTGTTCAAAAGAAGGATTAAATATTTGAGTTTTAAATATTTCATTATCAAATCATGCATTGTCATTTTTACGTATTTCAAAGGGAGTGTTATTGTATTTAGATTCTCTTGTTTTCTCATGGATATTGTATGCGATTATGAAAGGGATGACCACCTAAGAGTTAAATCTTGAAAGGAAATATTTTTCTTAAACATATATGTAGGCAAAATGTTGCTCCCACTAAGCTACAAAGTCTATAACACACATATGGAGCATATCCTCCAAGACTTGACTAGTTCACTCTAATTGACCATCACTCTAGGAGTGGAAAGTTAAGCTAAAGTAAACTTGAGTACCCAAATCCTCCTAAAAATTCCTCTAGAAGTTATAAGTGAACACTAAGTATCCGTCTAACATAATTGACACGGTTACCTCATGGATATGAACTATCTCTTGAATATAGGTACGATTTAACCTCTCAGTACCTGAAGGAATTCGAATAGGAATAAAAAGACTTGATTTGGTCAATTTGATCAACAATGACCCATATTATAACTGAACCACAAGAAGTATAAGGCAAAATGCTCATGAAGCCTGTAGTAATCCTCTCCCTCTATCACTCAATAATGGGTAGCCTCTGGTGCAATCCACCCTATCTCTGGTGCCTCAAACTTTACCTGCTGCAATAAAAGCAACAAGCTACAAAGTCTGCTACATCTTTATTTATACCACGCCACTAGTAATGTTACCTCAAATCTCTATGAATCTTTGTTTTCCTAGGGTGAATAAATTATTTCGAGCTATGAGCCTCTCGTAGTATCAACTAAATCAAGTATGCAACCTTTGGTACACCAATGCAACCATTACAACTCAAAATTCTCTTAGAATCTAAGGTAGCCCTCCTGGACTCACCTTTTACTACCTGACCCAAAGGCTACAGATTTTATTATACTCAAATTGGTGAATCCAAATATGGTCAAACAAAGTAGACCTAGCCTCAATGTTGGCAAGAATCCTCACAGGGTCTAAAATATCAAGTCAAATCATCAAGTTGTCCAAGGACTAAATGTCTAAAGCCAACGCCCACTCTAAAATAGAAATAAAGTCCAAGCTACCCATACTCATTTCCTTCTAACTCAAGGCATTCGCCACTACATTCACCTTGCTCGGATGTTATAGAATAGATATGTCATTGTCCTTCAGCAACTCAATCCACCTATGCTACTTCGATTTAAGCTCTCTCTGATTTATCTTTTACTGAAGACTATGATGGTCGGTAAGTATCTCACAATGAACACCATATAGGTAATGCCTTCAAATCATAATTATGAAAACTGACACCACGAACTCCAAGTCATCAGTGGGTTAGTTGCACTTGTGCCTATTTAGCTCTCTCAATGAATAAGTAATAACTCGGCTCTAATACATTAGAACATACCCTTAACCAATACTATATGTATCACAATACACAATAAATTGCTCACCCCCAATTGGGATAGTCAAGATAGAAGCTAAAGTAAGTAAGCCTTTGAACTTCAAGAAGCGAGCCTTGGACTCTATGGATCACTCTTTTTCCTGGTAAATCTAGTCATAGGTACTATGATAGTAGTAAATCTCTCAATAAATAATCTATAGTAGTCTGACAAACCAATAAAGATATGTACCTCGATCGGTGATGTAGCTATGGCCCAATCATCAATTGCCTCAATTGTTGTTTAATCAACTATAATTCTAATTTTAGACCCTACATGTCCTAGGATTGTCACAGAATCTAGAAAGAACTCACACTTTGAAAATTTGGCAAAAAGCCTACGATCTCTCAAAGTATGGAGCACATTCTTTAAAATTTTGCTCATGCTCCTCCCTACTCCTTCAATAAAATAGAATATCATCAATTAAAACAATCATAAATAAGTGCAAATAGGGCTTAAAAATGCAATTCATCATGTCTATGAATGTTGTTGGGACATTTATAAACCCAAAATACATCCATAAAAAGTCTTAAAGGCTATCTTAGTGATGTCCTCTACCCTAATCCTCATTCTTATTCTTTATTATCACCTTATTTATTTGGTTGTAGTGGATACACATACACATAGAATCATTATTTTTCATCATAATAAAGTAAGAGCACCCAAGGTGATAGTCTATGCCTAATGAAACCCTTACTAGCAATATCCTTAAGTTGAGAATTTAGTTATTCAACTCGGCAAGATCCATATGGAGAGGTTCCACAAAAATAGGTAGGGTGCCTAGCTCAAGATAAATAAAAAACTCAAAATCACGCTAGGGAGAAACTTTGAGTAGGTTGATAGAAAAAACATCAGGAACTTACAAGTAATAGGAACGAAATTAAATGGAGGTAAGCAATAATCCCTCGATATCAAACATACAGTATAACCTCGATAAATTAATACTGTTGGGACCGTCAAATTTTATTAATTTAGCGAGGTATTAATTAATCGTATAAATTAATAATTATTAATTTATAAATTATATACTTTTTGGGTCCATATTATGAATGTACCTAGGTGTACGTGAAAATTAATTTCTACATTGACTATTAATTATGCATACTTAGCCAAATTCATGTATTTTTGCTGATACATTTTCAATATTCTATGTATATCTTAATAAAATATATAAATCTACGTAATTATTAATGTAGTTACATGCTACATTCATTAAAATGTATAAATCCACTCAATTATTAATGTAGTTACACGTACATACATTAACTAAGTTACTATATAAATAGATGTATTATGCAAGTCTTCAAATCAAAAAACAAAAAAAATGGCTTCTCATCTCAAAGGTGTTAAAAAATCAACCATGACTAATGGTATACGTAGAGAACTGTGTGAGTATAAACAACAAAATCTAGCATGCACTCAAAAGCAATTGCAACAATGGGTGTTAGAGAAGTTTAATTTGCAAGTGAGTCAAGCCACAATATCAAACACGATCAAGAGGTCAGCAGAGTATCTATCAGCAGCCGACATTCCAAAAGATGAGGCTAAAAGACATAAAGCTGCCAAATTTCCAGAATTAGAGAAGGCTCTGTTCGAGTGGTTTATTCATTACCAAGAGCGTGTTAATATGAATGGGGAACTAATTGTAACGAAGGGAAAAGAGCTTCTAAAAAAGATGTATCCCATCGATACACCTGATTTTCATTTTTCTCAAGGCTGGCTAGAGTGTTTCAAATCAAGACACGGTATCAAGCAATATCATCGTTTTTGAGAAAGTGGATCAGTTAATATGGAGGCCATAGAGAGCAATTTACAATCCATCAGAGAGAAACTTGATCAGTTTGCTAAGAAAGATGTTTTCAATATGGATGAAACTAGATTGTTCTTTAGGCTACAACCAGATCATTCTCTTGCAACGAAGCAACTTGAAGGTAAGAAACAAGATAAAGAAAGACTTACAGTTGTTATTTGCTGTAATGAGGATGGTTCTGAGAAAATTCCTTTATGGATCATTGGGAAGTATTTAAAACCACGTTGTTTCAAGAATGTGAATTTGGGAAGCATGGATTGTGAATATCGAGCCAATAAAAGAGCATGGATGACTGGGATTCTATTCCAAGAATATGTTCAACAACTTGATGCAAAAATGGACGGCAGGAAAATTCTTTTAATTGTTGATAATTGTCCTGCTCATCCAAAAATTGTCGAAGGTTTGAGAAATGTTGAATTGTTTTTTTACCACCTAACACAACATCAAAGATTCAACCTTGTGATGCAGGGATCATAAGAGCTTTTAAGATGCATTATCGTAGGCGATTTTATCAAAATCTTTTGGAGGGTTATGAAATTGGGATCTCAAATACAGAAAAGATTAATGTTTTAGATGCAATGAATCTTGCAATCTCGGCATGGAAAATGGATGTCAACTCAAGTACAATTGCAAATTGTTTTAAGCATTGTAAACTTAGGTTGTTAGATGATGAATCCTCGGAAAATCAAGAATAGTTGAATAATGATGGCTTACAACAATTGCAGAATCTAATCAATGGATTGAAGTATCGAAATGCAATGAATGCTGAAGATGTTTTGAATTATCCGGGAGAAAATGATACGAGTTTTGAGCTACCTACGGATGAACAAATAATTGAGAGTGTTATGGAAACACATAAAGAAGATGAAGTGGAAGATGATAGTGTGGAATTAGAACAAGTTTCGCGCAAAGATGCTCTGAAAGCAACAATCACCTTACATCACTTCCTTTTGCAATATGAGAAGACTACACCTGATATTCTTAATGCAGTAAGAAGGGTTAGAGATGAGATTCAAGGTGATATTGATTTCAAGAAGAAACAAACAACATTAGATTCATATTTTTAGAAACCTGTTTAGTTTACTTATGTATTATGTATGAAATATTTTGATACAGATGAATTATTAATTTATATATCAAATGGGACCTATATGAATTTTTTTTTTGTATTATCTTAAAAATTTAGCGAATTATTAATTTACCACGTTGATCCCGACTCGGGACCGAAGAAAATTATTATTTTAGCAAGGTTATTAATTTATCGAGTATTAATTTATCGAGGTTATACTATAGGTAAGATATGACAAACATAGGTAAGATGTAACTCACAACCCCTCACTATTAATCCTCTAGCTTGAAGGCAAGCAATAATCCCTATTGGTGCATGCCTAAAAGAACCCTACCACACAATCAAGCATATGCAAGGACCGGATAAGGTAATTGTCTTGGAAAAATAATCTAAGACTGCATGGCAGAGGGATAACCAACTATCCCTAGAATTTTATTAAAATTCACTATATCTAGTATAATAAGATTATCCTGAGTATCATATCCTATAACGATCATAACACATGATCTATCAAACCTAATCCACTAGTAAAGAATCACCCATGGGGGAAGCTACTCATAAAGTCATAGATAAAGCCTCTAAGACAACTCCAATCACAGTGCATAATAAGCAAAAACATACGACTATATGGATACTAGATCAAATAAAGCAGTAGCTAGCTTATGACATACTAAAATTATACCTGTAAGAATAATATTTAAAATTTCTGCCTCTAACCTACTAGGTACAACATATAGATGACCCCATCTACCTTCAAACTAGGCTCCTGACCGACCATCTGTCCTACATGCTTAAGGACCTCCTCTAGAACCCTAAGGACTACCTTTGTGACTCTATACACCATTTCTAATAGGGGCAAAAATGCCCTGATTAACTAAACACACTACATTATAGGCTCAATCATCTCATGTCATAGACACTATATAAAAATAACCAACGACCCCATAATCATAATATGCCTCAGGCACTCTACTCTATTTGAAAGGTTTAGCTGACCAAGAATGGATACCTCAACTAGAAGACCCTAGTTGTACACCTTTTCAAGACTAACTACTATAGCTACTATAATTGATTTGACCCCATTAGTAATTTAAACTGCTTCCTGAACAAGCCTACTAGACTGGCCCTGATACTAATATAATTACGCCGAGGGTACCTACCCTTAAAACATATACCTCTTGAATATGAGCCACTATGGCTTCCATATTAACTACCCTACTGATACAACCTCTTATTATTAACCCTTTGGGCCTCGTGATGTATCTTTTTCATAGTCTGCTAATCAGTGATGATTTTACCACTCATTCTCACTAAACATTCATGCATATTACCTAATTTTGAATGAATGAATGACACATATTGGTGATAAAATACACTAATATCCATTCTTTACAGGCATAGAGTTGAGGTGATAAAAATATATGGATTAGAGCGTAAACTGATCAAAAGAGAGCAAAAAAAGTGCAGCTAAAGAATTAGAGCAGAACGGCCTCAGGTACTGCAGTCGTGGTTTGCTGACCGCAATCATAACAATCAAGAAAAATTTATTTAGCCACGATTGTGAAAGTTAACCGCGATCGTGTAACTGCAGTTACAGCCAGACCCGCGCGATCGTGTCTTAGTGGAAGAAATTATCCCAAAGGACAAACTAGAAATGCACGTGGCCAATCCTAATTTTGACAAAAAAACTCAAATCCTAACATCATGTATCATATTCCACCTTCCCTAACTTTTAGGTTTAGCTCTTGAGTTCATAGCCTTCTTTTTTGGAGAAGAAAACTTTGTATAATTTTTGGGTGAAGAATACATTGGAGACTTTCTAAGTGGAAGATTATCTCACTTCCATTGTTGATATGTGGGAGTGTCAAGTTTGGAGTAGCATTCACTTAAGCTTCAATAAATTACTTCAATGGATATTATGGGTATATCTATGCTTATTTATCTTATGTATAGCTAGATCTCTCTTTTGGGATTATGTATGAATAAGGGTTAAAGTATGTGTGGGTTGTTATTGATTAGCTTCTATTTAGTGGTTCATATTTATGGGTTTTATCATTGCTATTCTAACTTGATTAGGGTTTGATTGGTTAAAGCCCCAAATACCTATATGGGTATAATGAGTGAAAGCTCCATGCTCTAAAAAATCCAAAGCCATCTTCGAAAGAAGGGTTTTAGGTGAAGTTTAGGAATCCATGTCATCCTTGAAAGAGGGATGTGAAGACCAAAGCAATGATAGACAATTGAGTGTGTAGTTTACTAAATTTTCATTATCTTAGACATAAGGGTAAATGTGAGGTTGACTATACCATGGGTATCATCCTAGAAATAGGGATACCTAGATTGAGGTCATGGTTACCAATTGTTGAACACACCTATTAAGTATTCAAAAGAATCAATGGGTGAAATTTTGGTATTTTGTTGAAAGACTAGCATCAAAATCTATAACGAAACCTACCCATATTTGACTTACTAAATTGATATTTATTGCTAACACCCATATATCACTCCCTTAGTAGTGTATAATACCAAGATCCATGCATACCTATTAAAACACTAACTATTTGTAGCCCTAAATTTATACTAGAAAAACCCAAAAGGAAACACTAGTATAGATACCTATCTCCCCCATTTTTACCTTCTTGTAACATTGATTTGGATTTAACTTTAATCTATTGTTTCGATGTAACTTGATTTCCACTCACATTGTTCCTCGTGGATTTAAACCTGACTCTAAAGTTGGGTAAATATATTGATGATGATCGTCTTACACTTAAATTGACGTGTAAGTTAAGCGTTATCAAAAATGGCACCGTCGCCAAGGAATAATTTAGCGTATTATGTTAGTTTGAAATTTTAGCTTACTTGCTTTAATTCAAACTTGTAAATATTTATTTGTGATTTTCTTTGTTTCTTGTGTTAGATAAATTTTCTTTATTTTGTTTATTTGTTACTATGGCATCAAAGAATGAATGTGGGTTTGGTGGTTGGAAAGATAATCTTGATAAATCATGACCATATTATGGTGGACTCCACTTTTGGGAAGATTGTAGATATACTCCTTGGAGAGAGATGTGTGCACCATCTCGATCTTGTAGGGAGTATGTTTGTTCTCTATGAGGTGGTCGAAATGGACATAGGAGTGATTGTACAAATGCCCCTCCCCCCGTGCTACTAACTCAATTGCTAGTTATTTTCATGATTTTGATAGGCATTATGAGAAAGAAAGGGAAGAACGAAGCATGAAAAATATTGGTGTTGAAGCAATGCTTTGACGTATATTGGAACGAGCGAAATCAATGGAGAATGAATTTGAACATTGGAGTTATTGTTTAAATACCTCCCTCCCTTGTGATGCTATCCCTAATGCTAGTTCTTCTTATAAGTTTGATAGGTCTTATGATGAGAAGAAGGAAGAGAAACATACCGGGTCCAATATCTTTGAAGCTATGCTTCAAACTATCTTGGATCGGGTAACTACAACAGGGGATAACATGCAAGACATACATCAATCCAATGAGGCATTTGGAAGGGAGATTGATAAGGTAAAGAAAATGGGCAAGGAAACAAATCTTGCAAATGCCATTGCCCTTCCCACTTCCCAAGATGAGGATAACTAAGAAAAGAAACCAAGCTATGATGATGATCTTGGCAACAAAGAACCCTCGAATTCCCAGCCAACCAAATCAAATGATGATGAATATGCCAAAATAAATAAAATGGTACTAAAGTAAAAGAAGAATCAAAGGACATCCCTTATGATGACTCTAGTTCATTTCGGGGTGAAGGTGCTACGAAGGAGGAAATTCTGAAATTAAGGGTTGGACATCATTCAACTTACTTTTCAACATTATGCCTAGAGGATGTGATGAAAATCCATCCACCTAGACGAATGATGGATTGTGGGGAGATGGAGTCCGATTTCTATATTTTGGTATTTGACATTCCAAAAGAGCAATTAGAACCCCATCCATCAAAGACCAATGAGCACAACTACTGATGTACAATAAGTAGCCTATTGATGTGCTCACTTTTACCCAAGGAGCTAAACTAAAAGTTCAACATAAAGTTGGGTAAAAGGTTCAATTCTACAAAATGGAGAGATCAAAGCTTGCTCGCCATGTCCTTACATCTTCTAAGTTTCATCTTGGAAGATTTAAATCTTCTACCCCTCTACCGCTCATTGCATATCAAACGAAAGTTGGGATGGAGATTCAAACCTCTAAGTGGAAACATAAAAAAAAAGTAATGAAGGGATTATGCCATGACGTTAAACTAAGCACTAGATATGAGGCAATCCATCACGCCACAAATAGTGGCACATATCATTTTGATTTATGCACATAGAGTAGATTTCATTTTTGTTGTTTTCCATGCATAATGTATGAAATATTGGTGCTAAGAGGAAAATTTTGATTGATTTTGAAAAAGGAATGTGTGAAATTGGCAAGTTTTGATTGAAGTAAAAGTGCAGGAAACCTAGTTGCTTGGTCTTAGTTACTGTGACCATGGTCTGTGCCAATCCGATCGCGGAGACTACATGATTGGGTTGCGGAACAAGGATCGCAATCGCGGTTAAATAAGTTTAAGTGACCATCCAAATCCATTTCTTCCCACATTTCTCTCTCAAATTTCTCTCAAAATTCACTCAAATTTGTGACTTTACATTGCATATCTAAGTGTCAGTTCATTCCAATAGTTAATCTAGCTTGGTAAGTTGTCTCAACTTCCTTAATTTTGATGTAATTGTATGCTTAGAACTCATAGTATAGAGAAAGGCTTGAAATCGTGTTTTTATTACTAAATATATGATTAGTAGTGATTATTATTCTGGTTATCTATTGTAGGCGATGTACACACTAATGGGAAAGTCTTGAGTACCCAAACTTAAGCTTTAAATGGTCAAAGTGATCGTGTACACAATGTGTTTGATTTAATGCCCCACAGAGTTTAATTTGAATTATTTCAAAGTTTGGAGGCTATAATCACACATTCTAGGCTTTCATTCATTATTTATAATGTTGTCATGCCTAGTTGAAACAAAAGTTGGGGTCAAAATTGTTCTTAGACTGAGGTGCAAAAACTGGCATGTTTTGTATCAAGTACTGCGATCATGGTCTTGATGTCCGCGATCGACGACACCATAGTCGCGGTTAATGCTCCGTGATCGCCATACTAGAGGGAAATTTTTGACTGAAATCAAAATTTTTGCACATCCTTTGCTGCCCTAGAAACCTCCATAACACTACTACACAGGCTTATATGTTTGATCTAGCATGTTTTTGGTATAATAATACTAATATTGGTCTGATTTACATTGCTTAAATGTTCTCAGACCCAAGAAGGGGGATTTTAACGACATTAGATTCATGGCCCCCTTGAAACCTCCATAACACTACCACACGAGCTTATATGTTTGATGTAGCATGTTTTTGGTATAATAATACTAATATTGGTCTGAGTTACATTGCTTACATGTTCTCAGACCCAAGAAGGGAGATTTCAACGACATTAGATTCATGGCCATGCAATGCTAGCACCTCTACTATGAGGATTTCCACATGACTAAGCTACTCCCTGAAAGGGGTATTAGCTTGGACAAGGTGGAGGAGAAACTCCCAGAATTCCACGCCAGACTCCTTGCGACCTGGTGGATGTTCTTTGCCCCACAACCCTGCTATGCTAATGAGTAGTGGGTACGTGAGTTATATGCAAACCTTAGTGCATTTTCTCTCACAAACACAATGATGACAATTCGGGATAATCAACTAAACTTTGGAGCGGAGCAAATTAATACAGTGTATGGGCTCTCAGATGCTGACATGGGGAAGTTCTAGGTAAGAGAATGTAAGCCAGGGACCTAGCTGGCAAACACTTTATGTCCTAGAAAAATAGTTCCCTGGTCCATCACCAAGAGAGATATTTTGATGAAGGACTTCAAAGCAGAAGCCAGGCTTTGGATAAACATCATAGGCAACCGAGTATCACCAGGCACCCATATGACCATTGTCACTGATTTGCGAGCTCGGATGGTGGCTTGAATTATATTTGGGATCCCTCTCAATATTGGCGAGATTTTTCTTTCAGAGTGGATGTATTTTCAAAATCATAGAGGTACACATCTTTTTTTTGCTTCCCTTATCACTAAGCTTTGCAAGAGGGCAAAAGTGGAAGAGTATACTGAAGATACTTAGGTGCGTTCAGGATCCCTCATCTGCCCACTCAAATTCAAAGGTGAGGGTGCCCTAGTTCAGAGGAAGATGGACATGGGAAAATTAGTCCTAAAGGACACAGACTCTTGCAGACCCTCATCAGCAACTAGTTTTGATGATATCTCTATTCAGATACAGGGTGTGAGAGAATTATTGTCCAAACTACCTCAGGGACTGGGAGAAACCTTCACTGCTCGTCATTCATATGTAGAACAGTCAGAGTATGAGAAATACTTGGTGGATTAGTAGAAGAAGGGTGTAATAATAGCTAGTCTGGAGAAAGCCTATTCGGCCTTAGTCGTCTTTCACAAGGACCTCAAGGATTTACATGAGAAGATAGTGAAGAGAGAGAAGAAGAGAGATAAGTTTTTCATAAAGCTATGGTATAGGGTGAAAGGCATCTTCAAGGTGCTCAAACCCAACCATCGACTACCTTTACTAAGGATAGATAGTGAGGATGAGGCCCCTATAGATTGGTCAGCTGATGATGCTGGTAGTGGTGATGCTGAGTTAGCAGGAGAAGATAGCTCTTGATGTAGATACAGGGAGACCCTTTTACTCTTGCCTTCTTGCACATGCAGTAAGGACACTACATTTCTTTTAGTTAGGGGTTCCCCTAGATCTATATTATTTTGGTGATACGCTGCTGGATATTTCTTTTTATGTTGTTTGGGGTATACACTCTGGATACTGATTTTTTTATTTGGTTTTGAGATGCTACATCTTTGGGTACTCTGATGGTGCCTACATTTTATGGATTATCATGTAGTTTTTAGTTTTAGTTTTTCTTTTACTTTTATTTTAATTTTGATGATACACGACTAGCTTTGCCCTATATAGATTGAGTGACGACATTCTTAAGGGTAAAACATCCTGTTTGGGTTTTGAGGCATAAGAGCAGGGGAAGTCTGAGTACCCATAGCATAAATTTAAAAAATGTAAGGGAAGTCTGAGTACCTATGGCATTGTATGTTGTAAAGTTGGGGTCACTTTGTACACCATTAGCGAAGTCTGATCCATATGGGTAGTTTGCCCGTTTTGAGCCTAAATGTGACATTATAGTTTAGAAAATTATGTGAGAGGTTAATGCAAAATGAACAATCCCCTTCATCCAAAATTTTTAAAAATCAAGGGCATGGACGTGAGCAATATTGTAACAAAACTTTTTCTCTTTTTGTGGATTCATAAATTTTGACTTATAAATAGAAATAGATACTCCCAATTTGTCTCTCGCGGGAGGGACATTTAAGCCCCTTGGCGAATTTTGCATGTCATGTGTGGTGAGATTTTGGAATTCATCTCTTGTACAATTGTGTTATCTAGAACTTGCCCCGTTGGTCTTTCAAAACTAATTTGTATAGTATGTGGTTGAAAAATGATCTTAGTCCACCTTAGCCTAAAAATCCTACCCATGCATAATTATAATCTCTAGTACCCACTTTGAGCCTTTGGACCTTTATTTGGCAAACTCATTACAACTTGTGATCCATTCTTTTTATCCCTCTTTTGAACCAAACCTTCCTTGAAATTAAAATTGTAACTTGAGGCAAAAAGACTAAGTTGGGGGTGGTAAATATTGATGGAAGAAAGTGTAAGGCCACAAAATTGCTAGTGAAATGCCTTATAAGCCTAAACTATGAAAATAAATAAATATAAAATGAATGAGTCCATCAAAGGAATGAATTGCACGTAAGTTGCAAGAAAAAGAAATGAAAGAACAGTGGTGAATATATAAAAGCTAAAAGTAGGCATATGAAAATAAGAAAATAAAGAAAAATAGCCCTTAGTAATAAAGGAGGATTGAAAAAGTGTGATGTAGATGTACAAGAAAGGGTGTACCCATGTTATTCTCAAATGATATCCTACCCAAACCCGAAAACGTTTCAAGCTTAGAAAGTCCTTTGGATCTTCAACCATGTATTTTCTTTATAATGACAATTGAAAATAGGGGCAAGCTTATGGCATGACACTTGTTGCATAGAGATTTGTTTTGGGTGAGAGAGAGTTCTTGCACTTAAAACTCCTTGTTAAATTTTGGTAGGTTGGTATCACTACTAAAATAACAGTTTTTTCGATGACAAAAAACCTACCACAAGCATGTGGTCGCAAAAAACCGACCACCTGTGGTTGGTTTTTATTTTTTTTAAAAAACAATAATTTTTTTAGAAAAATCGACCACATGTGGTTGGTTTTATATTGTAAAATTTGAAAATAATAATTTCAATAATTTTTATATTAATTATTATTCATTTAAAATAAATAAATAAATAAACCGACCACTTGTGGTTGGTTTTTTGATTAAAATTAAACTAAAAAGAAAATAATTTTTAAAACCCAACCACCTGTGGTCGGTATTATTTTAAAATTAAATTTAAAATATTTTATAAAAGAGGCCACAAGTGGTCGATTTTTAATTAAAAAAATAAAAAAGAAAATAAGTTCAACAAATCGACCATTTGTGGTCGGTTTAATTAAAAAAATATAATTAAAAAATAATTTTAAAAAAAGAGACCACTTGTGGTCGAATTTATTTTAAAATATTTTAAAAACTGACCACAAGTTGTCGATTTTAGAATTTAAAAAAAATAAAAAATAAAACAATTTTAAAAAATCAACCACGTATGGTTGGTTTTATTTTAAAAATACATATTTTTAAAATACATATATATTTTATACTAAAAAATATATCAAATAAAATAAATAAATTACGTTAAACATAATCTTTATCTTTTACTTATGTTTCAATAAATAAAATAAATATTTTTCTTTGTATATACGTTAAATGACGTTAAATATGCATAATCTTTGTATAATGAATATGTGTATATATATCATACCATTGAGATAATGATATTATGCTACTACTGCAGTTATAATAATGTAACATACATACATAACCGATAATTCATCAGAATATAATGAATGTGTTATATTTTGAGATAATATACTTGTGGATGTGATGTATATATAGTACGCATTCAAGATTTCATATATATAAAAATCTTAATATATATATATATATGTATGTATATATATATATATATATATATATATATATATATATATATATATATATATATATATATATATGACGTAGTGATCGATCAATGAACGATGTAGTAAAAAACTAGTAGAATCCATCCAAGCATATAATTGAATACCGTGATTTGAAAGGATAGAAGTAATAATATACTGTACGTTGAAGTTATATTAATGCAAGCTAATCAAATTAATCGATAACTCATCAAAGTATGTATATGAAATACGTCGCATTATATTATTGGATAATAGACTCGTGTATGTATGTGATGTATATATTACGTATTTAGAACTTTATATAGTCGATAGTGTGTATATGTGTGTGTATGTATAGGTATATATATATATATTATATACATATTATATAGTGACTGTATATTAATGATATAAGATAAACTAACTGATAATTCATCTAAGTATATGTGAAATACGTTGTATATTATTACGGGGTAGTAAAATCGTGTATGTGATGTATATAATACGTATTTGAAAGTTGATAGATAATTGAATATATTTATATATACGTATATCTTGTGTACTAACGTATGCAGTAATTGAAAGATAGATAACTAAATCTATATATCAAAATATTTTGAATAATACGTTGATATCATACTATTGAGGAAATAGATATACTATTTTATGTCAATGTAGATACGTGTATATTGTTGAAGTTGTAATAACGTAAGACAAGTATTATGAGGTATATATGTGTATGTATATATATATATATATAATATATCGTATTTAAAATCTAATTAATCAAAAATTTATTGTAATTTACAAAATTCATTGATATTATTATACGATTGAGAAAATATACTACTCCTGTTAATGTGATGATAACATACCTAATTATCTGATTTATATATATATTCGCATTGCATTAAATTATTTGGATGTTGTTATAAATATTATATAATTTATTAAAATTTTAATTTTTAATAAAAATCGACCACAAGTGTTCAAATTTTGAATGATAATTTTTTAAAAAAATAAATCAACCACTTATTTTGGTATTATACGATTGGGGAAATATACTATTCATGTTAATATGATGATAAAATAACTAATTATATGATTTAAGATTTTTTACAAAAATTGACCACATGTGATCATTTTTCGATAGTAACATTTTTAAAACTAAATCGACACTTATATTTTATTTGTCAACAATTTTGTAAAAAACGACCACATGTGGTTGGTTTTCTGAATTTTTTTACAAAAATCGACCACATGTGGTCGGTTTTCTGGAAATTAATTAAAAATATTTTATTAAATAAATTAAATTCTACTAGACACCACCCGACCCGACTTAACCAAATAATACAATTCCCAAATTGAAATCGCGACCTACACACAAAAATTAACACATAGAACAAAAATTGGCAACATATACACACCAAATCCATCATAATTTTGGTCGCCGCCTGCCGCCGCCTGCCGCCGCCACCGAGCTTTCACCGCCGCCCAGGTATAATTTCTATTCCATTATCCACCTAATTGATCTAGAGTATAAAACAATATAGATTATAAGAGAAAACACTCTTGTCTAAAACTTCTGAAATTCCTTTCATTTCGTTCACTGAACACTCCACCATTCTCTACAGCCTCCACTGAATTTTTACTCCTATGTTCTCAAGGTTACATAAAAGAAGCTTTCAATAAATTTTATTTCCTTATATGGAATAACCCATCACATTTCTCTTCCCTTTTATAATCATGCATTAAAGAAAACTCCTTTTAACTTACCAAACAGTTGTATTCACTCATTATAACCTCTGGTTATTTGTGATACAAATTTTTTTTGCAGCTATTTGCTCAATGCATATGCGAAATTGGGTCAATTAGATATTCCAGTTCAATTGTTTGACAAATTGACTAAAAGAAATGTGAGTGGGTATGTACAAATTGCTGATTTTGACACTCTGGTGTCTTTATCACTATTAGTGGCCTAGAATTTTCATTCATCTTTTCTTATAGATTGAATAGAGTAATTCGTACGGATGGAAATCCAAAGCTTAATGCTACCTATTACTACGACGGTCTACAAGAGCTTACTTAAGTTCTATGTTCTTGCGAGTAAATTAGAGTTTACTTTTCTTGATACCCCATTATAGTTTTAGTATTTTGGTGATTTTTTATGGTGATTTTAAGCTAATAATATATAAAAATAAGGATGTTGATGTAGCTGAAATATATTTGTAAGAACTTTGAATGTGGTTGGGAATGTAAAAATTGATTGTAGCTAATGGTAAAGATTTTTATTATTTTACCTAATGGTCAAGATTTTTTTTCTTCTAGTTGCCTAATGGGTTGCTTTGAATTTGATGTTACTGTTAAACAAAATCTAAATTCAGAAAAAGGAATGCTTTGCTATTTTTTCAGTGACTGCTTATCTCTCTCTTTAATTTAGGCCAAGCAAAGTAAATTTATTTGTCTCTATTTTCTTGTAATGAAGTCTTTAAACGTAGTTTTGTTTGAGATTGTTCACTGTAGAAGGCTTTGAAAGCCATAGAAATTTTGTGATGATTATATGGTGTTAGAAGGACATGCAACGCCTCTACTTATTTGCTTTATTACACTTGTTTAATTATTTGACTTATACTATAATTGAATATGTTACTTGAAAATGATTAAGTGTAGTTACTTGAAGGTGAATTTTATTTTGAATTTTGTTGAAGTGTAGGTACTTGAAATGTGAACTTTTTATTTTGAATTTTGCTATGCTTGGTAATTTGTGAGGTGATTTAGTGACTTGAAGTTGATTAAGTGTAGGTACTTGAAATGGAAATTTTGTTTTGAATGTAGCTTAGATTGACAACTT
Organism: Capsicum baccatum var. pendulum; assembly: GCA_030864225.1. Classification (NCBI taxonomy): domain Eukaryota; kingdom Viridiplantae; phylum Streptophyta; class Magnoliopsida; order Solanales; family Solanaceae; genus Capsicum; species Capsicum baccatum. Next base: position 135,784,101 of record CM061560.1, read on the forward strand.
CTGAGGTGACTAAGTGACTTGAAATTGATTAAGTGTAGGTACTTGAAATGAAAATTTTTGTGTTGAATGTAGTTTAGTTTAGTAATTTGAGAGGTGACTTAGTGACTTGAATTTGATTAAGTATAGGTACTTGAAATGTGAATTTTTGTTTTGAATGTAGTTTAGTTTTGTAGCTTGAGAGGTGACGTAGTCACTTGAAATTGATTAAGTGTAGGTACTTGAAATGTGAAATTTTATTTTGAATGTAGTTTAGTTTGGTAATTTATGAGGTGAATTAGTGACTTGAAATTAATTAAGTGTAGGTACTTGAAATGAGAATTTTTGTGTGTAGTTTAGTTTGGTAATTTGTGAGGTGACTTAGTGACTTGAAAATGTTGAAGTGTAGGTAGTTGAAAGGTGAATTTTTGTTTTGAATGTAGTTTAGTTTGGTAACTTGTGAGGTGACTTAGTGACTTAAAATTGATGAAGTGTAGGTACTTGAAATAGGAATTTTTGTGTTGAATGTAGTTTTGTTTGGTAATTTACGAGTTAACTTAGTCACTTGAAATTGATTAATTATAGGTAGTTGAAAGGTGAATTTTTGTTTTGAATGTATTTTAGTTTGGTAACATGTGAGATGACTTAGTCACTTGAAATTGATTAAGTGTAGGTACTTGAAATGTGAATTTTTGTTTTGAATGTAGTTTAGATTGGTAATTTGGGAGATGACTTAGTGACTTGAAATTGATTAAGTGTAGGTACTTGAAATATGAATTTTATTTTGAATGTAGTTTAGTTTGGTAACTTAGGAGGTGATGTAGTCACGTGAAATTGATTAAAAGTAGGTACTTGAAATGTGAATTTTTGTTTTGAATGTAGTTTAGTTTGGTAACTTGGGAGGTGATGTAGTCACTTGAAATTGATTAAAAGTAGGTACTTGAAATGTGAATTTTTGTTTTGAATGTAGTTTAGTTTGGTAACTTGTGAGGTGACTTAGTGACTTAAAATTGATGAAGTGTAGGTAGTTGAAATAGGAATTTTTGTGTTGAATGTAGTTTTGTTTGGTAATTTACGAGTTGACTTAGTCACTTGAAATTGATTAATTATAGGTAGTTGAAAGGTGAATTTTTGTTTTGAATGTAGTTTAGTTTGGTAACATGTGAGATGATTTAGTCACTTGAAATTGATTTAAGTGTAGATAGTTGAAAGGTGACTTTTTGTTTTGAATGTAGTTTAGTTTGGTAATTTGTGAGGTGACTTAGTGACTTGAAAATATTAAAGTGTAGGTAGTTGGAAGGTGAATTTTTATTTTGAAGGTAGTTTAGTTTGGTAACTTGTGAGGTGACTTAGTCACTTGAAATTGATTAAGTGTAGGTAGCTGGAATGTCAATTTTTGTTTTAAATGTAGTTTAGTTTGGTGACTTGGGAGGTAACTTAGTGACTTGAAATTGATTAAGTGTAGGTACTTGAAATGTAAATTTTTCCTTTTGAATGTAGTTTAGTTTGGTGATTTAGGAGGTGATTTAGTGACTTGAAATTGATTAAGTGTAGGTACTTGAAATGTGAATTTTTGTTTTGAATTTAGTTTAGTTTGGTGACTTGGGAAGTGACTTAGTGACTTGAAAATATTGAAGTTTAGGTACTTGAAATGTGAACTTTTGTTTTGAATGTAGTTTAGTTTGGTGACTTGGGAGGTGACTTAGTGACTTAAAATGTCAACTTTTGTGACTTGAACTAATTACTTGAATCTGATTGATTGCGTAGATGGAACCTGATTATAGCTAGATATATTAACGACATAATAATAATAGAATAGGTCTTAGGGTGGAATTTGTTGAAGGCATTAGACGATTTGTTGAACATGCTAAGACACTTGATGCTTGGTTACATTTTCGGGCTATTTGTTGTCCTTGTGTTAGATGTGATGGTACAAATCTTTTAAAAGAATAAGTTGTAAAGGAACATCTTTATAGAAAGGGGGTTTCACGAGGACTTTTTAAGATTGCATACTATTCATGGTGATGTTGAGCTAAATAACTTTGTTGTTGGTGAAAGTAGTAGGTCTGTGGGGCATAATAACTATGAAGATATTAGGATTACAGAAATGGTGTGTGGTGCTTTTGGGATGAAACATGGGGGCAACTTTAGGGAAAATTTCGAAGATGTTCCTAATAGAAAAGCGGGCCATTTTTATGAACAACTGCTTGTTACTAGTCATTCTTTGTTTGACGAGTGTTCCCATTCTCATTTGTCGGTCGCTGTTATATTATTAAGTGTTAAATCTGATTGGAATATTGTTGAAGGAGGAATGGACTCAATGATAGACCTTATTAAAGATTTAGTTGACCCCACCTTTGAGGATCCTGATTCTTTCTATAAGGCAAAAAAATTTAGGTCAAAGTTAGGTCTCTCCTCGGTTAGAATTGACTGTTATAAAAATGGCTGGATGTTATACTTTAAGAAAGATGCTAACCTAGAGTCCTATAAGTTTTGTCAGTACCTTCGATATAAGCGTGGTTGTCGTGGAAATAAAATTGATATTAAGGTGATGCATTATTTATCTCTAATATCAAGGTTGAAGAGGTTGTATGCTTCAAACATCTCAGCTCCTCATATAAGATGGCACAATAAAAATAAAAGGCTCATTGGTGTTATGTGTCATCCATCTGATGGAGAGGCTTGGAAGCATTTTAATGCAACTTATCTAGATTTTGTAGCTGAGCCATGAAATATTCGTTTGGGATTATGTGCTGATGGCTTCTCACCTTTTTTCTGTTGGTGCTATGTCATATTTATGTCGGCCTGTATTTATCATCCCGTATAATCTTTCTCCTGAAATGTTGATGACTAGTCCATATATATTTCTGAATTGTGTTGTTCCTGGCCTGCGAAATCCAAAAAGCGAAATAGATGTCTACATGCAACCTTTAATTGATGAACTTCAAATCTTATAGCATGAGGGGGTTGAAACTTGGGACATTTCACTTAAAACAGAATTTCAATCTGTGTGCATATCTAATGTGTACTATTAATGATTTTCCTGCTTATAGAATGTTTTCTGGGTGGATGACAATTGGAAAGTTGGTTTGTCCATGCTGCAGGGAAAAAACAAAATCTTTCACATTGAGACATGGAAGGAAAAATTTATGGTTTGATTGTCATCGTAGTTTCTTGCCACCTAATCATGAGTTTAGGAAACTCAGGAATGCATTCAGAAAGAATAGAACTGAACATAATGGTCTACCTCCAAGGATATTTGGTCATGACATCTGGGAGATAGTTCAGAATTTGCCTAAAGTTAGCGAGTAACCATTGTATAGCCTTGATGGATATGGCATTTCACATAACTGGACTAAGCAAAGTATATTTTGGGAGTTAGAATATTGACCTAATAATTTACTTAGTAATAATATTGATGCAATGCATACCGAGAAGAACTATTTTGATAACTTATTCATGTCATACCCCAAATCCCATTGGAGCGGACTGGCACCCGTAGCCGAGGAGGCCCGGGAGAACCCGTTCATAACCTATACTTTCACATTTACATTACTTATGAAAATTAGAAATTTGGGCAGCACTTCGTTGTAAATAGAAGAAAACAGTACCTGCATCAGCCCAGCAGACACACATAAATATATATATAAACAGTAATTGGCCGTCAGAGCCATCACGTCTATCAACCAAACACTCCTATGGCTGTACAATATGTCTACAAAAGCCTCTACATAGATACACAACTGAGTTAGGGTCAGGACAAACTCCCGCCCACAAAAGACTTTTATACAAATACCAAAAATACATATAGAAATGACTTGGGATGCCCCAAAAAAACTGGAGCTCACCACTAACAACAGAATGTCCTGGCTCTTACTGCGGAGGTGTACGACCTGAAGTACCTGTTCCTGCAGGCATGAATACGGGTCCCCCGTGAGGGACGTCAGTACGGAAATATGTACTGAGTATGTAAGGCAGTGAGTATCAAGATGAGATACAAAATATCAACAGAACCCAGATACCAGTGAATAAACAGTATGAGTAGACCACACTTAAAAGAGCTGATGGGATACCTGCACATTACTTTCATATCATTACTTCCCGTAATCCTTATCAATACATAACATATGTCATACAATGGCTAACTGATCAGTGGTACTAATACAATACATCAGGGACCACCCCTGGAATAGCATATATACATAAACTTTATAATACAATGGCCAACTGATCAGTGGTACTAATACAATACATCATATCATCAATTTAAAATACATACATTCCATTTCTTAATTTAATTAATCTTTGAGATTGGTTACTTTGTGGTCACACCTTATGGAACTTGAAACCATGATACCTCAATAGGAAAACATGTAAATAGGTAATCAATATCATGAAAATGAAGTAGAGAATCATGGATACCTTATTAAACCATTTCGGAGTCAACAATAGTATATGGCCATTTTTTTTGACTAGCCGGACATCTTAAAAGTGAAAACAAGTTCAATTGGTAGTATCGAAGATCATATGATGTTATTATGTGTCATGTGTCGTAGGACAATGTTGGAAGCTTACTTGAGAGTGCCATGGGTCATTATTCATGCCAAAGATTAGATAGAGTATGTCTTACATACCTTGATATAACCACTTCAATACAAGTCCAACTTGACTTCCCGTACTCTTCGAACACTTATCTACAATAAGTCATTTGTGGCAACTAGTATTAGCACCCAAACCTTACCATTTAGGTATTAACTTCACCAAATAATGTCTAGGAAGTAATCCTTTAACTCATCAATAAGAGTGCTACATACATCCTCTTATACTCTTATTACATTCACATATCATGCATTTTCATGAAATATCCCTCAACATCACTCTTAGCCTTTATTTCCCTTCTTAATCACCATCCAATACCAACATGATCACTAGGCATACATAACCACTAATATAATGATATATCACCACAATTCATCCTCCATAATCCAATACAACAACTTCCATAATTTACTACTAACAATTTATACAAAACAATTCATAACTATGTTTCTAGTTATCTTCTAACATCAAGACAATACTCATAATCCTTTATCAATACTTATTCATGGATAAGAATCAAGAATAAACAATATTCATACCTTAAAAATGAACTCTTGTATTTAGAATCCTCCTTACATAACCATGGGGTGCTTCTCGAAGCTTTCGAGATGGTGAACACAACTACGGAACCAATTCGAATTTTCTACGGTTGAATCACAAAATATTTGAAATTGAAATTAGGCTAGGGTTTCACCTTATCTTAATAATTGGATGGTATATGATATATATGAGGCTAAGTGTAGGTTTATAAAGACCCATTTTTGTCCAAGAGGTAATAGAAAATGACCATTTTGCCCTAAAAATTTAAATAAATCCGAATCTGTCCCCAGTGGACAGTTTTGACAGGCTGAAGTAAATGCATCATAACTCTTTGCTCCGGTATCGGATTCGGGTGAAACCAATTGCATTTGAAATATAATTCAAAGGGCTTTAATTTTCACATAAAGTATACCACCCAGTTCATCCTGTACAAGGAGTTATAGTCGTTTAAATTTGACCCAAAAATCTGTCCCACAATTCTGTTTTTTTTTTGATAGGCTGTAGTAAAACGGGTATAGCTCCTTACTCAGCATTGGATTTGGATGAAACCAATTTCATCGGAAATAAGACTCTCGGAGATTTTCGTCGATATATAGAAGCTCGCACAGTTCTTTTTGTACAAGGAGTTATGATCGTCTAAAGTTGATCCAAAAAAATAATTGCCTAGCTGAAGTAATTTTCCTGCAGATTTACTGTTCACAGGCTTCCCGGCCACCGTTTTGAAATTTCAAATGTGCTCGCTTATATGAAATAGTCCTCTGTTTTGGGCAAACTTTATATCATTGGAAAGATTATTCCAATACCTACACATACAACTATTGACGGGATACTTCCGAACACCATAAACTTAATTTAACCCATACGCAAGCCTTTAGGACTCCATATAATCGCGGTAAGTGTACGAAAAAATTTACGGGGTGTACATTCTCGCCCCCTTAAGAAAATTCGTCCTCGAATGTTAGCATAGTTACTCAATTAAGACATGTCCAAGCTTACAATTCACATATTCATCATCATAACATACTTGCATAAAAATAAACACTTACTTGTTATTGTTCTTCTTCCGTCTCATAAACTTCCTCCTCATCGTTGAATAGGTAAGGGTACTTAATCTTCATCACTTCCTCGGCTTCCCATGTGATCTCCTTAACTTGTTGATTCCTCCAAAGTACTTTTACCGATGCTATCTCTTTATTCCTTATCTTTTTAATTTGGCGATCAAGAATAGCAATAGGCATTTCTTCAAAAGTGAGATCTTCTGTAACTTGTACATCTTCCGTAGTAGTGATGTGCGATGGATCTCCGATTTACTTGCGAAGCATCGAAACATGAAATACGAGATGAACTGCTGAGAGCTCTTGAGGTAGCTCTAACTCATAAGCAACTTGTCCAAATCTTTGAATGATCTTGTACGGACCTATGTATCGTGGACTTAACTTTCCTTTCTTGCCAAACCTCATCACTCCTTTCATTGGTGATACTTTCAAGAATACCCAATCGTCGATAGAAAACTCAAGTCCTATTCTTCTAACATCCGCATAAGATTTGTGTCGACTTTGAGCTGTTTCAAGCCGTTGTTGGATCACTTTAACCTTCTCCATTGCTTGATAAATAAGATCCGGTCCAAACCAGACCGCATCACCTGCTTCAAACCATCCTATTGGCGATCTACACTTTCTTCCATACAATGCTTCATATGGTGCCATTTTGATACTTGAATGATAGCTATTATTGTAGGCAAACTCGATAAGAGGTAGGTGATCATCCCAGTTGCCTTTGAAATCTAATACACCTGCTCGTAGCATATCTTCAAGTGTTTGGATGGTACGTTCCGCTTGTCCATCTGTTTGAGGATGAAAAGCCGTACTTAGATTTACTTGTGTCCCCAAACTCCTTTGAAAAGACTTCCAGAAATTTGCGGTAAATTGGGCTCCTCGACCGAATATAATGGAAATTGGAACTCCATGTAACCGAACGATCTCCTTAACATACAACTTCGCATACTCTTCCGCCGTATAAGTTGTCTTAACTGGTAAGAAGTGTGCAGATTTGGTAAGCCTATCAATGATCACCCATATGGAATCAAACTTCCGATATGTACGAGGCAAATCCGTGATGAAATCCATATTGATCTTGTCCCACTTCCAGACTAGAAGATCTATACATTGCATGTAACCACCGGGTTTCTGGTGTTCTACTTTGACTCCTTGACAATTCGGACATTCAGCTACAAATTCGGCAATATTCTTCTTCATGTCATTCCACCAATATATTGTTATGGATGGAATACCTTGAACACTGTGCTTCTGTCATAATTCTCTTTCTTAGCTCAACTACATCAGGTACACATAAACGATTCTGACACTGAAGCACTCTTTCTCGCGTAAGCTCAAATGCCTTTGTCGTGCCACTCTGCACATCCTCCTTAAGCTGCAATAAAATTGGATCTGCATACTGCTTCTCTTTCACTTCAGCTATCAATGAAGATTCCGCTGCATTACGTACAATAACCTCTTCATCTGGAGTTTCAAGAAGTCGAACTCCCAAATTAGCTAGTTGGTGAAGATCCTTAACCATCCCCTGCTTTTTTATAGATGCCATTTTAGAATTATGACTCAGTGCATCCGCTACCACATTTGCTTTCCCTGGATGATACAAGATATCAACATCGTAATCTTTCAACAATTCAAGCCATCTCCGCTGCCTCATGTTTAGATCTTTCTGACTGAAGATATATTGCAGGCTCTTATGATCGGTATATATGTCAACATGAACCCCATATAAGTAGTGGCGCCATATCTTCAAAGCAAATACAACTGCAGCTAGCTCAAGATCATGTGTGGGATAATTCCTCTCATATGGTCGCAACTGTCTAGAGCCATAGGCTATTACTCTACCATGTTGCATTAATACGCATCCTAAGCCACTTCTCGAAGCATCACAGTACACTGCATACCCTTCTGTGCCTTCAGGAAGTACCAATACCGGTATAGAAGTCAACTTGCTCTTCAGATCTTGGAAACTCTTTTCACAGGCATCATTCCATTGAAACTTGGAGGCTTTATGCGTAAACTTAGTCAAGGGTGCAGAAATAGAAGAAAAACCTTCAACAAACCTTCTATAATAACCTACCAACCTGAGGAAACTACGAATCTCCGTAGGCGTCGTGGGTCTTGGCCAATTCTTCACAACCTCAATCTTCTGAGTGTCAACTTTTATGCCTTCACTGGATACAATATGGCCCAAAAATGCCACTGACTTGAGCCAAAACTCACATTTAGAAAACTTCGCGTACAACTTACGATCACGAAGAATCTGCAATGCGTGCCTCAAGTGATTAACATGGTCCTCTTCTGATCTAGAGTAGACCAAAATATCATCTATGAAAACTATCAGGAACATATCTAGAAATGGCTTAAACAGCCTATTCATCAGATCCATAAAAACCGCGGGTGCATTTGTCAGCCCGAATGACATAACCAGGAATTCATAATGACCATACCGTGTTCGGAAAGCTGTCTTGGGTATATCTTTATCCTTGACTCTCACTTAATGATAGCCTGATCTCAAGTCAATCTTGGAAAAACACTGGGCACCCTGCAATTGGTCAAATAAATTATCAATTTGGGGGAGAGGGTATTTATTATTGATAGTCACCTTATTCAACTGCCGATAGTCAATACACATCCTCAGCAAACCATCTTTCTTACGCACAAACAATACTGGTGCTCCCCAAGGGGACATACTAGGCCTGATGAATCCCTTCTCTAGCAAGTCTTTCAGTTGCTCTTTCAATTCTCGCAACTCTGCTGGTGCCATTCTATAAGGAGGAATTGAGATTGGATGTGTGTCTGGCAACATATCAATACCAAACTCCACTTCTCGTTCAGGAGGTAAACCTGGTAGTTCTTCAGGAAATACATCAGGAAATTCATTCACAATCGGAACGGTCTAAAAAGTTGGCGGCTCTGCCTCTGTATCCCTTACTCTAACCAAATGGTATATGTACCCCTTGGAAATCATTTTTCTTGCCTTAAAGTAAGAAATAAATCTACCTCTCGACGCGCCAACATTACCCTTCCATTCAAGGACTACCTCATTTGGGAAATGGAAATACACCTTCTTAGAACGGCAATCTACTGTAGCATAACAAGACGCTAACCAATCCATGCCCATAATAACATCAAAATCTACCAAAACTAACTCAACAAGATCGGCCATCATATCACGACCACAAATATTCACAACACAATTTCGATAAACATTCCTAGCTATAAGAGATTCCCCCACTGGCGTTGATACTTCAAATGGCTTGGCTAATAATTTCGGTGTTCTCCTGAACCTTTCCGCAACCAAAGGAGTAGCGTACGATAATGTAGAACCAGGATCAATTAAGGCATACACATCAAATGCAAAGATGGACAACGTACCTGTAACCACGTCTGGAGAAGCCTCTAAATTCTGCCGATCTGCTAGGGCATACACACGGTTCTGAGCTCCGATAGAACTAGCTGCTCCTCTATCACCTCTACCGTGACCCATAGGTTGTGCACCCCTACTCAAAGGAGGCACCGATGATGATGCAACAGCTGATCCGGTAGGTCGTGTTATACCACCTGTGGTCCTGTGTGGGCAATCCCTAGCCATATGCCCCGGCCTACCGCACCAAAAGCAATTGTTCGTTCCAAGACGACATTCGCCAAAGTGAAATCTTCTACATATGGGGAACGGGTGTCGTGGAGGTCTCAATTTACTCATACTCCCTTGCCCTTGATACCCCACTATTCACGAACTCTGATTTTCACTGCTTTGCCCAAACTGATTACCTCTGAACCTTTGAAATTGCGGTGGAGAACTAATTGCCGAATAAGAAGATAACGGGCTAGGCAATCTATGAGAGAACGAAGTCCTAAAACCTCCCTGAGATGCCATAAACTGCCCTATAGCTCTGTCCCGCTTAGAATATCCTTTTTCTGATTCCTAGGTTCTTCTTCTTTGCCTCTGATCTTCCATCTTCTGAGCGAAATCTTGTATCCTCGCTATATCCATGTCCTTGTTCAAAGCAGCAATGGTACAATCTCTAACCAAGTATGGTTCCAATCTATCCACATAGTGATGAACTCTGTCATCCATAGTAGCTACCACATTAGAAGCATATCGAGACAAGGAGTTAAATCGAAGACTATACTCCCTTACACTCATATTACCCTGACGAAGATTTAAGAATTGATCTGCACGGGCCTAACGAGTCTCAAATGGAAGATAATGATTAATAAATGCTTTTTTGAACTCTCCCCACGTAGTTGGAGGTGCATCAATACCCCTAGATAATTTCCAATCCTCGTACCATAATATAGCCTCTCCTTTCAGTCTATATGCTGCTAGCTCAACCATCTCTTTACCGGATATGTGCATAACATCTAGAGCCCTTTGGGTTTGATCGACAAAGTCCTGCGGGTCTTCGTTAATATCTGATCCGGTAAAAGTAGGAGGATCCAGTTTCAGAAAATCCTGTGTCCAAAGGCTAGCTGCTCTATCCGTACCACTAAAACCCGTGGTAGGAATAGCTTGCCCTTGAACTTGACCGGCAACTATACGCGTCAGAAGTTGTACTGCATCCCTCAAATCTTGATCAACAGCATTAATAGATGGCCCTTCCGGAGGAGAAGAAGCTCCTGATATATGCTCTTCTTGAGAGTCACTTTGTTCAGCTTGTGCCGGTGGTGACTTACTAGTACCTTCTCCGGCCACTACATCCACTCGCTTCCACTTATTCTTTCTCCTTGTAACCGGCATTGTTACTATAATAAAAAAAACAATTGGATTAAGCGATCGATTATGACTTTACCTCTAATATGGGCTCTGTTGCACGATCTAAGAAATGGACAGTGGAAACAATCCCTAAATGTCCAATAGCCTCCTGTTTATAGATGTGGTGCACAACACACAGATAAACGAGATTCTACGTAGACACGGCTTTGTTGACTCACTAGGACGAACCTCTCTGATGCCACTTCTGTCATACCCCAAATCCCATTGGAGCGGACTGGCACCCGTAGCCGAGGAGGCCCGGGAGAACCCGTTCATAACCTATACTTTCACATTTACATTACTTATGAAAATTAGAAATTTAGGCAGCACTTCGTTGTAAATAGAAGAAAACAGTACCTGCATCAGCCCAGCAGACACGCATAAATATATATATAAATAGTAATTGGCCGTCAGAGCCATCACGTCTATCAACCAAACACTCCTATGGCTGTACAATATGTCTACAAAAGCCTCTACATAGATACACAACTGAGTTAGGGTCGGGACAAACTTCCGCCCACAAAAGACTTTTATACAAATACCAAAAATACATATAGAAATGACTTGGGATGCCCCAAAAAAACTGGAGCTCACCACTAACAACAGAATGTCCTGGCTCTTACTGCGGAGGTGTATGACCTGAAGTACCTGTTCCTGCAGGCATGAATATGGGTCCCCCGTGAGAGACGTCAGTACGGAAATATGTACTGAGTATGTAAGGCAGTGAGTATCAAGATGAGATACAAAAGATCAACAGAACCCAGATACCAGTGAATAAACAGTATGAGTAGACCACACTTAAAAGAGCTGATGGGATACCTGCACATTACTTTCATATCATTACTTCCCGTAATCCTTATCAATACATAACATATGTCATACAATGGCTAACTGATCAGTGGTACTAATACAATACATCAGGGACCACCCCTGGAATAGCATATATACATAAACTTTATAATACAATGGCCAACTGATCAGTGGTACTAATACAATACATCATATCATCAATTTAAAATACATACATTCCATTTCTTAATTTAATTAATCTTTGAGATTGGTTACTTTGTGGTCACACCTTATGGAACTTGAAACCATGATACCTCAATAGGAAAACATGTAAATAGGTAATCAATATCATGAAAATGAAGTAGAGAATCATGGATACCTTATTAAACCATTTCGGAGTCAACAATAGTATATGGCCATTTTTTTTGACTAGCCGGACATCTTAAAAGTGAAAACAAGTTCAATTGGTAGTATCGAAGATCATATGATGTTATTATGTGTCATGTGTCGTAGGACAATGTTGGAAGCTTACTTGAGAGTGCCATGGGTCATTATTCATGCCAAAGATTAGATAGAGTATGTCTTACATACCTTGATATAACCACTTCAATACAAGTCCAACTTGACTTCCCGTACTCTTCGAACACTTATCTACAATAAGTCATTTGTGGCAACTAGTATTAGCACCCAAACCTTACCATTTAGGTATTAACTTCACCAAATAATGTCTAGGAAGTAATCCTTTAACTCATCAATAAGAGTGCTACATACATCCTCTTATACTCTTATTACATTCACATATCATGCATTTTCATGAAATATCCCTCAACATCACTCTTAGCCTTTATTTCCCTTCTTAATCACCATCCAATACCAACATGATCACTAGGCATACATAACCACTAATATAATGATATATCACCACAATTCATCCTCCATAATCCAATACAACAACTTCCATAATTTACTACTAACAATTTATACAAAACAATTCATAACTATGTTTCTAGTTATCTTCTAACATCAAGACAATACTCATAATCCTTTATCAATACTTATTCATGGATAAGAATCAAGAATAAACAATATTCATACCTTAAAAATGAACTCTTGTATTTAGAATCCTCCTTACATAACCATGGGGTGCTTCTCGAAGCTTTCGAGATGGTGAACACAACTACGGAACCAATTCGAATTTTCTACGGTTGAATCACAAAATATTTGAAATTGAAATTAGGCTAGGGTTTCACCTTATCTTAATAATTGGATGGTATATGATATATATGAGGCTAAGTGTAGGTTTATAAAGACCCATTTTTGTCCAAGAGGTAATAGAAAATGACCATTTTGCCCTAAAAATTTAAATAAATCCGAATCTGTCCCCAGTGGACAGTTTTGACAGGCTGAAGTAAATGGATCATAACTCTTTGCTCCGGTATCGGATTCGGGGGAAACCAATTGCATTGGAAAGATAATTCAAAGGGATTTCATTTTCACATGAAGTATACCACCCAGTTCTTCCTGTACAAGGAGTTATGGTCGTTTAAATTTGACCCAAAAATCTGTCCCACAATTCTGTTTTTTTTTTTGGTAGGCTGTAGTAAAACAGGTATAGCTCCTTACTCAGACATTAGATTTGGATGAAACCAATTTCATCGGAAATAAGACTATCGGAGATTTTCGTCGATATATAGGAGCTCACACAGTTCTTTTTGTACAAGGAATTATGATCGTCTAAAGTTGATCCAAAAAAATAATTGCCTAGCTGAAGTAATTTTCCTGCAGATTTACTGTTCACAGGCTTCCCGACCACCGTTTTGAAATTTTGAATGTGCTCGCTTATATGAAATACTCCTCTGTTTTGGGCAAACTTTATATCATTGGAAAGATTATTCCAATACCTACACATACAACTATTGACGGGATACTTCCGAACACCATAAACTTAATTTAACCCATACGCAAGCCTTTAGGACTCCATATAATCGCGATAAGTGTACGAAAAAAATTTACGGGGTGTTACAGTTCAACACAGTTATGAATGTCACCTCAAGACAAAGGATGATCCTAAGGACAGACTTGATTTACTAGAATATTGCAAGTGTAGAGAATTATACTTACAAGAGGGGCCCAATGGTAATGTTCTTAAGCCCAAGGCTAGTTATAAATTTCAGTTGGACCAAAAGAGAAAAATATGTGAGTGGGTCCAAAGTTTAAAGATGCTTGATGGATATGCCTCAAATTTGGGAAAGAGGGTTGATATGACCCAAGGAACCTTACATAGAATAAAAAGCAATGATTGTAATGTTTTCATGGAATAATTACTTCCAATTGCTTTTATTGGTTTACCTGAAAATATATGGAAACAAATAGCAGAGATTAGTTTGTTCTTTAAAGACTTATGTGCCACCACATTAAAAGAAGAAAATCTAGCACAAATGGAAAGTAATATTATTTTTATCACCAACAAGTGGAAGATTTTTCCGCCAGGGTTCTTCTATGTGATGTAATATCTTCCCATTCATTTTGTCCACGATGCTCGACTAGGCGGTCCAGTTCAAACTAGGTGTATGTATCCATGCGAACGGTAAGCAATTGCAACATATTTAAATTCATACATATCTTTTTTAATATAGTAAACATCTAACCTTAAAATTATGCAGGGAAATTGGAAAATTGGCAAGGGGTCCTAAAAATAAACATAGGGTGGAAGGCTTTACAGTTGAGGCATATCTTGCAAAAGAAACATCTTAATTTTGTTCATACTACTTTGGTGATAAAGTTGCTTGTTTAAGAAATAGAATGAATCATCATCAGGATGATGAGAATGAGCCTCATTTACTATCGATATCAATTTTTAATCAATCTGGTAATAAGGCTATAAACACCATATTTCATCGGCTCACTACCATGGAGCACAAATCAGCAACTTTGTATGTCTTGCTGAATTGCTTGGAAGTTGAGCCCTCTCTGAAGTAAGGATATTAAATATTAACATATCTTATTTATTTACTCATTCCCTTAAGGAAACTAATTGTGTTTCGCATGTTGGATCTTCAGTTCACTGAATACTCAATTCCATGAAAATCAAGTGTATGCATCCTTTGCAACATGGTTTACATATAAGGTTCGTAAGTGTACTAATATTTCTACAAATTTTAAACATTTACACATTCTTTAACTAACATATATATATATATATAAAATATTTTTAGGTACACTAGTCACCAAATGTGGCCGCATACGATTAGTTATTGAGAGATATTTATTTAGGACCAGTTGAAGCTCGTACAATGTCCCATTACACAGTAAATGGGTTTAAATTTTCCACTAAAGAACAAGGAAAATAAACAATAGTGGTGTTTGGATTAAGGGTGATGATGATGTTGATTACTTTGGCATCAAACAAGAGATCTTATAACTGGAGTATACTGGTTTCCCAATAAAAAATTATCCTCTTTCAATGTAAGTGGTTTGATCCAAGAACAAGAGGCACAAGAGTATATAAGGAACATAACATCATTGAAGTGAAGCACAATAGGTCGTATCCTACTTACGATCCCTTTGTTGTCGTACAAAATGCTAAACAAGTGTGTTATACTCCTTATCCGTTGCATAGTGATAAGTCTGATTGTGGGTTGCAATCAAAACAAAGACTATAGGACCGGTGGAAGTTGAGAATGTGTTGGAAACTGCGTATCAAAATGAAATTCAGATTAATCACCAGTTAGTGGATATTAATTTAGTGGATAGTTTTAATCACCCAGAAAATATATTTGAAGAAGTTAATATTGAAGAAGAAGAGACTGAGTGGGTAGAAGATGAGGAAACTTTCAAATAGGGTGAATAGTTTAGTAGACAATCTTCAGGAGAGAAGGATTAGTTTGTGTAGGTTGTATTTATTATGTATTGATGTCTTTATGCTTTGTACTATTTACCTTTATGTTTCTTGTTTAAGATTGATATGTCATATACTGTGTAAGATTGTTGTTTTCACTTTTCCATAATTTTTTTAGTAATAGAAATATTATTGTCTATCTCGTGTTGTTGAAGCGAGCCTAAACTTGCTATGGTTATGTAACTATTTAACTAGTGTTTTAATACTGATTTAGTGATTTGAAATGTGAATTAGTAACTTGAAATTAGTTACTTGGAATGTTTTATTATATATTCATTTTGTAAGGACTAACTACTTGTTAACTTTACATAATTTAGATGGCAGGTAAAGGTGACAAAGGTAAGCAAAAATTTGATCCTACTGAGATAAAAAGAAAAAACAACCGCCGCCTTATATGCGAACGATAGATGTTCATATATTTGAGGGTCGGTTTGCTGACGCTCCAGCACGACCCTCATTTCTAGGTCATCGTAGTATTTAGTTCCTGCTCCTACGTATGTGGGTCAATTTAATAGGTCTACAATGACTCATTCTTCTCATATCCCTGTGCCACCACCATCACAGTACTATCAGATGACTGCTGGCACATCCGGTCATCTACCATTATCTGCAGTACCCTCTACTAGAAATCACCCACGTTCTTACAGTAATTCTGCTGGATCTATTGGGTTGACGGATCTTCATCTTGGAGATATTTCATCTGGTGCTTCAGATCCGCCTATGCTAGTGCATCTACCAGCGCTTGATCCGCAGCCCAGAGACAAATATTTTTATCGAAGGCAGTATATTATTCCATATGGAGTAGGGTAAGATTTCTAAATATAACAACATTATTCATTTTCATTTACTATATTATTATGCTCTATGAAATTACTGTTTGATCTTGTGTTGTAGGTTTATGCCCGATGAGAGAAATGGAAAAATTACGACTAAATGTATTACTCGGCACTTCAACAACTTTTGGACCAGTTGGCAAAAGGTTCCAGAAAATGAAAGAGAAGAAATGTGTAAAGAGTTTCATGTAAGGATTTAACTTATCGACTACTTAACACATTGTTAGAACAAAAAATTGAATATTATATTTTTTTATTGCAGAAATATTTCTGGTGGGATGACGTGCATGCCCATACTATAAAGTGAAATTTTTATGGAAGAGCTAGAGCCAGGATAAACGGTTTGTTGGATTATGCCAGAACAAACAGAATACAACCAGGGTTTATATTCGAACCCATGTGGCAAGATTATCTTCGCTATTGGAATAGCGAAGAATACCAAGTGTTGAGTGAGAAAGGAAAGAAAGCCAGGGCATCATCCAAGGGTGGTTCTCTACATACTGCGGGTGCAGTTAGCCGGATTACTATGGAGCAAAAAATAGTATGTAACTTTTTTAGTTTAAATTGTTTGTTTCTAGTTAAATTTTTAATCATTTGAAGATTAATTTTTATCATATGCAGGTAAAAAAATTGGGTAGGAAGGTAAGACAAGATGAGGTATTCGAGGAGACCCATGTAAGGAACTAATGAAGATGTTTGGGTTGAGCCTCGTGCGAAAGCTACCCATGTAAGATCAAATTTTGTATTTATGAATTTTTTTCTCAAAGTTGATATTATTCAAGTATGAGTAGTTTAATTTTTTTTACTATTAATTTTAACTTTACTTTGAATATAGGACAAATATATGCAACTCGTTAATGAGTATCGTAGTACTCAACCTCCTGAAAGTTGATAACACTCAATCTATAGCTCTTGTAAGAGTGTAAAGCGGTCGTTGTCAAATATATAACCCAACTGGGTTGGGTATCGATCCCACAGGGAATAGCCGGTCAATAAGTAAGCAAAGATTATTAGACTTTTGGTGAAAGTCTCGTAAAAAGGGGGGATTGTAACGTGTAACCAAAATAATAGAGTAAAAACGGAAATTAGCAAAGTAAGAAGAAAGAATGTTTGGTACGATGTTAACCAATGAGAATTGAGAGTTGGGGTTATGTCCACCTTATGAGTTATACGTCTCTATTGACTATGAGTTATGCAAAATTCAGACATGCATGTGCTTATAGAGAATTGTATTCTATGGTAAATCCAAGCGTCTTTCGACCTAACAAGGACTATTTCAGTTTAACTCTTTCGAGCTTAAAGCGTATCTAACGGTACAAATTCTCCAAGAGGTTAATCCAGTTACGGCACTAACTTTTTAACAGGGGTTGGTGCCCTATTACCTTGACATTATCTCTTTTCCAGACATATAACTTTTCTTTCGAACAAGTTAATGCTATACTGGCGTATTCTATGCGTTTGCAACCACAAGAATTTGCATTAAGATGAAGAGAATAATGATATAAGCAGCATACGTGTCGCGAATTCACAAACTCATAGCAATAGATAGTATCTCATACGGCTTCCATAACCCCAATAGAGAAGTTTAGCTACTCATGAGTGCGATGGAACTCACAATAGACATTATTATTATACCACAATAAAGATATCACGTGTAGTATGGTGTGGTATGGCTTTAGGCGTGAACTCCCTTTCAAAGTAGCGTTTCTCTTGTTGTGGAATTTAAGAATTGAATAGATGAATAGAAGAAGAATAAAAAGTAGAATTAATGGAAGAATTAGAAGTAGTAGTGAATGATAAAAATCTCTAGCAAAATAGGGTATTTATAACACCCATATCCTATTCCTACTAAGCTAATGCATTACTTATCCCAATCCTACTAGGTTACTGCATCATTATCCTAATCCTAATAAGTTACTGCTAGTCCCCAAAGTCTTTAGAATTGCTGTTTTTGCCCAGGACAGATTTTCCGTGCGTCACTTTTGGTCCTTGGCGTCCAATCTTTCCCTTCCTTCTTTCCTGAAGCTTCCTTTGGCGTCAAGTTATCCATAAAATGCTGAAATCTGCATCATTTATACCTGAAAACTTGCTAATCACGTTTGTTAGCTCAATTACAGGAAAAAGGACTAAAAGTGCATGAATTATATATTTTGTCCTCAAAACTTAGCTAAAATATGGGTAAAATATAGTACTTTAGGTGTGTAAATTCACCTATCATCAACACCCCACACTTAAAGCTTTGTTCGTCCTCGAAAAAAATATCAACACCCCACACTTAAAGCTTTGTTCGTCCTCGAACAAAATATCATGTCCTTCTAAACATTTACTTAGGGTTTCACAGTAACAACACAAAATAGTCATCAAGACAGGCATAGCAATCATTAACAAAGAGTAGTTTTCTGATCATTACTAGAAACAATTTTAACCTCTAATATAGACTCGTGATGATGGTTAGTTCGTATTCAAAGGTTAAGGTACAAAGAATCATACACAACTACCCAAAACTCATCAACCATGTGTGTCTCACAATATATTACCCATAATCACTCACAAGTATAGTATATTTATTAAAACATGGGTATACGAGTATCCTTGCTCTCGCTCTCACAAAGAATTCATATGCTGCAACTGATGACCATAGGCTTGCCCTTAGTGTAATGCTCCACTAAATATCAGAATGCTAAGCTTAGGATCAAATAGGTCTTTTGCTGGTTGTAATGTAGGCTAAGGGACGGGTAGGACTATTTTGGCCAGAAATAGTGACTATGTTCCTAAGCGCTTTAATATATCACATTATGCCATTTATGCTTTCTTTCAAACAACCTTTCTACTTTTTTTTAATCTACCACCCTTTCTCACCTCTTTTGTTTTTCAATTTTGAACAGAATTAACTTTTTATTTTTCTTTTCCTTTTTCTTTTCATAACACACCTCTTATGATAACAATTATTTTTCATAACAAATTCAAGCACCAATCCATTCTAAGGCACTATTCTCACCCAATTTCCTCTTATTTTGTCACATTACTTTACAATTTAAAGCACTTAGGAATTTGGATCGAATTATGGTCTTGAAAAAAAATAGATTAGGCTTACATATGAGGCTGTCAAAGAAAATAGGCTAAAGGCTCAAAGGGGGTTATCTAGGATCATCTCCTAAACTCACACTCTTTATTTTGCTTTACATACATACCAGGCAAGTTCTAGCATCAGCCACAAACATAGAATATACTATCATCTCACACATACAAGGCACATGGTTGACTTTATTGGCAGCAGTATAGACTCTTGACCCAACGTATGAAGGAATTAAACCACACAATTATCAAAGTGAGTCACACTTAGAGCCTAAACATCTCAATAGTAATGATTTTATCACAGACTCTTGTCATAATACCATGCTGCCTATCAGAACAATTTTATGCAAAGTTTGTAAAAAAAAATTACCTTAAAAAAAATTAAAACAAACAAACATAACTAAGCAAAACACACATAAATAAGCAAATGCAGATAAGGAAGTATAGCATGCAAATACCAGCACCCCACACTTAGACGGGACACACTGCCCTCAGTGGAAAATAAATAAGAAGAACCTGGTTAGTCGGACTCCTCCTCTATGTCTGGGGTCATACCCCCTTCGTCGGAATCATCATTGGAGTCGTCGTCATCAGAATTCTCCGCCACGTTGGAGTCTGGCATTCTGCGATCATCATCGGTTGGCACATCGTCCTCAAGAAGTTCCTCAAAGTACACACCTACTCCACACATCGCCCTTGCATACTCATTCATTGGGTAGTCATAATCCAGTTGTTGGAGATCTACAGCAGTTGGAACACGACCTCCGCTCATCATTGTAAATCGAGTCATGCCATAAAGATGGCGAAAGAAACTCTCATCCCGAGCATGCCTTTCTGCAGTGGTAAGGTTGACGCCATGCGTGGTTTCAGCATCTTTAACCTTTGTAAGGTCAACCTTATTCGGGTTGTGAGGGAGTTTATGATCAGCAGGTTCCTCTTCGATGTCCTCCTTCCTCAATATTGCAGTCAACAGATTGCCAAAGCTGAAGTAGGACCTCTTGTGTATCCTAGCTTTATGCATTGTAGATCGAATAATTGCTCCAATGTTGATAGGGACATTCATCATTAATGCGTACACCAAGCACACTCTATCTCGTGTAATCTTCATGTACTGGGTCCCTGGAATCAAGCAAGAGTTGACTATTCGCAGCCATATCCTAGCTTCCCTATTCAAAGGAGCATATGGCAAGGTGTTGTGCCGACCGGTGTCTTTGTGTCTACTCCATCGTGCCATGGATCGTGGTCCACATAATGTGTGTCTAATAGCCCTGTACGGAGGTCTGTTATACAGCTCCTTGAATGGTGATGGGTCAACAGATGGCAAACCTAGAAAAGAGTTGAAGAACTCCGCATTTAGTTGCTGAATTTGGCCCCGAATCTTTACTTCAGTCCCTGTAGTTTTCGAAGACCAGTTGGCATAGAATTCTCATTTTAAATCGAGATTGCACTCTCCTATATCTCGGAAGATGAAATCAAGATGTAACGCCATTATCTTGGCCAACATACGAGGTTCTTTCTTTGCTAGGCTCTCCTTGTTTATCAACTCCACATGAACATATTTTTTCTCTTTATTGTTCCTATACCATTCCTTTCCTTCATCCTCGAGGACCTATTTTATTCCGAACATACGGCGAGGTATTTTCTGCGAGGAGGATTCTCCTTGCTCTTTTTGTCCTCTTTTCTTGCCTTTTTGTGAAGTGGTTGCTTTATCTTTGCCTTGTCTTGCTTTGGGTGCCATTGTACCTGAGATTAAAACAATAGTCATGTTAGCATCATCTCGGAAGATATAATCGACAAACAAACTATAGTGGTACCACCCCACACTTAATTTGTTGGTACAGACTAGTGAAGTGAAAGTTGGCGATTACTCAAACTTCATCGATATACGTTTTAGGCGCTATATTCCAACAATAAAATCAGTGCAGTCGTACTTCTTGTGACCTTGGCAATACTTTCATGTTTGATATGTCAAGACTTACTACATAGTGATTGAATCAAGGTATAGCATCTAGAAATAATCACAACCTCATATGTTGGTAGTCAACCATAATTCTTGTCTCGATGAACAAGTCATTCCAACATGTAAGATTTCTATTGACAAGATTATGCAATTTTCTTGACCATGTTAATTCCGCCAAAGTATGACAGTGCATCAAAATCAAATTCAAGTTGGAAACATGGTAAGATCATTCTTACGTATTCTTTCACTTACTTAGTTGTATCACAACACATCAACCATATTCAAATCACCAATACTACTTCAAGATTTAGTGATTCATAATATGCGTAGTAGTGTAGTACTTACGGAATATAAATGAAGAACAAAGAAGTACTTACTTGGTTGATGCCTTTGGATGATGTTCTTGTAAAGTTGAAAGAGCAAAAGGAAAATTTTTGAGAGGATTTGGAGAATATAGGCGGCGCTTATGCTAGGTTTGTAATGTGTTTTTGGTCAAAGACTAAGTCTCTTATTTATAGGAGAGGCTTGAGTCGGGTTTTGACCCATTTAAAATCGGATTTGGAGACAAGAAGTTACCATAGGCGGCGCCTAAAGCTTTGCCTATGCTTGGCATAGGCGGCGCCTTTTGCAAAGCATTGTTGAGCATAGGTGGCGCCTATGCCATGGCATTGTTAGGCATAGGCGGCGCCTTTTGTATAGCATATGAGATTCAGAGACAAAAGGCATTGGCATAGGCGGTGCCTATGCTATGGCATACTTGGGCATGGGCGGCGCCTATGCTATGGCACACTAGATTCCGAGAGCTTAGGCCATAGCATAGGCCTTGCCTTGTTCGTGGCCTAGTTTTACATAAGCAATGCCTAATCCATAGCCTTTTGCTTCTTCATTACTAACTTACCACCTTCAACATGCAATACGACCAAATCAAAATTTGGAACCAATCTCCTTATTTACGCCTCTTGTACCTACACTTGCTCTAAGACAACAAACACGATTAGAACGATGGTTTGCCTCCCATCAAGCGCCTTAGTTTTGGTCGTGGCACGACTCTTCTTATTGTATTTTTATTTATCAAAAGCAAACATGAAATAGAACGAAAGAAAGAAAAAAAAATGTAAAACGATGGGTTGCCTCCCATCTAGCGCTTGATTTATTGTCGCGGCACGACATAGTTACCTCGAGTACTTAGACTTCATCGAGATAAGTGATGGCCATATAATTTATTGAGTCAAGAGGACCGATATAAGGTTTTACTCGTTGGCCATTCACCTTGAAGACAACACCATTATTTTCTTTCAACTCAACTACTCCAGACGAGTAGACTTGGTTAACTTTGTACGGACCAGACCACTTGGACTTCAACTTACCTGGGAATAGCTTCAATCTGGAATTGAAGAGGAGTACCATATCATCCTTTTGAAAGTTTCGTTGAACAATCCGCTGATCATGATACTTTTTCATCCGCTCCTTGTATAGGTCTGATCTTTCATAAGCATGTAGATGGAATTCATCCATCTCGTTCAGCTGCTCCAATCTCAGATTCATTGCATCATCCCAATTCAAATTCAATCGCTTCAACGCCCATAATGCTTTATGCTCGAGCTCAATGGGTAAGTGACAAGCCTTCCCATAAACTAGTTGGTACGGGGACATGCTAATTGGCGTTTTGAATGCAGTCCTATAAGCCCATAGTGCATCATCTAGCTTCCGAGACCAATCTTTCCTATTAGCATTTACCGTTTTTGCAAGGATTTGCTTGATCTCTCGATTAGAAACCTCTACCTGCCCACTAGTTTGTGGGTGATAAGGTGTGGCTACCTTATGTTGCTTGACACCATATTTTGCCAACACGGATTTTAATAGCTTGTTGCAAAAGTGAGATCCTCCGTCGCTTATGATAGTACGTGGTACTCCAAAGCGGGAGAAGATATTCTTCTTCAAGAATGCTACAACACGCTTTCCCTCATTGTCGGCCAACGCTACTGCTTCAACCCATTTCAAAACATAATCTACAGCGACTAGGATGTATTTCATTCCGAACGAATTTATGAATGGACCCATGAAATCAATACCCCATACATCAAAGACCTCGACTTCAAGAATTTTTGACATGGGCATCTCATGGTGTTTTGAAATCGCACCTTGTCTCTGACATTGGTCTCATCTTCTCACAAATTCGTAGGCATCTCTAAATATCGACGACCAATAATATCCACTTTGCAATACCTTTCTTGCTGTCCGATTACCTGCGTGGTGTCGTCCAACTTGGGAAGTGTGACATGCTTCCAATATATTAGGCACCTCAACATGGGATATGCATCACCGGGTAACACCATCCGCGCATCGTTGAAACAAATATGGCTCATCCCAAAAGTAGTGTTTTACATCATGCATAAACTTTCTCTTTTGATGGAAAGATAAATTTATAGGTATGACATTACTTACCACAAAATTCGCAAAGTCGGCATACCATGGTAACTTTTCCATTATCGTGGCTAAAATCTCCTCGTCAGGGAATGCATCATCAATCTCAATTTCAGGCTGCGCCATATACTCGTTCTCAAGTCTAGATAGATGGTCAGCTACTTGGTTCTCGCAACCCCTTCTATCTTTTATCTCGAAATCAAATTCTTACAGCAACAATACCTATTGAATTAGCCTCGGCTTTGAGTCCTTCTTCGTCATTAGGTATCTCAGAGCTGCATGGTCTGTATGAACGATCACTTTGGTTCCCAACAAGTAAGCACGAAACTTCTCAAAAGCATACACAACCGCTAGGAGCTCTTGTTCTGTGACAGTATAGTTCTTTTGGGCTTTGTTCAGGACCTTGCTCGCATAATAGATAGGATGGAATAACTTTTTCCTTCTCTGGCCAAGTACAACGCCCAAAGCTACCCCACTGGCGTCACACATGACTTCAAATGGTAGGGACCAATCAGGAGCTACCATGATAGGAGCTTCAATTAGCTTCCCTTTGAGGCATTCGAATGCCTTCAAACAATCTTCATTGAAGTCAAACTTTGCATCTTTCTCCAGAAGTTTGCATAACGGACTAGCCACTTTGGAGAAGTCTTTGATGAACCGCCGATAGAAACCTACGTGCCCGAGGAAACTACGAACTCCCTTTACAAAAATTGGAGGTGGTAGCTTCTCAATGACTTTAATTTTATCTCGATCAACCTCAATTCCTTTTTTCGGAGATTTTGTGCCCAAGAACGATGCATTCCTTAACCATAAAGTGGCACTTCTCCCCTATTCAGCACTAGGTTGAATTCTATATATCTTTGCAATGCCATACTCAGGTTTACCAAACACGATTCAAACAACTCGCCCACAACTGAAAAATCGTCCATGAATACCTCCAAAGTATCTTCAAGCATATCAGAAAAGATGGACATCATACAATGCTGAAAGGTGGCTGGTGCGTTACATAGCCTAAATGGCATACATTTAAAGGCAAATGTACCATATGGGCATGTGAACGTTGTCTTCTCTTGGTCTTCGAGGGCAATACAAATCTGATTATAGCCAGAATAACCGTCTAAGAAACAAAACCAGCCTTTTCCCGCTAATCGATCAAGCATTTGATCAATGAATGGCATTGAAAAGTGATCTTTGAGCGTCCATGAATTCAGCTTTCGGTAGTCCATTCATATTCTCCATCCGGTGATGGGTCTGAGTGGAATAAGCTTATTCTTCTCATTCGCTACTACCGTCATGCCTCCTTTCTTGGGAACACATTGTACCGGGCTTACCTATGTACTGTCAGAGATTGGATACACTACCTCCGCATCTAACCACTTAATAATTTCTTTCTTCACCACTTCTTGCATAGGTGGATTTAGACGCCTTTGATGCTCAATAGTGGGTGTGCAATTTTTATCAAGCTGAATCTTATGTGTACAAATCCCAGGTGGAATACCAATAATATCAGCGATGGTCCAACCAATGGCTCTTATATACTTCCGTAGAATAGCAATGAGAGCTGCAACTTGCTGCTCACCCAAATCTGTCGCCACAATGACTGGAAGTGTGTTTCCGCTTCCTAAGAATGCATACTTTAAATGGCTAGGCAGCTCTTTCAATTCTAACATGGGTGGCTCTTCAATAGATGGTTTAGCTGGTGGTGTGGGTCGATTTTTGAGATCAAGGTCCAGCTTTTTGGGAGCATGAGGATATGATCCAAATCCTATTAGAGCATCAATAGTCTCTTCATAATTTTCAGCATCCTGATGCTCAACATTCATGAGCACAACCGCCAATGGGTCATCAATAATTTGCTCCTCTTCAAGTAATTCTTTCTCATCATCAAAGTAAACATCAGCCACCGAGAATATGCTCAGCTCTTTGGGTTGCTTCATTGATTTACACACATCAAAGCGAACTACTTCGTTATTTATCCGAAATAAAAGCTCATTAGCTCTTAAATCAATAAGCACACTTCCTGTTGCAAGGAAAGGGCGCCCCAAGATTATGGGAACTTCTGAATCTGCCTCACAATCCAAAATAACGAAGTCTGCCGGAAAGATGAATGAAGAAACCTTTACCAATACATCACATAGAATACCAACAGGTCGTTTTACCGACCTATCCGCCATTATGAGCCTCATATTGGTTGGAGTAGGATCACCCAACCCTAATTTTTTGTAAATAGATAATGGCATCAAATTGATGCTGGCTCCTAAATTGCATAATACCTTGGAAAAATTTAAAGAACCAACTATGCATGGAATAGTGAAAGCACCGGGGTCGTCCTTCTTCTGAACTAGTGATCGGGTAGCAATTGCACTGCAATGATGCACAGTATCTTTCAACTCATAGCTTGCTGCCCGCTTCTTTGTCAAAAGATCTTTCATAAATTTTGCATACCCAGGCATTTGTTTTAGTGCCTCCACCAATGGAACATTTATGGTCAGCTGCTTTAACATCGTCATGAATTTGTTGAACCTTGTATCATCCGCAATCTTCTTCAATCTTTGAGGAAAAGGTGGTGGTGGAAGTGGGATTGTTTTCTCCACAGCTTTCTTCTCCTCTTGCTTCCGTATTTCAGTCTTTTCAGGCTGCAATATACTTGGTGTGACATCATGGACGTCGTGGTTGGCTTCTACTGCGTTTTCTCCATTAGCCTTATCATCGTTGTCCGCTACATCGTCGACCACTTGCTTGCCTTTGGATGAAGTTTCCAGCACCTTACCACTTCAAGTAGTAATAGCCATGCATGATCCATCATTCCTTGGATTTTGCACGGTGTCGCTAGGTAAGGTGCCAACCTTTCTTTGATTGAGTACTGCCGAAAGTTGGCTCAATTGCTGCTCTATTTGTTTTATTGAAGTGGAATGTGAGTCAACCAATTGCTTCATTGAGGATAAATCATTTATTACCTTAGTTACTCCCGCGCTGGTTGCCTCTACTCCTTTTAACAGTTTAGCCATAATGTCTTCCATATTTTCAGAACTAGATGCAGTGGCATCACGTCTCCCTAGGGGAACATACAAACCACTCTTGTCATTCTTGTTCTTCCAACTACCTTGGTCCTTGTTTCCAGATTTATCATAATAGTTCCGACCTTGGTTTCCTTGGGCATTGCCTCGAAAACCCCCCTGATTGTTTAAGTAGTTGGCCTCTTCTTCCGAATCAGATTCGTCTCTTTCTTTTGACGCAACAGCTTTGACTTTTTTGGTCTTCCCTGATAAGAGATACTTTGTAAGAAGATCCACTTGTGTTTTCATGTGCGCCATATCTTGATCGCGTTCTTCTTCTCTTCTCCTTTGGTCTGCAGTCATGCCAATAGATAAAGTGGGGCTTGCTACCTCAGATTCCCTACTATGCCAAGCTCTACTTTGCTTTTTCATTCGGTCTAGCATATTGCTTGCCTGACCAAAGGTGAGGTCCATAAAAGATCCTCCATCCGCATTATCCACCACTGGTTTAGTTATTGAATTCAAGGATCTGTATAGTATCTCCATTAGGTGAACATTGGTCATATGGTGGTTTGGGCAACGCATTAGCTTCGTCTTGAACCTCTCCCATGTTTCATGAAGAGCTTCGGTTGGAAGCTGTCGAAAGTTGCTGATTTCATCTCTCAATTGTGCTCTTTTGGATGGCGGAAAGAATCTTTCTAGGAAAGCGCCTTTCAACTGCCTCCAATTAGTGATAGAATCAGGAGTCAGCCTGTTCAACCATAGAGTTACCTCCCCAGATAGAGACAATGGAAATAGGCGATTATTCGGATCATCGCCTGCTAGTCCACCGAATAATCCCTTGAGTTGTAATAACTGAATCATGGTGCTTGTGATTTTGAAATTGGCTCCGGGTGCCAATGGTGGAGGAATAATGGCTCCTGTGGCTCCGGCTCCATCAAGATCATCATCATCATCATCGAAAGCTAGTTGTACAGGTTGGCGTTCATTCCTAAACCTAGCTTGACGATCTCTTCTGTTAGCAGGTGTTGCTATCTCAGCATCACGCCCTGGGTTTAGTAACTCGTCATCACCTAGGTCCTCATCGTCAGGATTTGTCGCTCGCCCAGGGTTATCAATATTCTGTTGATGCACTTGAGCGGCTGCTACAGCAGCTAGTCTCGCCTGTTCCTGTTGAGCAGCCATCCTTTCAATTTCGTGTTATGCCTCCATTCTGCCAATACGTTGTGGTTCAGGATTGATAGGTAATAACGGTTGACCAGAACTTCGAGTATGGGGCATGCACTGAATAAAAACTTGCAGAAAACAAAAACAAAAACTAAAAGTAAAAGTACGAGAATCTTTGACCAAAGGGTCTAGTAATTATCACAAACTTAGTTGACAACCGTATTCCCCGGCAATGGCGCCAATTTTTGATAACGCTCAATCTACAGCTCTTGTAAGAGTGTAAAACGGTCGTTGTCAAATATATAACCCAACTGGGTTGGGTATCGATCCTACAGGGAATAGCCGGTCAATAAGTAAGCAAAGATTATTAGACTTTTGGTGAAAGTCTCGTAAAAAGGGGGGATTGTATCGTGTAACCAAAATAATAGAGTAAAAACGGAAATTAGCAAAGTAAGAAGAAAGAATGTTTGGTACGATGTTAACCAATGAGAATCGAGAGTTGGGGTTATATCCACCTTATGAGTTATACGTCTCTATTGGCTATGAGTTATGCAAAATTCAGACATGCATGTGCTTATAGAGAATTGTATTCTATGGTAAATCCAAGCGTCTTTCGACCTAACAAAGACTATTTCAATTTAACTCTTTCGAGCTTAAAGCGTATCTAACGGTACAAATTCTTCAAGAGGTTAATCCAGTTACGGCACTAACTTTTTAATAGGGGTTGGTGCCCTATTACCTTGACATTATCTCTTTTTCAGACATATAACTTTTCTTTCGAACAAGTTAATGCTATACTGGCGTATTCTATGCGTTTGCAACCACAAGAATTTGCATTAAGATGAAGAGAATAATGATATAAGCAACATACGTGTCGCGAATTCACAAACTCATAGCAATAGATAGTATCTCATATGGCTTCCATAACCCCAACAGAGAAGTTTAGCTACTCATGAGTGCGATGGAACTCACAATAGACATTATTATTATACCACAATAAAGATATCACGTGTAGTATGGTGTGGTATGGCTTTAGGTGTGAACTCCCTTTCAAAGTAGCGCTTCTATTGTTGTGGAATTTAAGAATTGAATAGATGAATAGAAGAAGAATAAAAAGTAGAATTAATGGAAGAATTAGAAGTAGTAGTGAATGATAAAAATCTCTAGCAAAATAGGATATTTATAACACCCATATCCTATTCCTACTAAGCTAATGCATTACTTAACCCAATCCTACTAGGTTACTGCATCATTATCCTAATCATAATAAGTTACTGCTAGTCCCCAAAGTCTTTAGAATTGCTGTTTTTGCCCGGGACAGATTTTCCATGCGTCACTTTTGGTCCTTGGCGTCCAAGCTTTTCCTTCCTTCTTTCGTGAAGCTTCCTTTGGCGTCAAGTTATCCATAAAATGCTGAAATCTGCATCATTTATACCTGAAAACTTGCTAATCACGTTTGTTAGCTCAATTACAGGAAAAAGGACTAAAAGTGCATGAATTATATATTTTGTCCTCAAAACTTAGCTAAAATATGGGTAAAATATAGTACTTTAGGCGTGTAAATTCGCCTATCATCAAAAGTCAGGGTGACACAATACCTAAAGATGTAGAGAAGGATTTATGGAATGAAACTGTGGGTCCTCCAGTTAGAGGTCAAAAATATGGATACCACAGAAAATGTTTTAGCGAGAATGTTAGGTCTTCGTCCGGCCCTACATCCTTTCCCTAATCAGTTGATAGAGAAACCGTTGAATCACTAAAAAATATAGTTTCTAAACTCACTGAAGAGCTTTCTCCATAGAGAGAGATGGCAAAGAATAAGTAGGAGGAATTAACATCACAAATCAGCATGTTGCAGCAGCAGTTTAGTTTTTTTAATCGATCTGCAGGGATTCTTCCTCCTTGTCCTGGTGATGCAGTTCAGGCTGCAAAAGGTCTAGGCCCACTGAATTATATCACCATAGATGCGGAATTAGATCCTATGTGTGCGGATGAGGATGCGGATGACGAAGAGGATGATGAGTGGTAGTTTTTAGACTTTTGTATGTGTTATAGTATGGATTTGGAGATGAGTTGTAGGTTTTACACTTTTGTAAGTTTTGTATCTTTTTAGACTTGTATTGTATGCTGGTTGTTTTAATGGAATGTAGCATATATATTGTATGCTCGTTTGTTTGGCTAGTTGATGGAATGTAGAATATATCAGTTGTTATTTAAAAAAAAAAATTACCAAAAAAACTGACCACTCATGGTCGGTTTTATTAAAATTACCAGAAAAACCGACCACATGTGGTGGGTTTTCTGGAAATCTTTTTTAAAAACTGACCACATGTGGTCAGTTTTTGTAAAAAATTTCTAGAAAATCCACCACATGTGGTCGGTTTTTTTGGTAATTTTAATAAAAGCGACCATGAGTGGCCAGTTTTGTTTTTAAATTAATTAATTAATTTTAATAAAACCGACCACATGTGGTTGGTTTTATAAAAATTAATTAATTAATTTAAATAAAAATACCGACCACAGGTGGTCAGTTTTATTAAAATTGATTAATTAATTTAAATAAAAAACTGACCACTTATGTTCGGTTTTATTAAAATTAATTAATTAATTTAAAATTAAAATCAACCACTTGTGGTTGGTTTATTTTGAATTTTTTTAATTTTTTTCTTTTTAAAAGATAATATTGAATTATATATATATATATATATATATATATATATATATAAAATCAATCACATGTGGTCGGTTTTAAAAAAGCTATCACGGTTTTTACCGACCACGCATTTTGGTCGATTTTGTGGTTGAAAATGCACGAAAACCGACCATATGCAGTCAGTTTTCCTATTTTTTTAGTAGTGTGTGTAGAACTTTCTTTCTTGTGAGGATTGACATGTGAGGTCAGTTTTGTGCACATTATCCTATTTTGAATGAATGAATGAGACATATTGGTGATAAAATGCACTAATACCCACTTTGTGAAGGAATATAGTTGACAAGATCAAATGATGTGTATTGGAGTGTAAACTGATCAAAAGGGAGCAAGAAAAATGCATCTGAAGACTTGGAGCAGAAATGCCTCAGGTACTGCAGTCGCAGTCTGTTGAACGCGATCGTAGTAGTTAAGTAAAAGTCATTCAACCGCGATCACAAAAGTTAACCACAGTCGCATAACTGTGGTCACAGCTAGACCCGTGGCTTAGAGGAAGAAATCATCATAAGGGAAAAACTGGAAATGCACGTGGCTGGTCCTAATTTTGACAAAAAGACTCAAACCCTAGCATCATGTATCATATTCCACCTTCCTCAATTTTTAGGTTTAGCTCTTAAGTTTATAGCCTCCATTTTCGGAGAAGAAAATATTTTTATAATTTTTGGTTGAAGAATACTTGGAGACTTTCTAAGTGTAAGATTAACCCACTTCCATTATTTATTTATGGGAGTGCCAAGTTTGAAGTAACATTAACTTAACCTTCAATACATAACTTTAATGGAGATTATGGGTATAACTATGCTTATTTATCTTATGTATAGCTAGATCTCCCTCTTCGGGTTATGTGTGAATAGGGGTTAAAGTGTTTGTGGGTTGCTATTGATTAGGTTCTATTTAGTAGTTCATGTTTATGGGTTTTATCATTGCTATACTAACTTGGTTGGGGTTTGATGGGTGAAAGCCCCAAATACCCATGTGGGTATGATAAGTGAAAGCTCCATGCTCTAGAAAACCTAAAGCCATCTTCGGAAGAAGGGTTTTGGGTGAAGTTTAGGAATCCATATTATCCTTGAAGGAGGGATGTAGAGACCAAAACAATGATAGACAATTGTGAGTGTAGTTTGCTAAATTTTCACTATCTTAGACATAAGGGTAGATGTGAGCTTGACTATACCATGGGTATTATCCTAGAAATAGGGATGCCTAGATTAAAGTGTTGGTTACCGATTGTTGAACACATCTATTAGGTATTTGAAAGAATCAATGGGAGAAAGTTTGGTGTTTTGTTGAAAGACTAGCATCAAAATCCATAACCAAACCTACCCATATTTGACTTACTAAATTGATGTTGATTGCTAACACCCACATATCACTCCCTTAGTAGTGCATAATCCCAAGATTCATGCATAACTGTTAAAACTTTAATTATTCATAGCCCCAAATTTATACTAGAAAAACCGTAAAAAGAAACATTAGTGTAGATACCTATCTCCCTTATTTTTACCTTCTTGTAACATTGGTTTGGATTTAACTTGTATCTATTATTTCAAAATAACTTGATTGCAGTCACATTGTTCCTTGTGGATTTGAGCCCGACTCCAAAGTTGGGTAAATATATTAATGACGACCATTTTTCACTTTATTTGATGTGTAAATTGAGTGTTATTATCTACGCATAATAACAAATATCCACAAAAGATCTACCACCTGCAACTAGCTTTGAGAGGCCATGCGATGAGAAAGTCTTAGCCCTCTGACAGAACATAAAATTTTCTCATACTTGATAGGTAAGATCATAGTAGCATATCGAGCCAACTAGTGGAAACTCATCTCATACTCAACAACTTTCATAGACCCCTGGTCTAAGCTTGTAAGATCATACCTTTAATTCTCACACAGGCTGTGAGGCATATACTTCTCCAAGAAAGACTCATAGAACTAATTCCATATCCTAGGGGATATTTAAAAGGCATGGAATCCATATAACCTCTCTACTATTTCCTGATTTCCCGATCAAATTAAAAAGTGGTGTAGTCCATACCATGAAACTGTACTAGGCCTAAATTATAAAGTATCTCCTCACAACTAGTTAGAACTTAAACGAATCCTTATCTAGGACCCTAAAAAATCTAGGAGTTAATCATAGAGATTGGACCAACATCTTTTTCTTCTTAGTGGTCATAATTGGTTGATAACTGTTGGTTGTGGAATACCAGTGCTGGAGGAACCTCAACCCTGCTAGCCATTGTAATACCCCATATTTCCCTAGCCTAGATTAACCCTCAGTACATTATTTATCCTAAATAAAAGTTTTGGACTACTCAATAATTTTTAGATTTTAGCTGCCATTGTGTAGGAAATTCAATTAGCTTTCCAACGATATAAAATTTACCTAAATCCGACAACCAGGTAAGAAGTTATGGTGATAATAAGTTCCAGTCATTAAACATCGTCATTTAGGCCAGTAACAGGTCGTGAAGTTTGTCAAAATAGCAAGTGTCAATTTCTAGTGTTGCTCCGCGATATTGGCGCATCGCGCCATTACCCCAGTTCATAATTGTCCTTTTCCAATGTTCCAACGCGATACCACCATGTCGCGGTACACTTTCAGTTTACAAATAAAGTGGCAACGCGATACCACCGTGTCACACCATCATGCAATTTCCCAGTTGTCATTTTCCAATTACACTGCGCACGTCGTGCTAGGGGTCCAGATCGAGAAAATTTCATTAAAAATTAAAGTTTTGCCTATGGTTAAAACAGTCTTTTCCCATGATTTTATTCTGCCCAGATGTGGGATTTAAGCCTTAAAAACGTGTTAAACCCTTCATTATTCACTTTTTCTCAAAATTAAAAGATAATTTTCTCTCAAGAAAACAAACCCTATCTCTCAAGAATCAAGGTCAATCCCAAGAATTTCTCCAAGAACTCATCAAATTAAGGTATGTTAGATGTTCATCCATGGATCCTTATCTTCCATGGAGCCCAAGAATTCTTTTCAAAATACAAGATTTATGATTTTCATATTTGAATTAGATTGAATTCATGTTCATGATGTTGTTTGAGTTTTAATCCATGATTTAGATTACAAGTTCCAGAATTGACTCTAGTATGTGTTGAATTACATGATATTCATGATAAACCCTTCAATTAGCAAGTTGATTGTTGTAACCATGTTAACCCTAATTATTTATGATTTAATGAACCAAGTATGCTTCCTATGTGTTTGAAAACATATCCATGAGAATGAAATAATGCCATTATAGCATGCTAACATGTATTCCCCATCCATGTACAAGTTAATGCATTACAAGTGTTTGATGAAATATCCCTATTAATGAATTATGACCAAGTGAACATTATTATGTTATTCAAGATGATACTTTGCTTTACTTTTCATGCTATCGAGTCTTGGGAGTATTTAATACCCAACAATCAAGTTATTACTTAGAGCAAGTGGCAATTATAAAATAGTATTAGTTATGTTACGATAAGTAGTACTCTCAGTCTGTTACAGAACTCAGTAGAATTAAGTCAGTTATAGAACTTAGGAAAACTCAATAATCTCAGTATCAATCTATTTCAGTCCAGTATAATAGTTCAGTGTCTTTTAGTTGGGAGTAGGATTCAGCATCGAGTAAACCCAAGGATAGGGACTCACCTACCAGCAGAGGGTGTGATCCTTAGAAGCAATCCTTGCATTCCAGAACTACGTAGCCAGCGTAAGTTGAGACATCAAACCTGCCAGTTGAGGGTTGATGTGATGCTCTACCTGCCAGTAGAGGGTACCACCATTCTTGATTAAGGGAACCTACCAATTAAGGGGTACTCTTTATCTTGTGTTTACCCATGGCATGGTACTAACATCCTTCAAATTGGGGTTACAGATTAGACCCCAACTCAGTTATCTTCTCTCATTTGAGGCATGTCGGTTAGATGATTACCTTCCACAATTTCAGTTTCAGTCTCAGTCTTCAGAATATAATTCAGTTCTATAGAATCAAGATTATCAGATATAATCACTCAGTTATCAGTAATTTAGATTATCAGTGATCTCAGATTATCAGTATTTTCAGTTATCAGTTATCAGCTTCAGTTCTAGTATACCGAGTTATAGTATACACAGTATGTCCAGTAGTTACAAATCCTCATGTATGCTATCCAGCTTTCCATTTCATTTAGTTAGTTATTTTTCATGTATATAAACCCATGCATTCAGCCTTACCTCATTTAGCATATCAGTACATTCCCACGTACTGACTGTATACCCATTTCTTACACTATGATGTTTTATATCATAGGTTCGGATGCTCAGGTTCCTAACTGTGCTTAGCCAGATTCAACCAGCAGTAGCAGACTTAGCAGTGAGTCCTCATCTATCAAGGATATGCTTTTATTTTAGTACATTAGCCTAGCAGTATTTTAGTAGATAGAGTTAGTTGGGGGAGTATCCCATCAACTCCACTTTCAGACAGTTTCAGTTAGAGGCTTTTCAATCTAGATTTTTAGACAGTATTTTAGATTCAGATATTATTATTCATTTTTAGTATTTTAGATGTTTTTAACCTTATGGAATCTTAGCCCATTATTCCATAATTATTATAGTATTATTATTCAGTGCTCACAGCAAGTTCCATCTCATGGGTTAGCTTGTAGTCCCTTAAGATTGTAAGCACCGTGTAATGACTAGAGGGTAGTCTTGGGTCGTTACAAACTTAGTTTCAGAGCCTAAGGTTCAACAGTGTCCTAGGGAGTATTAAAAGTTACATCGTATAGAGTCTTGTGCATGGGTGTGTAGCGCGCCACACTTATGGACAGGAGGCTATGAGATGTTTTAGGAAAAGTTTCCCTTCGTTTAGAATTTATGTCATGCAAGTGAGCATGGGCTCAAGTTAATCTCTCAGTCTAATCCGCTTCTTCCTTTCATTTACAGAACATGCGTCCCAAAAGGACTAATAAAAGAAGAACCGAAAACCATTCAACCCCTCAGCCCATTTAGGCAGATCCCCTGGAAAAAAATGTCTCTTACGTAAAATTTAGAGCTGTATTCACTACTCTAGCCAATTCAGTCGTAGCTCAGAATGAATGGCCAGCTGTTGTTCCAACCAATCCAGTGGCTAATACTGCTGCAACCAGAATTTGAGACTTCACTCGGATGAATCCTCCTTCCTTTACGAGTTCTAAGTCAGAAGAGGATCCACATAAGTTCCTCGATCAGGTTTAGAAAGTCACAAATATCATGGGAGTAACTTCTAATGAGAGTGCTGAGTTAGCCACCTATCAGCTACAAGATATAGCCCATACGTGGTTTAAGAAGTAGAAGGTAGACATGGGCATAGATACAGAGCCCATAGAGTGGGAAGAGTTTGTTACTACCTTTCAAGATATATTATTTCCCTTAGAGCTAAGAGAAGCCAAAGTATTAGAGTTCATTAATCTCAGACAAGGTAGTATGAGTGTAAAAGAGTATTCTCTCAAGTTTACTCAGTTAGCCAAGTATGCTTCCCATGTTTTAGCAGACAATATTTCCAGAATGAGCAAGTTGGTATCTGGGGTGACAGATAGTATGGTTAAGGAGTGCAAAACAACAATGTTGATTAAGGAGATGGACATATCTAGGTTAATAGTCTATGCTCAACAGATTGAAGAGTAGAAACTTAAGAAGAAGGATAGAGAGAATAAGAGGGCTAGAATAGGTAGCTTTAATTTTAATTAGCCTAAGTCAGATAGGGGTAACTATTCCTAGTTTCATTTAAAGTCTTCAGTCCCAGCTCCATCCTCAGCCAGTGTACCGATGGACCAAGATAGCATAAACAATGGTCGTACTAATCCATTTTGCGGAGAGTGGTAAGAATCGTAAGGGTGTGTGCAGAGTTGGCAGTGATGTTTATTTCGAGTGTGGCAAGCTAGGCCACAAAGTCAGAGATTGTCCTCAGTCAAGTTCTCAGGGTCTGTATAGTCGTCCTTCAGCTCAGTCAGGTGTGTCGCTTCCAGTGCCACTAGTGGGCAACGCCTAAACAAATTTTATGGACTTCAATCCCAACAGCATCAAGAAAGTCCTCCTAATATGGTCACTGGTAAGTTACAAATCTCCCACTTATATGTTTATACCTTATTAGATCCATAAGCTTCTCTATCTTCTATAGTTTCTTACGTAGCAGTCCATACCAAGTTTAAACCATAACAAAGTTGTAGGGTTATTGATTTAGTGACCTACAGACATAGAATGATGACTTTAAGCTAAGAGAGAGATGGTAGTATAGTACATGGTAGAAGACCATGCATGTTTATAGTTCCTAGTATAAGGACATCTAATTCACTCTGTAGTGCGAATCGGGTTCCATAAGTCAAGAAATTCCAAACTCACGTCATGAAGTTTGTGATACACGTATTCATGTTTCCCAGTATGCTCAGTTCCCATGACTCATGTTACACTCTAAATAGTCCGTGAAGTTCAGTTTATGCCATGTGTTCCTCAGGCCTCAGTAGTGTGTCAAAGTTATTCAGTTATCCTTCAGTTAGATGGTGTCTCGTACATCATCATAGTCTTCCTTAAACCTACTCAGTCAATATTCAGTATTATTACAAATTTGTTATCAGTTACCATCTCATATCATCCTCATATTAGCCATGTATTTTCTAAATCAATTTTATCCATGTAATCATGCATCAGATATGTATATTCAGTATGTAAGTTCAGTCTATCAGATCAGTCACATAATCATGCTTTAGTTATGCATGTCTAGTTCTATACTTAAACTCAGTCTGTCCATAATCTTTCAGCTTAACTAGCCACATTCAAGGATAAATATTCCTAAGAGGAAGATATTATAATACTCCATATTTCTCTAGCCTAGATTAACCCTTAGTACATGGGTTATCCTAAATAAAATTTTTGGAAAAGTCAGTAATTTTCAAATTTGAGTCTGCCTTATGTAGAAAATTCAATTAGCTTTCCAATGATATAAAATTGGCCTAAATCCAACAACCGGGTAACAAGTTATGGAAATTGTAAGTTTCAGTCATTAAACGTCATCATTCAGGCCAGTAGCACACTGTGGAGCGTGTCAATTTCCAGTGTTGCTTTGCGATATTGGCGCATGCGCCATAGACCCAATTCACAATTGTCTTTTCCAGTGTTCCGATGTGATACCACGGTGTCGTGGTACACTTCCAGTTCACTAACAAAGTAGCAACGCGATACCACTACACGCGCCACTATGCAATTTCCCAGTTGTCATTATCTAGTGACACGGTGTGATAACGCCGCGTCGTGCAAGGGGTCAGATT
This sequence comes from Capsicum baccatum var. pendulum, assembly GCA_030864225.1. Classification (NCBI taxonomy): domain Eukaryota; kingdom Viridiplantae; phylum Streptophyta; class Magnoliopsida; order Solanales; family Solanaceae; genus Capsicum; species Capsicum baccatum. The sequence continues at coordinate 135,822,169 of CM061560.1, forward strand.
GGGAAAAATTCATCAAATATTAAAGTTGCGCCCAGGGTTAAAACAGTTTTTTCTCATGATTTTATTCCGTCCAGATGTGGGATTTAAGCCTTAAAAATGTGTAAAACCCTTCATTATTCACTTTTCCACAAAATCAAAAGATAATTCTCTCTCAAGAAAACAAACCCTAGCTCTCAAGAATCAAGGTCAATCCTAAGAATTTCTCCAAGAACTGATCAAATTAAGGTATGTTAGATGTTCATCCATAGATCGTTATCTTCCATGGAGCCCAAGAATTCTTTTTAAAATACAAGATTTATGATTTATGATTTTCATGTTTGAATTAGATTGAATTTATGTTCATGATGTTATTTGAGTTTTAATCCATAATTTAGGTTACAATTTCGAAGAAATGACTCTAGTATGTGTTGAATTAGATGATATTCATTATAAACCCTTCAATTAGAAAGTTCATTGTTGTCACCATGTTAACCCTAAGTGTTTATAATTTAATGAACCAAGTATGCTTCTTATGTGTTTGATAAATTATCTATGAGAATGAAATAATGTCATTATAGCATGCTAACATGTATTCCCCATCCATGTACAAGTTAATGCATTATAAGTGTTTGATGAAATGTCCCTATGAATGAATTATGACCAAGTGAACATTGTTATATTATTCAAGATGATGCTTTGCTTTACTTCTCATTCTATCGAGTCCTGGGGGTATTTAATACCCGACAATCTAGCTATTACTTAGAGCCAGTGTCAGTTACAAAATAGTATCAGTCATGTCATGATCAGTAGTACTATCAGTCCATTACAGAACTTAGTGGAATTCAGTCAGTTACAGATCTTAGGAAAACTCAGTAATCTTAGTATCAGTCCAGTATAATAGTTCAATATTTTTCAGTTGGGAGTAGGATTTGGCACTGAGTGAACCTAAGGATGGGGGGCGCACCTGCTAGCAGAGGGTGTGATCCTTAGAATCAATCCTTGCATTCCATAACTACATAGCTAGCATAGGTTGAGACATCAAACCTGCCAGTTGAGGGTTGATGAGGTGCTCTACTTGCCTATAGAGGGTACTACCGTTCTTGATTAAGGTAACATGCCAGTAAAGGGTTACTCTTCAGCTTGTTTTTACCCGTGGCATGGTACTGAAACCCTTCTAATTGGGGTTGCAGATTGGACCCCAGCTCAGTGATCTTCTCTCATTTGGGGCATGTCAGTTAGATGATTATCTCCCATAATTTCAGTTTTAGTCTCAGTCTTCAGAATTAAACTCAGTTCAGTTCTATAGTATCAGGACTGTCAGATATAGTCACTCAGTTATCAGTAATTTAGATTATTAGTGATATTAGATTATCAGTATTTTTAGTTATTAGTTATCAAATTCAGTTCCAGTATACTCAGTTATAGTATGCACAGTATGTCCAGTAGTTACAGATCCTCCATGTATGCTATCCAGCTCTTGTATATCATTCAGTTAGTTATTGTTCATGCATATGAACCCATGCATTCAGCCTTACCTCATTTAGAATACTAGTACATTCCCACGTACTGATCACATACACATTTCTTGCGCTATGATATTTCATATCATAGGTTCGGACGGTCAGGTTCCTGACCATGCTTATCCAAATTCAGCCAGCAGTAATAGACTTAGCAGTGAGTCCTCATCTATCGAGGATATGATTTTATTTTAGTACTTTATCTTAGAAGTATTTTAGTAGATGGAGTTAGTTGGGGGAGTGTCCCATCAACTCTACTTTCAGACAGTTTCAGTTAGAGCCTTTTCAGACTAGATTTTTAGATAGTATTTCAGATTCAGATGTTATAATTCATTTTCAGTATTTTAGATCTTTTGAACCTTATGGTATTTCAACCCATTATTTTGCATGTTATTATAGTATTATCATTTAGTGCTCATAGTAGGTACCAGCTCATGGGTTAGCTTGTGGTCCCTCGGGATTGTAAGTATCGTGTAACGACTAGGGGTAGTCACGGGTCGTTACAACCATAGACTACAGGTTGTATTTTAGAATTAATACCACTCTGGTTGCTAATTGAGTACCATCAAATGGTGAACCTCCTACCAATACCAATAGCTAAAGTAAGTTATCTCTAAGAACAGAGGAAGATATAAACATTAGTACGACCTAGGGTGTATCCTGTCTTACTAGTAACTAGGGTGGCTGAACCTCTTGAGATACCTTTAGCTTAGGAGAAATAGCAGGATTTAGTGAAGGCTCTCTTTCCTAACTCCTAATAGGTGTTGCAACTCTAGCTCGGCCTCTCGATCTCTAGGTCGACCACGACCTCTAATATGTGTCCTCGAAGAAGGTTCGAGGACTCCATCCCTAGTCATCGTAGATCGTATACTATCCATCAGCAAATGAGTGAAACAAATAAGAACTCAAAAACCAACACAAAATCAACGTATAAAATGAACAAGAAAAGTGAGTTTTCCTAAGAATATCTATAGCCTCGCAAAGATAGGATATGGACATCTGATAAAAGATGGAATACGCGAAATAGAAATCCTAACACTAAAATGAGAAATTAATGATAAAAGGATAGAAAGGTAGAGACACGAATGGAAATCAAGGCAACCAATACTATATTAAATTAAAGAACTCCTTAATATTCAAGACAAATATCTGAACCTCAAAAGCAAGACACAAGAGTAAACTAATAGGCAACTATGATTATACTACAATAAAGACCTCCTATTAAGAACACAAAACTAGAACCTATACTATTGAGAAACCCTCAAGAGAAATGATATCCTTAAGAAAGAAATCCCATAAATATTTTCTAGAAACTATGGCCTTAGCTTCAACTCTCTCAAGAGTTTCACTCATCAATTTATCATATCAAAATAGTCTATCTAAAATGAGCTATTCTCCCTTATTTATAACCTACACTAATAATTACAAAAATATCCTTAATGAAATAAAGTCCTTCTAAGCATGAGGATTGATGACAAGGATAGTCATTTTGCATCTATAGCCTTTTTCTCTCTTTATGCCTTTGTTCCTTGTAATTCCACTTTAGCATATTCTCGAGCTTAAATTATTCAATCCATGATATTTAAGAAACACGACTTGCATCATTCTCTCTTTATTGAAAAGAATTCATCTTTGAATCCAAACCTTGAAGCTCACATGAAAGATCTTTATTACCGTGGGATAAAAACCTCTAAATATTTGAATTTCCTTCCAACTTCTTTTGTCATGCCTTAACTACCATTGGGGCGGATAGGTACATGTAGCAGTAATGGCCTGAGAGCACCAACTTGTACCCTTGTACTTTCATTCATGTAACTATAACATTCAAAGGTCCTACTAAGTATGGTTATGATGTATTGATGAAACAAACCACGCAACCAAACCCAAACCTACATATGTATGACTTGGTCGTTGGGGCCATAACGTTAAGAGAACACAATGCTAGCTTAAATTTACATTGGTCTTCAAGGCCTCTAAATGACACATGGACTTAGTTAAGGTAGGGACAAACCACCGCCTAACTTATAACTACTGTACAATACCAAAATATATATAACAGACTCAGAAAACCTCGAATCAACTTAGAGCTCACCAATAGCTGCTGGATGTCCTATACTCCTACTGGGGTGGTCTACTAGCTAGAGTACCTGTATTTGTGGTATCAAACACAATGTACCCCCATAAGGGATGTCAATACATAAAACGTATTGAGTATGTATGACATAAAGAGACTATAAATAAGACAAGAGATCAACGATATCAGATCTCAATATATAACTATATAGATAAAGATAGAAGACCAACTTTTCTTGTACTTGTGGGATCATAAACATTACATTATTTACTTTGATTTATTCTTCTTTACTTTATAAAATTATAAAGAGTGATACAAATGACTAACTAATCAGTGGTAAAAGAGGATGAACCATGCTAGGCTTTTTAACCCTTGGGATACGGTCCTCATAAATACAGAAATCAGGATCGACCCATGTTAGGATTTCCTTTCACCCCTGAGATACAACCCGTAATGTTGGGATCGACCCATTCTAGGTGTTCATTCCACCCCTGAGATACCACCCAAGAATATATAGATTTATTTCTGTTCATTCTTTTATTTCTAAAGTTGTTTTAGTGGTCATGTATTAGATTTGAATCTTTGGACTAGTAGCTAAAGGTATACAAATATGCACTGGATACAGTAACAATGAGGTATGATGCAACAATAATAGAAATACAAGACATAGGAGCTTAACTAACACGATAGGCTATGTTGGCTAAGAAAATAACTCATTAATCTTGTTGTTGAAAATGTCTATATCATACTAGTATTTAGAAGGTCAAATGTGCAGGTCTAGTAATAAACTTATCTTTAGGTACTTTAACACCCTAATGAATTGAAATAATGTTTTTAGTCACCTTGGAGGTTTTACACTACATTTATGTATAATTTGAAAGAAAGAGTGCTTAGGAAGCTTACTTTGTAACACAAGAGTTTGATTTATGCCAAAGAGTATAGGATCAACGAACCGTACATACCTGCTGCACAACTGATCATACTTTTACTTAACGTCCTCCCTTTTAGATTACAAATCTACAATAGCATAAAACTAGTATTCGTAGCTAATTAACACATTCATGCCATTTAAACTTAACAAAATAGTAACCGGGTAGTAACCCACAATTAACTAATCCAAGGGTGTGCTTTCAACCTCGTTCTTCTCCAATTACATTCACATGTACTGTAACTTCTTATAAGATCCCCCTTAATAGTTTGTCTTTATTGTACTCTCAAAATAGTATATCAAGTAGTGTGGGCAGTAAACTTATATGACATTCAATTCTATGGTGTACCACTATATGCTTCTTCTACCTTTTAATGAAAACTATTCACACCTTTCCCCCAACATCAACCAAGCATCCCCAAACATATATACATAAAAAAGATCCAAAACAGCCTTAAATATCCCTTAATATGGCAACCAAATATTGAACTCACCATCCCTTGGGTTCTTAATAACAATATATACACAATCCTCTACCAACATACATATATAGGAAAACGGCAAAAAATGGACAATACCCATACCGAAATTTATGCTGTAGTTTATTCTCTAATATGTACCTCTTAAATATCTTGATTCCTTCAATCACAAACCTAAGGGAAAGAGAAATATCTCTTAATAATCAAGAATAATGGGACTGCCATACTCAAAAAGGGTTGTCTTATAATTTAATCATGGAGAACAAAATTCTCATAGAATTCTTAAGTTAAGCTCATGATTTGTTCACTTATCTTTATCTTGGAAGGAAGGTAAATCCTAAGAACCCTAGTGGAATTATAAAAGGTGCTGTATATCTAAGAGAGAACAAGAGAGAAAAGATAGAAAGCTAATTTTATCCAAGTTAAAGTGAGCTAAAGGCTGGTTTTAATCCATTTAAAAAGAGCTACTCTTGGCCAAATTTCATGGCCATTTTTGGTCCATAATTTTTCAAGTAGGTGATGCACCTACTTTCCCATTATATTGGGCCTTGGTTGATAAAAAATTATTGGGCTTTGGATGCCCATTCTTCTTCTTTTCTCTTTTTTTAATTTGGGCCAGAATTAATTTAAGTAGGTTTGTGTACTTGGACCAATAAGTTGGTCAAGGGAGTCTTAGTAGGTGAGGCACCTACTTATTTCTTAGGTTGTTCAAAAGGTCAAAGTAAGTGATGTACCTACTTGTTTTATTCAAGTCTAAAATGGGCCTTTAACGTATTGGGCTTTTAGGACAGATTTGGTATTGGGTTGCTTATTCTATTCAATGATTATTTTACTTAGTTTGAGGCCTTAAATTAGCTAATTAATGTAGCCCCTAAATCTGTTCCATTGGTCTTGACCCTAATAACTTGATCCATATGGATCAAGTAGGTGATCACCTACTACTTTAAATAAGTCAAGCAAGCACCATAATATTTTATTCCCTTTTAAGATCAAAATACGTTTAGTTAAACTTAAAACTTGTGTACACTGGGTCACATCATCCTTTAGACTTAAATAGTTACCTACAGGCCCAAGTTTAAATACTCTCATTGATGGTAACTTGATTATACCACATTTTAATTTAAGTGGGAATTTCTCCAAACCTATCTTACAATTACTAATCACATAGGATATCAAGCCCATTACCTATCCCATTAGTATATATCAAGTTCCACATAAATAGAACTAGTACACGCAGATTATAAGGTGTTACATCCTCCCCCCTTAGAAACATTCATCCTCGAATGCTAGTATAACTAGCTAGCCTAAATGTATATAAGACTAAGTTTAAACTTACTTTTATCCACATAACAGTTACATATTTATACTTACTTGTTAATGCCTAAAATCAGCATCCTTGGATCTTGTCTTTGGATTTGAATAAATGAGGGTACTTTGACTTCATTGATTCTTCAGCTTCCCATGTGATTTATTCTACTTGCGGGCTCCTCCAAAGAACTTTTTCTGAAGCTACTTCATTATTTCATAACTTCTTAACTTGCTGATCTAGTATAGAACAAGGCACTTTTTCATAGATGAGTTCTTCCGTAACCTATACATCTTTAGTAGGAGTAATATAAGATGGATCTCCTATGTACTTTCGAAGCATTAAGACATGAAACACTGAATGCATAATTGAAAGCTCCTGGGGTAGGTCTAACTCATATGCCACTTGGCCAAATCTTTGAATAATTTATATGGCCCTATGTAGTGGGGACTTAGTTTTTTCTTTTTACCAAACCTCATTACCCCTTTCATTGGTGACACCTTCAAGAACACCGAATCTCTTATAGCAAACTCTAACTCTCTTCTTCAAACATCTGCATATAATTTATGTTGGCTTTGAGATATTTCTAATTGTTGTTGTATCACCTTAAATTTTTCTATAGCTTGATGAACAAGATCTGGCCCAAATAATGTAGTTTCACATACTTCAAACCAGCCGATTGGTGATCTACACTTTCTTCTATATAAAGATTCATAAGATGCTATTTTGATACTCGAGTGATAACTATTGTTGTATGCAAACTCAATAATTGCCAAATGATCATCCCAACTACCTTTGAAGTCTAATACACCAGCTCACAAAAAAATCCTCTAGTGCTTGGATTGTACGTTCCGCCTGGCCATCCATTTTAGGGTGAAAAGTTATGCTTAAACTCACTTGCATTCCCAAACTCTTCTGGAACGACCTCTAAAAATATATGGTAAATTAAGTTCCATATTAGATATAATAGATATTAGGACTCCATATAGTCAAACTATCTTTTAATATATAATTTTGCATAATCTTCAGCCGTGTAAGTAGTCTTAACTGGTAGGAAGTGTGTTGATTTGGTGATTCTATCAACTATTACCCATATAGAATCAAACTTTTGAGAGAAGAAAGGTAAACTAGTAATGATATCCATGTTGATAATATCCCACTTCCAAGTAGAGAGCTCCATAAGCTGCATATAACCTTCTGGCTTTTGGTGTTCTACCTTAACTTGTTGACAATTTGGACATTCAACTGCAAATTCTACTATGTTCTTCTTCATGTCACCCCAATGATGTACCTTTTTCAAATCATGATACATTTTAGTTGAACTAGGATGAATACAATATCTTGAATGATGTGCCTCTGTCATAATCTATTTTCTTAGCTCATCTACATTAGGTACACAATCTATTTCGGCACCAAAGTATTCCCTCTTCTATAAGCTTAAATGCCTTTGTCATACCTTGCTGTACATTCTCCTTAAGCTGTAATAGAATAGGATCTATGTATTGCTTCTATTTAACTTTGGCTACTAATGAGGATTCTACTACGTTTTGCATAATAATGCCTTTGTCTGAAGATTCAAGAAGGCAAATCCCCAAGATAACTAATTAGTGAAGATCTTTAGTTATCCCTTTCCTTTTCGTGGTCTGTCTATAATTAATTACCATTGCCTTATGACTTAGCACATCGGCTACTATATTTGTTTTTTCTGGATGATATAAGATATCAACATCATAGTTTTTTAACAACTCAAGCCACCTTCGCTGCCTCAAATTTATGTTCCTCTGGTTAAAGAGGAACTGCAAACTCTTGTGGTCGGTATATATATCAACATGAACCCCATACAAGTAGTGGCGCCATATTTTTAAATAAAATATAACTGCTTCTAGATCAAGATCATGTGGTGGATAGTTCTTATCATATGGTTGTAACTGTCGTAAGGCATATGCTATTACTTTACCATGTTGCATCAAAACACATCCTAAGCCAACTCCTGAAGCATTAGAATATACCTCATAGACTTTCGCGCCTTCCAGAAGTACCAATATGGGTGTAGAAGTCAGCTTATTCTTCAAATATTGAAAATTCTTTCACAAGTTTCATTCTATTAAAACTTGGCTTCTTTGTGTGTTAGCTTTGCTAAATATGCAGAAATAGAAGAAAACCCCTCAACGAACCTTCTATAATAACCTTCCAAGCCTAGGAAACTATGAACCTCTATAGGTGATGTAGGTCTTGGCTAGTTCTTCACTGCCTTTATCTTTGAGAATCAACTTTTATTCCTTCATCAGATACAATATGACACAAGAATGATACCGATTATAACCAAAACTCACATTTGGAAAACTTCACATATAGCCTACGACTGCGAAGGATTTGTAACACTAGTCATAAATGATTAGCATGGTCTTCTTTCGATCTCAAATACACCAAAATATCATCTATAAATATGATAAAAAATACATCCAAGAATGGCTTAAACACTCTATTCATTAAATCCATGAAAGATGTTGGTGTATTAGTTAGCCCAAATGACTTAAAACACAAAATGACCATATTGAATTCAAAAAGTCATTTTAGGTATATCTTTCTCCTTTACTCTCAGTTGGTGATAACCTGACCTTAAGTAGATCTTTGAGAAACACTTAGCAGCTTGTAACTGATAAAACAAATTATCAATTCTTGGAAAGGGATATTTGTTCTTAATTGTTACCTTATTCAATTGTCGGTAATCAATACACATTCTTAACGTTCCATCTTTCTTACATACAAATAACATGGGTCGCCCCAAGGAGATATACTAGGCCTTATGAAACCCTTTTCTAATAAATCTTTTAATTATTTCATCAATTCATGTAATTCTGCAGGGCTCATTCTATATGGGGGAATAGAAATTGGTTGAGTACCTGGGATCACATCAATACCAAACTCTACTTCTCATTTTGGAGGTAAACCCAGAAGCTCAACGAGAAATACGTCAAGAAATTGATTTACCTCTAAAATGGATTAAAGAGTCGGTGACTCCGCCTCTATATCTTTCACCCTTACTAGATGACATATGTATCCTTTGGACATCATATTCTTTGCCTTAATATAAGAAATAAACTTACCCCTTGGTGCCCCAATATTACCCCTCCACTTAAGGTCTGCTTCATTTGTAAAATAGAAATGCACCCTCTTGGCTCGATAATCAACTATGGCATAAAAAGAATACAGACCAATCCATACCCATTATAATATAAAAATCTACCATTTAAATCTCTACAAGGCCAATCAACATATCACGATTACCAATAATTACTATACAATTACGATAAATTCTTCAGCTATAATAGATTTGCTAATTGGTGTAGACATTTCAAATGGCGTAGCTAGCAATTCTGGTGTACTTTTGAACTTTCCAGCAATTAATGGAGTGACATATGATAGATCCTAGATCAATTAATGCATATACCTTATGTGAAAAGATTGAAAATGTACTTGTAACCACATCAAAAGAAGCCTTCAAATTTTGTTTACCTGCTAGAGCATATGTACGATTTTGAACACCACCAGAACTAGCTCCCTTAACAGCCCTACCACAACTAGTAGGCATCTACTGACCCCTACCAAAAAAAGTAACTAAGGATGATGATACAACTGTAGATCCAGTAGGTAGTGCCATATCATCCATGCCCTTTTTTAGGCAATCTCTTATTATGTCTCCGAGTGTACCATATCAATAACAAGAATATGTCCCAATCCGACATGTACCTAAATGATTTCTTTTACAATTCTTACAAAGTTGTCTAGGAGGTCTTGATTGGCTTACACCTTCTTACTCTCGATACCCCACTACTTGTAAATCTTGGTTCTAACTTCTTTTGCTTAAATTAATTATCCTTAAACCCCTTGAATCAAGGAGAAACACCTGATATGGAGTAGGAAGTGATGGTCTAGGGGGGTTAGTGAAAAATTGAGGCCTAAATTCACTTTGAGATGGGGAAAATTGTCCTATAGATCTATCCCTCTTGGAGTACCATCTTTCCATCACTTGTGTCCTTTGCCTTTGATCCTCTATTTTTTGTGTAAGAGTTTATATTCTTGATATATCCATGTCTTTATTCAAGGAAACAATAGTACAACCTATAAACAAATATGTGTCCAATCAATCCATTTATCAATGAAATCTATCCTCTATAGTATCCACTACATTACGAGTATACCTGGCCAAAGAATTAAATTAAAGACTATACTCCCTCACGCTCATATTCCCTTTGCAAAGATTTTAGATCTGATCTGCACGGGCTCCCAAATCGCAAATGAAAGATAATGATCAAGAAATGTTGTTTTGAATTCTTCCCAGCTAGTTGAAGGTGCACCTATACCCCTTGATTTTTTCCAAGCTTCATACCACAATATAGATACCCCCTTTAATTGATATGTTGCAAACTCAACTGTCTCCTTACCAGATACATGCATAACATCTAAATCCCTTTGAATCTAATTAATAAATTTTGTAGATATTCATTAGGATATGACCAAGTGAATTGAGGAGGGTCTAATTTAAGAAAATCCTATGTCCATAGACTGGCTACCCTATCCACGCCACTAGTACCCATAGTTGAACCAGATTGTCCTTGATCTTATCCAACAACTATATATGTTAATTATTGCACCGCATTCCTCAAATCTTTCTCTTTAGCATTAATAGGTGACTATAGGGGTACTCTTCTCCTTCTTATCTCTTCTGGAGATAGAGGAGTAAAAGAAGTCTGTGATGTAAACTCATTTTGAGCCTCACTTTGATCAGCATATATGGGTGGTAATTTTCTTATCCCTTCTCCGACAGCCATATCTACTTGCTTACTCTTTTTACTTGTACTCCTTTTTGTAATTGGCATCTTTACTATATTAAGAAAAAAAATATTTGAGGTTAAATACAAATCAACCTACATTATTGGCTCTATCACACGATCAAAGGAATGAAGAAAAAGAAACAACTCCTAAATGCCTCGTAGCCTCCTACTTAGAGATGTTGTGCATAATACAACCATAACCAAGACTCTACATAAACATGGATTTGCAGATGACTCCCTAGGATGACTTGCTTTGGTACCACTTTTGTCATGCCTCAACTCCCATGGGGCGGACAAGCACCCATAGCCGTAATAGCCCGAGAGACTAACCCATACCCTTGTACTTTCATATATGTAACTGTAATAATAAAAGGTCCTTCTAAGTATGGATTTTATGTATTGATGAAAACAAATAAAATAAGCAAGCCCAAACTTACATATGCAAGACTTGGCCGTTGGGGCCCTAACGTTAAAAGAACACAATGCTACAATGCTTAAATTTACAATGGTGTAGAAAGCCTCTAAAGACACATGCACTTAGTTAATGTCGAGGTGAACTACCGTATTACTCATACATACTGTATAACACCAAAATATATATAACAAACTCAAAAAGCCCCGAATTAACTTGGAGCTTACCAATAGCTGCTGGATGTCCTGTGATCCTACTAGGGTGGTCTACTAGCTGGAGTACCTGTACCTGTGGCATGAAACACATTGTCCCCTCACAAGGGACATTAATACAAAGAATGTACTGAGTATGCAGGATGTGAAGTGACTATAAATAAGACAAGAGCTCAACAAAATCAGATATCAATATATAACTATATAGATTAGGATAGAAGAACAACATTGCTTGTACTTGTGGGATCATGTACATTACATCCTTTACTTTGCTTTATTCTTCTTTACTTTATAAAATTTTATGGCGTCGTACAAATGACCAGCTGATCAGTGGTAAAAGAGGATGACCCATGCTAGGCATTTTAACCCCTGGTATATGGTTCTTATAAATACATATATCGGGATCGAACCATGCTAGGCTTTCCATTCACCCCTAGGATACCACCCGTAATATTAGGATCGACCCATAATATGTGTTATTTCCACCCATGGGATACTACCCAAGAATATATAGATTCATTTCTAATCATTCTTTTGTCTTTAAAGTTGTTGTTTTGGTGGTCATGTATTAGATTCAAAACTTTGGACCAATAGCAAAGGGTATACAGATATGTTCTAGATGTAGCAAAAATGAGATAGGATGCAACAATAATAGGAATATAACAAATATGAGCTTAAGTAACACCATAGACCATGTTCACAAAGAAAATTACTCATAAATCTTGTTGTTGAAAACATCTATATCATACTAGTATTTAGAAGGGCAAATGTTCAGGTCTAGTAATAAACACATCATTAGGTACTTTAACACCCTAATGAGTTGGAATAAGGTTTTTAGTCACATTGGAGGTTGTACACTACCTTTATGTATAATTTGAAAGAAGGAGTTCTTAGGAAGCATACTTTGTAACACAAGAGTTTGATTCATGCCAAAGAGTATAAGATTAATGAAACGTACATACCTTGCGGCACAACTAATTACACTTTTACTTAACGTCCTCCCTTTACGATTACTTATATACAATAGTATAAAACTAGTATTAGTGTCTAATTAACACATTCATTCCATTTAAACTTACTAAAATAGTAACTGGGTAGTTACCCATAATTAACTAATCCAAGGGTATTCTTTCAACTTTATTCTTCTCCAATTACATTCAGATGTAATGTAACTTCTCATAAGATCCCCCTTAATAGTTTTGTCTTTATTGTTCTCTCAAAACATTATATCAAGTGGTGTGGGCAGTAAACTTATGTGACATTCAATTCGGTGGCGTACCACTATACCCTTCTTCTACCATTCTAAGAAAACTATTCACACCTTTCCCTTAACATCAACCAAGCAGCCCCCAACATATATACATAAAACAAATCCAAAATATCCCTAAATATCCCTTAATATGGCAACCAAAAATTAAACTCCCCATCCTTGGGTTCTTACCAACAATATATACACAATCCTCTACCAACATACCTATATAAGAAAAAGCAAAAATGGAAAGTAACCATACCTTAATTTCTGTAGTAGTTTATTAGCTAATCTATACCTCTTTAATAGCTTGATATCTTCACTCACAAACTAAAGGTGAAGTGAAAAATCCTTAATAATAAAGAATAATGGGACTGCTATACTTTAAAAGGGTTGTCTTATAATTTAATCATGGAGAACATAATTCTTATAGTATTCTTAAGATAAGCTCATAATTTGTTCACTTACCTTTAGCATACAAGGAAGGTAAATCCTAAGAACCCTACTAGAGTTATAGTGTTGTTGTATAGCTAAGAGAGAACAAGAGAGAAAACCTAGAAAGCTATTTTTTATCCAAGTTAAAATAAGCTAAAGGAGCTGGTTTTAATCCCCTTAAAAGGTGGTGCTCTTGGCTGAATTTCTTGGCCATTTGTGGGCCCTAATTTGTCAAGTAGGTGATGGACCTACTTTCCCATTATATTGGGACTTTGTGGATCAAAAACTATTGGGCCTTCGCTGCCCATTCTCCTCCTTTTCTTTTCTTTAATTTGGGGTAGAATTAATTTAAGTAGGTGGTAGTGTACTTGACCCAATATACTGGTCAATGGAGTCTTAGTAGGTGATGTACCTACTTAGTTCTTATTATGGTCAAAATGTCAAAGAAGGTGATGCACTTACTTGCTTTATTAAAGTCTAAAATGGGCCTTTAACTTATTAGGCTTTTGGGACAGATTTGGTATTGGGTTGCTCATTCTATTCAACAATTATTTTACTTGGTTTGGGGCCTTAAATTAGCCCATTAATGTAGGCCCTAAATTTAGTCCATTGTTCTTGGCCCTATTAACTTAATCCATATGGCTCAAGTAGGTAACTCACCTACTAGCTTAAATAATTTTAGTAAGCAACTTAATATTTTATTCCCTTTTAAGATAAAAACACCTTTAGTTAAACTTAAAACTTATGTACACTGGGTCACTTCATCCTTTAGACATAAATACTTACTTATAGGCCCAAGTTTAAATACTCTTATCGACGGTAACTTGATCATACCATGTTTCAATATATATGGGAGTTCCTTCAAACCTATCTTACCATCACTAATCACATAAGATATTGAGCCCATTACCTATCTCATAAGTCTATATCTAGTGCCACATAAGTATAAATAGTACACACAGAATCTAGGGTGTTACACCATTGTTACATGATTTGGACTAAAATATTTATTTTAGAAGAAATTGGGTTGAAATACATAGATAAAATGCTCTAAAAAGGTTGAGAAAAACCTTGAAAAGAGTTCAAAAATATTCCAAAATGTAAAATTACAGGAAACTTGAGGAAGCTTCCAAGAAATTGTACCCTTATATTTTATTCTTTGTCTTTTTCCACTTTTGGAATATAGTTTTTGTAACCAAACTGAAACACCTTGGCTTTGGACCCTTAGAAAATTACCTAAGTTGGAGTTTCTGGACCACTTACAACTAGGTGGTACTAGTCGTATAATAGGGTAATTATTAGGTGACCTAGTCGTATATTGTCCAGTGTTGGGTGGTTGATTTTCTGGAATGGGTACGACTAGGTGGGTACGAGTCGTATGGTTAGTGATAGGTTGTTGGGTAGGGTTTTCCTTCACTAAATCTGAAACTTAGTAAGTTATCTTGGATCTAAGTATTAAAGGATCACCATGAGTTATGAGGATTGGGTATAAGTCGTATAGCCTAACCGTATGTGGGATAGTGTTCAACCCCTTATGATTCTGTTACGGGTATGGGAAAAGGTTACTATTCATATGCGTGGGTACAATTTTGCCTTGGTGGTCGTATGCTAGACAATGTTGGGGTTCTAAGGGATGCCTAGGGTATGAGTAGTGCATACCACTCATATGGTAGGGCACAATTGGAGGGGTTTGGTCATACCTTTTTGCCAAAAAATTTTATAATTTAAGTTGGGGGTATTTTAGACATTCCCCCTTATAACTCCTTGGGACCCCAAGACTTAAAAAACCTTTTTGGGACTTCATTAACCAATTTGAAATCAATCAAATACTCTAAACTCTCTCCAATTTCTCTCAAAGATTTTGGGTTAATAAAGGCTAGGATTTCTTTAATACAATCATTCTAGGGCTTAAGAGGGTGGTTTCTTTTCATTTTCTTCTCTATATAAGTCATGTTACTCTTCCCTTATTGTTAGTTCCAATTAAAGGCATATTTTATGAATTATTCTCATGGCATAAATTATGATAACATTTGGGTTTTAAATTATACTTTGGGGAGGGGGATTGGTTATAATGGTTGGTTATGGTTTTTCCATGTATTTTACTTGTTGTTTTCATAACATAAATAGTGCTTGGTTTTGGTTTTAGAAATTATATGCCCCCAGTATGTTTGATAAAATGCCTATGAGAATACTTTTGCTATATAGTTGAACTTTTAATGAAACTATTGGATGGTATGACTTTGTAATGGAACTTAAGTTGGTTTGGATGGTTTTAAACGGTTTAATAGTAAAGTATTGGTGTTCATGGCTTGGTTTAATTAAAAACCTTATGGGGTACAAGGGAATCCCCCAAGCAAACATGATGATGAACTAGTTGTGGGGTACATGGGAATCCCCTAAGTAAACTTAAAATAATTAATCTATGGGTACATGGGAATCCCTTTTCTTCTTAAAAGGTTGGCAAAGGACATTTCTTGCAAGCTATAGTCGGTATGATGACACCACTACTTATAGCCTTGGTTAATAATAAATGGAATGATGGTTTGGTTGTATGCTAATGGTTTTAATTGGGCAATAATGATGGGGTATGATAGCTAACTATGAAGGTGTGAGTCTAATGGACGGACACTAAAAAATCATATTTGCCAGCATGAGAATTGGTCATGGCGACCATATATGATAATTATGGGGTATACGAAAATCCCCTAAGTTACCCTTGTATATATGTATCATAGAGAGCAAAGGGTACACTGGAATCCTCTACTCGAATAGTATCTTCTGTTCGCGTTGCTACACACATCGAGGGTTGTTCAGGGGGTAACACTGGACCTATATAGCCTGTGGGTGGTTGTAGAATGGTTAGTATACATATTCCTAGGTTAAATGTTTTAAATACATACTAAACCCAATTTTGTTTCCCTACATGGATATATATATATATATATGTATATGTATGTTTGGTTGTGAATGTATATGGTTGTTTAGTTAGTTTTAATGATCGTTATTATTTTATCCTTACACTGAGTGCATGCTAGCATTCATCCACTAACCCATCTTCAGCCGATGTATCCCCACGCAATATAGGAATCGGTCATTCTACTTCTCCAGCTTAGTGATTGGATTTGGTATCAACTTGGTTGGATTAAAGTGGTGAGCTTCCATATTCTAGAAGGTTCCATTTCATGTTATGGATGTCTTTACATATTTTGGTTATTTTATAGACTATGGCTTGGCTATGGTCAGGGTCATGTCCCAACCTAATATTATTTTACTTTCATATAGAGGCTTTGTGGAACTACTATATATCGGTATGAGAGGTGTCTACAGTGGTGCCAGCCTTAGTATTGGCATTGGTATTTGGGCTGATACTATTTGGTTGTATTTATGATTGTTTCATCTGATTATATTATGTTAAGGACATAAACTTGGCAATTATTTTGGTATGGGAATGCTTGTTGGTTTGAATTGGGTGGTTGGGCTTGTTTGGGTTGGTTATGATAGTGAAACTAGTCCTAAAGTTTTTATGTTGTTAAACAAGCTATCTTGTTATATATTCAGAATTCATCCGACTCAGGGCATATGTTTGGAGGTTGGGTTAGATAATGGGGACGGTCTTGGTCCTAGTTGTACTTGGGATGCCCATTATGATAAGGCCCTAGTTTAGGTCGTGTCAAGTTGGTATCAGAGCTTTAGGTTCATAGTCAACTGGGAGTTCACAAAGCCATGTTTAGTAAAGTCTCTTTTAAGACCTAAAATCCTTTCTAATTCCTGTTTGTTCACTTTTCAGATCATGCCTCAATGATCTGAGATGCATAGAAACTCTTTTGTCCCAATTGGGGACGATGTTGATATGACACTCTCTACTCAAGGGATGCATACTCGGTCTAATGTCCTAGCCCTTACTTTTCCAGAGTTCCACCAGTCCTCTCTAGTCCTCCTCAGGCCAACGTGATAAATGCTGAGTTTAGTTAGTTGATTCATATAATTGCTCAGTTGGCAGCTTCTCAGGCTGAGCATGGTGTATCTGATATTCCATCTTCTGAGGCCATAACAGTTGTCCAGTTCATAAGGTTGAGACCTCCAACTTTTACTGGTGTTAAGGTGGAGAAAGATCCTCAGGGTTTTCTGGATGATATAAAAAAGATCTTCAGGGTGTTATATGCCACAAATATTGAAAGGGTGAATTTTTCTACCTACCAACAAAAGGATGTAGCATACCAAAGGTACAAGGAATGGGATAGGGCAAGGGGTGATGTTAAGGAGTCATCTTTGTGGGAGACTTTTTCTAATTCATTTTTAGATTGCTTCTTTACTCAGGTGCTGAGGGAAGCAAAAACAGATGAATTTGTTAATCTGAAATAGGGGAATATGTCGGTCAAAGAGTATGCCTTGAAATTTTACCAGTTGTCTAGATATGCTCAGGAATTGGTGTCTGATATAACGACTAGGATGATAAATCTAGCTTCAATACTATTTTGTGAGTTGCTCCTTGAAATCAATACTGCTTTGTTGATCAAAGACATAAACATCTCTAGGTTGGTTGTTCATATGTAATAGTGGAGGAGAAAAATAGAAAGAAGATGGAGTTAGGGGAAAGGTAGGGAAAGAAGTTTAGGTGACAGGCGTCATCAGGGCGGCGATAACTTTAGAGCACAGGGTTCCCAATCTCAGGCTAGTAGGGCTCAATCATATTTATCATATCCTTCTTATAGGTTTTATGGTTGGTTTTATCAAGGGTTTTGTGATGAGGAGAGGGATAGATGATTCAAATATGTTCAACCAGGACATATTCTTAAAAACTATCCGGTTGGTAAGGTTGCTTCAGGAGCAAACAGGGTTCTGGTTTTCTCTTCATCTTTTCCTGCACCAAAGGGTGCTACTTTTGCATCTGTTTCTGCTTTTGGTACCGATACTAGCTTAAATTGGTTATATGCTATTGTATCTCAAAGAGAGTGAGGCATCGCCTGATGTCATGGTTGGTGCGTTACAACTCTTTTCTCGTAATGTGTATTATTTACTTGATTTGAGGTCTACATTCTTTTATGTAACCCTATTTGTGGCAGTGTATTTTGGTTTTAATACTGAAGTTATTTTGGACCCTTTTTCTATTTCTACCCCGGTAGGTGACTCTGTGATTGCTAAAGAGTCTATAGGGGGCGTGTGGTATTTATTGGTAGTAAAGAGACTTTGGTGGATTTGCATGAATTATATATGGTAAATTTTGACGTTATTCTGGGTATGGATTGGTTATGCTTATGTTATATATATTTAGATTATCGGACCCATAAGGTTGCCTTTAAATTCCCTGGTAAGCCGATTATTGAGTGGGAGGGTGGTTCCCTAGCTCCTAAGAGAGGAATTTATATCATATCTTAGAGCTTAGAGATTAATCTCTAAAAGTTGTATCTATCACTAGTCTGTGTTAAGGATTCCAACTCGTAGGGTCCTTCTTTGCATTTGGTTTTGGTGGTAAATGAGTTTCCCGAGGTCTTTCCTGTTGACCTTCCTAGTGTTCCTTTGGATAGGGAGATTGAGTTTGGGATTGATCTTGTTCTTGACACTCGTCTAATTTCTACTCCCTCTTATAAAATAGCTTCATCTGAGTTGAAGGAACTCAAGGACCAACTTAAGGATCTATTGCATAAGGGTTTTATCTGTCCTAGTATGTTCTCATGGGGTGCACTAGTGTTATTTATGCGTAAGAAAGATGGTTCACTTTGGATGTGCATTGACTATTGCTCATTGAATAAGGTGATATTTAAGAACAAGTATCCTCTTCCAAGGATAGATGACTAGTTTGATCAGTTGCAAGGTGCCAAGTTCTTTTCTAATATCGATCTTTGGTCTGGGTGTCATCAACATAAGATTATGGAGGTGGACATCCCTAAAATAGTTTTTCGTACCCAATATGGGCACTTTGAGTTCGTTGTAAGGTTGTTTGGTTTGACTAATGCCCCTGTGGCATTCATGGATTTGATGAATAGGGTCTTCTATTAGTTTATGAATTTTTTTGTCATGTTTTTCATTGAAGACATCTTAGTTTACTCTAAAAGTGAGGTGGATCATGCCAATCACTATTATATTGTGTTACAGACCTTGAAAGAGTAGCAGTTGTATACCAAATTCTCAAAATGTGAATTCTGGTTGAACACTTGTCACATTTCTGGGTCATATTATTTCTACTAAGGAGATTATGGTGGATCCACAAAAGGTTTGCAGTGGTTAAGAAGTGGCCTAGACCCACCACTCTAATCGATATTCGAAGCTTCTTAACTTTGGATGGGTATTATATGAGGTTTACGGAAAGTTTTTATACTATAGCTTCCCCATTAACTAAGTTGACTCAGAAGAAGGTAAGGTTCTCTTAGTCAGATGCGTGTAAGGGTAGTTTTAAGAAGCTAAAGTATAAGCTAAGTTCAGCTTCAGTTTGGACTTTATCGGAAGGCACTGAAGGGGTAGTGGTTTACTGTAATGCATCCCAAGTGGGACTTGGTTCTGTTTGGATGGAACATGGAAAGGCAATATACTATGCTTCTATGTAGTTGAAGTTACATGAGAGGAATTATCCTACCTATGATTTAGAACTATTAGCTATGGTGTTTGCATTGATAATATGGCGACATTATTTGAATGGAGTGCATGTAGATATATTCTTAGATCATAAAAAACCGCAGTATATATTTACTTAGAAAGAACTTAACCCCAGGAAGAGGAGATGGCTTAAGCTTCTCAAGGACTATGATATGACTCTTCACTACCACCCAAGTAAAGCTAATGTGGTTGCTGATACTCTTAATAGTTTGTCCATAGGGTGTTTAGCTCATATTGATAAGGAGAAGCGGGAGTTGGTGAAGGATATTCACCGCTTGGCTAAACCTAGGTTCATCTTTTAGACTTTGAGGAGGCTGGTGTATTAACACAGGAAGTGGTGCAGTTATTTTTTGGTGCAGAAATCAAGGAGAAGCAAATGTTAGATGCTGTCTTAATGAAAATCAGGGTGATATTGGTGGGAAAAAGGTAATGGTATTTGAGATTAGTGGTGATAGTACCTTATGGTATCAAGAGAGGTTATGTGTTCCTGACATCGATGGTTTGTGAGAAAGGATATTGGTTGAGGTGCATGAGTCACATTATGTTGTTTATCCTAGTTCGACAAAAATGTATCACGACCTCAAGGAAATATATTGGAAAAATGGTATGAAGAGAGACGTGGCTAATTTTGTGGCCAAATGTATGGTGTGTCAACAAGTGAAAGTTGAGAACATAAGGACTGGAGATTGTACCAAGAAATTGAATTTCCTAAATAAAAATAGGACGTGATTAACATGGATTTTGTTAACATTCTTCCTCGATCTCTGAATCAATTTGATTTTATTTGGATCATCACGGATAAGGTGACAAAGTTGGCTCACTTTTTGCCAGTGATAACTAGTTGTTTGGCTGAGGATTATGTGAGGTTGTATCTTTATAAGATTGTAAAGCTGCATGGGGTACCGATTTCTATCATTCTGATCATGGTATACAATATTCATCTAATTTGAGGCTGTTGTTTCAGTAAGGGATGGGTACAATGGTTAGTCTGAGTATTGCTTTCAACCCACAGATGGATAGGCAAGAAGAAAGGACTATTTAGATGTTGAAGGATATGCTTCGCGTATGTATGATTGACTATGGTGGTAATTGTATTGAGCATCTACCTCTTGTAGAGTTTGATTACAATAATAGTTACCATTTTAGTATTGGTATGGCCCTTTTTGAGGCATTGTATAGTAGGAGGTGTAGATCTCCTATTTGGTGGTTTGAATTTGGTGAGGCAGATATGTTTGGCCTGGATTTGGTTTATCAGGCAATGGAGAAGGTGAAGGTGATTCAGGAAAGGCTTAAGGCTGCCCAACATCGCCAAAAGTCCTATATAGATGTAAGGCGAAGGGACTTGGAATTTGAGGTTGGTGATATGGTGTTCCTAAAGGTATCTCCCGTGAAGGGCGTAATGTGATTTGGGAAAAGGGGGAAGCTCAGTCCCCGGTATGTTGGTCCTTGTGTAGTTTTAAGAAGGGTTGGTAATGTTGCGTATGAATTGGAGTTGCCTTCTAGTTTGAGCTCCATTTATCCAATATTTCATGTCTCTGTATTGAGAAAGTGTATAGGTGATCCTTCATTGATTGTTACTTTGGAAGGATTAGGTATCTCAGATTTCTTATCTTATAAGGAGGTCCAGTTTTAAATCTTGGATTGGTAGGTTCATTTCTTGTGGATCAACAAAGTAGCTTCGATTAAGGTTTTATGGCGGAACCACAAGGTGGAAGAGGCTATTTAGGAAGCGAAAGAGGACATGAAGTCCAAATATCTATTTCTATTTTCTGCTCTAAGAATTCGTGCGGAACGTAAGTTCTCTTTATCAAACTTCTGTTTTCAAACTTTATTAAAGGAAAGATTTATTCCTTGTATCTTTGTTTTCTAATATAGTTAAAGGTCGGAAGGGGGGTGTTAGGGGTGTAAATCGTTCTTGTGCTTGCCTAACCCTTCATACGAGGATGAATGATTCTAGTGGGGGAGAATTGAAATACCTTGGCTTTGGAACCTTAGAAAATTGATAAGATGGAGTTTCTGGACAACATAAGAATAGGAGGTACTAGTCGTATGATAGGGTACAAGTTAGGTAACCCTATCATATATTGTCCAATATTGGGTTGTTGAGTTTCTAAAATAGCTACGACTAGGTGGGTATAAGTAGTATGGTTGGTGATGGGTCATGGGGTTGAATTTTCCTTTACTTAATCTGAAACTTAGTAACTTAACTTGTATCTGAGAACGAGTGGTTTACCACGAGTCATGAGGATAGGATACGAGTTGTATAGTCCAACTAGTATGTTGGACAGTTTTCAACCTCTCATGATTCTTTTATGGGTACGACTTAAGGGTATTAGTCGTATGTTTTGGTATGATTTTGCCTTGGTGGTCGTTTGTTGGATAGTGTTTGGGTTCCAAGTGATGCTTAGGGTATGAGTGGTGGGTACACTTTTATGGTAGGGTACGATTGGAGGGGGTTGGTCGTATCTTCCTGTGAAAAAATTTTACAGTTTAAGTTGGGGCTATTCTGAATATTTTCCCTTATAACTCCTTGGGACCCCATGACTTAAAACACCTTTTATGGAAATCATTATCTTATTTGTAATCAATCAAACTCTCTAAACTCTCTCCAATCACTATCAAGGCTTTTAGGTCAAGGAAGGCTAGGGTTTCTTCAATACCATCAATCTAGGGCTCAAGATGGTAGTTTTTTTCATCTTCTTCACTGTCTAAGGCATGTTACTTCTCCCTCATTGTTAGTTCTAATTAAAGGCATGTTTTATGAATTATTATTATGGCATAAATTGTGATAATGTTTGGGTTTTGAATTATACTTTGGGTTTTTTTTGTTATAATGGTTGGTTATCGTTTTCTCATGTCTTTTACTTGTGATTTTCATAACATAATGGTGGTTTGAACACGTGGTTGCATGGTAATGGTTAATTAGTGCTTGTTTTTGATTTTGGGAACTATATGCCCCAAATATGTGTGATAAAATGCCTACGAGAATGCTTTTGCTTCATAGTTGTGCTTTTAATGAAACTATTGCATGGTATAACATGGTAATGGAACTTAACTTGGTTTGGATATTTTTAAATGGTTAAATGGTAAGGTATTGGTTGTTATGGTTTGGTTTAATTGAAAGCTTTGTGGTGTACAAGTGACACCCCAAGCAAACGTGATGATGAACTACTTGTGGGGTACATGGGAATCCCCCAAGTAAACTTAATGATAATATAATCTATCGGTACATGGAAATCCCTTTGCTTTTTTAAAAGGTTGGGTAAGGACATTGCTTGCAAGCTATAGATGGTATGGCGATACCACTTCTTATGGCCTAGGTTAATAATAAATGGAATGGTGGTTTGGTTGTGTGGTAATGGTTTTAATTTGGCTATAATGGCAGGGTGTGATAGCTAAACGTGAGGTGTGAGTCCCATGGACATACACTAAAAAATCTTGTTTGCTGAAATAAGGATTGGTCATGAAGACCATATATGATACTTATGGGGTACATGGGAATCCTCTAAGTTACACTTGTATCTATGTATCATGGAAAGCGAAGGGTACACTGGAATCCCCTACTCCTATGGTATCTCTTGTTCATGCGGCTACACGCATCGGGCTTGTTCAGGGGTAACACTGGACCCATATTCCCCGTGGGTGGTTCTACAAAAATTAAGCTACATGTACCGAGGTTAAAGGTTTTAAATGCATGCTAAACTTGGTTCCCTTTCCTAGCATGGATATATATATATATATATATTTATGTATGTATAGTCGTGAATGCATATGGTTGTTTACTTGGTTTTAAAGGTTAGAATTATTTTATCCTAATCTTGAGTGAATGCTAGCATTCACCCTCTAACCCGTCTTTGGATGCTGTATCCCCACACGATACAAGAACCGACCATTCTACTCCTCCTACTCAGTGATTGCTTTTAGGATCAACTCGGATGGATTAAAGTGGTGAGCTTCCATATTTCGGAAAGCTCTATTTCATGTGATGGATGTCTTTACTTATTTTAGTTATCTTATAGACTATGATTTGTTATGGTCTGGGGCAAGAAGAGTAGGGCCGGAGAGGGTCGACCCAGAATTAAGTGGGGTGGCATTACGCCAATTAGTATGCTGGAGATAGGCGAGAAGGTAGAAGAAATAGGGGTGTGGGACTGTAAGGGGGATGTGGATATTATGTGGCATATGGCTGCCAGCTGTATCAAGGAGATAACTAGAGAGGTATTGGGTGTTTCGAGGGGTCAGGCAAGTCGGCATAAGAGGTACTGCTTGTGGAATAAAGAATTTAAGAAGAATGTAGAGATTAAGAAGGAGGCGTATATTAAGTTTATTGAGAGTAAAGATGAATAGGAGAAGTGGGTGAATAGGGAGGTTTTCAAAGTAACAAGGAAAAAGGGTAAGTTAGCAGTTACGACCACTAAGACATCAACTTTTGAGAGCTTGTATGCGGGGTTAGAGGAAAAAGTCAGGGAAAAAAGGTTGTATAGGTTTGCTAAGGCTAGGGACAGGAAGGGTCGTGACCTCAATCAAGTAAAGTGCATTATGGGGGAGGATGGTAAAGTTTTGGTGGAGGATGTTCACATTAAGAAGAGATGGCAGGAGTATTTTATAGACTTTTAAATGAGTAGGGGGACAGAGGCATTGAGTTAGGGGAGCTGGAGCGCTCGAAGGAGAGCCGTGATTTCAGTTACTATACACGTTTTAAGGTTGAGGAGGTCAGAAAGGATGTTTGTAGGATGCGGAGGGGTAGGCCGACGGGTCCTGACGAGATTCCAGTGGATTTTTGGAAGTATACTGGTGGGGTAGGTTTAAGGTGGTTGACTAATTTGATTAACGACATTTTCAACGAGAATGCCTGAGTCTTGGAGATAGAGAACGCTGATTCTGTTATATAAAAACAAGGGTGATATTCAGAGTTACAATAACTATAGGGGCATTAAGCTGTTGAGTCACACTATGAAGATTTGGGAGAGGGTAATTGAGCAAATATTGAGGAGGGTTGTGTCCATTTCAGAGAATCAGTTTGGTTTTATGCCTAGTCGCTCGACGAAAGATGTAATCCACCTGGTGAGGAGATTGGTGAAGTAGTATAGGGAAAGAAAGAGGGATTTGCACATGGTGTTCATCGACCTGGAGAAGGCGTATGACAAAGTCCCTAGAGAGGTTCTTTAGAGATGCTTAGAGGTGAGAAGGGTTTCAGTGGTGTACATCAGAGCTACGAAAGACATGTACAATGGAGGTAAGACTTGGGTGAGGACAGTGGGAGGAGGCTCAACGCATTTTCTGGTCGAGATAGGATTACATCAGGGATCGACTCTTATGCCATTCCTATTTAAGTTGGTGATGGATGTGTTGACGCGGAGAATTCAAGGTGAGGTACCTTGGTGTATATTATTTACGGATGATGTAGTGCTGATTGATGAGACACGACGGTGGGGGGTAGGGGGTGGGGCTGTGAATGAAAAATTGGAGGTTTGGAGGCAAACCCTTGAATCTAAGGGTTCAGGTTGAGTTGGTCCAAGACAGAGTATATGGAATGCAAGTTTAGTGACTCGAGTCAGGTGGAAGAAGTGTTAGTTAGGTTGGATTCCCAGGATGTTTGTAAGAGGGATAGTTTTAAGTATCTTGGGTCTATGATTTAGGGGAATGGCGAGATTGATGAGGATGTCTCTAAACGTATTGGAGTATGTTGGATGAAGTGAAGGCTCATCTCGAGAGTGTTGTGTGATAAGAAAGTACCCCTTAAGCTTAAAGGCAAATTCTACCGAGTGGCAGTCCGTTCGGCCATGCTATATGAAGCGGAGTGTTGGCCTGTCAAGAACTCCCATATTCAAAGATTGAAGGTGGAAAAAACGATAATGTTGCGTTGGATGTGTGGACTTACTAGAGGGGATATAGTTAGGAATGAGACTATACGGGAGAAGGTGGGAGTGGATTCAGTGGAGGACAAGATGCAAGAAGGAAGGCTGAGATGGTTTGGGCATGTGATGAGGAGGGGCACAGATTCCCCAGTTCGTAGGTCTGAGAGGATAGCTTTGGATGGCTTTAGGAGGAGTAGAGGTAGGCCAAACAGATACTGGATGGAGATGATTAGACATGACATGGAGCAACTACAGCTTATTGAGGACATGACCCTAGACAGGAAGGTGTGGAGGTTGCAGATAAGGGTAGAAGGCTAGTATGAGTGTGTGGGTTGTAGCAAGGTGTTAGGAGAGCGCTTGTGTATCAGGGTTAGTAATCCTAGGAATGTCTCCATAAGTAGAAGCCTCTAGTCAGGAGAGTTTGGGTGTGGTAGGTGTCTTTGGTCTGTGAGAGTATGTTATTACTAAATGGGTGTCCAATTTGTTATTTCTTATTTTGAATTGTTCATATTTCTCTTTTTTCGTATTTCTCTGATATCTATTTTTATTATTTCTTGTTCCTTATTTCTGTTATGTCATCCATCCTATTTCATGTTTCATTACGACATTGTGTACTATTCTTTATCTTGAGCAAGGGGTCTATTAGAAATAACCTCTCTACTTCTTCGAAGGTAGTGGTATGGACTGCGTACATTTTACCCTCCCCAGCCTCACTTTGTGGGAATACACTGGGTTTGTTGTTGCTGTTGTTATAGTTGTTAGTTGGCATCGGGTGGTTGGGCTTGTTTGGGTTGGTCACGGTCATAAACCTAATCACCAAGTGTTTGTGTTGTTAAACACGCTATCTTGTTATTTGTTCGAAAATAATCTGACTTAGGGCAGGTGTTTGGAGGTTGGGTTGGGTAACAGGGGCGGTCTCTGGCCCTAGTTGAACTTGGGATGTCCATTACGATAAGGCCCTGGTTCTAGTTGTGTCAAAAACCCAAGCACTTTCTCTTTTTTTCTTTTCGGATCTAAACACCTTTTTGAATATTATTATTCTTCAAGACATGAAGATAATGAAGAACACTCAAGAACACTATAAATTCAAAATTTATAGCTTCTTCATTTCAACTCAGAATTCAATAAGAATTTGAGATCTAGACTCCCCTCATCATGGGAAACTACCTCCAACACCTTTTAACCTCCGATTCCAAGATAACATTTTCAGATCTATAAAGCATTTGCAATTTCATCAAATCGTGAGGAACTCCATGAACATGAAGAACACCCAAATCAAAATCCTATTGAATTTCTACTCCTTTTCACTCAAATTTCAGATTTGGACTCCAAATGTGAAGGAGAAGAAACCTCAATACTCAAGAGCCTCCTATTTTACCCAGATCTACGAATCAACTTCAACTACTTCAAAATTTTTCTTGCTCAACAAAGATGAAAATTTTGAAACATCTCCAAATCATTCAAATTTTTGATCCAGATACAAAAATAACTAGTGAATATGAACCTAGTACCAAAAATGACAAATTAAAACAAAATGTTTTCCAAATTCTTTTAGATTTTTGGTTTTTATTTTATTTTGAAGATATCAAAATCACAAGAATAAGATTTGTGAAAACAAACCTTAACCTAGTCTCTTGATACCAAATGATACAAGGCAAAATACGTGGAATGAAAACTATAATTCTCAAAACATGAAATTAAAGATAAAAGGATAGAAAGGTAGAGATATAAATTGAAATCAAGGCAAAATACTATATTAAAGTAAAGATCTCCTTGATATATAAGGTAAATATCTAAACCTCAAAAGAAAGACCAAATAATGGGACTAATAGGCAACCATGATTATACTAAAATCAAGACCTCCTATTAAGAACACCAAACATGCACCTGTACTATCGAAACACCAACAAGATGAATCATATCCTTAAGCAAGAAATCCCATCAACATTTTCTAGCAACTATGGCCTTAGCCTCAATTATCTCAAGAGTTTCACTCATCAATTCATCATAACAAATTAGTCTACCTAAAATGAGCTATTCTCCCTTATTGATAACCTGTACTAATAATTACAAAAATATCCTTAATGAAATAAGGGTCTTTTAAGCATAAGGCTTGCATGTCAAGAATAGTCATTTTGCGTCTATAGCGGTTTCTCTCTTTATTTCCTTTATTCTTTGTACTTCAACTTTAGTATATTCTCGAGCTTCAATTATTCATTCCACTATATTTAAGAAACTTGACATGCATCAGATATCACTAAACCAATCCATGCGAAACTACTATACACTTTCTCTTGTGCCAACAATACTAGTAAACCTTGGATCTAATAATAAATTTCTATGACCCCATTTCTCAGGTATGATGAAAACAAATTTAACCACTAGTAGGTAAGTCAAGCCATAACCCAAAATTACAAATAATAAGATAATCAGTGGGAGATAAGATAAAGCATGAAATATGGACTCACATTAGGGGTACTAAGCAGCAATATGCATGAATGAAATAATACAGACAATAAAGGAAAAGAGTAAATGTACTCAAGAGTTTCCCATGACCTAGAAAGATTGATACAAGAGGCACTATGTAAAGTATAAGAGTACAAGATAGTAACAATTATACAAGTTGGCTCTAAATATTCGAAAGACTATCCAAAAATAGTAGAAGGAGGAGATCAATTCCGACTCTGAAACCTCACCCTATCTCCAAAGAAGCAATAAGCCTAAAAGTGATGTCAGTGGTGGTGATTCATACTTGGATATACTTTAGGGAAAAATATATAGAAGTGTAGTATAAGTAATAAAAAATGGGTATTTATTAGGTATCATAGGTTGATTAAGTTTAGTTATAATAAAAGTATGATAAAATGCAAGAAAGTAACCTAAAGTAAGAAATAAGGGTGTAAATGAAAATAATACTTCAAATTGCGTGATTATGATAATTATGCAAAATAAGCAACTAAAACTTAATTATAATCCATAAATAACCTAACCGGGCTCCCTATAACCCAGAAGGCACAAACAAGAAAAGAAACAATCCAAGCTCCATAAGCCCAACGAATGCAAACAAAAAAAATTCATCTATTATAAAATATAAAGTGAACCATGGTTAATATGTACCTGAAACTTTTCCATAAACACCTATGTTGGAACTGGATAAAATATAAATAATATGATCATCATAGTAAATGTTGCTAATAAATCAAAATACTTAACTTTAATTGAAACTAAAGAAAAGTGTCATATCTATAACTATACCATGGGTGAATCATAATTGTTGGACTTGAACCATAACTAATGATTAATCAAAAAGTAGTGACAAACCAAGAATACAAGATCTTTTAAGTCTAAAGGTACTAAAATCCTAGGGGAATGATCAAAATTAAAATTATTTTGATTTTACTCATTAAGACTAAGGATAAGATTTCATGGGTCCAGAACTATTCTACTACTAGTAACAAAGCTAAGTCATCCTAAGGCTCAATATATAGTCTATGGTGATGAATAAAGGTCTCTTAGGACTACAAGGAGCTAATCTAGACACTTTACCTAAAAAAAAGGCTGGCGGGCCCCACACTAGTCTAAAAACCCATACCAAAGCAAGATCCTACATAAACCTAGACTAAGTATTTAATATAAATCCAAATGTATTATGTAAGTCCAAACTAGCCACAAGGTATCTATCTAACTAATATGAAGAAGCAACTAGGTTGAATTCAACTCAAAAAAGGCCCTAATAGGTTAACTTAACCGATAAACACTAAATTAATAACTGATTCATAAAATACCAAACCATAGATAGCATAATACTACACTAATACCATAATAAAGCTCAATCTAGGAGGAAAGTAACCTTAGCCTACCTGGACGACGTCAAAAGCAAGAGAATGTCAATTATCTCGGAGCTTTTCCCTTCCCAAAAGACTCTGAATACGACCATGTTATCAAAACAATAATCTATGCAACAATACAAGAACATAAATACCTATATTGCATATAAATGCTCTGGGTTAAAACTCAAATTAAAAATCACCTGCGCGTCTGCTTGTGGAATCACAAAATCAAAATCGACAACATGTCCCGCTAAGATCAAGGGTCATTTACACTAAAAAATAAGTGGAATCTAAACAAAAATTATCCCCAAATCATCCCCAACAACAATCTAGGAATTTAAGGCTAATCAAAAAATTAAACTAGAATGCCTTTTTCACACTCTCTACCACTTCATCAAAATCAACCAGCTCCTAGAAGGTCTTCGCTGAAGATATCATTTGAAGAGTAAAAACCTATAGACCAGTATTAAACCTATAACAAAAAATCAAAGAATATCCTCCTTAGTAGCTAGGAACTATATTGAATATCTTGACAAAGCACAAAATATTTCCTCATAGGTTGCAATAGGCATACCTCCATGTTCGAGTCTAGTGAACCCTTCTTTCTCTCCCTATGAGTACATGGCACATATTTCTCCAAAAATATAGAATCGAACTGAGTCTAAGTTATTAGAGGAAAACCCGCAGCTCTACACTCAAATAATGCCCTCCATCATATTTTTGAATCCCTATGTAACTGATAAGTAATAAACTATACACCTTAGCTTTCTACCACTCCCAATTTGTGAAACTTTTCATGACAATCGATAATTAATTTGTAACCATCTTTTGACTTATTACAATTTAAAATAGAAGGCTTTAGCTTAAGTAACTAATTACAGAATAAGTTATGCTTATCTTCGATTATCACCAGACAAGAAACATGACGCAAAAAGGCACCAGTCTTCGACACCTTATCCATCATGGGTGTCATGGAAACATGTTGCAACCCCAGATATTGAATATCTAGAAAAATTAGGGTAGCATATTATAAATCCCCAAAATTTGGGTCCCGAGATGTCACACGGTGCTTAGGGGCACAAGTGACCCCAAGCTAACCCTCCTATTGGCTTAATTCATAAACAACTGAATAAAATGCTTAAATCTATAAAAAAGTAGCGAAAATATAGAACTTCTCTGAACTTGATCAATATAAACATGAACTTTACAAGATTACAACTCTACTTTTACCAAACGAAACTGAAACTGAATACATCAACTTCTACTGATTGTCTACGAAGCCTCTGCTGATACTGACTTTAGATAGCCGGGTCATGACTACCAACTATCTAAGCTAAATACGACTAAAATAAGAAAATACAATACTTCCAAACTGTATAACTAACTCAAGCCCTCGAAACAAAAGGACTCGTCACCTGCTGAATGGGAGCGGCGGACTGACTGAATGCGGTATCTGCGCTACAACTTGCACCTACATTATAAGATACTGTAGCAAATATAAATATATGGGGGTCCGTACTTTAAGGAATGTACTGAGTATATGGGGGTGCAAGGCAATGTCATAAATAATATCATAAATGATTATGAAAATCATGTATGCTAACGATAACAACTTTCTTCTCTTGAATTAACTGAAATATATTCCTTGTAAATCATCAATAATAGTACACACATTATAAATCTCATAAATCATTATACTCAACTCAAACTCTTTAAATCATGACTTAGAGTGACTCGGTAACTCATGAAAACTTGGACTATTATGGACTTAGGAGTTTCTTATAACCGACATAACTACACCATGTGAGCCGCATGGAGTTCAACATATTGCCCTCCTAAGGAGAGAACCCTATATTGGCAGGAGCGTTGTACTCTTTCCAGGGAGTACAACCTCAATTTCACATTCACAATCACAATCCCACACTCGTCTATTGGCCAACAATTACCAACATCAATCCTATAGTGACACGTAGTTTTGAGAAAATACTAAATTTCCCGCTCGGTGCTAAATACTCCTCCCAGACTCAGCTCAGAACGCGTTAGGAAATCCACCTTAATCAATATCAATTCATGGGTCTATTATGAAGACCAAAACAATAATATATCTCATCGGTAAATCATATAAATCTGTGGATTCCTAACTCAACTCAAAATCAAACAATCTTTCTCAACATCAAGATGTATCAATTTATTTAGTCATGGCAACACCAATAACTTTGAGGAAATATCAAGACACATTATAACAACTCAATCTTATGAATCAATATACTCAATAATCCAATTTGTCATAAGGAAGCTTAAAGCTTGACCTATGTCTTGAAAGCACTTGAAATACCAACTCATGGTAGAACATGAAATTCATAATATTAAATATCAACTCATAATTTGGAAATTGTAAAATAGTCACGTATCAAAAACTTCAAGAAAACAACATAGAACTCATTCTTGACTCTCAAGCTCAAATATTAATATATATATTCAATAATCAAACTTCTCATAGAAAAGCTTAAATCAGGACACTTATCTCAAATCATTCGGAAATCATCAACTCATAATAACAATATTCAACTCATGGCATAAGTTCTCAATTTACGAAATAAAATGATGAAATAGTCATGTGTATCTATCATGAATAGCTCAACTATCATAAATCATTAAAGTAATTTGGGTGAAAACCCACTTTGCAAAATCATGGATTTCAATAGTAGAAATTGAATCTTTGGGCACAAGAACGAAAGAAGTGTTCTTGTTCAAACCCCACATACCTTGGATTATGGATTTAAGATGATCAAGCTTGATTGGGAACTCTTCTTCACACTTTTGAGCTAAGTTTCTTGATGCCTTTGACTTGAAAAATTTGATTCTTGAACAACTTGGTGAAATCTTTGGAAGATTCTTAAATTTCTTGGAGAAGATTTGATTTCGGATTTTAGAAGAAAACCCTAGTTTCTTGATCTTTTCCTTGGAAGCGAATGAGAGATAATGAAGATTTTCTCCACTACTAGTATATATATATAGAGTCTAAAATTGAGTGGAAAAGACCAAAATAGCCTTTTAAAAACGTACTTGAGTTGCTGAAAAAATATACTTGACACCATCTGTGATAGGCCGTCAGGTCCGTGATAGGCCGTCACGAATGGTCATCACAAAAAGGGATCCAATTCTTAATTTTCTGCCCAGGGCTGATGACATCATCAGAAATATCGTCAGAATGTGACGACATCATCAGAAATGGCGTCAGAAACGTGACAGCCCGTCAGAACCGTAGTCACCGTTTTTCAGCTTGACATGCTGGAGTAAAATGGGCATAACTCTTTGCTCCGATATCGGATTTTGACGAAATTGGTATCGTTGGAAAGATAATTAAATTATCTATCTGTTGATAGGTCATGAGACCAAAAATTCCAAGTATAATGAGTGATAATCTCGTTTGAAGTTGGCTATACCAATATCCTTCCCAAGAATTCAATCGGTAAGGAATGTTTTGATTCACCCAATCGTTAGGACATCTTTAAGGCCTTAATACACACCATCCTTTATTATAAAACAAACAAAGCACTATAATTTATTTCTCAAGAGCATAATTTATCGTTTCACTATTGGTTAGAGTTTCGGGGAATTACAAAATGGCTCTAACTTCCTCACCGGGTGTCTGATTCGGGTGAATCTTATGTCGATGGACAACTTATCCAATTCTCCACATGATAGAAAGTAGAATTTAGGGAAATACAACATGATATAAAAAACAATCAATTTGGAAGTCATCCATAATCACTCAAAAGATGGATTTAGGCTTAAAGAGCAGGCTCATACTGAGAGTTTAGAATTCACTTGATGTTACAAGGGTGCAATCATACTCATAGACGGTGAAGAGATAATTTATGCAGGCATAGGTCATGAGAAACAAGGATAAGACTACAGAATGGGTATTACATTGTCTGTACTAGAATACTTGGAAAAAAATGATTGTTAAATGAATGTTTACAGACAGAAACACAATTATATATCCGAATCTGAAACTGATGCATGATACACATACTGAACTGAATTCATAGATTTTTGGGTACGAGCAACTACTTACCGGATTGTTCATACTTATGAAACTTCGAGTGGTAAGACCAGACTAGTTCGAAAAAAATGGAAGGCCATAGAAACCTATCTGCTAAATTTTAAAAACTGGGTTGCTAGCTATGCAAACTGAATTGTACTAGATACTCACACTTGAGTTGAGGATTTCTTCAACACCCTCCCAAGGAATTCTAATGGTTTGAAGGAGAAACGAACTTTAGGAAAGATCTAAAAAAGACATCTAAATCAGAGATCATAAAATTACCATAATCCCATAACTTGAAACCTAAACCTATGAATCATAAGTCAGGATAAAAGTACTAAGCTTCAAGCAAGGCAAATCGTTACTCTGAAACTCAACCACACTTCTCAAACACTCTCTCGACTATACTATACCCTTCTGATACTATACTTGGCCGATTTAACTTACAATCCTCACATGACACCGATACTTCCATCTACTCATATCCCCTCGAACCAAACCCCCTCATCATCTTCATGCCTAACCTAGAACCACAAGATTCGCCACATAACCCCATTATGAATCATGAGCTCCCATAAATCTACATTCTGAAAACCTCTCACTTCAAGAGTAATTCTCATTACCACTTCGACCATTCCAATCTACCTAGTACTAGACATTTACTAATGCACAAGGCACCCATCCGTATGCACACAAACACGACATTTAAGCCTATCTTCATACCCTACACACCTCTTATCAAGAAAGATTTCCATGCACTCACCTCAAGTACATATGACATACTCCTAGCTAATCAAGTCCTACACAAACGCTTCACTCCAATATTCTTTCCAACTCATGGAATTACACAAAATGAATACACCACAATCTTCCCAATCATAATACATTAAACTTTAACTAACCATAACATGTATCAAAGATTTAGCCTCAATCTTACTTCACCTTACTATCTAGCTAAAGTAAGTATTCCACCCTCTATCGTTGATAAGGAAATGTCTCCTCTGTTCTGACTAAACAACTATTCACCACCACTATCTTGGGTAAGGAAAGATAACTAAAAGATTAGAGCATGAGGATCTGACACATGAATAGATGCTATAAATAACTTGACACTCAACTGAGGCTTGAGGAGTAGAGGATTTAATATCATAAACCCATCAAAGAAATATGGCCCGGGGACATGCACGATATAACTATGAATTCTGATCATTAAAAATAACACTTGAACATTGAAACTGAACATATCACAAAGCTCGAGTACATAAGTCATGCGTTGCATGACCTAAATTAGGAATTCGTAACTATGAAATGTGATTCCAACCGGTAAAAGGTCTGAGACTCCACATTTTGGTAACTAAGTGAGGACAGGATTCTTTATGGCATGCCTTGACATGAATCATGATCATGGAATCAAAATGCAAAGCATGAATAAATACAGGAATGACTGAAAATACTGAAATAAGAATGGGTCGAGTAGTATCCCTTCTCACAGCTGTTCCACAACTTATTGGCATACCCACTAGAACCTGACAACCTAACCTGGTTACTTTTTCTACTATCTGCCTCTTAGACTAAAGACATCACGCTCCTTGACTCAATTATTAGGAACATCGTTCATTACCTTATTAGTCTTTCTCCACCTAGTAACTTCGTGACACTTACTAATTACACCACATACAATGACCCTAGAAAAAACAAAATCAGCCCTATAGCACCTTGGGAAAAATTTCTCACCAACAACACAGAATCAAACTTAATTACAAGTCAACCAAACTCAAGATCTTGCCTACACTGTCCAAGCCTATTGGATCACTTCCCTGTAACTAGCACCATTAACCAAGAAATCATCACATCCACCTTCATAGCCACCAATCATCCATGCTTAATGCCTAGTGCTCAGCATAACTTACAACTCCACCTCATACACACAATTCTCACTTAGAAACTATAAAACAAAACGTCAATAAATACTAGTCTACTTAAACCCCCTAATAACAATAATTGGTCATAAACATATGATCCCTCTCATTTATAATCCATCAACGCACCTTCCTTCTACTCATCATTACTATCTATCCTTCAGACACAACTTAACTTAGTCCATAACTCTCTAAGCCTCAACTTAACTTTCCTTTGCAATCTCAGGAGCATCTAAGTTAACAACACTCATCCAGCAAGTATCCTCGTCCATAACCTATACTTGTCTTGTGCAACATACCGTTAACAACTCTTTTCATACCTTAAGAAAACTATTATTTACCTCCTCCAATAACTCCTTCTCTTTTTCTTCCATGAGCTGACACACAAGAACAATATCATTTCATCACTAACTCGATCAAATGCAAAAGGCTCAGATATACATACTTCTAATAAATCACACCTTCCACCTTTCTTGCCACAACACCTCTAAACCCAATTCCAACCAGCACGAGGAAACAAGATACACAAAAAGTTGCTAGTGAATTAAAATAGGCCTCACCCGGCTTCACTAGTCTTTGATTTCCAATATCATTATGATAACAAGAGTACGAGAGGTAGAAACTTTCCATACAATATTTGATAATCTCAGAATACACATCTTACTCTATCTCAACTGAAAGAATCATAAGGGAGAAGGCATAACATTGAACTTAGGAAACTCATAACACGTTGGTAAGCTCTTCTCAGGCCGCTTTGTGAAACTTCTGAAATTTCTCTCTTGTAAGTCTAAGGGCATTGTCAGGGAAGAAAATTGAAACTTGCAGATCATGTTACCTCAAGAACAATACATAGATAAAGAAGTATAGATTATTATTATAGATTCTGAGAGGGAATCTGGAAGCGCAACTAACTTGGGATTATTGTACGGTTCATAAGAAAAGCATGTTAAGACACTAATAGGATACTTTCTAGCTCATTTAAAACTCCGTAACTATCTGTGGATACTATTTAAGAAAGTACTATCTGCAAAGAGTTGAGCTTGACGGTCTCTAATACCTTAAAAATAAGGCGGGGATACCCTGAATAGAGAAAGATAAGAATCTGCATAAGTTTCTCAAAGAACCTTTACATAGAACGATCAAAGACTTGAAGGAATGGAGACCTTTTCTAAATGTCTTGTAGCCTCTCAAAGAAAAGTACAGACGTCTCCATACCATTTCGCAAGACTCTACTAGATACGGCTTCATAGACACCCTAGGACACTTGAACTCTATTTTGGTCCTGAGACATCACACAGTGCTTAGGGGCACAAGTGACCCCAAGCTAACCCTCCTACTAGCTTAATTCGTAAATAACTGGATAAAATGCTTAAATATATATAAAATCTGCAAAAATATAGAACTTCTCTGAACTTGATCAATATAAATATGAACTTTACAAGATTACAACTCTACTTTTACCAAATGAAACTGAAACTAAAATTGAATACATCAACTTCTACTGACTGTCTATGAAGCCTTTACTGGTACTGAATTTAGATAGCCGATCATGACTACCAACTATCCAAGCTCAATACAACTAAAATAAGAAAAATACAATACTTCTCAAACTGTATAACCAACTCAAGCCCTCGAATCAAAAGGACTCATCACCTACTGAATGGGAGTGGCGGACTGACTGAATGAGGTATCTGCGCTACAACTTGCACCTACATTATAAGACACTGTAGCATATAGAAATATATGGGGGTCAGTACTTTAAGGAATGTACTAAGTATGTGGGGGTGCAATGCAATGTTATAAAAAATATCATAAATAATTATAAAAATCATGCATGCTGACGATAGCAACTTTCTTTGCTTGAATTAACTGAAATATATTCCTTGTAAATCATTAATAATAGTACGCGCATTATAAATCTCATAAATCATTATACTCAACTCAAACTCTTTAAATCATGACTTAGAGTGACTTAGTAACTCATGAAAACTTGGACTATTATGGACTTGGGAGTTTCCTATAACCGACATAACTACTCCATATGAGCTGGATGAAGTCCAACGTATTGTCCTCCTAAGGAGAGAACCCTATATTGGCGGGAGTGTCATACTCTTGTCAGGGAGTATAACCTTAATTTTACAATCACAATCCCACACTCGTCCTTTGGCCCACAATTATCAACATCAATCCTACGGTGGTACGTAGTTTCAAGAAAATATCAAATTTCCCACTCGATGCTAAATACTCCTCCAGACCTAGCTCAGAACGCGATAGGAAATCCACCTTAATCAATATCAATTCATGGGTCTATCATGAAGACCAAAACAGTAATATATCTCATCAATAAATCATATACAACTGTGAATTCCTAACTCGACTCAAAATCAAACAATCTTTCTCAACATCAAGATGTATCAATTTATTTAGTCATGGCAACATCAATAACTTTGAGTAAATATCAAGACTCATTATAAAAATTCAATCTTATGAATCAATATATTCAATAATCCAATTTGTCATAAGGAAGCTTAAAGCTTGACATATGTCTTGAAAACACTTGAAATACCAACTCATGGTAGAACATGGAATTCATAATATTAAATATCAAGTCATAATTTGGAAATTGTAAAATAGTCACGTATCAAAAACTTCAAGAAAACATCATAGAACTCATTCTTGAATCTCAAGTTCAAATATTAATATATATGTTCAATAATCAAACTTCTCATAGAAAAACTTAAATCATGACTCTTATCTCAAATCATTCGAAAATCATCAACTCATAATAACAATATTCAACTCATGGCATAAGTTCTCCATTTACGAAATAAAATAATGAAATAGTCATATGTATCAATCTTGAATAGCTCAACTATCATAAATCATTAATAAATTAATTTGGGTGTAAACCCACTTTGCAAAATCATGTATTTCAATAGTAGAAATTGAATCTTTGGGCATAAGAATGAAAGAAGTGTTCTTGTTCAAACTCCACATACCTTGGATTATGGATTTAAGATGAACAAGCTTGATTGGGAACTCTTATTCACACTTTTGATCTAAGTTTCTTGATACCTTTGACTTGAAAAATTTGATTCTTGGACAACTTGGTGAAATCTTTGGAAGATTCTTAAATTTCTTGGAGAAGATTTGATTTAGGATTTTAGAAGAAAACCCTAGTTTCTTGATCTTTTCCTTGAAAGAGAATGTGAGATAATAAAGATTTTCTCCACTACTAGTATATTTAGAGACTAAAAATGAGTGGAAAAGACCAAAATACCCTTTTAAAAACGTCCTCGAGTTGCTGGAAAAATATACTTGATGCCATTCGTGACAGGCCGTCAGATCCGTGATAGGCCGTCACGAATGGTCATAACAAAAAGGGATCCAATTCCTGATTTTCTGCCTAAGGCTGACGACGTCATCAGAAATGTTGTTAGAATGTGACGACGTCATCAAAAATGGCGTCAGAAACATGATAGCCCATCAGAACCGTCGTCACCATTTCCCTGCTTGACATGCTGGAGTAAAATGGGCATAAATCTTTGCTCCAATATCGGATTTTGGCAAAATTGGTATCTTTGTAAAGCTATTTAAATAATATATTTTTTAATAGGTAATGAGCTCAAAAATTACAAGTATAATGAGAGATATGCTCATTTGAATTTGATATATAAATATCCTTCCCAAGAATTCAATCAGTAAGGAATGTTTTGATTTGCCCAATCGTTAGGACATTTTTAAGGACTTAATACACACCATCCTTGATTAGAAAATAAACAAAGCACTATAATTTATTTCTCAAGAGCTTGATTAATGGTGGCACTGTTGGTTAGAGTCTAAAAGGAATTATAAAATGGCTCTAACTTCCTCACCAGGTGTCTGATTTGGGTGAATCTTATGTCGATGGAAAGCTTATCCAATTCTGCACATGATAGAAAGTATAATTTAGGGAAATACAACATGAGATAAACAACAATAAATTTGGAAGTCATCCATATTCACTCAAAAGATGAATTTAGGATTAAGAAACGATCGGGGTATTACACATATGTTCTAGGTGAACCACTCAGAATCCTCAAAACCTAGTAAATTAACTTTGAAGAAATCTGAATATATGATACACCTCCATTAACTGGTGAAGCATCTCCTAGAATACTTACCTTTCCTTCCTCTACCACTACCTTTTAATTCTAAACCATGTCTGGAATATCCTCGTGTAGGGGAGGATATTCTAAACTTTGTATTTCTAATCCTCTGGTAGCCTAAGCTTTGCCCCTGGCAGGTGCTAACCATCAACCTCTTTCTCTCCCTTTCCTTCTCACTCTTTACCTACCCTAAACCACAACCCCAACGGCTAGTTCGAGCGCTATTACTGCTCTTTCAAAACATGTAATAACCAGAGTAAAAGAAGTCAGATACTAAAAATTCTCTACTAATAGAATATTAAATACAAATAAAAAATAGATAGATATAAATTGCATAAACAAAACCTATTAGAGTATCTCAAGGACCCAAAAGTCACTGTACAAGCAAAATTGAAGACTAAGATAAATATCCAAAAATAAATAAAACAAGAGCATCATTGTTCAAAAAATTGGGCATGAGCTAATGAGATGAACTAATAGTTGCCTGTAGGTAGATGCTCACCCTTATATCAAAATTTGTTGGTCACATACTATATCAGAGGTTTTATCTCAATCTCTGGAGCACTGTTTGCATTAACTAAATGAATAATACACTTAGTAACAGTCCAAACACTATGTACTATTATGTATCATTCTTTGACTTAACTCAAAACCACACTTAAACATAAATAAAATATGAGTAACTTATCAATCAACACATAACAAGTAATTTTAATAGACACTTACCAATCCACAAATAATCACTTTGTCAAAAAACCTCCACACGACTAACCTTCACACAAATAAGTTCAATAACAAAGTGAGGGATCTAAGATTATCTAAATACCATAAGTATCAGTACGCTCGACTATTTACCACCTGACCATCTCACGAGAGTAGACTTATTCTACCTTAATTTTAATGCAACATATTATGAAATGCAAATTAGCAATCAAATGACTATAAGAATGTACCTATGCATTAAAACCATCACAACATCCTCTTAATCTATACAAATATACTTGGGGGAATCAAGGGACCAACTTCATTCAAGTATCGTAACAGTATGGTACCTGACCCTCCAAATATCAATAGATAAGTAACATGTACCAATGTGATGTTGAACCTTCGAATTTCATGATATATGAATACAAAAATCAATATCAGTTAGGATATGATGTAGTGCACCAAATATGCAAGTACACACTTTATCTAAACATTTATTCAAATTCAGGTTGATTATTTCATATATATAACCAATACGCACCAGCTCATGAAATCACAAGGATGTTTGAAGGACAATTCATAAACATTTAACTTACGAATAGGAACAAAGATAAATCATGTCTATAACTATAATTTGAACCATAACATACCTCAAACATATGCTCGAATGCACTAGTTTGCTAAAGGTTTGCCCTTTCTTTCAGTGTCAGCTCATTCTTAGTCTAGAAACAGGAAGCAAGGAGTAATTAACATCTTAATCTTTATTTATTGGCTTTAGGAATCAAAACCCATTGATTACACCCTAGTTCATATCCTAAAACACCAATTTGGTGTTTCACCCATTAGTTTGCCCAAATGCCCTATAGTTTATCATAACGGGGAAGTATTCTACCTAAGAAAGTAAAGTCTATCAGCCTAGAGCCACTTATAATTTATTCTCAGACTACCCATAGCCAATTTTCAATAGTTCAGAATTTCTTAGAGCTTAACCCATGAATTTTTTAATAACACTTAATTTTAGTGATTCTACAAATTAAATGAGTTAATATATGTTGGAATGATGGAATAAACTAACCTCAAGGGTAGGAATCACCCAAACTAGATGAAAATTACCTCACTTAAGCTTATATCTAAACTTGGATATTTTATAGAAAATGATGTAAAATCTCAAAACTAGGTATTAAACACTACCTGATAACCACTATACGGGTGCACTTCCTACTATGGTTGTCCTACTGTAGCAGTACGAAGCCCACTAAGGTGGTCTATTTCATTTACTACTACCGTAGTGAACTGCTATTATGGTGGATTCACTATTGTGACCCTAAGTATGATATGGTAGACTTTAAACAGTAACTTGAGGGATGCTTTTTGAGCTCCTTTATTTGCAACACACACAGAGTTTTTCTACAACAAAAATTTATACTAACATGTTAAATACTATAATTAGAGTTGTTCTAACCCAACTATCATTCCAAATATTTCTATAGACTACTAGATCCCCCACTATCATAAAGTCACCTGAAAAACACCAAACATGACACCATGAGACACATATCATCTCTATATTGCACAATACTTGATTTTTATCAAAACCTATCCTAGAATGAGATTTTTATTACTTTTTTCCTAGGGAAAAACCTACCCAGTCTTTAATCCACAACCAATTCTATAATAACAAGATGGGTTCTAAAAAACTTAGTCCACACCGAGAATCACAAATGCTCGCATTACAATAAAACATTGTACATACATACTTTGAGACTTATTTATGCCTACTAGCCATGACCTTTTGGGATATTACCAATTCATATACAATATAGTTTTTCTATTCTTATACAACCTTTTCACCCTTATACCCCTTTTGCCATATATGAGTAACCTTTAATCAATAATCAAACACCTAATCATTCATGCATTATTAATAATAATTTACCAATCACATGTATGTATAAATACTAATGAATAACTTATTTATTCAATCATTACTAACAACTACTTAGTAAACACAAGTATGTTTGAAAACTAATCAACAACTTATTCATTCAAGCATTATTAACAATAACTCAACAAGCACAAGAATATCAAAACACCAGTGAACATCATATTCATTCACACATTATCAACAATAACTCATCAACCACAAGGATACCTGAAGACTAATAAACAAGTATTTCATTTACCAATTATTACATTAAGAATTATAACTAGGTGCTAGCATAAGGACCATTATTTATGTTACTATTGGCTCCTTAATATCGATTCATTATACTCTTATAAGAATATCCATTATTTTTTCACATACAATAGTAACCTTAGTTTATTTATCTTACCACAAGTTATGTTATAATATCTAGCCAAGTCTTTCTCAAGCCTTTATGTGAGGAAATTATTTCTCATTTTCCTCTTCATACTTAATACATAAGATTAATTCACAATAAGGAGAACACATAATTCAAACACACCTCACATAACCAAATTACCATTATGTTAATAACTCCATATTATGGTACACATGAATATTCAATCCATCTACCAGTAACCTCAGTGACCCTATTCATATTACAACACCTTATGAAAGTTTTAAAAATGCATATAACACCTAAATTGATTCATATATCAATATACTACCACAAGTATTAGATCTTTAAAATATTAATATCAAGTTTTATTAACCCAATCACTATGCCCATAGGCCTAATCAAGCATTTTTCTCTCAATTCTATAAAATGTATATATTTAGCTAATCTGAGTCTAGTACTCACAAATCGTAACCTACATTGACCAAAGATCCTAGAATAAGAAAGCTACACCACAGATGCCTTTTTTTCTTTATTCTTTAGGATGATAAATATCTAATAAATAAATAACTA
Source organism: Capsicum baccatum var. pendulum (assembly GCA_030864225.1). NCBI lineage: Eukaryota > Viridiplantae > Streptophyta > Magnoliopsida > Solanales > Solanaceae > Capsicum > Capsicum baccatum. Next base: position 135,865,570 of record CM061560.1, read on the forward strand.
TAAGAGTAATTAATTATTTATCCTGTAAAAAAGAATTTTGGGAATTCATACCTGTTAATTATACCCATTGTTCATGGTCTATAACATTTCCAAGGGCCATTCTACCATCAACTTACTTTACAATACTCACATCACCTTATTAATGAAGTTTCTACTCTAATTACCTCTTTTTTAATTTGTATTCATGCTAGAAGGTATTAGTTAACAATCTAAAAGTAACTAATATTCACCTGAACTCATATCTTTACCCCATAATCTTTTAAACCTAGGTTCTAACCCACAATTCTATCATTAATAATCATTTTAATGATTTTAATGTGTTATTGGATTAATAAACAAATAAGTTATTGGAAGAACTTACCTCAACAAAGAATCCTTATCCTAGCCTTGGAAAAATCACCCCTCTAGGGTTTTCAAATAAGTTTTTTACTTAAAACATAGAAAAATGACATAAATACTGCCTCATCATCAGTGTAGCAACCCAAAATTAGATGCATTAGTGTCTCTATAGAGGACCTATCCCACTATAGTGGACCTCAGCTTTCCAAGATGAATGATTTTTAGTAAAATAACTATAAATTTCTCCTCTGAATATAGATTAACAAATGGTCAGTGGTGTTGGAAAAGAAACACAAAGACCTTTAATTTTGTAGGTCTTGGGCTATATAAATATTCATATTCTGATAGAGGTACTCACTCAAAGTTGAATCTAGTAGAAACTTACATGAAAACTCAATTGATAAGGAATTGACCTTAGTTTATGTATAATGCATTCCCAAACCAAATACTTGATCTTAATACTTATTGAAAATAAATTTCCTCATGTATGGGTATATCTACTCACGTAGGAAATTTAAAATCTTAGCCTAAAAGTATAAGATGTTACAATGAAAAAGATAGTTGCTATTGTCACTACTATATGTAGTTTTGATGATGAGTAAATAACTGCAAGGGACCAGGTCCCTAGATATGCAAGGTATAGTACATCTGACATGCGTTGTCTGCACAATTTTTTCCTCTTGTCTAACAAACATACAGGTCTTATTTTGTACTAATTAGGACAGATGGTCTAATGATCTTTCAGCCTTAATCATCACTTAGCTATAAAAGAAAAGGCATACTTCTTCATCAAATGATTTTTTGAAATTACAAAGAGTGAAGAGAGGCAACAAGAACCCTATTTCAACACTACTCATGTTTTTAGCTTTATGAGTGCTTAAATAGAAATAGTTCTTGAGAGAGTATTGATTTGTAAATGAATTACTCATGTTATAAGAGTAATGAATTTTAATATTTGAGTAGAGAGTGCTTAGGTAGAGTTGCCTAAGTGTGAGACTGATTAAAGTTAATCAATAGAGAGCGTCCTTAGTAGAGTTATCAAGATGAGCTTGTAGTAAAGTTGCTACAAGCAAAATGATCCTAGAGGTAGGCTAAAATCTATATTGTAATTAGAAGGTTCATTATAGTGAATTTCTTTAGTGCTTGTAAGGGAAAAACGTGATTTTTCACTTCCTGGGTTTCCACGTAAAAAAAATTTATCTTTACTCTTTCTGCACTATCTCTTACTTTCTGGTAATTTTTGTGTACTTTGCCTGTGATTGATATTGAGGGACCCAATCCTTTATTATGTGGTACAACTCTCAAGGGTTTCAATAATTGGTATTAGAGCTAGGTCACTCTAAAAGGTTCATATCTAGAGTGTTTTCGTTATCATGGCTACTTCACCAAACCTGTAAGAAGAGCGTTCTACCACTATACCACCCAGATTAACTAGGAAGTATTATGGGAGTAGAAAACTAGGACGTTTGAATTTATTATGGCTAAGGATTGTGAGCTGATTGATACAATTCTTGATGGTCCTCATGTTCTTGTTAAATAAGTCAAAGAAGAAGAGGTTACAAAAATGGTTATTAAATGCAAGCGAGAGTACAATGATGAAGACAACAAAAATACTGAAAAGAATTATAAGGCCTAGAAACTACTAGTATATGTCATAGGTCCTAATGAATACAATAGGTTATCAGCTTGTGAAAATGTAAAAGAGGTCTGGGAGTACTTGAGAACTTCTCATGAAGGCACCATCGATGTTAAGGATTCAAAAGTGGACATGCTGACTAATGATGTGCCATAGAAAGATATCACTTATGATGCTTAAACTATGAGAACATGTGTTTTTGGGAGTGTTTTGCAGGAAATTAGGTTTTGGATGCTAAATGTAAGAGGAACAATGAAAAGTGGATTGAATCATAGTTAAAAACCCATTTTAATCCTTTACTGCCTAAGGTACGACTTCTTTCGAAAGTCCCATAAGGATTTTGTACAAGTTATATCCTGGACAGACCTTACAAGTCGTAGTAGTTCTTCAATATCTTGGCCATAATATTTCACCCCGATTTTGGATTAAGGAAAAATTGGAATAGTTGGAAAGCTTATTCAATTGTCAATATGTTGGTAGGTTTTGAGACCAAAAATACTATGTACACAAAAAGGTATATGCGGTTGAAAATGACGATAACTAAATTCTTCACAAGAACTTAATTGTTATTGGATGTTTTCACTTTCCTATAAACAAAGAGACATTTGTGATCTTAGTATCTCAAAAGTATACGAGTTAGAAGTCTAAGTACGACTCATATAAGGAAGTTATACAAAAACCAGTGTTCAAAGCTTGGCAAGATAAAATCCCAGGTCAATATGAGTGTAATGCCCCGAATTTGGTACTCGAAATGCTATACGGTGCTCACATCCCTGAAGCACCACAAGCTAACCCATAACTGATATATGTACCTATACACTGTATAACATACTAAATATAATATGGAAATGGAGGCTGAAAGACCATAAGGTTCAAAACTACATGACTGATAAAATATAACATCTGAGTGGGGTAATAGAATACCCAAAACTGAAATACTGTCTGAACAAACTATAGTCTGAAAAACCTCTAAAACATAACTTTTTGGATAAAGAGTTGATGGGACGTGTCCCCAACTAACCCCAACTTATAAATTAATTAATGAGAAAATAAATAAATGATCATTTCCTTGAAAGATGAGGATACACTGCTAACTCTGACGGCTAAGACTGGAATGCTACAGATGCTCTGGAGCTCGTGCTTCTGAACCTATGGTATAAGACACTATAGTGCAAATGCATCAGTACTTTGAATGTATTGGTATTCATAGAAGGTAGGCTGAATGCATGGGGTTCATATGCATGAACAATACTGGCTAACTGACTAATATGAACATGAGAATACATGCATGAATATGTCGTGACTATATCTGAGATCATGATAACATGAATTTACTGATAACTAAATTCTGATGACTGATATAACTGATAACATGAGTTATTGTATTTAACAGTACTGAATTTGATGGAACTAGCTGAGTTCCGTACTATTCTGAGTTGACTATATTTATTAGTCCTGAATTCTATAAAACTATTTGAGTTTTATTACTAAGACTGAATAACTATATCTGACAGTCCTGATTCTGTAACTGAAACTGTGGGAAGGTGTTATCTAACCGTAATACCCCTAATATGCCCTTATGGCTGAGTTGGTTATAATTTGTAACCCCAATTGGAAGGGTGTCAATACTGCACCACTAGTAAGGACAAGATATGAGTAACCCTCATCTGACAGTATCCCCAAAAGAGAATGGTGGGGACCTCATCTGATAGTGCTTATACACCTCATCAACCCTCATATGACAGTGTTGATGTCTCAACCTATGCTAGATATATAGTTCTGGAATACAAGGATGACTTCTAAGAATCACACTTTCATCTGATAGTGTGTGTTCCCATCCTTGGGTTCAGTCGGTGCTAATTCCTACTCCCATCTAAATAAACACTGATCATGGATTATTGAACAGAACTGGACTGAATTAACTGAGTTCCATTGGCTGCCGAAATAATACTGAGATTACTGTATTCCTGAGCTTTCCTGATTCACATGACTGACTGAGTTCTATGAATCATGGCTTAACTTAGTATATTATGAAAACATGACACGGAATCTAGGCACACAACTATATTTTTTGGGTACAAGTACCCCCAGGACTCGATAGAAGGAAATTGACAAAGCATGACTTTCTTGAGTACAGGACCAACATCAACAATACATAATCCATTGGCTAAGACATTTAATCAAACACTTGACATATATAACTTGTACATGAATGGAGATTTTATATTATCATACTAATATGACACTTTGCCTTCACATAGGCATTTAATCAAACATGTGGGGGGGGGAGAGTATGCTATGGTTATACAATCATCAACATATCTAATAATCAAGGATACATTAATCAACTTGTGAATTGAATGGTTTATCATGGATACTGCGTAATTCCTCATATACTAGAATCAATTCTTGTAATTAATAGTCTATAACATGGAATGAAATCAAACAACAACATGAACATCACTTTTCAATTCAATCAAATCATGAACATTCATAAATATAAAAATCTTTGATTTTGAAAAGAGATTCTTAAGCTTCATGGGTGAAAGAGACCCATGAATCAACACATGACATACCTTAGAATGTAACTCTGTAAAAATCCTTGGAGAGATTCTTGATCCTTGCCCTTGAATTTTTAAGATTAGGGTATCTTGGCTTTGAGAGTGTATGAAGAAATTGGGGAAAAATAGAGTGAATAATGATATCCTTAGGTCATGTGGGGTTAAATTTCATGTTTAACGCTGAACTAAAATCATGGGAAAAGATCCATTTAACCCTGGATGCATCTTTTAAATTTTGTGAAAATTATTCCAACCTGGACCCCTGGCGCAACTCAGCGCTATTGCGCCGTATCACTGAAATTTGACAATTGGGAAATAGGGAAATGGCGCGACTCGGAGCCATCGCGTTGCCACTTCATTTGCTACCTGGAAGTTCGGCGCGATGTGGAGAAATCATATTGTGACACTAGAAAAATGACAATTGGCATTTTATCTTGTGGCGCGGTGCGCTACTGACAAATATGGTGTTGTTTTACAATGGAGACTTGAAATAGTCATAACTTCTTACCTGGTTATCGAATTTAGACGAATTTTATATCGATGGAAAACTTATTGAATTTCTCATACAGCAAAAAGTGAAAATCTTGAAAATTCCCCATGGAATAAATATCATTCAATTTAGAACATAATATTGGACATTCTTGAGTCAAAATTAGTTAGGAAACTTCGGGATATTACAATATCTCCCCCTTGGGAACATTCATTCTCGAATGAGACTGACTGAGAGGGGAGAAACGATAAGCCAAAGTACATACTGAGCATGAACACTAAAACATAACTACATAACTGATATTTCTAAGATTCATACAGAGCATGCATATCTGATATGTGATTTCATGACTGAGCTGATACATAAATGCATGGCTGAGAGTACTGATAAGATGATCACACATATCTAATATGTGAATACATGACGAAACTGATTACATGACTAAGATTTCTAATAATTGAGTCTTCTCACAAGGAGAATAGATGTCTGATGCATGAACACTTGACTAATCTGATGCATGAACATATAATTGGATATGCAATGGTACTTAGTACCAAGTTTAAAAATGGAAACCTAAACATGAGGATGATAACGAGTCGTAACTAAAATCTAGACATGAAAACTGAAAAGCTTACGGAGAACTGTTTACTTGAGCTTGATCTGAGTCAACGGAGAAGAGGTGAGGGTACTTGGTACGCATGTCTGCTTCTGCTTCCCAAGTAGCTCCCTCAATGGACTAATTCTGCCAAAGAACTTTGACTAGAGGGACTTTTTTCTTCCTCAGTTTATGAGTCTGGTAGTCTAGAATTTTGACTGGAATCTCCTCATAAGAGAGGCTGTTTTGAACATCTATGCTCTGAATAGGGACTACAACTACTGGGTCACCTATACACTTCTTGAGCGAAGAGACATAGAAAACTGGATGAACTGAGGCTAGATCTAAAGGTAATTCGAGCTCATAAGCTACCTTGCCGAAGCGACTGAGAATTTTGAAGGGACCAGAATATCGGGGATTGAGCTTTCCCTTCTTGTCGAACCTCTTCACTCCCTTCATGGGTGAGATCTTTAGATAGAAATAGTCACCAACCTCAAATTCGAGATCCTTTCTAGCACATCGGCATAAGACTTTTGTCGGCTTTGAGCAGCCCGAAGTCTTTCTCTGATCATCTAAATTTTGTCTAAGGCATCGAATAGCAAGTCAGGTCCTATCACCGAGGCCTCACTAACTTTTAACCAATCGACTGGAGATCTGTATCTCCTACCGTAGAGAGCTTTGAATGGATCCATCCAAATACTGTAATGATAGCTATTGTTGAATGAAAACTCAATCAAAGGCAAGTGGACATCCTAACTACCCTTGAAACCAATTGCACATGCCCTTAGCATATATTCTAGGGTCTGAACGATTTTTTTTGCTTGACCATCTGTCAGAAGATGAAAGGGTTTATTAAGATGAACTTGGGTACCAAGATGCTTTCCAGAAATGAGAGGTGAACTGGATACCTCTATCTGAAAAATAGATAATGAAATACCGTGTAATCTGACCTGTAATTATCGGCTGAATAAGAGGTATGAACTTGAAGAAAATGGGCTGATTTGGTCATTTTGTCTATAATGACCCAAACTGAATTATGCTTGTGACAAGTACAAGGCAAAACCGTCACAAAGTCCATGTTCACTTCGTCCTACTTCCAAGTAGGAATATTAAACTACTGCATGGACCTACTAGGCTTTTGATGCTCTATTTTAACCAGCTGACATGTAGAGCACTTAGCCACAAACTCTACAACATCTTTCTTCATTCCACTCCACTAATAGATCTCTCATAAGTCACGGTACATATTAATGGTCCCTGGATAAATAGAGTAGTGCGCACCATGCACTTCTGCAAGAATTCACTACCTTAAGTCATCTACACCTGGAACACAGAGATGACCCTGACAACGCAATACACTATCCCCCCATTGGGAGAAAATCTCTACTTTCTGGTCCTTAACTGACTCTTTCAACTTGACTAAATTGGGGTCTCTATCTTACTTTTCTTTCACCTCAGAAACTAAAGATGATTTTGAACTACTCTGAACACATATGTCACCCTCCTCTAAATCGACTAAGCGAACACCTAGTCTAGAAAGATAATGGACTTCCTGAGCTAACTTCTTCTTATTGTCCTCGACATGAGTAACACTACCCATAGACAGTCTACTGAGAGCGTCGGCCACTACATTGGCCTTGCCTGGATGATAAAGGATACTCATGTCATAATCTTTCAAGAGCTCTAACTACCTTCTCTGATGAAGATTAAGATATTTTTGAGAAAAGACATACTGAAGGCTCTTATGATCGGTGAACACATCTACATGAACGCTGTATAAGTAATGCCTCCAAATCTTTAAGGCAAAAACCACGGCTGCTAACTCAAGATCATGAGTAGGATAATTCTTCTCATGGGGTTTAATTTGTCTAGAGGCGTAGGCTATGACCTTACCATGTTGCACGAGGACACAACCCAAACCTACTCTGTATGCATCACAGTACACTACAAACCCATCTAGCCCATCTGGAAGATCTAAGACTGGGGTTGAGGTGAGTCGAGTCTTCAACTCCTGAAATCTCTTCTCTCAAGGATCTAACCATTGAAACTTGATTTTCTTCTGAGTCAATCTAGACACAGGGGATGCAATAGACAAAAATCCTTTAACAAACAATATGTAATAGCCAGCCAAACCCAAGAAACTCCAGCCAGCCAAACCCAAGAAACTCCTGATGTCTGATGGAGAGATAGGTATGGGCCAGTTTTTTACTCCTTCAGTCTTTTGAGGATCTAGTCTAATGCCATCATCGGAATTAATATGGCCAAGGAATGCTACTGACCTTATCCAAACTTTGACCTTACTAAATTTGGCAAACAACTGATGATTTCTGAGAGTATGAAGTACAATTTTGAGATGGTCTACATGATCACGCTCACTATGGGAATAGACCAGAATATCATCTATAAAGAGTATGACTAACATATCCAAGTACTTCTTGAACACACGGTTCATCAAGTCTATGAAAGTTGTTGGGGCATTGGTTAGACCAAAGCACATGACTAGGAATTCAAAGTGACCATATTGGGTACAAAAGGTTGTTTTCAAAATGTCACATTCTCTAACTCTGAGCTGATGATAGCAAGATCTGAGGTCTATCTTAGAGAAATAACTAGCACCCTGAAGTTGGTCAAACAAGTCTTCAATTTTGGGGAGAGGATACTTGTTCTTGACCATGACTTTATTGAGTTGACGGTAATCTATACATATTCTGAGAGAACCGTCTTTCTTTCGCATGAATAAGAGTGGTGTACCCCACGGGGATATACTGGGCCTAATGAATCCCTCATCTAAGAGATCCTTCAACTGATCTTTCAATTCTATGAGTTTTGCAGGTGCCATTTTGTATGGTAGAATAGATATAGGCTGACTATCTGGAAAAAAATCAATACCGAAGTCTATTTCCCTTTTGGGAGGAATTCCTAGAAGATCTTCAGGAAAAATATTTGAATATTTATTCACTACTGGGATTAATTCAAGACTGGGAGTTTTGGATCTAGTGTTCTTAACTCAAACAAGATGATAGACATATTCTTTAGATATCATTTTCATGCCCGAAGGTAGGAAATAAGGTGACCTCTGAAAGCTGAAGTACTACCTCTCTACTCTAGGATGGGTTTATTCAGAAACTAAAACTAGACTATTCTATTTCTGTTGTCGACTGTGGCATAGTAGGAATGAAGACAATCCATGTCGAGAATGACATTAAAATTAGTCATATCTAATTTGAATAAATCTGCTAAAGTGACTTTCTGAAATATCATAACCGGGCAGTTCCTGTATACCCACCGGGCTATGATGGTTTTACTCACAGGGGTAGAGACAGAAAAAGGCTCTGCTAGAATTTCAGGACTGATTCCAAAATCAACTACTATATAGGGAGTGATAAAAGATAAAAAAGATCCTAGATATAGCAAAGCATAAACATGCATATGAAAGATCTGTAACATACCAGCAACCATATCAAGAGAATTTTCCTGATCTTTTCAGGATTAAAGAGCATAAAGTCTATTTGGGCGTTGTCCACTAGTAATACTGGAAGTGGCACCCTACTAATTTGGGTGACCGAACTGAGTTGAGAAGCGGTTCTGCTAACCCTGATAACCTGTTTGGAGACAATCTCTAACTCTATGGCCTATCTTGTCACATTCAAAACAAACATCACTACCAGCTCTGCAAGCACCCTTGTGGTTCTTACCACAAGTCTGACAAAGGGAATTAGTTCAGGCATTACTGACACTGCCCTGAGACTTAGAGACCGGTGCCCTATCTTTATTTCTATCCTTGAACTTAGAAGCTGAAGCACTGGCTAAAGAAGAAGATGGAACTGATGACTTAAAACGGAACTGAGCGCAGTTTTGTCCTTCTGATTTAGGCTGAGCAAAGTTGAAGCTACCTATCTTTCTCTCTTATTTTGCTTCTCCCTCATCTTAATCTTTTGGTCTTTTATCTTCTGAGCATGAGTCATAAGACTAGATAAAGTCATATCACTATTCAACATCACAAACCTATACTCGTTGACCACACTATTATTCACCCCCAAAAAAACATACTCATCTTGGCCATGCTTTCTGTAACCACATGAGGGGCATATCTGGAAAATTGAGTAAACTTAAGAGAATAATCTTTCACCGTCATGTTGCCCTGCCTGAGGTTGATAAATTCTAACTCCTTAGATTCTGTCAGCTCTAGAGGAAAGAAGCTCTCTAAGAATGCGGTGACAAACTCCTCCCACTCTATGGGCCCTGTATCAACTAACCTTTATGACTTCCGCTGTTTGTACCAAGTGTGAGAAATATCCTACAACTAATACGCAACTAGCTCTACACTCTCAACAGCTAACAGCCCCATAACATCTGTAACCTTCTGAACCTAATCAATGAATTCCTGATGGTCCTCATTGACTTAGACCCGAGAAAGGATGAAGGATTCATTTGGGTGAAGTCCCGAATATTGGCTATAGCTGAATTGGACATTAGGTTGGCCAAAATGATGATTGTTCATTCATTCTGAGCAGCAACTGACTGAGCAAGAGCAGTGAATGCAGCTCTGAACTCTGCATAAGAAACATGTTCGTCCAAAGGTTCTTCGTGCTAAAGGGCTGACTGATTTCTATTTTTTCTTTTGGGAGGTATATTCTGTAGAAGAAAAGGAGAAATGGATTAGACTAAGAGATTGATTTAAGATTATGCTCACTGGCATGACATGTATACAGAAAGAAGGGAAAATTGTTCCCAAAAATCTTATATCCTCTTGTACATAAATGTGGCGCGCAATACACCCATGCACAAGACTCTACTAGTTGTGGCTTTCAGACTTCCTAGGACTCTATTGAACCTAGCTTTGATACTAAGTTTGTAATGCCTCGAATCTGGTACTCGAAATGCTACATGGTGCTCACGACCCTGAAGGACCACAAGGTAACCAATGACTGATATCTGTACCTATACACTGTATAACATCTTAAATATAATGCAGAAATAAAGGTTGAATGGCCATAAGGTTCAAAACTACATGACTGATAAAATATAACATCTGAGTGTGGTATTCGAATACCCAAAACTAAAATATTGTCTGAACATACTGTAGTCTGAAAAACCTCTAAAACATAACTGTCTGGATAAGGAGTTGATGGGACATGTCCCCAACTAACTCCAACTTATAAATTAATTTATGAGATAATAAATAAATGATCATGTCCTCAAAAGATGAAGACTCACTTCTAACTCTGACTCCTAAAACTGGAATGCTACTGATGCTCTGGAGCTCATGCTTTTGAACCTATGGTATAAGACACCATAGCATAAATGCATCAGTACTTTAAATGTACAGGTATGCATGAAAGGTAGGCTAAATTTATGGGGTTCATATACATGAACAATACTGGCTGACTGACTAATATGAATGTGAGAATACATACATGAATACGTCATAACTATATCTGAGATCATCATAACATGAATTTACTGATAACTAACATAACTGATAACTGAATTCTGATAACTGATATAACTGATGACATGAGTGACTGTATCTGACAGTCCTGAATCTGATAGAACTAGCTGAGTTTCGTACTATTCTGAGTTGACTGTATTTGTCTATCCTAAATTTTATAGAACTATCTGAGTTCTATTACTAAGACTAAATGACTGTATCTGACAGTCCTGATTCTATAACTAAAACTATGGGAAGTAGTTATCTAACAAACATACCACTAATATGCCATTATGACTGAGTTGGGATCCAATCTGTAACCCCAATTGGAAGGGTGTCAATACCGCGCCACTGGTGAGGACAAGCTGTGAGTGACCATCATCTGATAGTATCCCCAAAAGAGAATAGTGGGGCCCTCATCTGATAGTGCTTATCCACCTTATCAACCCTCATCTTATAGTGTTGATGTCTCAACCTATGCTAGCTACATAGTTGTGGAATGCAAGGATGACGTTTAAGAATCACACCCTCATTTGATATTGTGTATTCCCATCCTTGGGTTCACTCGATGCTAATTCCTACTCCCATCTGAATAGTCACTGATCATGGATTACTGAACTGAACTGGAATGAATTAACTAAGTTCTATTGACTGACGGAATTGTACTGAGATTACTATATTACTGAGCTCTCCTAAGTCACATGACTGACTGAGTTCTATGGCTTATGGATTAACTGAGGATATCGTGAAAACATTACACGGTCTCTAGGCACAAAGCTATATTTTTCGAGTACAAGTACCCCCAGGACTCGATAGAAGGAAACTGATAAAGCATGGCTTTCTTAAGTATAGGACCAACATCAACAATGCATAATCCATTGGCTAAGACATTTCATGAAACACTTGACATACATAACTTGTACATGAATGGAGATTTCATATTATCATACTAGTATGGCACTTTTCCTTCACATAGCCATATAATGAAACATGGGGGGAGCATGCTATGGTTATACAATCATCAACACATCCAATAATCAAGGATACATCAATCAACTTTTGAATTGAAGGGTTTATCATGGATACCGCATAATTCCTCACATACGAGAATAATTTTTTGTAATTAATTGTCTATAACATGGAATGAAACAAAACAAAAACATGAACATCACTTTTTAATTCAATCAAATCATGAACATTCGTAAATATACAAATCTTTAATTTTGAAAAGAGATTCTTGATCTCCATGGGTGAAAGATCCCCATGAATCAACACATGACATACCTTAGAATGTAACTCCATAAAGATTCTTGGAGAGATTCTTGATCCTTACCCTTGAATTTTTAAGATTAGGGTTTCTTGGCTTTGAGAGTGTATGAAGAAATTGGGGAAAAACAGAGTGAATAATGATATTCTTAGGTCATGTAGGGTTAAATTTTGTGTTTAAAGCTAAACTAAAATCATGAAAAAAGACCCATTTAACCCTGGACACGTCTTTTAAATTTTGTGAAAAATTTCCCAACCTGGATCCCTGGTGCAAGGCGGTGCTATGGTACCGTGTCACTGGAATTTGTCAATTGGGAAATAGGGAAATGGCGCAATGCGGAGCCATGATGTTTCCACTTCACTTGCAACCTGAAAGTTTGGCGCGACGTGGAGAAATTACGCTAGGACACTGTAAAAAGGACAATTGCCATTTTATATTGTGGTGAGGCATGCCACTAATAAATATCGTGCTGTTTTATGATGGGGACTTGAAATAGTCATAACTTCTTTCCCGGTTATCGAATTTAGGCAAATGTTATCTTGATGGAAAGCTTATTAAATTTTCCACACGAAAAAAGTAAAAATCTTGAAAATTCCCCATAGAATAAACATCATTCAGTTTAGAAGCTAATACTGGACATTCTTGAGACAAAATTAGTTAGGAAACTTCAAGGTATTACAATGAGTGAAGGACATGAGTTGTATACCCCGGTTTGACTCGTAAGCAGAAGTCATAAGCTAAATAGAATATTGAAGCCTTGGGAGATATGAAACTAGAATGGATATGAGAAGGCAATGTATGACTCGTATGATGCCGGTATGAGTTGAAGACCGAGTCGTAGTGAGTGCCGACATAAGGTCACCTTTCATATTTTAGTGGGGATTTTTTTCTCGGAGTTTTCATATATCCCAATTATACTCCTATTATGTTTTTAAGTCCTATTATGTATGGGTAATTATGTTGTCCTATTTTATTTAGGATTTGATTTATAGTGTTTTCCTATTTTATTTAGGAGTTGATTTCTAGTGTTTTCCTACTTTAATTAGGATTTGTTTTTTGTAATCTATAAATTCCCTTTAGGATTTGTTTTATTTATTCATCATTCATTCAATAAACATTCATTAATTTAAAAATTCAATGTATTGATCATCATTCTTGGTTTGTTATTAAATTTATGACTTTGGGATTTATTCCTATTATTTCAAAATTGATTTTGTAATTTTTTCTGTGGATTCCATGATTGATATCATAAATATGAGTGGTTAATTCCTTTAGTTAGGGTTTTGGGTACCATGGCAGATTAGCTACATAAAGGAAGTGTGATATTCATATATTCTAGGGTTGCATATATCCTAATCTTCTTCACAATAATTAAGATCATGTAGTGGCCGATACTTGAGATAGCCTGTATTCGCATTCACTCGATAACCAAGGATCTTGTGATTGGGAAAAGAAGTTTAGACATTGATTTGGTATGCGATAACCAAGTATTTTATCCTATCACTTGATCCTACCCTAACAAGTGTAACTGAGGCCGTAGCAAGGGACAACATAGCTACATCCTAAAACGGTAACTAAGTGAAGGGGTGAAATTTATCTTCTAGCTTACTCGGCAGTTGATAATACTTATCTTGTATGCTTTGCATGCAGAACAAAAGAATAGTTGTGTTTATCGTGAGAAATTTAAGGAGTTGAGAAGACGGGGGATCACAAGCCTAGTGTTTGTCTTCTATTGTTTACAACCAAGAATAATCAATTCTTTTTCTTTTTTCTATTTTAACAAATCCCCCTTTTACATTCTTGCCACGACTTGATAATTTTAACAAAATTGAGATAGATTTCTGATGTATTCCCTGTAGGGTTCAACCTTAACCTAGTTGGGTTACTATATTTGACAATGTCATCTTTATCCTTTAATTGGAGGTGTATTTTGGGCGTTATCAAAGTTGGCATCGTTGCCGTGAAATACGATCTCAGAATTCTTGATTGAATTTGTTGGAGTTGTTGGGTTTTATTTTATTTTTATTTTTATTTTTATTTTTATTTTTATTTTTATTTTTATTTTATTTTGTTGATATACTCTTCTCGAGATGATAACCTGTCTACATGAAGTATTGGAGATTGAAAGACGTCTAAAAAGCTAACTTGAAGAGCTAAAATTGATGGATTGTGTCACTCTTAAGGAGAGCATATTAGAGTTATCTGGGAATGTAAAGAAGACTGCAAATCCTAAACTAGGGTGTGTTGGAACTCATTCGAAGCATATTTCCACATTTTATTTAGTTAGTCAAATCTTTATTGAGCCATCCGAACCCAACGAAGATTGCATGGAGGAGGAAAAATATGTCTATAATCATTAATTGCTACGCTATAATTAAATAACTACATTCCTTACATAAGGGCCAAGAAGTACAATATGCCACATCTATTTCTTGGGTCACTTTATTTTCATTCCTCCGCCCCATGAGCATAATAGAAAATCAGAAAAATAATTAGGGGTGTAGTTCATAAGTTCAAAGTGGAAAGAGAAATTTGAAGTCCAACTATTGGGCTACCTTGATGAACTCTTGAAAATCAAGGTACCCATGGGCTTGTTGGGGAAGTCTGAGTACCCAACAAAGTCCCGTTATACCACAACGTGAAATCAGGAGCTGCTTGGGAGGCAACCCAAGATATTATTTTGTTTTTATTTATATTGCATAATTGACATCAGATTTCTGCACCAAAGGTACCATAGGTATGTTTATAACTCTCTTGTTTTAGTTGCCGCATTGGGGACAATGCACAATTTTAAGTTTAGGGTAAGGCTACTTGTAGGTCTTGATATCCTCTTGAGGTTTTTGTTGTCGTGCCTCTTTTCCTTGAAGTGTTGTTCCTAGTAAAGCCAGCATGTTTAGGCATATTGTGTTTTGTTTCATGATGTTTTATGGTTAGCTAGGAGAAAATAAATATTTAGGGAAGTTAACATGTCTTTTTATTTTTGAGATAAATGGTAAATACCTATCAAATGTCTATTTTATAACTATGTGATATTTATATATTGCAAATATTGTGAATCTTTTTATGACATTAGTATTAGGGACATGATAATCATTCTGAACTAGTATTTGAATTAGATAGGTCGTAGCTTGCAATATTTACTCTGTGCCATATGTGTGTTACATACTACTTAGTTTCCTTTTTGTGTTAAATTTAGCACTTGCTCGGTTAGTCTTACTTAGGCTGTAGGATAGTGGTTAGGAAAGGATCATAGGTCATTTTTTATTTAGACCACTTTTATCATATTTCACCTTTCTTCTATAAATAATAATATCCCTTGATCCCAATTTTGATCGTACATGCCTATTTTAGTTTTTACACCTATCACCTTTCGATTTTGTATAACTATGAACCTGTTTTGGCCCTGGTCCTCGTTGGACATTGTGCACTTCAATTCATACAAATCACCTAAGGGTGGCAATATAGGGGTGCATGATATGAAATGGGTATTAAAAAGGGTAAAATAAGAGAAAAGAAAGTAAGTTTGGATGTGGTAGAAAAAGAATAGAAAATTTATGAAATAGAGAAAAAGAAAGACTAGAAGACCACACCCAACCTAAATATGCTTTAAAATATAAAGGGAGAAATAAGGCAGGAAATAAAGTGAAAAATTGGTTAAAGTATGGACCCCAAAATTAAATGTAGTGCCTGATGTGTGCGCAATTGCTAACACATTTAAGGCCTTTAACCTAGAATCATTGCGAGGCCTTAAGCAACTTTTGGCATTTTTTTATATGTTTATGTTAATTTTACAAATTAATCTAATGGGATAGAGAACTAACAAGAATGGAGGCAAAGAAGTTGAAATCTGGAGAAATCTAAAGAAAGGTGTGGCTGACGACATTTATGATAAGTCCTCAGCCCCGTGTTAGGCTGTCACAGTTTTCGTCAAACGTAACCAGGGAGTTGGAACGGAGTGAATACTGTGAAGACATCTGCTGATAAGACGTCAAAGGTATGAAAAGCCATCAGGGATAGCGTCAACCTTAATCAGAGAATGGGAATTGTTGTAAAGTTGTGACGGCGTATCGTGATAAGGCGCAAGAGTTGTGACAAACTGTCATAACCACCGTCAACCTTAGACAGAAATTATCAAAATAGAAGAGGAGCTGACGACATCCATGACACGCTGTCAGACTTCTGTTAGGCCGTCATTCTAGTCATCAGCCTGAGACAGCAAAACAAACTTAAAGAGAATTTAACGACGTTCGTGACAGGCCATCAAGATCATTATAGGCCATCACGGGTGCCGTCATCTAATCCGAAGAAAATCAGAAATTTTAATTTTATTTCCTTATTTAGGGTTAACTATTTAAAACCTTATTTTAGGGGTTTTAAGGGTATTTTTATCCATCATCCATTGACATATTGACAATATACGATTTCTCTCTCTCTCTCTCTCAAAACCAATATTTCAGTGTTTGCTTTGTGATTCAGTTACAAGTTCACTTTTGATTTCCTTCATTATTGTAAGTTAATTTTCTCAATTATAAATTCAATTTATGTGCTTATTTCTTGCATGATTAGTGGCTGAACACCCTTAACCTGGATTATAGGATCTAAGGTTAGGTCATGATAAGGTGGTAGTTAATTACTTAAGGTTTAATAGGTTTTAGGATTTCTTGGTAATTCTGAGATTAGAATTTATGTCTGTTGGTTGCAAACAATAGGCGTACCTACTTTGGTTTGCTTGAGAAAGAAACCATAAACAGTAGAAAGTGAATTATCAACAGGGACTCAGAAAGGCTTCGTTTAATAATCAAAGCTATAACAAGGTTGATTAACCTGAGGTAAAATCTGGGCACTGAGTTGCGATTCCCTAAGTCCGAGAGGATTAGGAAATTAGACGCCCAAATAGGTCGAGATACATTTGAGCATATCATCGATAAAGATAGCTTGTCATCCTAACCACCGTGAGAACTTTAAGTTAATGGTAGCATCTGTCATGTTTCGTAAGCCCTAGTGAACATAATCCTGGTTATCTCATAAAATCTTGGTTACAAATATTAAATTCAACGTGATAAATAATTATCTGCAAAAGGTAAACCCCGATTTTAGGAAATAGTAAACTATTAGTAAATTATATCGTAAATAACTTGAGTTCACACCTTATTACCTATGGGATTCGACCCCAACCTAGTTAGGTTTTATATTGACAAAGATTGCTTACACCTATTCAAGAGTGTAATTTAAGCGTTACCTAAAATGGCGCCGTTGTCGAGGAGTACGGTTGTAAACTAGAAGTTTTTGCGCGCTAATTTGCTGTTAGTTAAGTTTTCTAGATTTACGTTTGTTTGTTGTTTTTGTTTATTTGTAGGGTCTTTATAGGGTAAGCTAAGCACCACTCAGTATGGAACTCCACCGCATTGGCAGAATGGCAGTAAAACTACTGTAGTATGAGTTTGATGATGATGATGTGGACGGAGCAGGTGAAATGGGTGCAATCATTTCTCCACCGTTGGCACCTGGAGTAAATTTCAATATTACAAGCACAATGATCTAACTTCTGAATCTAAAGGGGTTGTTTGGAGGTCTTCCTGGGGATGACCCTCACCTGTATCTGGTGAATTTTGTCACCATTTGTACATCTTCTGATAACCTAGGAGTGATTCAGAATGTTATCCGGCAAAGGTTATTCCTGTTGTCTCTGTCTGGGGAGGCAACATTGTGGCTAAATAAGCTAACGCCCGATTCTATAACCAACTGGAGGCAATTGAAAGAAGCTTTCCTAGAAAAGTTCTTTCTGCCTTCCAGGAAGGTACATTTGAGGAATGAGATCAGCAATTTTAGGCATCTCCCGACTGAGGCCTTGCATGAAACTTGGGAAAGTTTCAAGAAGAAGATGACACAGTGTCCGAACCATAACATGATGGACATACATTTAATGGAGATTTTATACAAGGCTCTCAACCCTGTAACAAAGCCAATTGTAGATAACACCTTTGGTGGTTCATTTGTTAATCTCTCCTTTCAAGATACTGCAGATATGGTGAATAGAATAACCAAATGGAGTCGGTCTTGGTACACCAGGGATTCTGTGGTGACAAGCCCTGCCATTCCTGTGGAATTAACTACTGAACAACACAGGAGAGATAAGGAGAGGGATCAAGATATGGCCCATCTAAAGACTCATATGGACCTGCTTACCAAGCACTTATTATCGAGGAAGACGGAGAAAGTAAAGGCTGTGATTTCTCAGGACCAAGTTGATGTGGAGCCTGAAGAAGAGGCTACTTATGTTAATAATCAGGGGGTTTCCGAGGCAATAGCTACGGAAATCAAGGTCGGAACATTTATGACAAGCCTGGTTACAGAGACAGAGAGCAAGGAAACTGGAGAAGCAGCAATGATTGGAGTGGGCTATATATTCCTTCTAAAAACTGGGAAGCTACTGTAACTAGATCGGGGAAGATATCTATGGAGGATATAATGAAAAAACTATTGAAGGGAGTTGAGGCTACCAACTCAAGGGTACTTACTTGGAAGAGTGAATTTTTTACTCTGAGTCAGTTGGTTAATTCACACACAAGTTCTATCAAGAAGTTGGAGCAGCAGATGAGCTAACTTTTATAACACGGAACCAGGGAATAAGTGGAAATCTACCTAGTGAAATGGTTTAGAGTTAGCAGACTGACGGCTCATGTCTGGAAATTACCACTAGGAGTGGTAAGATATAATCTGGCCCTTCTGTACGCAAGTCTGTGAACAATGAGGTAGTTGTGGATAAACCAGAAGAAAATAATCCAGTGGAGTTTGAGAAGCCAAATAGCTTTGCTGATGTGTCAGATAAGAGGAATGAGAAAGAACAGGAAATGGTGTTGAAAACCATCCCAAGACCACCACCTTCCTTTTCTAAACGATTGAGGAAGAAGGCCCATGATTCCAAATTCAGCAAGTTCATGGCAATGCTCAAGCAATCGACAATAAATGTGCCTTTGATTGAGGCACTTGAGCAAATGCCAAGATATACAAAATTCATGAAGGACCATTTTACCAAGATACGAGTAGTGAGTTGTGAATTAGAGGCAGATCTCTATCTTTGCAATGCTATTTCTACAAGGACCTTAATGTAGAAGATGTTGTATCCAGGTGCAGTCACTATTCCCTGGACAATTAAAACTACAGAATTCACTAAAGCACTGCATGATCTGGGAGCAAACGTTAATTTGATGCCATTTACTATTTATATAAAGTTGGGTCTGGGAAATCCCACACCCACCAACATGAGACTGGTGATGGCGGACAGGTCAATAAAGAGACCTGTTGGCATTCTATATGATGTGTTGGTATAGGTTTCAAATTTTATATTCCCTATAGACTTTGTCATTCTAGACTGCGAGGTGGACTTTGAGGTGCCCATAATCTTGGGTCGACCTTTCTTCGCAACTGAAAGTGTGTTGATCGATTTAAGAGCGAATGAACTCTTATTCAGGGTGAACGATGAAGTGGTACAGTTTGATGTGGGCAAATAAATGAAAAACATGAGGAAATGAGTGTGTTCTTAGTAGTTGATGTGTATTTTGAGGACGAACAGGATGTGCCCATAACTGAACAACTTGTTATTGAACCTTTGGCCGTAGTCATGATGAACTATGAAAGTGAAGGCATTAAGGAGTATGAAGAGACAGTTTGTGCCTTGACTTGCATGGGGTCATATCCTTATGCTCCTAAAAAGATGGACCTTGACCTTTCTAAGCGACCAACGACACCAGCTAAGCCATCTATTGAAGAACCTCCAGTGTTAGAGTTGAAGGAGCTGCCTGGACACTTGCGATATATGTTTCTGGGTAAAGGGAACATGCTACTTGTTATTATTGCAGCTGATTTGGAAGAACAACAGGTAAATGCACTTATTTCAGTACTTCAGAAGCACAAAAGAGCAATCGGATGGACCATTACATATATTATTGGTATTCCTCCTGGCATCTACATGCATAAAATTCAACTTGAGAAAAAGTGTATTCTAACCATAGAGCATCAGCGCCTTCGTAACCCACCAATGAAAGAGGTGGTTAAGAAGGAGATTATTAAGTGGTTAGATACAGGAGTGGTTTACCCTATTTCTGAAAGCAAATAGGTAAGCCCAGTTTAATATCTGCCCAAATAAGGGGGTATGACGGTGGTTGCTAATGAAAAGAATGAGTTGATTACACTTAGGCCAGTAACTGGGTGGAGATTTTGTATGGACTACCGCAAGTTAAACTCTTAGACTCTAAAGGACCAATTCCCAATGCCCTTTATGGATCAAATGCTTGATCGATTAGCCGGTAGAGGGTGGTATTGCTTCTTGGATGGTTATTCTAGATATAACCAAATCTGCATTGCTCCTGAATATCAGGAGAAGACGACATTCACATGCCCATATGGCACCTTTTCATTTAAAAGGATGCCATTTAGGCTATGCAATGCACCCGCCACTTTTAAATGGTGCCTGATGTCTATCTTCTCTGATATGATGGAAGACACCATAGAGGTATTCATGGATGATTTCTCTGTGGTGGGTGATTCATTCGAAATATGTCTAGAGAATCTGAATATGGCCTTACAAAGATGTGCTGAATTTAACCTAGTGCTTAACTGGGAAAAATTCCATTTCATGGTAAAAGAGGGAATCGTTCTTGGCCACAAAATTTCCAAAAAAGGGATTGAAGTTTATCGAGCAAAGGTAGAAGTTATCGAGAAACTAGCGCCTCTCATTTCAGTGAAAGGAGTACGTAGTTTTCTTGGTTATCCAGGCTTTTATTGGAGAGTCATAAAATATTTCTCAAAGGTTGTAAATCCGTTTTGCAAGCTTCTGGAGAAGGAATTGAAATTTTTCTTTGATGACGAGTGCTTGAAGGCGTTTGATTTCCTTAAAAAGAAGCTAATTGAGGCTCCTATTGTTATTGCTCCTGACTGGGTAAAACCATTTGAGATAATGTGTGATGCAAGCGGTGTTGCCTTGGGAGCTGTATTGGGACAAAAGAAGGATAAACTGTTTCATCTGATATATTATGCTAGAAACGCACTAAATAGAGCACAAAAAAATTACACCATCACTGAAAAGGAACTCTTAGCTGTGGTGTATGCTTTCGAGAAGTTTAGAGCTTATCTACTTGGGACCAAACTACTGGTCCGCACTGACCATGCTACCTTAAGGTATTTAATTACTAAGAAGGACACAAAAACAAGGCTTATTAGATGGGTGTTGCTGCTGCAAGAATTTGATTTCAAAGTCAAAGATAGGAAAGGTTATGAAAACCAGGTTGCAGATCATTTATCTAGAATGGAAGGTGAACAGGAAGCTAGTGACGAAATAAAAATAAATAATGCATTTCCTGATAAGGAGATCCTGGCAACTGCTATGAAAACATTGCCCTGGTATGCGGATTATGCAAACTACATTGTGAGTGAGGTTATCCCAGAAAATCTTTGTTTCTACCAAAGGAAGAAATTCTTGCATGATGTAACACACTACTTCTGGGATGAGCCTTATCTTTTTTGGTGATGTGCAGACAATATCATATGGATATGTGTTCCAGAAGTTTACGTATTATGCATACTAGAAGCATGTCATGCTTCTCCAATTAAGGGTCACCATGCGGGTTACTGAACAGCCAGGAAGGTGTTGCAGAGTGGCTTTTATTGGCCAACATGATTTAAAGACGCCCACGAGTTTATGCAAAAATGTGACCAATGGTAGAGGCAGGGGTTAATCTCTAAAAGACATGAGATGCCCTTGACTAAAATGCTTGAAGTGGAATTATTTGATATCTGGGGCATTGACTTCATGGGTTCGTTTGTAAGCTCGTACGGGATGAAGTATATTCTGGTTGCTGTTGACTATGTCTCTAAGTAGGTCGAAGTTGTGGCCTTGGCTGACAATGAAGGAAAAAGGGTTGTGGCTTTTCTCAAAAAGAAAATCTTCTCTCACTTTGGAGTACCACGTACTATCATAAGCGATGGGGGATCTCACTTTTGAAACAAATTATTTTGAGCAGCTTTGGCAAAATATGGAGTAAAACAACATAGAGTAGCTACTCCGTACCATCCACAAACCAGTGGATAAGTGGAGGTGTTGAATCGTGAAGTTAAAACCATCCTAGCCAAAACGGTGAATGCTAGCTGAAAGGAATGGTCTCAAAAGCTTGATTATGCTTTATGGGCATACCGGACTGCTTTCAAGGCACCCATTGGCATGTAACCATTTTAGTTGGTCTATGGAAAAGCTTGCCACCTGCCAATAGAGCTGGAACACAAGGCGTTATGGGCGCTTAAAAAGTTAAATTTGAATTGGAAAGAAGCAGCAGAGATGAGACTAGAGAAACTAAATGAGATGGATGAATTCTATATCAGGACATATGAATGACCAGATCTGTATAAAGAAAAGTTGAAAAAGTACCATGATTGGAGAAAAGAGAAACAAGAATTCAAAAAGGGGGACTTGGTGCTTCTGTTTAATTCTAGACTCAAATTGTTCCTAGGGAAGTTCAAATCTAAGTAGTTAGGTCCTTTTAAGGTTAGTCAAGCCCACTTATCTGGAGTAGTGGAACTCGAAAACAAAGACGGCAACACTTTCAAGGTTAATGGGCAGCGGGTCAAGATTTACATTTGCCCAAAAGAATAGTGAAAAGCATCACCATTATCTGTCTTAATGAAGTCTAAGGTAATAGAGATACCTGAGTCATGACACGATGTTAAATCAGGCACTGCATGGGAGGCAACCCATGATCCATGAGAGTGACCCAGTCCAGGTATACTCTAACTCTTAGTTTAGTTTTTCTTTAATTCTAAGTTTAAGGTGAAGGGTAGTCTGTTGTTGTAACATAGTTTGTGGTAACTAGGAGAAATGCAAGCACAAAAGGCAGTGACATATTCTTGCTCGATGTTTGAATATCCTTCTAATGTCTTATTTTATAAACTGTGTGGATTATATTTACTTGTGACCATTGTGAATCTTATTGTGGCATTAGTTATAACCGTTTGATGATCATTACTGAACAATTGGATGACCTAGATAAGTGGTGGCCTATAATATACTTGTGTGCCAGGTGTGTGTGAGCTATTACTCTTTTTCCTCTGTATGCTTAAGACAGAACTTGCCTGGTTGGTCTTGCAATGGTCTTAGGATAAGAGTTAGGATAGGATCATAGGCCATCGTTGATTTACCCACTTTTAGCCCAAATATCCTTCACTTTATGCATAACACCCCTTGATCTCTGTTTAGATCCTAAATTGATCATTTCTTTTGTATGACACCTTTCACCTTTCCATTTATACCACAATGAACTTGTTTATCCCTGGCCTTCCTTGGACACTGAGCACCTTGATCCATGCAAACTGCCTAAGTTGAGGGTAGCTATCATAGAGGTGCATAGTATAAGAAGAGTATGAAGAAGGGTGGAATAAAAGAGAAAGAATAAAAGTTGGGTACTAAAAAAGGGGGGGGAGAGAAGGGGGAAGCACCTAACTTGAATATGCATGATCAAGAGAAGAAGAAAAAAGGAAAGAGGATAATCAGTTAGCCCCAAGAAAGTAGTGTAGTATCAAGGAGGCATAGTCACTCTAAATGACCTTGAATATCATACCAGCCTTAAACCGCACTATAAGCCTTAAAGAACTCCTATAGTGATTCTAGCTGGCCTATCTAAAGATTTTGGTAACGAAAATAAGGGAAAGCCTATGGTACTTGGCATACACTGATTGGAACCTCCTTTCGAGAGTGAGAGTCTTTTGATGATCCCCATATATGCATTTTTGGATTTCTTATATGAGAAGAGGGGGATTTCTTTATTGTGAGGGCACAGTAGAATCGTTGCTAGATACTTGCTTGTTTAGATAGTGTGGCATCGATATGTGAATAGTTATTGCAGCTAAGATTGATGCTGCCGCTTGATTTTGCATAGTTGGTATTAGTTGTTTTGGCATTGAAGGAATAACTTTGTGTTGAGCTCAAATAAAAAATTGGCTTCTGGATGTGCTATGTGTTCTCTTAGTTGGATTAAGTTTCTTAAGGACAAACAATTGTTCTAAGTTGAGGGTGTTGATGTGGGTGCAATTGCTAACACATTTAAGGCCTTTAACCTAGAAAAATTGTGAGGCCTTAAGCAACTTTTGCCGTTTTATTGATATGTTTATGTTAATTTTATAGATTAAGCTAATGGGATAGAGAACCAATAAGAATGAAGGCAAAGAAGTTGAAATCTAGAGAAATCTGAAGAAAGGTATGGCTGAATACATCTGTGATAAGTCGTCAGCCCGTGATAGGCTATCACAGTTACCGTCAAACATAACCAGGGAGTTAGCATGGAGTGAATGCTGTGATGACATTTGTTGATAAGACGTCAAAAGTGTGATAAGTCGTCAAGGATACCATCAACCTTAATCAAAGAATGGGAATTATTGTAAAGTTGTGACGACATATCGTGAAAAGGCGTTAGAGTTGTGACAAGCTGTCATAACCACCATCAACCTTAGACAGAAATTATTAGAATGGAAGAGGAGCTGACGACATCCATGACACACCGTCAGACTCCTGATAGGCCATCATTATAGTCACCAGCCTGAGACAGCAAATTCCAAACTTAAAGACAATTTGACGACGTCTGTGATAGGCCATTAAGATCATGATAGGCCATCATGGGCGCCGTCATCTAATCCCAAGAAAATCAGAAACTTTAATTTATTTCCTTATTTAGGGTTAACTATTTAAAACCTTATTTTAGATATTTTAGGGGGATTTTTATCCATCATCCATTGACATATTAATAATATATGATTTTTCTCTCTGTCTCTCTCTCTAAACCAATATTATAGTGTTTGCTTTGTGATTCAATTACAAGTTCACTTTTGATTTCCTTCATTATTGTAAGTTAATCTTCTCAATAATGAATTCAATTTGTGTGCTTATTTCTTGCATCATTAGTGGTTGAACACCCTTAACATGGATTATGAGATCTAGGGTTAGGTCATGTAAAGTGGTAATTAATTACTCAAGGTTCAATAGGTGTTATGATTTCTTGGTAATTCTGAGATTAGAATTTATGTCTGTTGGTTGCAAACAGTAGCTGTACCTACTTTGGTTTGCTTGAGAAACAAATCATAAACAGTAGGAAGTGAATTGTCAATAGGGACTCGAAAAGGCTTCGTTTAACAATCAGCGTTGTAACAAATTTGATTAACCTGAGGTAAAATTTGGGCACTGAGTTGCGATTCCTTAAGTCCAAGAGGATTAGGAAATTAGACGCTCGAATAAGTCGAGAGATATTTAGGCATATCATCGATAAACATAGCTTGTCATCCTAACCACCGTGAGAACCTTGAGTTAATGGTAGCATCTGTCATGTTTCGTAGGCCCTAGTGAACATAATCCAGGTTATCTTATAAAATCTTGGATACAAACATTAAATTCAAAATGATAAATAATTATCTGCAAAAGTTAAACCCCGATTTCAGGAAACAGTAAACTATCAGTAAATTATATCAAAAACAACTTGGGTTCACACCTTATTCCCTGTGGGATTCGACCCTAACATAGTTGGTTTTATATTGACAATGATCTCTTATACCCATTCAAGAGTGTAATCAGAGTGTTATCAGTGCTAAGGAGGCTTAGTCTCTTTAAATATCCATAGGTATCGTACCAGCCCCGATCTTATGTTAAAAGCCAAAGAAAAGTGCTATAGTGATCCTAACTGAACTATCTAAAAGCTTAGGTAAAGAAAATAAGGGCAAGCCTTTGGTATTTAACATGCTGTGATTGGAATTTCTTTCTAATAGTGAGTGTCTATTGACCGTCCCCACACTAACATGCTTGATTTCATATATGAGTAATGAGGGCTTCTTTGTTGTGAGGGAATATAGGTTGTCTTTCTAGTTGCTTACTTGTTTGGATAAGTGTAACTTGTATATATGCATAGTTGTTTGTTGATAATATAGTGGCATAGCTTGATTCCTTTGTGTCATATTGTTTTGCTTTATTAATACACACAGTTTGATTTAAAGTGTTTGAACTTAGAGAGGGTAATGTATTTTGAGCTAAAATTGATGATTGACAGCCATAGGTATCTTACGTTTCTCTTGGTTCATAATCGTCGTATTATTTTGTTAAGCATTGTTGCCTGAGGACATGCAACGTTCTAAGATGAGGGTCTTGCTGTGTTAAAGAAATACAACACTTATGATTCTTAAACTGTGAGAACATGCATGTACTTAAGGCTATGTTGTTATATTTGATGTGTTTTTAGGAGTTTTTTTGCTTGAAATTAGGTTTTGGATGCTAAATGCAAGAGCAACTATGAAAAGTGGCTTGAATCATAGTTAAAAACCAATTTTAAGCCTCTACTGCCCAAGATAGGACTTCCTCCTAATGACCTGTAAGGAGTCTGTATGATTCACATCTTGGAAAGACCTTACAAGTCGTACCTCAGACTGATTCAACACAACCTCAGTATTTTGGCCATACCTTTTCACCCCGATATCGAATTAAAGCAAAATTGGTATGGTTGGAAATCTAATTCAATTGTCTATCAGTTGGTGGGTCTTGAGATAAAAAATACTAAGTACACAAAAAGGTATGCCTTGGTAGAAGATGATGATATCTAGATTTTTCACAAGAACTTAATTATTAATGGATATTTTCACTTTCTTTTAAGAAAATAGCCATTTATGATCTTAATATGCATCTAAATCCAAAGTTGAAGTCTTGGAAGTATACAATTTGGAAGTTTGAGTAGAAAGGGGCAACATGGCTACTCCCTGAAATGATAACCAAGTGAAGAGGTGAAGTTTATCCTCTAGCTTACTCGACAATTGATAATACTTGTCTTGTAGGCTTTGCATGTAGAAAAAAAGAATAGTTGGGTTGATCGCGAGAAATTTACGGAGTCAAGAAGCCCGGGCGAACACAAGCCTATTGTTTATCTTCTATTCTTTATAACCAAGAACAACCAATTCTTTTTCTTATTTCTATTTTAATAAATCCCCCCTTTTACTTTCTTGCACTGCCGAGTATATGTAATAAATTTGAGATAGATTTTTGACGTATCCCTGTGGGCTTTGACCCCGACCTAGTTGGGTTTCTATAATTAACAACAACTTCTTTATCCTTCAATTGGAGGGGTATTTTGGGTATTATAAAATTTGGTGCCATTGCTGTAGAATACGATCTCAGAATTCTTGATTGAATTTGTTGGAGTTATTATATTTTATTTCCTTTTATTTTTTATTTTATATTATTGATCTACTATTCTTGATATGATACCCTGGCTAGAGGAAGTACTGGTGATTGAAAGGCTTCTAAAAAGCCAACTTGATGCTAAAAAATTTAAGGAGTCTAAAATTGCTCATGCCCTGATGGAATGCGCCACTCTTAAGGAAAGCATATTAGAGTTGTATGGGGATGTAAATAAGACTGCAAATCCTGATTGAGGTGTGTTGGACCTCATTTGAAGCATTTTTCCACATTGTGTTTGGATCATCTGATCTTGATCGAGCCATCCAAACCCAAAGAAGAGTGCATGGAGAAGGAAGAATATGTCTATATTCTTGAATTTGCTAAGCCACAATCAAATAACTATATTTCTCATGTAAGGGACAAGAAGTACAACATACCATATCTATTTCTTTGGTCCTTTATTTTCATACCTCCACCCCATGAGCATAATGGGAAATCCGAAAAACAATTAGGGTGCAGTTCATAAGTTCAAAGTTGAAAGTGAAATTTAAAGGCCAACTATTGGGCTGCCTTGATGAAGTCTGTGTCATCAAGGTATCCATGGACTTTTTGGGGAATTCTGAGCACCCAACAAAGTCCCGTCAAGCCGCGACATAAATCAGGTGCTACCTAGGATGAAACCAAAGGTATTTTATTATTTGTATTCGTATTACATGATTGATGTCAGATTTCTGCACCTATGGTACCACAGGTATGTTTCTAACTATTTTGTTTAAGTTTGATGCATTGGGGACAACTAATCATTTTAAGTCAAGGATGGGGCTACTTGTGGGTCTTGATGTCCTCTTCGGGTTTTTGTTGTCGTGCTTCTTTCCCCCGAAGTCTTGTTCCTAGTAAAGCCAACATGTTTAGGCATATTGTGTTTTGTTTCATGGTATTTTATGGTTAACTAGGAGAAAAATAAGTATCTAGGGAAGTTGACATATTTTTTGATTTTTGAGATAATTGATAAATACGTCTCCAATTTTCTATTTTGTAACCATGTGATATGAATATATATGTAACTATGGTGAATATTTTTATGGCATTAGTATTAGGTACATGATAATCATTGTGAACTTATGTTTTAATTAGATTGTTGGTATCTTGAAATACCGACTCTATGCCATGTGTGTGTGAGATGCTACTTAGTTCCCTTTGTGTGTTAAATCAAACTTTTGCCTGGTTAGTCTTGCTTAGGCAATAGGATAGTGGTTAGGAAAGGATCATAGGTTGTTTTTTATATTATTACACTTTTAGCCTAATTGACCTTCCTTGAATGAATGATATCCCTTGATCCCAATTTTAATCTTGTATACTTATTTTTGTTGTTACACCCATCACCTTACTATTTTGTATTACAATAAACCTATTTTAGCCGTGGTCCTCCCTGGGTATTGTAAACTTCAATTCAACAAAATTGCCTAAGTTAAGGGCAGCTATCTTAGGGGTACGTGATGTGATATGGGTATGAAGAAAGGTAAAATAAGAGAAAAGAAAGTAAGGATTGGTGTGGTATAAAAAGAAAAGAAAATTTGTGAAAAAAAGGAAAAGAAAGAATAGAAGACCACAACCAACCTGAATATGATTTAAAATAAAAAAGGGAGAATAAGGGTAGAAATAAAGTGAAAAAATGGTTGAGTATGGACCCAAAAAGTTAGTGTATTACCAAGGAGTCTTAGTCACTTTAAATATCCATACGTATCATACCATCCCAAACCCTACGTTACAAGCCAAAGAAAAGTCCTATAGTGATCCTAACTTAACTATCTGAAAGCTTAGGTATGGAAAATAAGGGCAAGCCTATGGTATTTGACATGTATTGATTGGAACTTATTTATGAGTGTGAGTGTCTCTTGATCGTCCCCTCACTGACATGCTTGATTTCATATATGAGTGAGAAGGAACTTCTTTGTTGTGAGGGCACATGGGTTGTATTGCTAGTTTCTTACTTGTTAGGATAAGAGTAATTTGTATATATGCATGGTTGTTTGTTGCCAATAGAATGACATAGCTTGATTCCTTTGTGTCACATTGTTGTTCTTCATTAATACACATAGTGTGTTTTAAAGTTATTGAACTTGGAGAGGGTAATGTGTTTTGAGCTAAAATTGATGATTAACTCACATAGGTATCTTACCTTTCTCTTGGTTAAGTATTGTTGTATTGTTTTGTTATGTTTTTTTCCCTGAGGACATGCAATAGTCTAAGTTGATGGTCTTGATGTTCTAGTGATATATAGCATCTACGATGCTTAAAATATGAGAACATGCATGTACATAAGGCTATGTTATTATATTTGATGTGTTATTGGGAGTGTTTTGCAGGAAATTAGGTTTTGGATGCTAAATGCAAAAGGAACTTGAAAAGTGGATAGAATCATAGTTAAAAACCCGTTTGAAGCCTCTAATGCCTAAGGTACGACTTACTCCTAACGATCTATAAGGAGTTGGTACGAGTCATATCCTGGACAGACTTTACAAGTCGTACCTCGGTTAGATTTGACACAACTTCAGCAGTGCTTCAGTATTTTGGCCATAACTTTTCACCCCAATATTGGATTAAGGAAAAGGCTGTATCATTGGATAGATAATTCAATTGTCTATATGTTGGTGGAATTTGAGAAAAAAAATACTAAGTACACAAAAAGGTATGTGCAGTTGAAGATGGCGATAGTAAGATTCTTGAAAAAAACTTAATTGTTAATGGACATTTTCACTTGCCTATAAGCAAAGAGTCATTTGTGATCTTAATATGCATCTAGATCCAAAGTAGAAGTCTCAAAAGTATACGAGTCAGAAGTCTGAGTATGACTCATGTAAGGAAGTCGTACACAAACTAGTGTTCAAAGCTTGGAAAAACAAAATCGCAGGTGGATACGAGTGAAGGAAATGAGTCATATTCTCAGGTATGGGTAGTGCCCCGAGTCTGTATCCCGAACGCTAGACGGTGCTCATAATCTCGAAGGACCACAAGCTAACCTATGAATGGTACCTACTGTAATAAATGGTTAACAATAATACTGAAATATGTGGAAATTAGGTAAAAAAACTGACCATAAGGTTCAATACTGTAAATAATTCTGAATATGGTGTCTCCATACCAAAAATGAACATCAATACTGAAAACTGAACAACTGTCTGAAAATACTCTAGTTTGAAAAGCCTTTAAAACTGTTTGAACTGTGGAGTTGATGGGACAAGTCCCCAACTAACTCTGAATACTCAAAATAAACTAAAATTCTAAAACAAATAATCATGTCCTCGAACTATGAGGACTCACCACTAACTCTGTATGCTAAAAATCTGAACTGCTAAAGGTGCTCAGGAGCCCATGAGTCTGAACCTATGATATAACACATCATAGCACAAGACAAAAGTATGTGTCAGCAATTTTAATGTACTGGTATGCTCAATGAGGTAGGCTAAAATGCACGGGCTCAAATGCATGAACAATAATAACTAAATAAGAATACATACATGAATACGTATACAGTAACTGAGATCGGGGTAATATTGAATGCTAAATCTAAATGCTGATTAACTGTTATCTAAGTATGCTAATACTAAATTACTAATAACTAAATGAGTGTATCTGGCAGTCCTAATTTTGTTAAACTATACTAAGTTTCGTACTGAGCTGAGTGACTATATCTGATAGTCCTGAATCAGTAGAACTGAAACTGAGTTCTATTCTGAGATTGAGACTGAAATTGAGACTGTGGGAAGTAGTCATCTAACTGACATTCCCCTCTCTGAACTGATTGGGGTCTAACCTGTAACCCTAGTTGGAAAGGTGTCAATACCGTGCCACGGGTAGAGACAATCTGTGATTTATCCCTCTCTGACAGGAAGCTCTTCCTCAACCCTTGCTGGTAGGAAAACTCAAATGAGATATATCAACCCTAGTCTCGTAGGGAGATATCTCAACCTATGATGGCTACGTAGTTTTGGAATGCAAGGATTTATTCTAAAGACCACAACCTCTACTGGCAGGTGAGCCCCCATCCTTGGGTTCACTCAGTGTTGAATCCTACTCCTAACTGAATAAACACTGGAATGAATTCTAAAATGTGCTAGGATAGACTGAACTGATTACTGATCATACTATTTGACAGAACTAAATTGAGTTCACTAAGTTCCATGGAATGATGGAATACTATTGAATTCTATTAACTGACTGAGTGTATTGAGGTCTGATCTGAGTACTATGACTGAATTACGAACACTACTGAGATTTCCTGGGTTTCTATAACTGGATGAGTTCTACTGATTAAGTGACTACTGAGATTAATTTGTAACTAACACTGGCTTTAAGTAAACAACTAAATTGTCAGGTATTAAATACCCCCAGGACTCGATAGCATGAAAATAAAGCATCATATGATCTTGCTTAGCATAAGCATGCACATTGAATTCATAATGCATCTATAGAGACATCTTATCAAACTCTTGCATGGTATAACTTGCAAATAAAATATCATGACATGATTTCTTTCCCTTATTAGTTCACATGAACAATTCATCGAGCACTTGGTGAGCATACATATGCACATAACACTAAACAACAAGTAGACATCATAATTCAAATCCCCATTGACTATTTCAAGGGTTTTACATGGATCCTCATGATATTACATATATATCAATTAATCTCACATGAAACATATCATAAAACATGGATTAGAATCCTATTTAATCATTATAAACATGAACATAATGAAACCCAACATGGAATTCATAAAATCCATAAACTTGAAGTAACAAAATAGTTTCATGGACTCCAAGGGTTGAAGGAACCCTTGGATAAACACTTCACATACCTTAGTTGATGAATTTCTGAAAGTTAATGGTGACTTCTTGAGTTCTGATTTGAAATATGAATACCTAGGTTTCTTTTATCTTGAGAAATTTGTGAAAGAATGAATATTATTGCTCTTTAAAGGGTTTAATTTCGTGTTTTGGAGGATGGAGGGAGTGAGGAAAAGACCTAATTAACCCTGAGGATGCAGCCTTTTAATGCCTATAAACTGTATTACCGACGCGCAGGATGATACACCATGTTGTTGGCATCGATGCGATAGCCAATGCACCACGTCGAATCCACATCGGTTCACTGTAATTTGCACTAAAGCTAGGGAAAAACTATCTTATAGATACGATGGTCAACGCGACACATCATGAAAACGTTGACCTATTGTTTTGGGCACTTAAACATGGTCTAAACGAGGTCCAAAAATTCCAAAACTAGTTCGGGAACCTCTGCTGACATTCCTGATCATTAATTAACTCAAATATCAATATTTAAAAGATGTAAAGCTCATAAAATAAGATTTACCACTTTTGAAGGCTAAAATAACACTAAGTCTGAATACTTAGCTTGAATTTTCTATATCTGGAACCCCTTCTTAACAAGCTTAAAGAACTGAATTAAGCTAAGAATTTTTGCTGTGTCTTATAATATCTCCCCCTTGGGAACATTCATCCTCGAGTGAGATTAAATAAGCTGAGATTACTGGTAGAATGAACTTACTTACTTGATATGAATATCCTCCACATATTATATGACTGGCATTACTGACATACTGAATTTTATAGTCAATATGCATATTTGATGCATGAGTACATGACTGAGTTGATTCATTAATGCATGACTAGGATTACTGATAAACGAAGTTTCTCATACTGAACATGCATATGTGATGCATGAATACATGACTGAATTGACTCATGAATATATGACTGAATATGCAATGGTAACTGATACCAAGTTTATAATGGAAAATCTGAGCATGAAACTGAATAAGCTTAAGGAAAAGCTATTACTTAAACTGAAATAACTGATGAACCCAAGATCATTTTTGGAGTATGCATTCATGGGAACATGAGAACATGACTGAGACTAGAACATGATACATAAACCAAATATCGTTAATTGAACTGATCCCCCTTGAATACGTGGCTTATGGATGAGATTGGAACTTGAGGGTCAACTTATGATTACCCACTACTCCAAACGAAATTCATTACATAAAGAGAACTGGGTGGTTTAGGTCATGAAATCTTGGGGTTATAGTGCATCTCTCCCTTGGGAAATTATGTCCCTCGAAGAATATTGACTTGGTTGAGATACTGAGGAAAACTGGGGAGATTCACAAGGAACCTACGAACTAAATTGTGACTGAATATTTGGGGCCTGAAACTGGGACATGATACATAAATTGAGCTAAACACGCAACTACCTAGTTGGTCCATCTTAGAATAGTTACATTTATGAGACTTTGGATAGTGCGACTGGATAGAAAGATGGAAAACCAAACCATACGACCTTGTCTTCCTGACTGCTACATTGAATTACTGTCTTTACAGAGTAACTCATACTGAAAACTTATTCTCAACTGGAGCTTTTCTCTGACACTCTTTCAACTACATTCTCTACCCCATTACGACACTTTACCTGAGGCTACTGAAAGTATTCACATGAGTACTGTGCATGAATGCATAAGCATACTAACTTATCTGATTAACTGGATGACTAATAGCTGAATACTGGGTCTGCAAAACTAAACTGTACTTAGTCTGAACAACATGACTAAAATTGTACATTATTATGCATATGATAAAGGGACTGACTGAGTAACATGCGATAACTGTGCATGAATTCGTGAAAACTATAGTTTTTGTGAATGCAAGACCAAGCATATAACGTGGTTCTAAAATATTCTATAAACTGAGGTACTGAAATACTAATAACTGAGTATCTGATAACTATACACTATGGTCAAGAAAACCTGAAAATGAACTTAGTTTCTGATCTGATTACTGGACTGAGACTGACACTATAATGAAGAATGTAACTGAGACTACGATTCAGATAGCAACTGGGACTGAACACACTATAAGGCATGAGTGTAGAAGTCATGAGCTGCATGACCTGAGTTTAGAGTTTTCATGCTCATGGAACATAATTCATACAACTGAGTGAACTAGAACTCCTCATACTAAGAACTGGAAACACACACAATTCTATGGAAAGTGCGTGAACATAAGTTGTGTTAATGGAGCTGAGATGTAAAGCATGCGTAGGTATCGTGATGACTGGAGTACAAAACTTTGAACTAAGGTAAAGACGGGTTGGTCATCATTCCTACCCATTACTTTTCTACACATACTAATATTACTATAAAAATGTGAAAGCCTGACTTCCTAAGATATCATAACCGGCCAGTTCCTATATATCCATCGGGCTATGATAGACTGACCCACTGGGGTGGAGGATGAGAAAGGCTCAGCTAAAATTTTAGGACTGACTCTAAAATCAACTGCTATATATGGAATAACAAAGGACAAGAAAGCTCCTGGATCTAGCAAAATGTAAACATGCAAATGGAAAACTTGTAACATACCAGTGACCACATTAGGAGAACTTTCCTGATCTTGTTAGGACTGAAGAACATAGAGTCTGTTTGGGTGTTACCCACTGATGGCACTGGAAGAGGAACCCTGCTGATTCGAATGATCGGACAGAGCTGAAGGACGACTGTGCTAACTTCATAGACCAGCCTTAGGATAGTCTCAGACTCTATGACCTGACTTGCCAAATCCAAAACACCTATCACTACTGGCTCTACACATACCCTTATGATTCTTACCATATTCTTTGCAAAGTAGATTAGTACAAACACCACTTGCACTATGCTGGGTTTTCGAAACTGGCATCCCATCATGACTGTCATTCTTGAACCTTGGTACTGGTGTACTAGCTGAAGATGGAACTGGGGCTTAAAACCTCTGACTAAACCGAGAATGGTTACCACCCTCTGACCTTAGCTTGGCAAAACTAAAGCTATTTATTCTGGCTTTCTTATTTTCTCTCTCCTTCTTCTTAAGTTTTTGTTCCTCAATATATTAAGCATGCACCATAAGCCTAGATTAGTCTATCTCCCTAATCAATATCATAGTTCTATACTCCTTAACCACTCTACTCGATACCCCAGACACAAACTTGCTAATTCTGGATCTATTGTCTGCTACTACATGGGGAGCATACTTGGCTAACTGAGTAAACTTGACGGAATACTCTTTCCCACTCATACTGCCTTGCCTGAGATTGATAAACTCTAACACTTTGGCTTCTTTCAACTCTGAGGGGAAGAATCTATCTAAGAAGGTCGTAGCAAATTCTTCCCATTCTATGGGCACTGCATCTGCACCGTGTCTACCTTCCACTACATAAACTATGTATGGGCTATATCTTGTAGCTGATAGGTGGCTAACTCAAAACTCTCACTAAAAGTTACTCCTATGATATCTGTGACTTTCTAAACCTAATTAAGGAATTCATATGGATCCTCTTCAGACTTAGAGCCTAAGAATAAGGAAGGATTCATTCGGGTGAAGTCCCAAAATCCTGTCTGCAGTAGTATTATCCACTAGGTTGGCCAGAACAGCAGCTGGCCATTCATTCTGAGTTGCGACTGAATTGGCTAGAGTAGTGAATGCAACCCTAAATTCTACATGAGAGACGTGCTCGTCCAGGCGATCTGCCTGAACGGGTTGAGGTGCTGACTGATTTTCGGATATTCTTTCGTTAGTCCTTTAGGGAGGCATGTTATGTAAGCAAAAGTAAGAAGAAAATTAGACTGAAAATTTTACTGAAGCCCATGCTCACTCGCACGACATGAAGACTTAAAGAAGGGAAACTTTTCGTAAAACACCTCATAGCCTACTATCCATAGGTGTGGCGCGCAACACACCCATGCACAAGAATCTACTAGATACGGATTTTAGACTTCCTAGGACACTGTTGAACCTTTGGATATGATACTACGTTTGTAACACCCTGAGTCTATACCCCGGACGCTACACGATGCTTATAATCCTAGAGGACCACAAGCTAACCCATGACTAGTACCTGCTGTAATAACTATATAACAATAATACTAAAATATATGGAAATTAATTAAAAAACTAGACATAAGGTTCAATACTATAAATAATAATAAATATGGTATCTCAATACCAAAACTAAACATCAATACTGAAAATTAAACAGTTGTCTGAAAATACTCTATTCTGAAAAGCCTCTAAAATTGTCTAAACTGTGTATTTGATGGGACAAGTCCCCAACTAACTCCGACTACTGAAAATAAACTTAAATATACAAATAGATAATCACGTCCTCAAACTATGAGGACTCGACACTAACTCTGTAGGCTGAAAATCTGAATTGCTAAAGGTGCTTGGGAACCCGTGCGTCTAAACCTAAGATATAAGACATTACAACACAAGAGAAAAGTATGCGACAATACTTTGAATATACTGGTATACTCAGTAAGGTAGGCTGAAATACATGGGTTCATAAGAATGAACAATAATAACTGAATAACATGAGTATGTCTAAATAAGAATATAAGTTTGAATACATATACTATAACTGAGATCGGGGTAATACTAAATACTAAATTTGAATACTGATTAACTATTATCTAAGTATACTTATACTAAATTTCTAATGACTAAATGACTATATCTAACAGTCCTGATTCTATGGAACTATACTATGTTTCATACTGAGCTGAGTGACTATATCTATAGTCCTGAATCTGTAGAACTAAAATTGAGTTCTATTCTTAGTCTGAGACTGAAACTGAGACTGTAGGAAGTAATCATCTAACTAATATGCCCCTCTCTGAACTAATTGGCCTCCAATCAGTAAACTAGTTGGAAAGATGTCAATACCGTGCCACAGGTAGAGATAAGCTGTGAGTTATCCCTCTCTGATAGGAAGCTGTTTTGTCAACCCTTGCTGGTAGGAAAACTCAAATGAGATCTATCAACCCTAGTCTCATAGGGATAAATCTCAAGCTATGCTGGCTACATAGTTCTGGAATGCAAGGATTTCTTACAAGGACCATATCCTCTACTGGCAGGTGAGACCCCATCCTTGGGTTCATTCGGTGCTGAATCCTAATCCCAACTGAATAGACATTGGACTGGATTCTAAACTGTAATAGGCTAGACTGAATGGTTTATTGATTATACTGTTTGACTAAACTGAGTTGAGTTCACTAAGTTCTGTGGACTGGTGGAATACTACTGAATTTTATTAGCAGACTAAGTCTATTGAGGTGTAATCTGAGTTCTGTGACTAAATTAAGAACACTACTGAGATTTCTTGGGTTTCTATAACTGGCTGAGTACTATTGATTGAGTAACTACTGAGATTACTTCATAACTGACACTGTCTCTAAGTAAATATCTAAATTGTCGGGTATGAAATGCCCCCAGGACTCGATAGCATAAAAATAAAGCATTACATGATATTGCATAGCGTAATCATGCACATTGAATTCATAATGCATCTATAGAGACATCTTATCAAACTCTTGTAAAGTATAACTTGTAAATAAACTAGCATGGCTTAATTTCTTTCCCATATTAGTTCACATAAACAATTCATTGAGCACTTCATGAGCATACATATGCACATAACACTAAACAACAAGTAGACAACATAATTCAAATCCACATTAATAATTTTGAGGGTTTTACCTGGATCCTCATGATATTACATACATATCAATTAACCTCACATGAAACGTATCATAAAACATGGATTAGAATCCCATTTGATCATTATAAACATGAACATAATCAAACCCAACATGGAATTCATAAAATCCTTAAACTTGAAATAACAAAATAGTTTCTTGGACTCCAAGGGTGGAAGGAACCCTTGGATGAACACTTCACATACCTTAGTCAATGAACTTTTAAAATTTAATGGTGATTTCTTGAGTTCTTGATTTGAAATTTTAACAACTAGGGTTTTTATTCTTGAGAAATTCGTCAAAGATTGAATATAATTGCTCTCCAAAGGCTTTAATTTCATATTTTTAGGGCTGAAGGGCTTGGTAAAAAGACCTAATTAACCCTGAGGCTGCTACCTTTTAATGCTTGTAAATTGTTACCAACAAACAGGCCGACGCACTACGTCATTTGCATCAATGTGATAGACAACACGTCGTGTCGAGACCGCATCGGTTCACTGTAATTTGTATTGTAGCTGGAGGAAAACTATCTTATCGATGCGATGGTCAATGTGACATGTCAAGATCGCATCGACCCACTATTTTGGGAACTCAAATATGGTCTAAATGAGGTCTAAAAAATCTAAAACTTGTCCGAGAACCTCTACTAACATTCCTGGTCATGAATTAACTCAAATATCAATATTTAAAGGATGTAAAGGTCATGAAAGAAGACTGTCAACTTTTGAAGGCAAAAATAATACTAAGTATAAATACTTAGCTAGAATTTTCTAACTCTGGGACCTCCTCTTAACAAACTTAAAGGACTGAATTAAGCTAAGAATTTTTGTGGGGTCTTATAGTATGACACGTAATAAGAAGTCGTAAGTAGAACATAAAGTTGAAGCCTTGGGATATTCAACACTGGAATGGATACAAGAAGGTAGGGTACGACACGTACGATGCCAGTACGAGTTGAAGACCGAGTCGTAATAAGTGCCAACATAATATATTATTTCCTATTTTAGTTGGGATTTATTTCTTGGAGTTTCCATATATCTCAATTACGCTCCTATTATGTTTTTAAAGTCCAATTATGTATGGGTAATTATGTTTTCCTATTTTATTTAGGATTTGATTTATAGAGTTTTCCTAATTTATTTAGGAGTTGATTTCTAGGGTTTTCCTATATTAATTTGGATTTCGTTTTTGTAATCTATAAATACCCTTTAGGATTTGTTTTATTTATTCATCATTCAATCAATAAAATATTCACCAATTTTAGAAATTCAATGTATTGATCATTATTTCTTGTTTGTTCTTGGTTTAATATTCAATTTAAGACTTTAAGATTTATTCCTTATTGTTTGGAGGTTGATTTTGTAATTTGGTCTGTGGGTTCCATGATTGATCTCATAAATATGAGTGGCTAATTCCCTTAGCTAGGGGTGTGGGAACCCTAGCAGATTAGCTAGGCAAAGGAAGTGTGAAATTCATCTATTTTAGGGCTGCATGTATCTGAATTTTCTTCACGATAATTAATCTTGAGTAGCGGCTGATACTTGAGATAGCCTATATTCACCTCCATTTGATAACTAAGGAGCTTGCGATTGGGAAAAAAAGTTAAGATGGTGACTTGGTATGCAATAACCAAGCATTCCATCTTATCACTTGATCCTACCCCAACATGTGAAACTGAGGCTGTAGAAAGGGGCAACATGGCTACACGCTGAAATGATAACCAAGTGAAGGGGTAAAATTTTTCTTCTAGCTTACTCGATAGTAGATAATACTTATCTTGTAAGGTTTGCATGCAAAACAACAGAATAGTTGGGTTGATTAAGAGAAATTTATGGAGTTGATAAGTCATGGGGAACATAAGCCTAGTGTTCATCTTCTATTTTTTACAACCAAGAACAACCAATTCTTTTCTTTTTATTTGTTTTAACAAATCCCCCCTTTTGCTTTCTTGCTGTTTGGTAATTGTGAAAAATTTGAGATAGATTTTTAATGTATTCCCTTTGGGATTCGACTCCAACCTAGTTGGGTTACTATATTTGACAATGACCTCTTTATCCTTCAATTGGAGGTGTATTTTAGGTGATATCAAATTTGGTGCCGTCGTTGGGGAATGTGATCTCGAAATTCTTGATTGAATTTATTGGAGTTATTTGGTTTTATTTTCTTTTGTTTTTTTATTTTATTTTGTTGATCTACTCTTCTTGTGATGACACCCTGTCTAGAGAAAGTATTCGAGATTGAAATACTTCTGAAAAGCCAATCAAGGAGCTAAATTTGAAGAAGTCTAAAATCGCTCATGCTCTGATGGATTGCATCACTCTTAAGGAGAGCATATTAGAGTTGTATGGGAATGTAAAGAAGACTAAAAATCCTGAATTAGGGTGTGTTGGACCTCATTCAAAGCATTTTTTCATATTGTGTTTGGATAGTCAGATCTTGATCGAGTCATCCAAACCCATATAAGAGTGCATGGAGAAGGAAGAATATGTCAATATTTTTGAATTTGCTGAGCCAAAATAACTATATTCCTCATGTAAGGGCTAAGAAGTACAACATGCCACATCTATTTCTTAGGTCCTTTATTTTCATACCTCTACCCCATGAGCATGATGGGAAATCAAAAAAATAATTAAGGGTACAGTTCATAAGTTCAAAGTGGAAAGAGAAATTTGAAGGCAAACTATTGGGTTACCTTGATGAAGTCTGAGTAATCAAGGTACCCATATACTTGTTGAGGAAGTCTAAGTACACAACAAAGTCCCATCATGCCGCGATGTGAAATCAGGTGCTGCTTGGGAGGCAACCCAAAGTATTTTATTGTTTGTATTTGTATTTCTTGATTGAGGTCATATTTCCACACCTATGGTTCCACAGGTATGTTTCTAGCTCTTTTGTTTATGTTTAATGCAGTGGGGACAATGTATGATTTCAAGTTAAGGATGGGACTACTTGTGAGTCTTGATGTCCTCTTAGGGTTTTTATTGTCGTACCTGTTTTCCCCAAAGTCTTGTTCCTAGTAGAGCCGGTATGTTTGGGCGTATAGTATTTTGTTTTATGATATTTTGTGGTTAAATAGGAGAAAAATAAGTATCTAGGGCTGTTGATATATTTTTTTATTTTTGACACAAATGATAAATACCTCTCCAATTATCTATTTTGTAATCATATGATATATATATATATATATATATGCGACTATTGTGAATCTTTTTATGGCATTACTATTAGGGACATGATAATTATCACGAATTTGTGTTTGAATCAGATAGGTGGCAGCTTGCAATATAGACTCTGTGCTATGTGTGTGTGAGATGATACTTAGTTCCCTTTATGTGTTAAATCCAGCACTTTCCCGATAAGTCTTGCTTAGGCTGTAGGATATTGGTTAGGAAAGGATCATAGGATGTTTTTTAATATTAGTCCACTTTTAGCCTAATTGACCTTCCTTGTATGAATGATATTTCTTGATCCCATTTTGATCCTGTATGCCTATTTTTTTGTTACACTAATCACCTTCCATTTTGTATTACAATGAACCTTTTTTGGCCCTACTACTCCTTGGACATTGTACATTTAATTCAAGCTAATCTCCTAAGTTAAGGTGCCTATCATAGGGGTACATGATATGAAATAGGTATGAAGAGGGGTAAAACAAGAGAAAAGAAAGTAAGGTTGGGTGAGGTAGAAAAAGAAAAGAATTTTTTTGAAAAAGAGAAAAAGAAAAACTAAAAGACCACACCCAACCTGAATATGCTTTAAAATAAAAAGGGAGAAATAATGGCAGAAATTAAGTGAAAAATTGGTGAAGTAT
Source organism: Capsicum baccatum var. pendulum (assembly GCA_030864225.1). NCBI lineage: Eukaryota > Viridiplantae > Streptophyta > Magnoliopsida > Solanales > Solanaceae > Capsicum > Capsicum baccatum. The sequence continues at coordinate 135,907,484 of CM061560.1, forward strand.
GGACCCTAAAAGTTAATGTTGTGCCAAGGAGGCTTAGTCACTTTAAATATCCATACGTATCATACCATCCCAATCCTACATTACAAGATAAACAAAAGTCCGATAGTGATGCTAACTTAACTATCTGAAATCTTAGGTAAAGAAAATAAGGGCAAGCTTATGGTCTTTGAAATGGATTGATTGGAATTCTTTTTGTGAGTAAGTGTTACTTGATCGTTCCTATATTTACATGTTTGATTTCATATATGAGTGAGAAGGGACTTCTTCGTTGTGAGGGCACATAGGTTGTATTGATAGTTGCTTACTTTTTTGGATAAGTATAACTTGTATACATAGTTGTTTGTTGCTAATAGAATGACATAGCTTGATTTCTTTGTGTCACATTGTTGAGCTTAATTAATACACACAGTTGGTTTTAAAGTAATTGAACTTGGAGAAGGTAATGTGTTTGAGCTAAATTTAAAGATTGACTACTATAGGTAACATTTCTCTTGGTTAAGCATCGTCGTATTGTTTTTTTAAGTTTTATTGCCTGAGTACATACAACATTCTAAGTTGAGGGTCTTGATATTATATTGAAATATAATACTTACGATGCTTAAACTATGATAATATGCATGTACTGAAGGCTATGTTGTTATATTTGATGTGTTTTTAGGAGTGTTTTGCAGGAAATTAGGTTTTGGATGCTAAATGTAAGAGGAACTATGAAAAGTGGCTTGAATCGTAGTTAAAAACACATTTTTAGCCTCTACTACCCAAGTAACGACTTCCTCCTAATGATTCGTAAGGAGTTTGTACGAGTCATATCCTGGACAGACCTTACATGTCATACCTCAGAGAGATTCGACACAACTTCAGCAGTGTTTTACTAATTTGGCCATAACTTTTAACCCCATTATTGGATTAAGGCAAAATTTGTATTGTTGGATATCTAATTCAATAATTTATCTTTTGGTGTGTCTTTAGATAAAAAATATGAAGTACACAAAAATGTATGCACAGTTGAAGATGACGATAGCTATATTCTTTACAAGAACTTAATTGTTAATGGACGTTTTCACTTTCCTATAAGCAAAGAGCCATTTGTGATCTTAATATGCATCTAAATCCAAAATTGAAGTCTTAAAATTATACAAGTTGGAATTCTTAGTATGACTCGTATAAGGAATTCGTACACAAACTAGTGCTCAAAGCTTTGAAAGATAAAATCCAGGTGGATACGAGTAAAGGACACGAGTCGTATACTCAGATGTGACTAGTAAGCAAAAGTCGTAAGCTGAATAGAAAGTTGAAGCCTTAACATATTCGACACTGGAAAAGATACGAGAAGATAGGGTATTACTCGTATGATACCGGTACGAGTTGAATAACAATTCATAGCGATTGCCGACATAATGTCACCTTTCCCATTTTAGTTGGGATTTATTTCCTGGAGTATCCATATATACCAATTACACTCTTATTATGTTTTTTAAGTCCTATTATGTATGGATAATTATGTTGTGTTGTTTTTTTAGGATTAGATTTATAGTGTTTTTCTATTTTATTTAGGATTTGATTTCTAAGGTTTCCTGCTTTAATTAGGATTTGGTTTTAGTAATCTATAAATACCCTTTAGGATTTGCTTTATTTATTCATCATTCATTTAATAAAACATTCACCAATTTCACAATTCAATGTATTGATCATTATTCTTGGTTTGTTCTTGGTTGGTTATTCAATTTAAGAATTTGGGATTTATTCCTCATTATTTGGAGATTGATTTTATAATATTTTTCTGTGGATTCCATGATTGATCTCATAACTATGAGCGGCTAATTCCTTTAGATAGGTGTGTGGGAACCCTGGCAGATTAGTTACGTAAAGTAAGTGTGATAATCATCTATTCTAGGGTTTCAAATATCTTAATCTTCTTCAGGATAATTAATCTCGAGTAGTGGGTGATACTTGAGATAGCCAATATTTACATCCATTTGATAAATAAGAAGCTTGCGATTGGGAAAAGAAGTTAAGACATTGACTTGATAAGTGATAACCAAGCATTCCATCTTATTACTTTATCTTACCCCTACAAGTGTAACTAAGGCCATAGCAAGGGGCAACATAGATACACCCTGAAATGATAACCAAGTGAAGGGGTGAAATTTATCTTCTAGCTTACTCGACAGTCAATAATACTTATCTTGTATGCTTTGTATGTAGAACAATAAAATAGTTAGGTTGATCACGAGAAATTTAAGGAGTTGAGAAGACAGGAGGAACACAAGCCTAGTGTTCATCTTTTATTATTTACAACCAAGAACATCCAATTTTTTTCCTTTTTTCTATTTTAACAAATCCCCCCCCCCCATTTTACTTTCTTGTACAGCCTGGTAATTACAGTAAATTCGAGACTGATTTCTTATGTATTCCTTGTGGGATTCGACCCCAACCTAGTTGGGTTACTATAGTTGACAATGACCACTTTATTCTTCAATTGGAGGTGTATTTTGGGCATTATGATGTACTAAGTATGAAACCTTCACTATGAAAGAAGAAGAATCAATCCAAGAAATGCATACAAAGTTTACTTCTATCACAAATGAGCTTCACTGATTAGGTGAAGTGATACCCTCGGAAATATAAGTGAGAAAAATTCTTGGTTTTCTTCCTAAGTCCTGGGCAAGCAAATGGATGCCATAACTGAAGCAAAGAACCCAAAGACCCTCATTATGGATAAAATCATTGGAAATCTAAAGACTCATGAGCTCAAGAAGCTGCAAGGGTTGGAGAAGAAGGAAGCAAAAAGAGAAAAATCCCTGGCATTGAAGGCTTCTAAATATGATCTAGTTGATGATGAAGATACTGATGTTGCCTATTTGGAAAATAGGATTGTTAGAGCCATATAAAGGAGTGGTCGGTTCCAAAGGAGAGGAAGAAATGTTGAAGTATGTCACAAATATAGAAGTCCAAAGCATTTCATCAAGGATTGTCCTATGCAAAAAATGGATCATCAGGATTACCTCAAGGCTGTAAGTGATAAAGGAAAGATTAAGGACCAAGTCCTTGACAATTTAATAAAGAAGGCTACAATTGATTATGCAATAACGCAAGCTATGGCAGTATAGGATGATTTCTTCAGTGAATCAGATGAGGATAAGAAGTATGGAGATATGTCTATGCTAGTAGTGGAAGATATTCCAGTTATCTATGATTCCTTGTTTAATTTCATGGCAAATAGAGATGAAGAAGAAGATGATGAGGTAACTCTTTCTGATATAAAGGAAAATCTAGATAACTATTCTAGGAAAAAGATAAAAAAGGTTGCAAATGTGTTGATAGACTGTGTATGTGAACTAACTACTGAGAAAAATGACTTAGAAGAAAAAGTAGAGAATTAAGAGTATGAGTTGATTGCTTTAACTCTCTAAATTTCTAAAACTGAAGTGTTATTCACAAAGATGAAATCAGAAAATCTGAATCTGAGTTGAGGAGAAATTGAAAGCTTCATAAAAACACCTTATGTCAACACTTCATAGGAATGAAGAGTTAGAGAGAGACCTTGTCCACTTGAAAGAAGAGTTGAACAAGTCTCTTAAGTGGGCTACTTCCTCACTGATCATTTTTGACTTGACTATTCAAGGTGTTAATAATGGCAGTGGTCTAGAATATCAAAGAAACTTCCAACCTGTTGAGTCTAAAGAAAAGGTTGTTCATGATGATAGAATCAAAGGGCACAAAGTCTTGTGCACTCACTATGAAAAATATGGACATTTGAAAGAAAGATATAGACACTAGCTTAAATCAAAATTAAGGAATACTAAAGACATTCAACAGAGAGAATGCACATTCTAAGTGCTTTTAGTCTCTAAAAAAAAGTAAAGAGAAAGCTATCACTGCCTAGATGGGCTAAGAAGAATTTGATCACACCATTGTCCTCTTACTGGAAAATCAAATTTATGTGGGTTTCCAAATCTAACCTGTGATCATAATTCCATGCATAGGAAATGGATTACAGTTAGGAATAGCTCATTGATTAAAAAGGTTCAAAGCTCTTTGATGTATGTGCATATTTCTTCTTTTTTTCTTCATGTATTTGTTATATATGTGTTTATTAGAATTATTATTAGAGACGGTGTGGGCTACCGTTTGGGACATTTTCTAATTGCAGTTGATATGCCCATAGTTTGTCTTGATATACTTTATTTTCTACTTTACTCAGTCAGCCTATGATTCCTACTAAGTACAACTTGATCGTACTCACCCCTACTGGGCCGTTTTGGTGTAGATCCAGGTACAAGTATGCCTCACGGTAGTTGATTCATGCGATACTTAGAGCCCATTTGAGGTAGCATCTTATCTATGAATCCGGAGTTGGATACTACCTTTTCTCATCTATACTATGTCTTTATTGGTATTCAGAGATAGAGATGATCTATTTTGGATATCATATTGTGAAATCTGTCAACTAGTCTAAAAGACAGTTGATGGTTCCTAATTTACTAGATTCTGCATGCAAGGTATTAAGTTGGTTCAATAAAGTACTATAAGCCTACAGAGTTGAGAAGACAGGGGAACACAATACTAATGTTCATCTAAGATTATTTACAACTAGATTTGATATTTATTACTTGTTCATAGCACTAGACTCTATAGCATGAGAATAGAACACAAGAAATGGAAACATTCCTAAATTTCTTGTAGCCTCTTTCATATGATTGTGGCGCACTACATACCCATAAAAAAGACTCTACTCGACGCAGCCATAAAAAGGACTCTACTCGATGCAGCTTTGTGGACACCCAATGATCCTAAACCATGCTCTAATATAAAGCTTGTCAAGACTCAAACCATGGCCTAGTCATGACGCGTTAGTCAAGACCACCATGAACCAGAGGCCACCCCCTTAACCTAAACTCAAGAGAACAACAACAATAATAAAGCAAAATTCAATAAAGATAGTAATCAAAGAAAAATATATCAAATGATAGTTCTAAAAATTCAAAACCAACCATTTAACCCATACTTATCCACAAAAACCTCTAAAAATAGTATAATCTCTGAGTTGGGACATGCCCTGGACTATGACCGAAAGAATCTAAAAGTACTTTGACTATAAGGAAAGAATAATGAAATGATAAGGCCTTTCAAAGGATGGAGGCTTACCACTTCACAGAAACTCAAAAAAATGCTCAACTACCTAACACTGCACGGGAACAACCGAAAAATCTTCAAACCCAACATCATAAAATAATGTAGCATCCTAGGATGGTCAGTGGGATAAGCATTGGCTTGTAACTCAGGGAAAGTGATAAAGTAATGCCATGTCCAAAATCAGTAAAAACCACATGCACAAATTCATATATACATATATATAGGATGTCGGGATAGGATAGGGGGTTATAAACATGAGAGTTTAAAGATTTAACCTAAACTGTGTAGCTAGATCCATCCTAAAGGCACCCTTGGGAGTTATATGTTCATCTCTCTTTGCTGAAAGAGCCCCAGCGTGTGTTAGCCACATGAACCGATGATAATCTGATGGAAAACAAAAGCCACCAAGGCAATAGTCGTTGCAAATATATATGAAGTTTGCATGAAGCAGACGATCATGTAAATCTCCAATACTGGCAAACGTGGTTTCTAGTGTTCGTCCCTCCAAGACTTACACCTTCACGGTGACCTACACAATTCCCTTCCCAAATTAAAATAAATTGCACATAAACCAATCCATTAACCTAGGAGTCATTCATTAAGGCATTTACCACATGCTATTGTCATACTATTATGCTTCAAAGCTAAATTAAACATGCCAAACCAATCCACATAACTACATTAACTCCCAAGTTCCAGTTAAAATCCAAACTATGGCCACCAAGGCCATCCAAATCCATTTTTATATATATATTTATCCATTAATCCAATGAATTGGGTTCATAAGTAAGTTAAACCATGCAATTTGCCTGTATTCATAACAAGTTTGGAAGGTGGGTTGGGGTTAATACAATTATCAAGCCAAATTATATCCAATTTGGGAAAACCCATTTTCTCCTTTCCAACAATTTAAACAATGTAACAATTCAGTCCCAAAAATATCAATTTAAAGCATGAATATTCAATTTAAAACATTGGACAAGTAATTCAATAAGTACCAACCAAAACTCCTAAACCCAAATTTAAATATCATCAAAATCCATGAAATTAATGCCACAATGTAAAATTAAAGTTAGGAAAGAGAAACATGCCTGAAATACACAAGAAATTGAAGTTAATTTGAAGTTTGGAGATCGAATGATGAATTTACTGTAAAACCCTTGAAGGTTCTTGGGTTTTGGGTTTGGGAGAGAAAGAGGATGATTTGATCTTTTAAAATGGAAGGGAATGGGGTTGTTTTATGTTTAAAGGTCATAAAGGGGTAAAAATATCGAAAGCCTCTCACCCCAAGTAAAAAAATAAAAATGATCAAACTTAAAACTAGTGTGATACTCCAATATCACACGACAATATTGCGAAGGTTATCCTCCATGTCACGGACTTGTCACGGACCCTCACTACCTTGGGGTCTCAAAAAAGACCCTAAACCCCTTCCCAAAAATCCTAAAATTTCCCCTAAGTTGCCTTTTATCTTCCCTAAATATAATTCAAGTAAAAAACTTGACATTACGCACATGGAAGGGTCCAAAATAAAATGATCAAAATTTTAAGGGGTCTTTACAGCTATCCTTGGGATTATATTAGAAAATTAAAATAAAAAATTATGATGCCTTTTCAAAAGATAATTTAGTAATGGTTGAATGGGTCGTTACAACTAGAATCATGCATGAGTTCAAAATGGAGGGACCAATTTTGTACCACGATGATCAGAGCCGACTTGAGATTTTATTTTCAACAATTAAATGTCGGCCATTAACTTCAAATTTTTGCTCTTTTTCAAGAAACTTGCATAATGGATGAGAAATCTTAGAAAAAGTCCAAGATTAAACACCAATAAAAACCCGTGTGCGCTAGAAAGATTCTTATACCTTTCATATAGACCAGTGGATGCAAATTGGCTATTACCTCAACTTTAGCTTGATCCACTTGTATACCTTACTCTGAGGTTTTATGAGCTAAACAATTCCCTTTTTGACCATAAAATGTCATTTTTCCCAATTAAACTCTAAATTAGTCTTTACATGATATTGCTTAGGTGATCTAACCAAACTTAAAATACATCACCAACCACCGAGAAGATCTATGAACACTTCAATAGTGTCCTCAACCATGTTTAAGAATATAAAAAATGTTTATATTTGGAAAGTTGTGGATGCATTGCACAACCTGAAGGGCATTTGTTTGGAAAAAAAATTTTCAAACAAGTAAATTTTTTTGTTTGTCTTCTGGTGAAATAGAGATTTGATAATAACTTAAATATTTGTCAAGGAAATAATACCAACTTAGACCACTATATGATAAAGAATTTGATATAAACAAGGCATCAAAAAATGGTATTTTTGAGTCAATGATTTAAGCTTTTTACAATCCATGCGTATCGTCCATCCCATCATGGGCCTCAATAGAATGAGTTCATTTTGTCATTTGCACCCATCATCATCCCTTGTTTTACATGCATTGGACCCGACTAACCCATGTACTATGTGAGACAAGATAGACCATACCCACATCTAGCCACTTCATAATATCTTTTCTAACAACCTCTTACATTAGTAGGCCAACCTCTTTTAGTTTTTTATGCTAGTATGACAATGGTTCTAACTGAATCTTATCAGTGTAAAGACCAAAATGGATTTTGATAATATAAAATTTTTTCCATCCAATGGCCTTTATGAATTTTCTCAACATGGTTACCAAGGCCTCCACTTGCCAATCTAGCAAATCAACCACTATGATGATGAGCAAAGTGCCTACATGCCCAAAGAAAATATATCAATGGTGACAAAGGAGAGCCTTTATCTTTAACTTTGGTATTTCTCTTATGGATAGTTTTGCTTGTTATTATGAGAAAAAAATACGGAAATGAAAACTATACTAAGATACAAAAATGAAAGAACAATAAAGTAACAGATAGGAAGAAAAGATAGATAGATAGATAGAAACAAGAAGATAATGAAAGGGCAACAAAAGGGCAACCAAATGGTGTATCAAACCCAAAGACCTCCCGTATTGATAATAACTTAAATATTTGTCAAGGAAATAATACCAACCTAGACCATTATATGATAAAGAATTTGATATAAATAAGGCATCAAAAAATAGTATTTTTGAGTCAATGATTTAAGTTTCTACAATCCATGCGTATCGGCCATCCCATCATGGGCCTCAATGGAATGAGTTCACTTTGTCATTTGCAACCATCGTCATCCGTTGTTTTACATGAATTGTACCCGACTAACCCATGTACTGTGTGAGATAGGATAGACCATATCCACATCTAGCCACTTCATAATATCTTTTCTAACAACCTCTTGCATTAGTAGCTTAACCTCTTTTAGTGTTTTATGCTAGTATGACAATGGTTCTAACTGAATCTTATGAGTGTAAATACCAAAATGGATTTTGATAATATGAATTTTTTTCCATATAATGGCCTTTATGAATTTTCTCAACATGGTTACCAAGGCCTCCGCTTGCCAATCTAGCAAATCAACCACTATGATGATGGGCAAAGTTTCTTCATGCCCAAAGAAAATATAGCAATGGTGATAAAGGAGAGACTTTAGCTCTAACTTTGGTATGTCTCCTATGGATAGTTTTGCTGGTTGTTATGAGAAAAAAATACAGAAATGAAAACTATACTAAGATACAAAAATGAAAGAACAATAAAGTAATGGATTGGAAGAAAAGATAGATAGATAGACACAAGAAGATAACAACAGGGCAACCAAAGGGTTTATCAAACCCAAAGACCTCCCGTATTGATTACCTATGAGCACCAAGATCTTACGTAGACCACAAGGAATCACATTCCCAAGCAACAAACATTTCTAAACAAAATATCAACACAAGCTCATCCAAGCTTGCCATAAGCTAATCCAAGCGTGTCACTAACTCACAAAGGAGTAATGAGTCATAAATCATCAATAACTAAGGAAATTAACTATCTAAGTCACCTATTTATAGAAGTTACCTTCACACAAAAAACCTATTACAACAAAAGCCCAAAAGTGGCTATTTTGGAAATAACCACAGAGGCTTTCTTTATTCGTTGTGCCATGGCTTTCCTAGAATCCAAGTTATCTTCCAAATATGATATTGTTTAATTAGGAGCTCAAAGAAGGCCCACCAATCAGATTCTTGAATCCTCAGGGTGATCATGGCTTGGACCTCCCTGTGTTGGTCTCGAGTTGTGTGATAAAGAACATTGACACCCATTTGGCTTATATCCTCCTCCTCTTCTAAAAAAGGATTTGACCTTGAATCCGAACCTTGGAAAACCAAAGGTAGGACAAACAAACACAATATCCTCATTCCATGAGGATTAGAGTTATCATAATCAATCATAACATTATTCCAAGTTTGCACACATATAAATATAATCAAGCATCAAAATGATCAATCAAAGGTATGTAACCCCATAATATAAAAGCTACTTGGCCATTCAAGATATTTGGTCAATGGGGAAGGCTAGAGGAACCATGATAATCTATAAACTGCTCATGAAGGCTCACATAGATTCCATGTATCAATAAGTACATAACCCCTCTAAAAGACTCATCTTTGTTGGAGATCCTTTCCTTACACAATGTTGGTCCCTAAACTAGATTAGAAATCTTCAAGAAAGACTCTCCATCATAGGTATGAGTTTTAACAACCTCAACAATGGTTTTCTTAACATCTTGAACAAGCACCAAGTTGGTCGAATAAGAATTGTCACATTCCACAGGGTCACCAAGGTAAAATGGGTAAAGTGACCATAAACATGGGTTTTTGCAATACTTCCCACCCCAAGAGTACCACTAATACAAAGTGTTATACCCTATACACTATTATAAACATCATCAAAGGCAATTAGAGGGTCACTCCTATAAGATTGACCAATACTTTTAACATCATCACTCACTTGGGGTTCATTTACCACATCCCAAACATCCTAAAGTGATGGACTAGGTTCACACACAAGTTGCTCCACATAATTTTCATGAGACAATGTACTATAACTCAACACAATAGCTTCAACACTAGGGGGACACAAATAAATCTTACTAGAAGATTCAATTAGGTCATCAATAGAATAAACTAGTGCAAACAAACTTTCAACTTGTACATTATTATCATGAAGTAAAGAGATATTAGGACCATCTAAAGATAAGCTATCACTCACACTTAGTTGGCTACTAGACTAACAATGATCTTTCACATTTTCTAGAGTGTAAGAGTTAGTTTGGTTACCTTGAAGTTCATCCTGGAGCATGTCAAATCAAAGGATATTAAAGGTTGGAGTTAATATAGTGTAACACCTTGAAAATGGGTCTTGAGACATCACACAGTTCTCAAGAATACGAGTAGCCTCAAGCTAACCTTCTTGGCCTACTACTGGATCTGGAACTTATTTCAAGGTAAACTAATCAAGTAACAATGCTAGATTATATCCAAAACTATTATGAAATAACTGAACATATTGTCTAAACAACTACTGCAGAAGGTCTAAATAATAGCTAGAAGTCTGAAAAACCGCTACTACTAAGAACTAGAGAGTCGTTGAGAAAAGTCCCCAACTGACTTGAACTGAAATTCAAATACTACGAAAGCTGAAAATTTCAAAAAATGGGTCCTCGGACAATGAGGACTCACCAGCTGTCGGGATGAAGATAGAGATGCTCGAAATCCCTCACTCTGCTGAGACTGAGCACTTGAACCTACATTATTAAACAATGTAGCACATAAACATATATGTGGATCAGTACTTTGAGGATGTACTGAGCATGTAGGGGTGAATGTATGAGTAAAGTAATATCTCAATGTTATCAAAATTCATAGAATATGCATGTTGTATGTAATGACTCACATGGTTGGAATAACTGAAAGCTGAAAATCATAGATCATGAATAATAAAACATACTATATAAAACTGGTGAGCCATCACATTTCAAGTCTAAAAACTAAACTGTTATCTTACATTCTTTTCAGTTAGACTATAGGAAATTCTAGTAAAAGCTTTTCTATTAGGGAAGTTCTTCTAACCGACATAAATCATGTGAGCTGTCATGAAGTCCAATATCATGTTCCCTTAAGGGGAAACCTCATGTTGGGGAGAGGTGTCATACTCTTACCAGGGACTATAACCTAAGCTAAGTAATCACATCTGTAACTGTCATCCATATAGAAATGGGAATACTAAATCTGTACCTATGTTGGCTCGTATTTCTAGAAAAGTAAGATGCACTAAACCTATACTTCCCACTTGGTGCTAAAAAATACTCCCTTTTATCCGTTTGCTCATTATGTAGGATATCCACTTTTAAAAGTCATAATATTTCATATTAAAAGCTAACTGTGCATCTGTTCATTCAAAACTGAATTTAAGCTGTAAAGTGGATTCCATGTCTTAGATAAAGATCAAATCTTTATTCAAAGTTGTCTATAAACATATCATAGGTTGCTTAAAGCATAATAATTCTTGAATTAGCAATATTCGACTTGGGCTTGATAACCCTTGCATCAATTTCATGTCAAATCATCATAAAGTTTGTCTTTGATGATGAAAATATTCATAATTCAACTCAAAAACTGGAAAGTATAGTCACGCACATGAATTTAAGAAAGTAGACATACAATTAAACATCCAAATCATTTGAAATCTCAAAATCTCCAATTAACAATAAATGAGTACGAACCCTAAATTGAAATTCATGTCAAAACATGTGAATTTGTAATAAAAACTAGTTTTGGGAAAAAAGATGAAAGATTTATCCTTGTTCAAAACCTCACATACCTTAATTGATGAATAGATGAAGATGGTTGAACTTTGAGTTCCTATTGGTGCTTATGAAGATTGTTTCTTGAATAACTTGAATTGAAAATCTGTTTCTTGAATTGGAAATCTTGAATTTTGAGCTATTTTGTAACAAGAATGGTGGAATTTGTGGATTCTTGAAGTTGAATATTGAAGCCTAGAGTTTCTTGTAGAGGAAATTAGTGAAAAATGAATACATTTTGCTCTCTATTATGATTAATCTTCTGTTTTCACGATTTGGGATTGTGGGAAAAAGACTAAGTTGCCCTTGGAAGTTGAAATCCGAGACGGGAACACCGATTAAGGCCTTATCATGATGCGGTGAGTGGGTCATTGCGATACCCACCACGACGCGTTGGAATTGAGGTGACTCACTGGATTGTGATAATTGTTGTTTTGGGTTTCACCGCGATGCGGTGCAATTATGGTGACCACCTTTCGAAATTGAACAATGCTGAATTATCCTCCACCGTGATGCGATGAGGCTTCCATCACTATTTTCACCGCAATGCAGTGGAATCGTGGTGGCTTGCTGGAATGAAAATCCAAACACTACCCAAACCTCCTTCAAAAATATTGAAACTTACCCGAGACATGTTATTTACATCCCTGAATATAATTCAACTAGAAAATTATTTTCTTAGAGCCCGAAAAGTCGACTTAAAAATCTTTGAAGTTTAAAGGGAGTCAAAATAACTAAGTCTCTTAACTCTTAGCTTTATTTTTAGGTTCTAAGTGCTTCAAGTACGTACTAAGGGCTGGACTGAGATAAAAATATTCGGGGTATTACAATATCTCCCCCTAGGAATATTCATCGTTAAATGAGACTAATGAAGCTGAGATGTTGAAAACTGAGGCTAAACTGGCAAACACAACTGAAAGTATAACTAAACTAATTCACAAGTGCAAGAATTATCAAGAGAATGGCTATATAAAGCTAAAACTTGGAATGAAAAAGAGATGATCTTGGGAAACTTGTTACCTTGAACTGAATCTAAATCTGTAGAGAAAAGATGAGAGTACTTGGTCCACATATTTTCTTCTGCTTCCCAAGTGGCTCCCTCAATGGACTAGTTCCATCAAAGAACTTTGAACAAGGGAACTTCTTTGTTCTGTAGTCTATGAATATGGTGATCAAGGATCTCAACTGGAATCTCTTCATATAAGAGGCTATAATGAATATCTGTGCTTTCTAAGGGTACTAAAACTATTGGATCACCAATCCACTTCTTTAACAAGGACACATTGAACACAAGATGAACAGAGGACAAATCTGCAGGCAGCTCAAGACCATATGCCACCTTCCCAACACGGCTCAATATACTGTAGGGACCAACTTAGCGGGGACTAAGCTTTTCTTTTCTGACAAATTTATTCACCTTTTTCATGGGTGAAGCTTTCAAATAAACAATATCACCAACTTCAAACTCCAGATCTCTTCTTCTCACATCTGTATATGATTTTTGATGACTCTAAGCTATTTTTAACCTCTCTACAATCAACTGGACCTTCTCCATAGCTTCTAACACCTCATCTAGCCCTATCAACATGGCCTTACCCACTTCAAACCAACTAATAGGTGATCTAAATCTTCTCCCATAGAGAGCCTCAAATAGGGTCATCTTAATGCGAGGATGATAACTGTTATTGTAGTTGATCTGAATCAACGACAAATACTTATCCCAACTGCCCTTACAGTTAAGCACACATGCCCTAACATATCTTCAAGAGTCTGAATGGTCCTTTTTTCCTGACCATCTGTCCGGGGATGAAAAGCTGAACTAAGGTGAACTTGGGTACCAACACCCTTCTAAAAGGCCCTCCAAAAGTAAGAGGTAAACTGAGTACCTCTATCTGAAATGATAGACAAAAGAACTCCATGCAATCTAACCAACTCTCTAATATACAACTTAGCATAATCTTCAGTTGAGTAGGATGTATGAATTGGTAGAAAATGGGTTGATTTGGTCAACCTATCTATAATAACCCATATTAAATCATGCTGACGTCGTGAATAGGATAACCTGGTTACAAAATCCATGTTCAGTTCTTCCCACTTCCAAGTGGGGATACTAAACTCTTGCAAGGTACCACTAGGCCTTTGGTGCTCCACCTTGACCTGTTGGCAAACAGAACACCTAGCTAACAACTCCACAATATCATTCTTCATACCACTACACCAATAGATTTCCCAAACACCACGGTACATTTTTATAGCGCCTAGGTGGAGAGAGTATCACGGACCATGCGATTCTGCTATAATTTATTGCCTCAAACCATGAACACATGGCACATATAACCTACTCTAGTTCCTCAACACACCATTTCCCTCTGGGAGAAAACCTCAACCTTCTGATCTCTGACTGACTCCTTCAACTTAACTAGATTGGGATCCTGATCTTGTTTCTCCTTCACCTAAAAAACTAAGGAAGATTCTACACTACTCTGTACCCAAACGCTACACTCAGCCGAATCAACTAAATAAACACCCAATCTAGCCAATTGATGAACTTTTTGAACTAACTCCTTCTTATCGCTCTCCACATGAGTGACACTACACATTGACAGTCTACTAAGGGCGTCTGCCATAAAGTTGGCCCTATTTGGATGATGCAAAACACTCATGTCATATTCTTTCAACAATTCTTACCACCTTCTCTGATGGAGATTCAACTCTCTCTACATAAATAAATACTACAAAATTTTACTATCTGTAAACACAACAACATGCACACCATAAAGATAGTGCCTCCATATTTTCAAAGCAAACACCACAACAGCTAATTTAAGATCATGAGTAGGATAGTTCTTTTCATGAGGCTTTGTCTAGTGGCATAGGCTATGACCTTACCTTTTTGCATAAAAATATTACCCAAACCAACTCTAGAGGCATCATAATAGAGAACAAACCCATCAGTCCCATGAGGTAATGCTAAGACTAGTGATGAAGTGAGTTGAGTCTTCAACTCCTGAAAACTCTTCTCACAAGAATTTAAGCACTGAAACTTAACTTTCTTCTGAGTTAAACTAGTCATGGGGGATGCAATGGATGAAACCAATCAATAAACTATCTGTAAAAGCCATCTAAACCCAAAAAACTTCTGATGTCTGATGGATAAATTGGTCTAGGACAATTGCTTACTGCTTCAGTTATTTTGGGATCAACTCTAATGCCATCACCAAAAATAATATGATCGAGTAAAGCTACTAAACTTTACCAAAATATACACTTGTTGAATTTGGCAAATAATCGGTGATCTCTAAGAGTTTGCAACACAATTCTAAGATGGTCTGCATGATCATCCTCACTATTAGAATAGACAAGGATATTATCGCTAAGACTATGCAAAACATGTCTAGGTACTATTTGAACACATGGTTCATCAAGTCCATGAAAGCTACGGGGTCATTTGTTAGCCCGAAAGACATGACTAGGAATTCAAAATTACTATAACGGGTTTTGAAAGTTGTCTTGGAAATATCACATTCCCTTACTCTAAGATGATGATAGTCGAACCTAAAGTATATCTTGGAGAAATAACTTGCACCTTGGAGTTGATCAAATAAGTCATCAATTCTGGGAAGAGGATATCTATTCTTAACTGTAACTTTATTCAGCTGATGATAGTCGACACATTCATAGAGAACCATCATTCTTATGCACGAATAGGATGGGAGCGCCCCAAGGAGAAACATTGGGCCTTATAAAACCCATATCTAAAAAGTCCTTGAGTTGCTCTTTTAAATCCTTAAGATCATCAGGAGACATACGATATGGAGAAATAGAGATGGGTTGAATATCAAGGAGAAGAACAATTTTGAATTCTATTTCCCTTTTGGGAGATATCCCTAGAAACTCTTCAGGAAAAACTTCCAAAAAATCATTTACTACCTGAATTGACTGAATGGTTTGAGCCTCATACTTAGCGTCTTTAACTCAAACTAGATGATAGATACACCCTTTTGATATCAAATTTTAGCTTTAAGATAAGATAGGAAATGACTCTTAGGAGATACTAAATTACCTTCCCACTCGAAGATTGGCTTATTAGGAAATTGAAACTTTACCACTTGGGTGCGACAATCTATAGATTCATAATAGGAATGGAGCCGATCTATACCAATAATAAGGTCAAATTCAACCATGTCTAATTCAATCAAATCTTCTAACATGATCTTATGAAAGATAGAAATGGGACACTTTCTATAGATCTGTTTGGCAATAACTGGCTCACCTACTGGAGTGGACATGGACAAGGGCTTAGAAAGTTTTTTTAGGATCTATCCCAAAATTTTCCACAACAAATGGAGTCACATAAGAGAAATTTGACCCAAGGTCAAACAACATATGAACATCAAAATGAAAGACACGAAGCATACCAGTAACAATATCTGAGAATCTCACCTGCTCTTGGTGGAATGGTAAAGCATGGAATTAATCTAGCGTTGAGCGCCAGTGGTACTGGATAATGTGCCCTAAGGAGGGGCCGATCGAGCTACAGGAGCTGGTGCACTCATAGCCTGAGTTTGGGGACGAATATCCCAGCTTCCTTGCTTAGCATACGGGCATTCCTTGATATAATGGCCCAACTGACCACATCCAAAACAACCTATTTGTCCCAACAGGCACTCACCAGGATGATTCTTACCATATCTACCACATGTAGGATATCTAGGCCTTCCACCCATACTATTCTGAGATCTGGACATCGAAGTCCTACCCCATTATTCTTACTTAGTTCTGGGTGCGGAGGCACTAGCTGAAGATGGCGCTGACAAAGGTGGACTGCTTTGAAATTGTGAATGATTTCCTTCTACAAATATTGATTGACCATACTCAAACTACCCGATTCTAGCCCTCTTATTTTCTCTATCTCTTCCCTTTAACTTTTTTGCCTTAATCTATTGGGCATGAGTCATCAATCTAGCAATATCCATATCTCTAATAAGCATGGCAGTCCTACACTCCTTGACTACCAATTTAGACACTCCGATAACAAACTTACTCATACTAGATCTAGTGTCAACCATCAAATCAGGAGCATACTTGGACAACTAGTAAAACTTAAGGAAGTACTCTTTCACTGTCATTGAGCCCTGCCTTAGGTTCATGAACTCCTCAATCTCTTCTTCCCATAACTCACGCGGAAAGAACCTATCTAGAAATGCATTTTGAAATACCTTCTAACTCATAGGAGCTGTATTCTTACCCCTGCCTTTCTTCCCATAACAACCCAATCATAAGCAACATCCTTTAGCCTATAAGAAGCCAATTCCACACTCTTCTCTTTAGTAATATGCATTACTTAGGTGATCTTTTTCCCCTCATTAAGATATAACTGTGGGTTCTCACCTACCTTTGACCCAAAGAATTAGGGCAGATTTATTCCCATGAAGTCATGAAGTCTGATTATAGCTAAATCACCCTCTTGCTGATGTAGAACTACAGCCTGATGGTTGTCTTGGACATTAGCATTCACACATTGGGCCAAGCCTGAAAGGTAACCCGAAATTTGGCATGAGACATATTGTCATTCAAAGGATCAATAGGTTGGGATGGCTGGTTATCATTTCTATGGGCATTAGCTCTACGGTGAGGCATATTCTATCATGAAAGAGCATGAGTTAAAAGAAGATAGAGATAGCCATAAGCACGATGGATTATAAAAGAAAAGAAATTATTTCCTAAAAATTCCAATAGCCTCTTTCTCATAAATGTGGCGCGCTTCACATCCATGATCAAGACTCTATGTAGTGCAGATTATTTGACTCCCTAGGACTCTTTAAACCTTAGGCTCTAGTTATAAGTTTATAACACCTCAAAAATGGGTCCCGAGATATCACACGGTGCTCAAGACTCTGAGTAGCCTTAAGCTAACACTGTAAGCCTTTTACTAGATCTAGAACTCATTTCAAGGTAAACTAATCAAGTAACAATGCTAGATTATATCCAAAATTGTTCTGAAATAATTGAATATATTATCTGAACAACTACTACTAAAAGTATGAATAATAGCTAATAGTCTGATAAGCCTCTACTACTAAGAACTAGAGAGCCGTTGGGATAAGTCCCCAATAGACTTGAACTGAGCTGAAACAACAAAGTCAAATACTACAAAAGCTAAAACTCTAAACAAATGGGTCTTCGAACCATTATGACTCACCAACTACGGGGATATAGATAGAGATGCCCAAAATTACTCACGCTACTGAGACTGAGCACCTGAACCTATATTATTAAACAATGTTCCATATAGACATATATGTGGATCAGTACTTTGAGGATGTACTAAGCATGTGGGGTGAATGCATAAGTAAAGTAATATCTCAATGTTATCAAATTCATAGAATATGCATGCTGTATGTAATGACTCACATGGATGGAATAACTGAAAGTTGAAAAGCATAGATCATGAAAAATAAACATACTGTATAAAATTGGTGAGCCATCACATTTCAAGTCTAAAAACTGAACTGTTATCTGTCATTTGTTTCTGTTAGACTGTAGAAAATTCTAGTAAAAGTTTTTCTATTAGGGAGGTTCTTCTAACCGACATAAACCATGTGATCTATCATAGAGTCCAATGTCTTGTTCCCCTAATGGGAAAACCTCACGTTAGGGTGAGGTGTCATACTCTTTCCAAGGAGTATAACCTAAGCTAAGTGATCACATCTGTAACTGTCATCCATATAGAAATGGGAATATTTAATATGTACCTACGTTGGCTCGTAGTTCTAGAAAAGTAGGATGCGCTAAAGCCACACTTCCCGCTCGATGCTAAATACTACTCCCTTTAATCTGTATGCTCATTCTGTAGAAAACCCACTTTTAAAAGTCATAATGTTTCATGCTGAAAGCTAACTGTGCATCTGTTAATTCAAAATTGACTTTAAGTTATAAAGTGGATTCTATGTCTTAGCTAAAGATCAAATATTCATTCAAAACTGTCTATAAATATATCATGGGATGTGTAAAAGCATAATCATTCTTGAAATAACAATATTCAACAAGGGCTTGATAGCCCATGCATCAATTTCATGTCAAATCATCATACAATTAGTCTTTGATAATGAAAATATTCATAATTCAACTCAAAATTTGGAAAGTATAGTCACACACATGAATTTAAGAAAGTAGACATGCAATTCAACACCCAAATCACTTGAAATCTCAAAATCTTGAATTAACAATAAATGGGTATGAACCCGAAATTGAAATTCATGTAAAATCATGTGAATTTATAAATAAAAATAGTTTTGGGAACATGAATGAAAGGTTTATCCTTGTTCAAAGCTCCACATACCTTAATTGATGAATAAATGAAGATTCTTGAACTTATAGTTCCTATTGGTGCTTTTGAAGATTGTTTTTTGAATAACTTGAATTGGACTTGAATTTTGAGCTATTTTGGAACAAGAATGGTGGAATTTGGGGATTCTTATAGTTGAATGTTGAAGCCTAGGGTTTCTTATTGAGGAAATTGGTGAAAAGTGAATATATTTTGCTCTCCATTATGATTAATCTTCTATTTTCACAATTTGGGGGTGTGGGAAAAAGACTAAGTTTCCCTTGGAATTTGAAATCCGAAACTGGAACACTGATTAAGGCCTTACCACGCTGCAGAGATTGGGTTATCGTGCTACCCACCATGATGCGTTGGAATTGCGGTGACTCACTGGATTTTGACAATTGTTGTTTTGGTATTCACCGCAACTCGATCCAATCGCGGTGACCCTCTGGAAATTAACTAATGCTGAATTAGCCTCGACCGCGATGCGATGACACTTCCATTGCTATTTCCAATGCGACGCGGTGGAATCGTGGTGGCTTACTGGAATGAAAATCCAAACATTTCCCAAGCCTCATCCAAAAATTTCAAAACTTACCTGAGACATGCTATGTATATCCCTGAATATAATTCAACTAAAAATTCATTTTCTCGAAGCCCGAAAGGTCGACTTAAAAATCTTTAAAGTTTAAAGGGAGTCAAAATGACTAAGTCCCTCAACTCTTAGCTTATTTTATGGTTCTATGTTCTTCAAGTACGTACTAAGGGCTGGACTGAGCTAGAAATAATTGGGGTATTACAGATTGTATAGACAATCTATCATTTTATGCATCCTTCCACACATGTTATCTATCTTACGATTGAGAACTACAAGGGCTGGTAAGATAGTACTTGAGATGTTGTCATCCACGGTACCTAATAAAAGAAATACTAAACCAAAAAACAAACAAATTAAAGTTAAGAAATCATCCTCACAAGATCTCCAAGTTCACACCATTGTTTTTCTCTCAATCGGCGTCACAAACGTTGATAAATTATTTATACTCCACTGAGTTTTGTTTGTACTAATTGTGGCTTGAGGTCTGAATAGATTCTTTTTTTAAATACTCAAAAAAAATTATTTACGGACTTGAATCAAGAAATCACAATTAATTTAAAAAGAAAAAATCTTGAAAGAAATTAGACGATGAAAGAAAAGGAACTCAAGCACTAATCAATCAACTTAGCAGATGAATTAATAGTTTATGAGTAGTTTAAGAATCAAAGATGAATTTAGTAATCAATAAAATAAAGCTAAAGAATCGAACCTTAAGTAATAGATTAATCTAAGTGTTGAAATGCATTGGTAAGCTTGAATTTGAGGCTTGAAACTCAATTTGCATTAGGGAGGGCGTTGTCTATATTGGACATCCTGCTTTAGCTTGTGGAATGCAGGTGCATGATATCCTGGATGGAGGTACTTCTGGTATAAGTGACATTGATCTGCTTTAGCAGTTTGGGTGCACTACCAAAGCACCTCCAAGGCAGATGGTCCAAAATTCAGCTTGTACAAGGCCAAAAATGCCCTTTGAAATGGTCGAAATGCCCTCTAATGGTCCCCTTTTTGTACTCTCCTCTTGGAATATCCTTGGTATATTTGGAGATGATGTTATAAAAATAATTTTCCACACCTTTCTTTCTTATTGATGGACCAAACAACCAATGTTAGCTTAAAATTCTTCTTGAAGATAACAATTTCTTCAAGAATGCCAAGACCACCAACTTTTTCTCCTTAGCTCAGAATGAGTAGAAATTTTGAACCTAAGAACTTTTGAACCTTCTAAACTCATACAAAACATTATTTTGCTCAAATTGTTCAACAAAAACTTGAGCTCTTGCAACAACCTTCAAAATTTTCAACCCAACATTTGAACAAGGATAGAACACTCAATAATGCTCTAATTTAGCTCGAATTTGATATTTGGACTCTAATAGTATTAAGGAACTCAAATCTAACACTAAATACACAATAAAACTCAAAAATAAAAAAATAAAAAATTAACCTAAGTCCAAAAACATGAATAATAACTTTTTTGTAATTTGTTTTATTTTCTAAGATGACTAGATCTAAGATTGACTTTGTAGGAACGAAATCAAGATCGGCTCTGATACCAAATGATAGAGGTACAAACTACAGAATCAAAAACTAAACTAAGATAAAAAAACAAAAGAATAATAAAGTAAAGGATAGGAAGAGAAGATAGATAGATAGACATAAAAAGGTAACAAAAGGGAAACCAAAGGGTGTATAAAACTCAAAGACCTCCCTTATTGATTACCTACGAGAACCTAGCTCTTAAATAAACCACAAGGGAATCAGATTCCCAAGCAACAAACCTGTGTAAATAAAAGCTCAACATAAGCTAATCCAAGCTTGTCACTAACTCACGAAGGAGTAAAACTAAGAAAATGAAATGTCTAAGGTACCTATTTTTAGTATTTACCTTTGCACAAATAATCTATTATAAAATAGCCCACAAGGGATCTATTTATTCCTTGTGCGATGGCTTTCCTCGGCTCTAAGTTATCTTCCAAATATGAGATTGTTTAATTAGAAGCTGAAAGAAGATCCTTCAAGGATATTCTTGAATCCTTAGGGTAATCATAGATTGTACCTCCTTGTGACAGCCTCGAGTTGTGTGTTCAAAAGTGTTGTCGCCTATTTGACTTGTATCACTGGTGGACTTTCTCTTCAAATCAAGATAAAGTTTTATTTTTGGGAATAAGTTGCTAATCCAATCAAAGGTACCCCTATTCATCATAGTCAACTATATTTTCACCGTCATAATTCAACATACTACGTCCAATAATTCAGCCACAAACCCAACCTTTGAAGTATAAGCAACCACCTCATCTATAAGTAAATAACTGAAATGACTTATAAGTCACTTGGGTGCTTCATTGATTGCAAATATAAACTTATATTACCCACTCTCAACATTAAATAAGGCCCTTTTGGTAGCAAGGAAAGTTCTACTATGGATAATGGACACTTTATAATCAATCTCACAATCTAGGATGACAAAATCCATAAGTAATATGAATTTATCAACCTTCACCAAAATATCATACAAGATTGCTATTGGTTTTTTGATGGATCGGTCGGCCATAAGTAACCTCAATGTAGGCCTTGTAACACTTAGCCCCAGTTTCTTAAATATTCCAAAGGGTACTAAGTTTATACTTGCCTTCAAATAACACAATGCTTTTTTAAATTGATACATACCAATGGTAAAAAAGATGGTGGATGCATCAGGATCCTCTTTCTTTACAACTAAGTTACTACATAATATTGCACTATTGCTGCAATGCTTCAATGGTTTCAAAATCTAAAAATCTATTCTTTGTCACAAGATCTTTGATAAACTTAGCATAACCTTATATTTTGAGCAAAGCATCCACCAAAGAAATGTTTACTGAGAGGTTATTAAGCATTGAAATAAACTTCTTGATATTTGCGTCCTCCTCCTTCTTCTTCAACCTTTAGGGAGATGGAGGAGGAACCTTTATTATCGACTTGGGAGGGGATGAAATCATATCCACTTTCCATTTTCACTATCCGCAACCCTTTATGTCTTATCAATGTTAATCTTATCATTGATGTCATAATCCAAACTAAGGGTCATGATGTATTTGTCACGGCGAGCCTTGACAAGTAAGCCTATCACCCAAACTGATACTAAATGAGAAATCAATACCAAACCCAAGGAAGGACTCCTAGAATATAGTCAAACCACACATATATAGTAAAACCCAAAATACATATTCAATATACCGTACAATACCCCATAACCTAGTTTTACAATGAAAAAACTAACTAATACAACTCAAAATCATAATACATACGGTATCCAAAATGGATCAACTCTATCTATGAATACGAATAAAGATATAATATAGATAAGAAAGGTAGTAGCCAAATCCGGATTCATAGATAAGCTCTTACCTAGAATGGGCTCTAAGTATTGCCTGAATTAATTATTGTGAGGCACACTTGTACCTATATTGACACCAAAAGGGTACAGTAGGGATGAGTATGGTCGACTTGTAATCAATAGGTATCATAGTCCGACTGAGTAAAGTAGAAAATAAAGCATATAAAGATAAGCTATAGGCACATCACCTGCAATCATAAAATGTCCCAAACGGTAGCCCACACCGTCTCCACTAATAATTCTAATATACATATATATAAAAAATACAAGTAGAGAAAAAAAGAAGAAATATACACATGCATCAAATACAAGTATAGGAAGATTGAACAAATGTATAGATATCAAGTCAAAGACAGAAATATAATCATAGTATAAGTAAAACATATGAAGTGTAATAAAGATGATGATGATGATGATGATGATATGATGCACGATATCCAATACTAATATCCACATCTCTTATCTGGCACACACATATATAGGGGGTTTTAAAGATGTCATATTTTCTGTCAGAAAAATTCAGTACTTCCAGTATTTCCATAGCGGTACCAATGTTTCATGAATGAATATGATATGAGGATTTAATACTCATAACCAATAAAATAAGAATATCTAGTATCCAACCAACTATGTGAGCCAAAACTTCAATCAAATCAACCAACCATCGATGATAATCCAGAGACCATCAAGTGAAGCATACAAGAAATACCACATAAATCCTAAAATCTAGGCTTTTCCAGTAAAAGAAGTGCAATCAAACTTATATATATCATTACCACATAATCAACATCATACAAGATCTCACACAAACATATATAGCAAATAATAGCTCAAAACAACCAAATATTATCCACACAGACCCCCATACAAGCATTTAAATCACCTAAACACATTTTCCATCATGTAACCCCATATCCCTAGCATGATTTTACATTGTTATTAACTACCTAACTCATTCTAAGAAAGTTAAGTCAACCTACCTCGAATGTTGAAAACTAGTAGACAACTTTCCATACAGAGCCTTTTCCTCAAAACAGACTTCGAATTAACTAAAACAAACAAGTATAAAACCAATACATCAAAAAAAATCAACAATATCCATAATACCTATTTTTGAAATAGGGTCAAAACAGACATCCAAAATGAGTATTCAAAAAAGCAGGATAAAATTATAATTTTGTCTTAGAACATATTTTCCAAGATTAAAGGAACTCACAGGAGAAGACCCAAGTAAAAATAGAGTGAAATTGGGGTTTGAATTAAAAAAATGATGATTTGAACCTTTCAAGCTAGAATCCCCAAATTCCACCTTTAATCCCATGTTTAAAAAATATTTAAATGATTAAAATAAATAAAAGTAGTTGAAATAGGATTTTTGGAGCTTACCAAACCTTAGAAAGGGAAGAAAATGCTAAAAAACTTGATATTGAAGATCTAAGTCTCAAAAATAGTGTATATATCTCAAAAATAGGAAAATATATCATCCACGCATCGCCTAACTGACTAACAGGTTGCTTAGGTGACTATTACTTAAGTGACCAGGCATCACTTAAGCGAAGCCTGCCTTATCGCTTATGTGTCCTGGTTGTCGCTTAAGAGATAGGCGTCTGGCATGTCGGTGTCTCTTAAGTGACCAGGCTATCACATACATAAGCTGATGTCGCTTAGGCAAGTTTTTGGCTTTCAAGCCAAGTTGCTTAAGCGACCAAAGCATCACTTAAGAGAGAGCACCAGCTGGAGACGACGAACTTCTTAGGATTTATTTGGAATATGGAGTAGGTAAACAAACAATGTTACCCCACTAATTTTGATGCTTCAAACTAAATGGCAATATCAAATTTTCAAACAAATATCATTTTCAAAATGTTGACCCGTAAAATCTAATCTGCAATATTTTTGAATGGAGGGTCAAAATAAGATATAAAGTCATAAAACCACACCAACCATATTGCTAACCTAAAATCAATTTTTTGGATATGTAGGCACCTCCCATTTAGTCATCTAATGCACATATCGAAATATGTCAACTAAAACCAACTAATAAGCCTTTAAGACCATCAGAAACAACAATCTCGCATAAACCACACCAAAATATACTAGGAACCATGCCAATCATCCACACATCCCAGAATCACCGCAATGCAACCACGGGGAGGGGTAAAATGGTCAAATTATATAGAAACAAATATTTCACATAAATCACTAAAAATTAAGTCCTTATAATTAATCACCACTAGGTTTTCAACTTTTGACCCATTATATCTTGACTCCTCATTATTAGATTTTGGCTTATCACCAAACTCAAATGATACACTTTCACTTGAGATTCATTGGCTCGATATTCACCTCATATTTAAAAATCTAATCATCAATAATTTTCTCATCACTAAGGATCTTTCTACTTCTCATGACAATAATTATAAAATATATATTTTCATTCTTTAGATTCAACATCATGTCCGAGGAAGCTCTCGCTTTCACCTTGAATTAATATATGCTAAAATTTGGCCATTTGAACCATAAGTTTTTTGATTGAAACCGCATGGAATGTCATCATTTGAGTCAACGAGGATAAATCAACTTTTACCTGTTTAAGAAGCTTATTGACCCCTTAACCTAATTTAGAATACGAGCAAACATGTCCTCTATTCTGTGACTCACAGGATTGATATTGATTTCATTGGATTTTGGACTGTCATTAATAGAAATTTAGCATTCTCTATTATTATCTCTATACCTCTAATCTCTTTGATTGCGCCAATCCCTATCTCTCTAATCATGATCTCTATTTTTATACCAACCTTGATTTATGCCTTATATTTTGTAGGTAGGTTGATAACTAATGTGCTATCAATTTATAGAACTTTTGATACTTAAAACTATGAAAATATGCATGATTCTTAGGGTGTTTTGTTAGATATGATGTGTGTTGGGTATATTTTGTAGGAAATTGAATTTTGGATGTTAAGTTCAATAAAAAGATAAAAAATGGAGTTTTTAGCCACTTACTTGAGCATTTTTTGATGTATGCAGCCCTATCGGGCGTCTGTGACCAAAGCATGTACCAGAAATTAAAGTCTAGAGATTTGGTTGCAAGAATTCGAAGACTCTGGCACTTACCTGGGTCAACTTATGGACCATATGTTGTACATGCAGTCCGTAAGTGGCTTTGGTAAGTACCAGAAGTCAAGAGATAGAGAATTCAAAGTTGTAGGAAAATTTTTTGGCACTTACCTAGGTCCACTTGCAGATCGTATGTAGTACGTACGGGTCGTATGTGGCCCAAGTAAGTGGCCACTGACTCCACTTTTCATTTTTTGTTTGTAATTTTATTTTTAGGGTTTCCTCATGTATTATAAAGTCCCTTTATGTATTTTTTAGTAAGGTGATGCACCCTTTATACTCACAAACATATATTCTAATTTTGAGATCTGAATTTGGTCTCAAAATTATTTTGTATTAATTTAGGCTGTTAATTTTGTTGAAGTTTTGGGTTTTAAGTTGTGATTATTGTGATTTCATCTAATACTTTCCATTACGAACATTGTTTATTATTTTACAAGCATGTGCAGTTAAAACCATTAGCATGGCTTATGGAAACCCTAGTGAATTGATGAAGTATGGGAAGAGCTAGGTTGGTCTGAATCAATACCCATGCTTGTATTTTATTATATTCAATTTACTAGATGTCTTAGTGGTTGCAAATATTTGGATCCCTCCTAGATTATTGCTACTTACTCTAAAAGAGGAATAGTGACTAGGAAAAGATAATTACAATAGTAATTTGAAGATTAACCACCGTTCTATGCGAATAGATATTATCTAAGTAAGATTGTTAACTATCATCTAATAACTAAAGACCCAAAAGGTAATAGTTAACTGGCATCCAGGATAAGGGTTAGTAAGTTAACATCCTAAGACTCAAAAGGTAAATAGTGAAATCCATCAAATAGTCCAAAAGACAGTTGATGGTATCTAATTTGCTGTAGGACACCATAAAATTCTAAGCTTAACTCAAACCTTTAAAGCTTGTTAAGGGGTCCCAAACTTAGAAAACTTTAGCTAAGTATTTAGACTTAGTATTATTTTAGCCTTCGTAGGTTGGCGAGTCTATTTCACGACCCTCATGACCTTAAAGTAATGATTTTGAGGTTGAATCATGATCAGGACTATCAGTGGGTGTTCCCAAAAATGTTTTGGATTTTTGGATTTCGGTTGGATCACATTTGAATGCTCAAACTAATGGATCGATGTGATCTCAATGTGCTGCATCGCCTATCGCATCGATGAATATTTTTCTACAGCTCCTAGTACAAATACCAGTGAACCAACGCAAACTCAACACGGTGTGTTGGCCATCACATCAATGCCAATAACGCGATACGTCGGTCTGTGCATCGCTAGGTCAGTTTAAGTCATTACAAAACCACGTCCTCAGGGGTAATTGGGTCTTTTTCCCACGTATATCATCCCCAAAACATGAAGTTAAACCCTTCTAAGAGAAAAAACCAATCATTCTTCACAAGTTGCTCTCAAGAACAAACTCTAGGAGATTTTAAATTCAATTCAAGGCTCAAAGAACTTACCATCAATATTTCAGAATTTAATTATTATGGTATGTAAAGTGTTCATCCAAGGGTTTGTTTCACCCTTGAAGTCCAAGAAACTATTTTTAAACATCAAGTGTATTGATTTCATGAATTCCATGTTAGGTTTTATTATATTCGTGATGATAATGATTAATTGGGGATCTAAATCCATATTTCACTATAAGTTTCTTGTAAAGTTAGTTGATATATATATGTCGTATCATGTAATTCATGTTAAACCCTTGAATGTGTGAAATTGAAATTGAAGTTATGATGCCTATATGTTGTTTAGTGTCAAGTGCATAGATTGTGTTCTCCAAGTGCTTGATAAATTGCTAATGTGAACTAAAAGGGGGAAAATCATGTCATGTTAGCTTATGTGAGAGTTATATCATGCAAGTGTTTAAATGAATATCTCTATGAATGAGTTATGATTATGTGCTTATGGATATGCCTTTCGAGTTTATGCTATGATTTATTTTTCATACTATCGAGTCCTGGGGGTATCCAATACGTGAAACCTTAGATGTTTACCTAGAGCTGTGGTAGTTACAGAACAGTCTCAGTAGTGTAACGAACAGAGTATTAGTAATCAGTCACAGTTATAGTTCAGTATTCTGTTCAGACCTCAGTAAATCCAACTATTCCATAGAACTTTGTAGTATTTCATCAGTTAATAGAATTCAGTAGTACTCCATCAGTTAATGGAACTCAGTGAAATCAATTCAGTTCAGTTAGACACTACAAACAGTAACAATTCAGTCTAGCCTAGTACAATTTAGAAATCAGTCCAATGTTTATTCAGTTGAGAGCAGGACTCAGCACCGAGCCAACCCAGGGATGGGGGAATTCCTGCCAGCAGGAGGGTTTGACCCTTAGTAGCAGTCCCTTCATTATAGAACTATGTAGCTATCATAGGTTAGATATCTTCCTGCCAGACTAGGGTTGACATATCTTATACAAGTTTTTCTACCACCGAGGGTTCATGAAAAAGCTTTCTATCAGAGAGGGTTAACTCACAGTTTATTTTTACCCGTGGAACTGTAGTGACACCCTTCTAATTGGGGTTATTGGTTGGACCCCAATCTATTCAGAAAGGGGTATGTCGGTTAGATGATTACCTCCCATCGTCTCAATTTTAGTCTTTAGAATAGAACTCAGTTTAGTTCTACAAAAATTAGAATTGTCAGACACAGTCACTCGGTTCAGTGCGAAACTCTGAATAGTTCCATAGAATCAAGACTGTTAGATACAATCACTCAGATAACAGTAATACAGTATCAATAAACTTAGATATCAATAAATTAGTGATTCAGAACTCAATATCCATTCTTATCATGATCCTAGTTATAGTTTATGTATTTTATGTATATACTCTTATTCAACTATACTCATGTTATTCAGTCAGTATTGTTCATGCATATGAACCCATGAATCTCAGCCTACCTCACTTAGCATACCAGTATATTCAAAGTACTAATGGATACCTTTCTTTTGCGCTATGATGTCTTATATCATAGGTTCAGATGCACGGGCTCCTGATCATAATCAACAGCCTGATCCATCAGCATCAAATTAGTGGTGAGTCCTATTTTCTTGAGGATAAATTTATTATTCTAATATTTCAGTACTCAGTTTATTTTAGTAGTCGGAGTTAGTTGGGGTCTTGTCCCATCAACTCTTTATTCAGACAGTAGAGGCTATTCTGACTAAAGTATTTATAGATAGATGTTTAGTTTTGGTATAGATGTACCGTATTTAGTATTTACTTACAATTTTGAACCTTTTGGCAAGTTTTTGCCTAAATATTTGCTTAATTACAGTATTATTATTCAATTATTATAGCAGGTACCAGTTATGGATTAGCTTATGGTCCTTCGGTATTATGAGCACTGTAGTACCCGGGGTACAGACTTGGGGCATTACAAACTTGGTATCAGAGGCTAAGATTAAATAGAGTCCTAGGAAGTCTGAAAGTCACATCTTGTAGAGTCTTGTGCATGGGTGTGTAGCACACCATACTTATGGACAGGAGGCTATGACATATTTTAGGAAATGTTTACCTTCTTTCAGTAATCATGTCATACGGGTGAGCACAAGCTCATGTTAAACTCTCTATCTAATCCAAGTTTTTATACCTTTTTCAGAATATTCCTCCAAAGAGGTCTAAGTGGAGAAGAACAGGAGACCAACCAGCACCTCAGCCCGTCTAGCCAGATCCTCTGGATGAATATGTCTCTCATGGTGAATTTAGAGCAGCTTTCACCACTCTTGCTCACTAGTGGCCAATACTTATGCAACCAGGATTCAAGACTTCACTCGAATGAACCCTCCATCTTTTACCAGCTCAAAGTCAGATGAGGACCCACAGGAATTTCTTGATCAGGTGCAGAAGGTTATAGATATTATGGGGGTAAAGGTTATGAGAGTGCTTATTTAGCGGCATATCAGTTGCAGGATGTGGCTCACTCATGCTTCAAATAGTGGAAAGCAGAGAAGGTCGTAGATACAGGGCCTATAGAATGGGAGGAATTCGCTATTACTTTTCTGGATAGGTTCTTCCAGCTAGAGTTAAAGGAAGTGAAGGTTTTGAAATTTATAAATTTGAAGAAGGGAAAAATAATGGTAAAAGAGTATTCTCTTAAGTTTACTCAATTATCCAAATATGCTCCTCATATTGTACCAGATAGCAGATCTAAGATGAATAAGTTTGTGACTGGCATGTCAAATAGTATGGTCAAGAAGTGTAGGACCACAATTTTGATTAAGGAGATGGATATATCCAGGCTCATGGTCTATGCTCAGCAGATAGAGGAGACTAAGAATAAAGATAAAGAGAGGGAGAATAAGAGAGCTAGAACAGGTAGCTTCAAATTTACCCAGCCTAAGTTAGAGGGTGGAAATCATTCTTGGTTTTACCTAAAATCCTCATTTCCAGATCATATTCAGCCAGTTCTCCTGTGCAAAAATTTAGAGACGGCAATAGAGATAGGGCATTAGGCCTTAAAGCCCAGGGTAGCATTAGTAGTGCCCGAACAAATCCTCTCTGCCAGAAGTGTGGCAGAAACCATTAGGGTGTATGTAGAGCTGAAAGTGATGTATGTTTCAGATATAGCAAACCAGGCTACAGAGTAAGACAGTGTCCTCAGGTGGATTCATAGAGTCAGCATAATCATCCCTTAGCTCATCCTGTTTGCCCAAATCAGCAGGGTGCCGCTTCCAGTGCCACCAGTAGAAAATGCCCAAACAGACTCTATGCACTTCAGTCTCGACAGGATTAGGAAATTTCTCCTGATATGGTCACTGGTATGTTACAAGTTTATCATTTACATGTTTATGCATTGCTAGATCAAGGAGCTTCTTTATCTTTTATAACTCCTTATATAACTGTTGACTTCAGAGTCAGTCCCGAAATTCAAGCAGAGCCATTCTCAATCTCTACCCCAGTAGGTAAATCTATCATAGTCCGGTGGGTATATAGGAACTATCTGGTTATGGTATCTCAAAAAGTAACTTCAGCAGACTTAGTCAAATTAGAGATGATCAATTTTGATGTCATTCTTGGCATGGATTAGCTTCATTCCTGCTATGCCTCAGTCGATTGCAAAAATAAAATTGTCCAGTTTTAGTTCTCGAATGAGCCCGTCCTAAAGTGGAGGGGTAATACTGTAGCACTTAGGGATCAGATTGTTTCCTACCTTAGGAAAAGGAAAATGATATCTAAGGGATATGTCTACCATCTCGTTTGAGTCTATGACTCTAGATCAGAAACTAATACTCTTGAGTCAATGTCAGCAGCATGTGAATTCCCAAATGTGTTTCCTAAAGATCTTCTCAGATTTCCTCCCAAAAGGGAAATTGACTTTGGAATAAACGTTCTTTAAGATACTCAGCCCATATCTTTTCCACTATATAAAATGACACCTACAGAACTTAGAGAATTAAAAGAATAATTAAAGGATCTCCTAGGTAAGGGATTCATCAAACCTAGTGTGTCCCTATGGGGCACACCAATTTTATTTGTGCATAAGAAAGATGGTTCTCTCAGAATATGTATTGACTACCACCAGTTAAATAAAGTCACGATTAAGAACAAGTATCCCCTTCCCAGAATTGATGACTTACTAGACCAACTTCAGGGGGCCAGTTACTTTTCTAGGATAGACCTCAGATAAGGCTATCGTGATCTCAGAGTAAAAAAATATGACATTCCAAAGAGAGATTTCAGAACTCTGTATGGTCACTTTGAATTTTTAGTTATGTCCTTTGGTCTTGCAATTCCCCAGCAGCTTTCATGGACTTCATGAATCGTGTGTTCAAGCAGTACTTGGACATGTTCATCATAGTCTTCATAGATGACATTCTTGTCTACTTCCACAATAAGCATGATCATGCAAACCATCTCAGAATAGAATTATAGACTCTCAGAAACCATCAGTTATTCGCCAAATTCAGTAAGTGCAAATTTTGGCTAAGGCTAGTAGCTTTCCTCAGCCATATCATTTCTGATGAGGACATTAGATTTGATCCCCAAAAGACCAAATTGGTAAAGAACTAGGCCAGACCCATATCTCTAATAGATAACAGGAATTTCTTAGGCTTATCCAGCTATTACCAATGGTTTGTTGAGGGATTTTCATCTATTGCATCTCCTATGTCTAGATTGACTCAGAAGAAGGTCAAATTCCAATGGTTAGATTTTGTGAGAAGAGATTTTAGGAGTTGAAGACTCGACTCACTATAACTCTAATTTTAACCCTGCCAGATGGTTTAGATGGATTCATTATGTATTATGATCCTTACAAAGTTGGTTTGGGGTGTGTTCTAATGTAGAGAGGTAAGGTTATAGCCTACGCCTCTAGACAACTTAAGCCTCATAAAAAGAACTATCCCACTTATGAGCTTCAGTTAGCAGAAGTAGTATTTGCCTTAAAAATTTGGATGCACTACTTGTATGGTGTGCACGTTGATGTATTCACTAACCATAAAAGTCTACAGTATGTGTTCTCTCAAAAAGACCTAAACCTCCATCAGAGAAGGTGGTTGGAGTTTTGAAGTACTATGACATGAGCATCCTGTATCATATGCGTAAAGCCAATGTAGTAGTTGTTGCTCTAAGTAGGATGTCTATGGGTAGTGTTGCTCATGTGGAGGATGGTAAGAAGAAGTTAGCTAAGAAAGTTCATCAGCTTGCTTGACTGGGTTCGCTTAGTCGATTCAGTAAAAGGTAATGTATGGCTGCATAGTCGTTCAGAATCATCTATGGTTTCTGAGGTGAAGAAAAAGCATGATAGGGATCTCAGCCTAGTTAAGTTGAAAGAATCAGTCAAAGATCAGAAGATAGAGGTTTTCTCCCAAGGGAAATATGCTTTTTTTGTATCGTTAAGGTCGGCTATGTGTGCCAGGTGTAGATGACCTGAGACAGTGGATTCTAGCAGAAGTGTATCGTGTGCACTACTCTAATCAACCAGGGGCCAATAAGATGTACTGTGATTTACGGGAGATATATTGGTAGGGTTGTATGAAGAGAGACATTGCAAAATTTATATCCAAATACTCAACATGTCAACAGGTTAATATCGAGAAGCAGAAGCCTTGTAGGGCTGTGTAAGAGTTCAGTATTCCCACTTAGAAATGGGAAGAAGTGATCATGGATTTTGTGATGGGTTTGCCTCGTACTCGTTGTCAACACAATTAAGTTTGGGTCATTGTAGATAGGATGACCAAATCAGCTTATTTCCTACAAGTCTATACTTATTATTCAGTCGAGGACTATGCCAAGCTCTATGTCAGAGAGTTGGTCATTAAATTACACAGAGTTCTATTGTCCATTATCTCAGATAGAGGTATGTAGTTCACCTCTCATTTCTTAAAGCCATTCCAAAAGGGTCTTAATACCCAAGTTCACCTCAGTACAGCCTTTCACCCTCAGACAGATGGTCAAGCAGAAAGGACCATTCAGACTTTAAAGGATATGTTGCAATTATGTATGATAGACTTTAAAGGTAGTTGGGATGACCACTTACCTTTGATTGAGTTTGTATCTAGCAACAACTATTATTCCAGCATTCATATGGCTCCGTTTGAGGTGCTTTATGGGTGGAGATGTAGGTCTCCCATTAGTTGGTTTGAAGTAGGAGATGTTGTAGTTGTAGGACCTGACTTGGTGTTTGACACATAGAGAAGGTTCAGTTGATTAGGGAAAGGATTAAAATAGCTCAGAGCTGATAGAAATCATACGCAGATGTACGGAGAAAGGATCTAAAGTTTGACATTGATGATTACGTGTATTTGAAAATCTCATCTATGAAATAAGTGTAGAGGTTTGGAAAGAAGGGGAAACTCAGTCCTCGATATGTCGCTCCTTACCAAATTCTCAGTCATTTTGGAAAGGTAGCTAATGCGCTTGAGTTGCGTTAAGATTTAGCTTCAGTCCATCCAGTGCTCCATGTCTCCTTGCTAATGATATGCATAGGTGACCCAACAGTTGTAGTCCTTGTAGGGAGTATAGACGTTCAAAACAGCCTCTCTTATGAAAAGATTCCAGTCAAAATCCTTGATAGTCATATTCGTAGACTGAGGAACAAATAGGTCCCTCTAGTCAAAGTTCTTTGATGAAATCAGTCCATTAAAGGAGATACTTGGGAAGCAAAACCAGACATGCAGACCAAGTATCCTCACCTCTTCTCCTCAAATTTAGACTCAGCCCAAGGTAACAGTTTTCCCTTGAACTTACTCAGTTCTATGGTAAAATTTCCCTTTGATAGATTCAGTATCAGTTAACAGTGCATTTTTAGTAATGTATTCATGCATCAGATAAGCATGTTCAGCATGAGAAACTCATCTTATTAGTAATTCCAGTCATGCATTCATGAGTCATGTTTAGCCAAGTACTCATACATCAGATATGCATATTCAGTATGAAATTTTAGCATACCAGTAGTGTCAGTCATGAAATTATGTTGTAGTCATACATGTCCAGTATAAAAGTTTAGTCTATCAATACTCCCAGCCTCGTTAGTCCCATTCGAGGATGAATGTTCCCAAGAGAAAGATATTGTACGACCCCACAAAATCATAAGCTTAACGCAGACCTTTAAAGCTTGTTAAGGGGTCCCAGACTTAAAATTTTTTAGTTTAGAATTCAGACATAGTGTTATTTTAGCCTTCGTAGGTTGGAGACTCCATTTCATGACCCTCCTGACCTTAAAGTAATTTAAAAGGTTGACTCATGATCAAGATTGTCAGTGGGTATTCCCGGATAATTTCAGATTTTTTGAAATTTTTTTGGATCACATTTGGAAGATCCAACCTGTGGATCGATGCTATCTCGAAGTGCCACGTCGCCCATCGCATTGATGAATATTTTCTTCCAGCTCCCAGTGCAAATTCAAGTGAACTGACACGGACTCAACGTGGTGCATTAGCCATCGCATCGATGCCAATGATGCGGTGCATCATTCTACGCATCGCTAGGTCAATTTCAGTCATTAAAAGGCTGCGTCCTCATGGGTAATTGGGTTTTTTTCTCACATCTATCATCCTTAAAACACAAAGTTAAACCCTTCTAAGAGAAAAACCATTCTTTCATCACAAGTTGCTCTCAAGAATAAACCCAAGGTGATTTCAACTTCAATTTAAGGCTCAAACAACATACCATCAATCTTTCAGAATTTAATTGTTAAGGTATGTGAAACGTTCATCCAAGGGTTCCTTTCACCTTTCGAGTCCAAGAAACTATTTGTAAGCTTTAAGTGTATTGATTTCATGAATTCCATGTTGGGTTTTAATATATTCATAATGATAATGATTAATTGGGGTTGTAAATCCATATTACACTGCAAATTTTATGTG
Organism: Capsicum baccatum var. pendulum; assembly: GCA_030864225.1. Lineage (NCBI taxonomy): Eukaryota > Viridiplantae > Streptophyta > Magnoliopsida > Solanales > Solanaceae > Capsicum > Capsicum baccatum. The sequence continues at coordinate 135,943,125 of CM061560.1, forward strand.
GAGTTAGTTGATATATGTGTAGTATCATGTAAATTCATGTTAAACCCTAGAATGTATGAAATTGGAATTGAAGGTATGATGCCTACATGTTGTTTAGTATCATGTGCATAGATTGTGTTCTACAAGTACTTGATAAATTGCTCATGTGAACTAAAAAAAGGGAAATCATGTCATATTAGCTTATGTGCAAGTTATATCATGCAATTGTTTAATGAAATATCTCTATGAATTAGTTATAATCATGTTCATATGGTTATGCCTTTCGAGTTTGTGCTATGATTTATTTTTCATGCTATCGAGTCCTGGGGGTATCCAATACCTGAAACATAGCTGTTTACCTAGACCTATGGTAGTTACAAAACAGTCTTAGTAGTGTTATGAATAGTAGCCTCAGTAATCAGTCACAATTATAGTTCAGTATTCAGTTCAAAACTCAGTTAATCCAGCTAGTCAACAAAACTTTGTAGTATTCCCTCAGTTAACAAAATTCATTAATACTCCACCAGTTAATGAAACTCAGTGAACTCAGTTCTGTTTCAGTTAGACAGTAAGAACAATAATAGTTTAGTCCAGCCTAGTACAGTTTAGAAATCAGTCCAGTGTCTATTCAGTTGGGTGTAGGATTCAGCACTCAGTGAACGCATGAATGGGGGCATTCCTGCTAGCAGAGGGTTTGACCTTTAGTAGCAGTCCCTGCATTACAGAATTATGTAGGCAGCATAGGTTGAGATATCTTCCTGTTAGACTAGTATTGATATATCACATACAAATTTTCCTCCCTGGAAGGGTTGATGAAAGAGCTTCCTGTCAGAGAGGGTTAACTCACAATTTGTCTTTACCCATGGCACGGTACTGACAGCCTTCCAACTGGGGTTACAGGTTGGACCCCAATCTATTTAGAAAGAGGCATGTTGGTTAGATGATTACCTCTCACCATCTTAGTTTCAGTCTTTAGAATAGAACTCAGTTCAGTTCTACAGAAATTAGGACTGTTAGACATAGTCACTCAATTTAGTATGAAACTCAGAATAGTCCCACAGCATTAAGAATATTTGATACAGTTTCTCAGTTAACAATAATACAGTATCAGTAAACTCAGATATCAGTAAATCAGTTATTCAAAACTCAGTATCCAGTTTCATCATGACCCCAGTTACAGTTTATGTTTTTCATGCATGTACTCTCATTCAGTTATACTCATGTTATTCAGTCAGTATTGTTTATGCATATGAAACCATAAATCTCAGCCTACCTCACTTATTATACCAGTACATTCAAAGTACTGGCATATACCTTTCTCTTATGCTATGATGTCTTATATCATAGGTTTAGACACACGAGCTCCCGATCATACTTAGCAGCACGATCCATCAGCAGTAGATTAATGGTGAGTCCTTATTGTTCGAGGGAAAATTTATTATTCCAGTATGTCAATACTCAGTTTATTTCAGTAGTCGGAGTTAGTTGGGGACTTGTCCTATCAACTCCTTATTCAGATAGTAAAGGCTTTTTAGACTGGAGTATTTATAGACAAATGTTCGATTTTGGTATAGATGTACCATACTCAGTATTTATTTATAGTTTTGAACCTTATGGAAAGTTTCCACCTAAATTTCTGCATAATTACAGGATTACTATTCAGTTATTGTATCAGGTCCAGCCATAGATTAGCTTGTTGTCCTCCGAGATTATGAGCATCGTGTAGTGCCTGTGGTATAGACTCGGGGCTTACATTTACCAGATTCTACATGCAAGGTATTGGGTTGGTTCAATTAAGCACTAAAATCCTAATGAGTTGAGAAGATAGTGGCACACAATACTAATATTCATCTACGTCTGCTTATAACCAGAGTTAATATTTATTACTTGTTCGAAATTGCCACTACAATCCCACATCTACTTTTTTAGTTCTACCCATTGATTACAGAAGTAAAGGGACATAATTCCACATATTCATATGGAATTCGACCCCAACCTTTTTTGGGTTAGTATATTTGACAACGATCATATTTATATTAAAGGTCCAGTTTGGGCATAATGAAAATTTTGGCACTGTTTCTAAGAAATATGGTGTTGAGTTATGAATCAAAGTTATTGCATTTTGTGGAGTTTTGTGTTTTTATTCTTAGAAGTATATGCCAGTGTGTTCCTAGCACATAAAGTAGAGCCAATCCCTTACTCTCATTGAATCTGAATCCTGATAGGATCTTACAAACACTTAGTATGATCATAGAGCCTAAGAGAGATGCTATTCCATAATGGTTTCATAATGGTACACACTAGGTGCCTTCCCTCCTCTAAAAGAATTCAGTGTATTATTGACTAGTAGACTGAGTTTCTATTAGCATAAGCTGATAATCAAATAAGGAAAGAAGATACTCAGCACATAGAAAGAGAGGCAGAGATGGTTGTACATAGATAGGAAATAGACCACCGAGAAATACTCAAGGGTAATCAGAATAGAGTTTGAGGTGTCCAAACCCATGTGATCGCAGCATACCAGTATTTGAATCCATATGAGAATGATAAAGAATGTCTGGGGTATGTAAATCTGGTAGAGACTGGAGCTATAATTCCTCCTGTTTTGCACCTAGGTGTTAATTTTGATATAATAGTGCAATGATCTAGCTCTTAAAATTGAAGGGTGTATTCGTGGGTTTTCCTACTAATGATGCAAATAATCACCTTACAAATTTCATTGGGATCGACAGTTCGTACACAAACCCAACGGTGAATCAGAAGGCTCTTAGATTGAGGTATTTCCCTTTCACTCTTACAAGAGAAACATCTTTACAGTTAGGATAACTTCCAAAAGGATCTATCACTATGTGGAATGAGTTGCACAGTAAATTCTTGAACCAATTCTTTCCTTCATCTAGGATATTGCATCTTAAGGATAAAATTTATAATTTCAGGCGGCTGCAGTCTGAGGTTATGTATGAATCTTGGTTCAATTTTAAGAAAAATCTGTATGGTGCCCAACCAATGGATTTCAGGGACAAGATTATTGGGGATATTCTATAGATCCCTGACCATTAGTTCCAGAGCTCTGGCAGGCACCATCATTAGAGGAGCTTTTATGAGACTATGCAAGGATGTATCTATGGATATTCCAGACCAGATTTCTCTTACTAACTGAGGGTGGAAAACTCCAGAGGATGAGAGAGATCCTAAAACATATGATATTAGTTCCTCCAATAATTAAAGAGTAGTTGATAATTCTGTAGCGTAACAAATTATTCTTCTGAGGAGTGATTTTGGGTTGCTGGCAAAGTAGTTTGCAGCAGCGAGTTTTGAAAAGGTTAATGCAGTTGGAGTATAGGTCACAACCTCTAGAGCTTACGAGTTTGAACCTAAAGAGGAGACTAAGTATCTGGATCATTAGTTAGCGGGTTTTCAAGCCTAAGGGCAAGGAAACCAGGGGTAAAACTACTATTAAGATAGATAGCAAGGTCACAGTAAGGAGTGAGATGGTGATAGGAGACGACAAGTTGATTTCAAGAAAAAGGGAGATAGGTATATTTTTTGTGGCAACTGAGATGCAAAATCAAGAATGGAGACAATGTTGACCAAACTGGTGAAGGGGAAAGAAAGTCAAGTGGCTCCCTTTAAGGAGATCAAGGCTGATATTTCAGGTTTGACCCAGAAGTTTGAGTCTCATGCAATGACTATCAAGAAGTTAGAGCATCAATTTGGGTAGATGTCTTCCACTTTGCATCAAAGGTACTCAGGAACCCCCTTGAGTAACACGGTGCAGAATTCTTCAAACATGAATTATTGTCTGGATATCACTACTAATAGTGGTGCTACTACTGGTGATCCCCCTGTACCTACTATTGTAGAGTTGAAAATTGATAGCACTGAGAGTAATGAGATACCTAAGGCAGAGTCTAAGAAGTTGACTAGGAGTGATCATGATTTTAGGGATGATAGTGGTGAGGATTGGGTCATCGAGCCTAATTATAATGTACATCTTTATAGTTTAACTCCTTCCTTACCATTACTAGAGAATAAGCAGGACCCCAACACAGTTATCATTCTATGTTATATTGGGCCCTTAAATGTCAAACAGGATTTATTCAACTGGGGAGGAGAAGTAAATATGATACCACTAGTTGTGTACAAGTTGTTGAGGATGTGTGAACTTAAACCTACATCTATAAAGCTATTGATGGATGACTCTTCTATGAATAAACCATTGGGTGTTTTAAGTGACGTATAAGTAAGGGTGGCATCCTTTATGTTCCCATTTGAGTTTATGGTTCTTAATTGTGAGGCATATATTTAATACCCCATTATATTAGGTAGATCCTACCTACCCACTAGTACGGTATTGGTTGATATGTACTTGGAGGAGATCACCTTCAAACTGAATAATGATCAAGTAGCTTTGATGTGTATGTTAGTGTAGTAGCTAGACGATATGCGAGTTGTATTTGTAATAGATACTACTGATAAGAATGTTGTTATAGAGACTAGTGTGCCAACGATACCAGGCATTGATGAGAGAATAGAGGTGATGGCCACTCGGCTATAGATTATTAATACCAAGGTGGCAACTTTGTATAAGTAGAGCCAACCATAGGTCTGGACTACAGTAAAGACGATTGAGGCTAGACATTAGTCTGCACATCGAGTTGTAATGTTAGAGCTACAAGATTAGTTGCACTCATGGATAGATGTTTTTGAGGGTTAAGTATTAGATTGGTTATCGGGATTGAGATACTGGATCTAGGAGACATTAGAGAGGATGTAGACCTTCTTAATACATAGGTATGATCTCTCAAGAAGAACCATATGTCAGTCATCTCTCCAATTATACCCCTAGTTGTTCAGCCATCACCTTTGCATGGTCTCAAAACTCTGATTTATTATCAGAATATAGTATGGTGGTCCTCATAGTTGGGACCAAGAGAGGCCGAGAGGGGGACCTGCAGAATCAAGGCATGCCATAAGATTAAGCCCTACAAAGGGCTACCCATGATTCGCTAGAGACTGCATTTATTGATGGTAAAGGCGTGCTGAGCTAGCTACGAGTGCACCTTCATAGTGAACCACCACCATCATGGCCTTCTCCAGTGGATATACCCCATCTTAGGAAGATCATAAAATGTACGCTTAGTGTGTCCTAGGCATGTTCTCACTTTCCTTGGTTTTACTTTATTATTGTGCTTTTGGGATAATGCGCAATCTTTTTGTTGGGGATGGGGCAAACCATAGCTAGCGTGGGTTTCTATTATCATGCTTTTTTTCCTATCGGCCATGGTATAGTTGCAGAACTAATATGTCTAGGTTTAAATTTGTTTCGTGATGTGTTTTATTTCATTTTTTGATGTGTTTTATTATGTAACTAGGTGAATTTTTGGTGTTTAGAGAAGTTGACATGTTTTGATTTTGATTTTTGAGGAAAATGATACCCCTCAAAACCTCATTTTTCAACTGTGTGCGATGTATATATGTGTGAAATTCGTGCATCTTGTTATGTACTTAGATTAGGGACACGATAACCGTATCTAACAATTACATGAATTACATAGGATGTAGCTTTGTGATAAAGTCCTATGCCATGTGAGTGTGAGATACTATCTTAGTTTCCTTTGTATGTTAAATTCAGAACTTGGTCGGTTGGTCTTGCCTAGGTTGTAGGATAGTTGGTTAAGAAATGAACATGGGAAATTTTTGGATTGTAGTCCACTTTTAGCCTAAATGACCTTCCCATTGTGAAAATTGTCTCCCCTGATCCCTATTTTGAGGCTTATAGACTATTTCATTGTTTTCACCTTTCACCTTTCCAGTTGTGTTACAATAAAACTATTTTGGATCTGGTCCTCCTTGGACATTGTGCACCTCAACTCAGGTAAATTTACTAAGTTAAGGGTGGGTATTATAGGGGTGCATGATGTAAAGTAGGTATGAAGAAGGGTAAAATAAAAGAATAAAAAAGGAGGGTTGGGTGTGGTAGCAAAAGAAAAAGAAAAAGAAAATTTTGAAAAAGTTAAAAAGGAAAGAATAAAGAAACCACACCTAACCTAAATGTTTTTTAAAATAAAAAGGGAGAAATAAGGGTCGAAATAAAGTGAAAAATAGTTAATAAGTGTGACCATAAAGTTAGTGTAGTGCCAAGGAGTCTTAGTCACTTGATATCCATATATACCATACCAGCCCCTCAAGCCTACATTACAAGCTGATAAAAGTCCTATAGTGATACTGACTTGACTATATGAAAGCTTACGTATAGAAATAAGGGCAAGCCTATGGCATTTGACATACATTGATTGGAAATTCAATCAGAGTGTCAGTGTCTGTTGAGCATCCCCACATTGACATGGTTGATTTCATTTATAAGTGAGTGGGACTTTTTTTGGTGTGAGGGCACATGGACTGTATTGCTAAGTTTCATACTTTACTTGGTAAGTGTGACTTGTATATATGCATAGTTTTCTATTGCTAATGTAATTGTCATATCTTGATTCGTTTTTGTCATACTCTTGTGCCTCATATAGAAAAGCAGTTGGTTTTTATTTGTAGTATAGGAGGGGATAAAGAATTTGAAATTAAGATGATGATTGACTGCCTTATATATCTTAAATTCTCGTAGTTAAGCGTCTTGTTTTGTCTTTGTTTCTTGTTTTGTTTCTTGAAGACATGCAATGTTCTAAGTTGAGGATATTGATGTTCTATGAATAAATAGAACATTAGACACTTAATAATACAAAATATGCATAATTCTTTGGGTATTTTGTTTGATATTATGTGTTTTGAGTATGTTTTGTAGGAAATTAGGTGTTGAATGCTATGTTCAAGAAAAAGATGAAAAATGGAGTTTTCATCTATTTATTTAAGAATTTTTTGGGCATATGTAGCACTTACCGGGCATATATGACCAAAGCATATATCGGAAATTAAAGTCCAGAGACTTGGTTGCATGAATATGAAGACTCTAGCATTTACCTGGGTCCACTTATAGATGATGTGTTGTACTTGTCGACCATAAGTAGGTTAGTTCAAGAAGTCAAGATTCAAAGAGTGCAAAGCTGCAGGAAAACTTTCTGGCACTTTCCTAGGTCGACTAACGGATCGTATGTAGTACATATGGGTCGTATATGGCCCAAGTAAGTGGCTACCAACTCCACTTTTCCTTTTTTGATCGGTTTATTATTTTTAGGATTTCCTCAAGTTCTATAAATACTCTTTATGTGTTTTTTAGAAAGGTGAAGCACCCTTTATACTCACCAACATATATTCTGATTTTGAGATCTGAATTCGGTCTAGGAATTATTTTCTTATTATTTTTGGTTGTTAATTTTGTTTTTAGTTGTGATAATTGTGATTTCATCTAATGCTTTCAATTATGAATATTGTTAATTTTCTTACAAGAAGAGAGGCTAAAACCCTTAGCTAGGATTGTGGAAACCCTAGCGGATTGATGAAATAGGGTAAGTGTTATGTTTTTTTGAACTGATACCCATGTATTTATTGTATTATCTTAAGTTTAATAGATGTCTTAGTAGTTATAAACGTTAGGATCCCACCTAATTTATTGCTACTTACTCCAAAAGAGGAGTACTGACTAGGAAAATATAATTACAACAGTAATTTGAAGATTAAATAGTGATCCATGCAAATAGGTATTATCTAAGTAAGATCGTTAGCTATTATATAATAATTATAGAACCAAAAGGTAATATTTAATTGGGATTGAGGATAAGGTTTAGTAAGGCAACGACATCCTAAAACTCAAAAGGTAAAAGGTGAAATTATCAATTAGTCCAAAAGACAGTTGATGTTACCTAACTTATCAGATTTTTAATGGAAGGTATCAGGTAGGTTTAATATAGCACGATAAGCTTACTGAGTTGAGAAGTCAGGTGGTACACAATCTTAGTGTTCATTTATAACTAGTTACAGCCATAGTTGATATTTTTTACTTGCACGATATTGTCACTACAATCCCCCGATTTACTTTTCTAGATTTTCCAGTTGATTACAGCAGTTAAGAGCCATAATTCCATGTATTCCCTTAGGATTCAACCCCAACCTTTGTAAGGTTACTATATTCGACAGTGACCGCATTACTTTATATTGAAGGTGTAACTTCTGTGTTATCAATTACCCCCTCGCCCCTGCCTACTTGATTACTCAAGAATTTTATTTGTTCCTCATAGGCGAATCAAAATCATTATCATCATATGATTGGCTTCCTTTTATAGCAATGGCATTTACACTTTGGAACTCAAACACATATGGTAAGTGAAAATATCCATTTGGGTCATTATTTTTGTTATGTTCTTATTTCGTTCCTTATCTTTATTCCCTTTCTCTTGGGTACTCTGTGGGGATGGGGGAGGAACCACTGCTACCTCAGGATCTCGAGTATGTCAAGTATGATTTGTGTTAGTCATTCTATCAATAAAATCCAATCCCACCCTAGCAGCTTGACTCATCAAGGAACAACCAATAAGATTATCTGTTACTATTTTATTTAATGAACCCAAGGAGAGATAGAACATTTTTAGCAACATATTCTCAGGGAGTACATGGGTTAGGCAATAAAGAAATTTTTTCTTGAACTAGACCCAAGCCTCAAGAAGAGACTCACCATTCAATTGATGAAAATTTGTGATTTCATTCCAAGTTGGAGCATCAGGGTTGCACAAAAAAAATAGTCAAGGAATTCCTCAATAATCTTATTCCATGTATTGATTGATCCCTTAAGATATTCTCTCAGATAAGTCATATCTTCCCCCACAAGTAGAAAGGAAATAACTACAAGTAGATAGACTCTTGGGTGATGTTTGCTATGACAAGGGGGTTACAAACATCAATGAAGTTCTTGAGATGGTTTTTTTCATCTTCATATGGATGACCACTAAATTACCCCTTCCTTTGCAGCAAATAGAGCACTGTGTTAGTAACATATAAAACCATAGTCCCTAACATTGGTGGTAGATGAATGAAATTTTATAGTCCAACATCACCCAAGTTATCTTCCTTATTAAAGTTCCTTTCATAACTTGCAAGGTAACTATCATGTTGACTCATGTTTTCACCTAAAAAAATACTTAATAATAAATAACATATATTTGAACCATGACAAAACACAAGCGATTCACAAAGGAACTATAAAATCTCATACCTAAAAAATGGTGTCATTTTTTATTACATTCAAATAAACCTTAGATCGTTGTAAATATATTTACTTGACTTTAGGGTTGAGGTTCACCTTAGAATTTGATCAACTCGCTAGATGCTTTAACATATAACTAAAAAATAAATGTAAGTTTACTTGGATAATTGACTTTGTTTCAACAAATTAATGACAACAGAAACCTCGGTTCTTGAAATTAATGATAATCTTTAAATCTATCACCAAATTTCACATGGGATATTCTCAAACCACCATGTGTATGCAATTCTAAACAACCAATAACTTTAATTAGCAAATCTATCTCTAGAATTAAGTATTAAATGTAAAGATTTAAGTGTTTGTCAACTAAATCTCCTCACCCTTGCTTCCTCGTTCAAGAAAAACAAGGGATCCATGGTTGAATAGAGTTTTCAACCTCCAATCATGAATTAAATCTTATAGAATTAGCTGAGCTCACATAATAGAACAAATTTGAGTAGTAACAAATCAATACCAAAGCACATATTAAATCTCATTAATCACACACTCCTAATATTTAGGGTTTGGCTATGCATAAATAAGGAAAGAGAAATTACACAAAAATAATTAGCTAAATTTTCAATAGCCTGAATATTCACAAGAAATTCGAAGAATCCAAATATAGAGAATGTCTCCTCCCCAAACCTAAGATACTTGACTTCAAAGGTTAAAAATTCTAGAAAGAGATGAATTTGAAAATAAAAAATTTCTATTTATAGTTGTGGGAAATCATGACCAGATTAATAATAGAACTAACACCCTATGAGTTTGGAGAGTTGAGTCAGCCAAACTACGCCTTATTTCACTGAATTGGCCTTTTTCTCTTAGGTTTTATTTTAAGGTTTGTTAAGTTTGGTAATAGATATTTGTCATCACCAAGTTGTTTGGTGATTCATCAAACTTTCATGCACATGTCTTGACATTTTCCCAACTTCAGCAAAGATCAGCTTACTTTGGCGATATACAAATTAGTTTGGCAACACGTCAAACTGTTCAACGATGGTGTTCTTTCACCTTTTCTCCATTTCATCCAATTTTTGCTTTTTTCCCTCTTTTTGGTCCTTGAATAGACTTTTAACTTGAACCCCTGAAGTTTGAACAAACTAACATTAAAATTGGCTCAAAATGGAATTAAGGACGTTGATTTCATAGCAAAATTAGTTTAAATAAGCCATAAAATCTTGTCTCATCATTTATCAATTGAAAATTTGTGTTCGGAGCTAGTCTTCTCAATCCAAAAGATGAAGCTCAATTTTGAGGTCATGTTGCTCTCCTTATTTCTAAAGAAAATTCCATCAAGTTTTTTATATCAAAACCAGTCTTCTATGTCCTACTTGCAAGGTGGTACATTCAGTTTCAATAGTTTGAGATTATGTATGCCCCTTACAGAATTATAAAAGGACTAGAATTAGTAGACATCTTGGTGAATCACCTAATATCTAATGATTGAGAGCCAACCAATGTACTTCTTGATAAGAATGCAATGGTTATTAAAATTCAACTTCCATGGAAAATGTAATTTGATGATGTGACACATCTAAAGGTGTGCATCGATTGGTTCAATTTGATTTTATGTATTATTAGTTTGGTTCAATGATACTATCTTTATAACATGCAAAAACAATAACCAAACCAATAATATATTCATTATCGATTTTTGGTTAATCGGTTTTTGGTCTTTATTGGTTTTGTTTTCGGTTTAACCGATAAGAAAATACTTCTCTATTTCTTTTAATTTCTCTTATTTTATGTAGTTCCACACTATCTCCATGCATTAAATCTACTCAAACTATAAGCACTAAGACAATAACTATGTAATTCAATATAAAATAAGGTATCTATTTATATCTAGAGCTAATATAATTATGAATAAAACTATAATTTTAATATAATTTTATTGGGTTACCAGTTTACCTATTAACTAAAATCTTAAAATTGGAAACCAAACCAATAGACCAATAAAACATTTACACTATCATTTAAAAATTATTAACTGAATAAACTGATATTGATAAGCCAATAACATTTTTATAACTTTGGTTTAACCGATTTTTTCACACCCCTAGGGACATTGAGGTAGATTTCATGATGGGTGGTGTTTGTCACTCCTTGAGAAGAGGTTCTTCCATATTTCTTTACTTTGACACAATGTTGCTCCAATAATATCGTTGAATGTCAAGCATTAATACTTAGACTTGACATGGTTGTCTACATGAAGCAACTACAGTTACAAGGCTTCATGACTCTCAATTAGTGATCCAACAACTCTTAGAAAGTTATGATGTAAAAATTTCCAATCAATGCCCCTATCATGGTTATGCCAAAAATCTAATAAAATGTCTTGAAGATGTAACCATTCTACCTGTACTAAGGAAGGAAAATAATAAAACTGATGTTTTGGGTACCTTAGCTTCAATGCTAACTCTGCCGGATTAAATATGAGTTATAATTTTCCCAAAATTGTTATTACCATCACCAAATTAGGATTGATATGTAGAAAATAAGATTGAGCATCGCATCACTATTTTTGAAGTTGTAAACAAAGCCTGATGATAACCTATTATTTGGGATACACCCTAAAAATCTAAGGAGAAAGATTGACAACGATCGTTGTGCACCTTGATTTTTTTACTATACATATTCATTATGAAAGATCATTTACGGTAGTACTCTTGTAATATTTGGGGGAGAAAGAAGTAGTCAAAACTTTACAAGAAGCATACTCAGGAGTATATTGATCTCATTAGTCTAGACCAAAGCACTATTTTCATATAAAAAGGATAGCATATTATTGGTCTACAATGGTGAAAGATTGCTTGTACTACGCTAGAAGGATAAAACAAATTTCATATATCAACCTCCTGAAGTACTACACTCGACCATCCCATCTTGGTCATTTGATGCTTGTGATTGGATGTTGTTGGACCACGACCAAAATATTTTAGAGGACACTTGTATATTTTGGTTGCAAAATATTACTTCTACAAATAGGCCAAAAGTATAGAACTCAAAGAAGTGAAGATAGAGAATTATGCAAACTTCATCCTAGTAAATATCATTTACCACTTTGGAATTCCTCATTACACAATAATAGACAATGACAAGCCATTTAATAATAAGTTGATGAACGAGATTTGTAATCTCTTTGGTTTTAATTAGCATAAGACTTCTACATACTATTTTACTGCTAATAGTCGAGATAAGGCATTCAATAAGACTTTGTGCAACCTGTTGAATTAAATTGTCTCCCATAAGAAAAATTGGCATGAATAAATAGAAGAAGCTTTGTGGGAATATAAGATGACTTATTGGCTACTAACAAAAGCAAACCCATACTCTCCTTCTTTTGGAGTTAAAGTAGTCCAACACCTTGAGCATTAAATACCTTTCTTAAGACTTATTATTCAAGAAGGGCTTGCCAAAGAAGAAAACATTTAGTTGCGACTTGTAGAGTTAGAAGCAATTGATGAGAAAAGACTGGTAGATCAACAAAGTCTTCGAGGTTATCAAGCTTTTTTATCTCATACATTTAATAAAACGGGTTCACTTAAGGTTCTTCCAAGTTGGGGATCAAGTTTTTATAATGAGCAGGCCTGTTATCACTTTTCGTAAGTCTGGGTAAACTCACCTCAAAGTGGAATGGACCATATGTTTTACAAGAAGTCTATTTAAATGATGCTTATAATCATATTGATCCAGATGGTGTGAGGGTTGGTACTATTAGTTTGAATTCAAAAAGAAGTACTATCCTTGAAGAAAGATGATGCTTTTTAAAATTGGTGCCTAAACTACATGTTACTCTTATCCCATATGAGTATAAATTGTGTAAGACCTAAAATTTTATTATAGGTTGAAAACCTCAAAATATGCAGCCTAGAAAAAAGTTAGGACATGAAAAGTCTTCTAGTTGAAAGCCTCAAAATAGGTAGCCTAGGAAAAATTTAGGACAAAAAACTCACTCTCTTAGAGCTATGTTATGACTTGATCTTCTTCACAGAGGTATGTAGGTCATAGAGCTTTATTCTAAGTTCAGTCATATGAGTGCCAATAAATTACATATTCTTTCTTGTTATATCACATAAAATACATCAAACGTAAGACTTTCACAAAATATTGATGGTTTGATGGGGACAAACCTCTATTCAAATGAGATTTTTTAATAGGATTTAAGGTTTCCCAAATCTTATGAGTCTGTAGGTTGAAGTGTAAAATCTCCTAAGTCTATAAGGTGAAGTTTTTGAATCCTCCAAGTCTGTAAGTTGAAATCTTCAAATCACCATACCTATAGGTTGATGTCTCAAAACTATCTAATCTAGGAACTAAAGTCTTATAAATTCCTATGATTTGCAAGTTAAGAATCTTTGAATGCCCAGAATTTTCAGAGTTGACATGACATGTATTATTATAAACTTAAAGAAAGAAGGGAGATTTCTATTATTTATTTTCCTTCTTATTGGTGTGCAAATTATTGCTAAGTTTGAATTTTTAAGGCTTCCAACCTAAAGATGAAGAGAAACTTCAAGTAAATTATAATAAAAAGGACAAAAAAATGCATTATGTAAGATGAAACAAAAGGAACTTTATTACCACAAAATCATCTAATTTATCAAGCAAACTCTAAAGAAAATAAATAAAAGAGGAAGAAAAAGAGAAGTCTAATTTAGACATAATTTATAATTAATTAATTTTGATGCATAGCTTCCAAACACTCCTTTTTTTAGACCATTTAACAAGTCTACATCAAAGCATGCATTGAATTGCTTTATTGTAATTGAGGTCCATAACTTTGCTTATTTGGCTTCATTTTCAGTACTTCTAAAAGGACATCCTAATCCTTCGCTCTTCTATACAACTCTTCTATATTTTTTTCACCTTATCCAGTGACTGTGGACACTACCTCAACTTTCTCTTCCTCTTCAAGCATAGAATTTGAGACATTCTCTTGCTACCAAAAACAATTCTTTTATCATAGATTCCATATCCATGTCATGTAGAGTTGATTGTTCTTGGTCATATAAAGTGTCAAGCTTAATGACAGAGTCTAATAAGTTTCTCAAAGGTGAAGTATCCACATCATTGCAATCTATCTCTATGATAATGATTTGGATATCATCTTTAATATAATAAGCTCAATATGGTCCACTCTTAAAAATCTTTTCCCGAATTCCCAAGGAGTAGTTATAAAATAATTTGAGCATCTAGGATGACCTTTCTCCCTTCAAAAATAAACATGGTAGGTGTTAGACACTTGTTTATATCAGAACTCAAGGTTGCTTTGGCTTTTTCACGAGAAATAGAATTTGGTCATTTTCTCACTTTGGTTGTAGAAGGTTGTTTTATTAGATCTGCACTAGATATAGACTCAACATTATCTTGTGACCTTCCTTGCTGCAGTACTGAAATATGGTTTGGTAGAATAAAAAGGAGAGAGATTAAAAATTGTTAAAATTTGTTAAGATGTACTTGGTAAAATAAAATTTTTAGTAATATCTCTTTGATAATAGCTATTATAGTCCTAAAAGGGTTGTTCGTATTTGTAATGACATGATTTGTGAAAACTTGCCTTTCTATGTGTTTTTACCAGTTTTACCTTCCCTATAGTTGCTACATGTTGATTTGGGGTATGGGTATGGTTAGTACAATTCGTAGTGAAATCGAAAATGATTTGGAAAAGTTTGTGGGTTTAGATGCTTTAAAAGTCATATAGTTGACTTTGGTAAACATTTGATCTTTTAAGTGTTAGGTGACCATTTGAATAGTTCCTTTAGGTCCGAAATGTCAAATTTAGGTTAGTAGCATGATTGATTTAGGTTTTGGACCTTTATTTTGAATTTTGACTCTTTGTTTAAATATAGTAAAAAAGAGGTCTCGATGGTTAATTTGTTGAAAATAATCTTCACCCTATAAGATATCACCATTGACTCTAAAATATAAAAATAGCCTGGTAATATATATATTTTTATTCTGTTGGGTCCTAAATAAGTCTCCAGGAGTTTTTGGGGAACTTGAAGGGAAGCAAAATTAGCAAAGTTATTAATATTTGGTGCATGGTAGGTCATTCTTCATGAACACGGACCTCTGCTACAAATATGGAGAAGAAATTTCCCATTCACCATAATCACAATATGTTGTTCTTGATCACAAAGGGCAGATAAGTCCCTCTTCATGAACAAAATAAGTCTATCACGAAAATGGAGACCTACATCATCAACCTTCGCAAATGCAAAGCCTTGGCTGTGAACGCAAAGGAAAATAAGTTGGTGTTGGGACAAAGTTGACCCTAGTGAATGCAAAGGATAAACTGCATTCATGAGGAACTATTCACTACATAGTATAAAAGCCTCATTATTACGATTTTCACCTTTTGGGACTTCCAAACTTTGGGATGATGCAATTTCTTATTGTTTTCTGACCATTATTTCTTAAATAACACCAAAATCATATTTATATTGTTAATTGTTAATTACATCTTCAAAAACACCAGTTTATCATGATTTTGAAATGGGATTTTTAGATTTTTACTAATAAGGTTTAAAATAGTTTTTCTTTGATCTAGATTTCATTTTAACACATATTTGTGTAGGTTTTCAGCTATAGGCTTCTATAACCTTGGAGAATGTATTTTTAAAACCAAATTTTTGGTATTACAACTTTCCATTTTTAACTCATATTTGAACCCATTTTGGCCCCGACCCAAATATGGCAATATGAGTATTATTATCTTTTATTAACACAGATACTATTTTTGTATGATGTGGTTTATTTTAAAGATATTTGTAAGGGGAAATCCATGTTGAAGTAATTTAGGTTAGGATTTCATCATTTTGAGGTAGGTTGTTGCTTAACTTCTTTCAGATTGAGTTGAGTAGTTAATATATATATTTATATAAAGCATTCTATGAGTTGGATAAATAAAAATGGAATTTATATTTTGAGGATATTATTATTTTTGTATGCCCTTGTGGGGGATTATACTTTATTATTATTGAATTATGTTATCCGATTTTGCGCGTTTGTCGTGTGGGGGCTTTATTTGACATCATTGGATGTATTTGTCCATGTGAATGCCTTCAATCAATATATATTGCCGTAAAAGGGATTAAATTGGTAATATAGGCCTTATTTAAGCATTGGTTACCTTTATCATGATAGAAATACCCAAGTAAGGGATTGACGTGATATTAATAATGTATTACATGCATATTAGTTCAGTGGTTCCTAATTAGAGTAGATAATCATTAATGTTGAAAATTGAATTTATTTTCTAGGCTCACTTATATATTCATGTTGGATGGATTGGATATCACCATATTGAGTTTATTGTGAGCATTACATCCTTTTTCCATACATATACATTCATGAGATTCTAGTACTATTGAGGAACACTATTTTTGGAAAGAAAATAAGACATTTTAATAAAACCCACTCTGTGAACATAGTCAAAAGAGATGCGTTAAGATTTGATATATGAGATATTTTAAATGGGTTGCACCCATGGGTTCTTCCTGGTAGCTGCGAGTTTGGTGGGTGTATACACAAAATGATGAGATGACTTTCACCATTCATTGCATCCACATTGTATTGGATTTCATTCGCTTACTTATATTTCTTAATTTAATTAATTTCCTAGTCTTGTGTTAGTTTAAGTCTATTCTATATGTATATCTGTGTTATTTTTGTTTATGTGTATATATATATATATATATATATATATATATATATATATATTAGAACTATTAATGGAGATGGTGTTAGCTACTATATGGGACTTTTCTGCTTGCAAGTGACATGCTCATAGTTTTTCTTTACTTATATTATTTTTGGCTTTGGTCAATCAATACATAAACCTATTGATCCCAAGTGGATCATACTTATCCCTACTGCGCCCTTTTGATACAGATGCTAGTTCTAACACCATCCATGACAGTTGATTTATGCAGAGAATCAGATTTTGTGGTACTGTTTTTCTCCAAAGTTTAGGCCTAATTAGGACCTCATCTATCCTTACTTGTTTTTATTTATGTCTCAATAACAATTAGGTATTTCAATTTCTAGATATTGTATTAGATTCTCTTACACTATATCATCATTTTTTTAGATTCATGCCATTTCTCTTAGACTTTTGCTATATTTTTTATTATGGGTCAAACTTCATTTTTAGAAGTATCTCTTTGGTTTATATTATTATTTTTGATTTTTTCTTTATCAATTTGGGTGATGTGATTGTCTTTTTTATCAAGTCTAGGACATGATAAGTTCCATCATGACCCTTTTTTAATCCATGAAATTTGATATCAAAGTAGCCAGGTTCATCGGTCTCATAAGTGTAACAAGATGATGTCCAATAGAGTCTCATGGATCGGTACGTATACATTTGTATCTATCTTTGAGAGGCTATAGATATCTTTAGAAAAAACTTCTCTAGTTTAATTCCTTGTTATATGGGTTGTTCATACCTAACATTATAAAATTGTATTCCATTCTTTACAATATCGATGGTTAAGATTAGGTCCAGAAAGTCCAGAGATTTTGAGTTGGTACCCTACATAGAAACAACAACTCGATAATGAGGTAGGGTAGAGGATGGGCATAAGGAGTTGCCCCAACATGCTAGAGAGACCTCTCCCGAGCCTAAGGTATGTATTCCATGGATGATGATCTAATAGGGATGCGGGGCCAACTTAGGTTCCACAAAGTTCAGTTGACACCCGAGTTCTTCAATGTCCTCTGATTCATATCTTGAGTCATTTGGAGGGTGTTCCCTTGAGTATACCTGGTGTTCCTCAATCTTTAAGTGATATTCCACCATCAGTGATGACATCATCTTAAGGTATTCATACTTCTGTTGTACAACCATCTTCTATGGTACCCCGCAAGTAGTCTCTATGCTTACAAGACTCACTATTTCTACGGTTTCTTCAGGTTTAGTTTTATCTTCTAAAGATTAAAAGAGATTTGAGGATTTCATTTTCTTGGGTACACCCAAATTTATTGGAGCTATTGGCAAGGAAGCCTATGAGTTTTGGATTAATTTCCAAGAAAAGTTACATAATCTTGGATTCTTTGAGAATGATAGAGTTTCTTATACTACCTATCAGTTGATGGGTGTAGATAGGGATTGGTGGAGGCTATTATAATTTCTAGGCCTTTGGGTTCTCGTGATATGACTTGGACCCATTTTTTTTAGTCCTTCTTAGAGAGATTTGTACCATATAGCTTGAGAGATCAGATACGTGATGAGTTTGATCATTTAGAGCAGGGCTCCAAGTTTATTATTGAGTATGAGGCATGTTTTCACACCTTATATAGATATTTAGTTTCTAGAACCTCCACCAAGTCTGAGAGGATTCAAAAGGTTGTGAAGGGATTGGATGGTACATATCAATTTTCTATAGCTTAGATGGTAGTTTCAAGAGTTTCTTTCCATATAATTATTAAGCATGTGTAATGACCCTTGAGGTCATTTTTAATATCTATGCTTATCGTTACTATTTGAACTACCCTATAGATGCCCCGAGTCATTTATTACTTGATTGGACCAATGGTTTGATTACAAGGCAGTTCATTAGGGTTTTAGAGCTAATTTACTATTTTGAAGTCTTTGCTGGTTCTAAATGGCCACTAGGCAAAGACTTTAGTGAAATAATCTCAAATGAAAATTCTGACCGCGCCAGCAGATTTGGAATATCAATTTTAGTTTAGGGAAACCTTTGGTCCAAGTACTAATGCACCCGAGCTCATTTTGACTTATTTGTCGAAAAGTTGAAAATTGGAAAGAATGGGTGTGGGACCCATATTTGGTCGAAATAACCTCGTATTGAAAATTTGACTTTGTCATCACCTTTGAAACAATGATTCTAGGCTAGGGATACCCTTGGTTTAGGTCCCAAGTCTCCCGGACTTATTTTGGGCTATTGAGAGAATTTTATGAAAAATGATGAAACTATAGTTGTGGGCCCCACTTTTAGCCTAAACAATCTCTGATGTAAGTTTTGATGATACCAATAGATTTTAAATGAGATTTACACTCAAAATCCACTATTGTATCATGTTCTTTGAATTCCGGATGAGTTTCGAGGGTCAAAAACATATTTTTGAGTTTGTTGTCATCTGGTGCAACTTTGATTGTGGCCAAGAGTCTGCGATCGCTTCCCGCAGGACCGTGATTGCAATATTTTTGTACCTTTAGGGGCTATATAAAGTCCCCAAGATGAATTTGGGGCATTTACCCTTCACCATTTAGACCTAGAAACCCCAAAATGAGTGTAATCACTCAAAATTGGTCATTGAGGGGTGACTTGGGAGTTTAATTATCATCTTGTATCGCAATTATCTTCAAGATTAATATAAGAATTTCTTGAATTCCTGCTTGAATTTCTTAGTTTGTACCCAAAATCATAATTTAGATTAGGGCTTGATTTTAGCCCAAAGTATGCTTAATTTTCACCAATTATTTTAAGGTTATGATTCCTTATTCATGTGTGAACATTGGGTTGGTCTCGGAAACTCATTTTTCGTATATGGGACCCACTTAGTTTTTTTTTTGTTATTTTTAGACCCAACACATAATAGTGTAATATGGGTATCATTAGACTCATATTGAAGAGTAGATTATGGTTTTGATAGTGTGATGGCATTTTGAGGATTGTAAAGTGAAGACGAGCATGTGGTGCATGTAGTGAGGTTTTGTGGTTTGACCTTGAGGTAGGATTCTGACTACTTTTATTCATATATTATTTAGGATACATGTTGCATGTGAATATGGATGTTAGGCATGATTATGAGTAGAATAACTTGGCCTTGATTGTTGATGTTTGGGGAATAGATAAGGGATATTTCCTTCCCTCTTTAGTTTAGATTAGTTATAGCATGGATATGATATAATGATATATTTGAAATATGGTTTTAGCATTTGAAGCAAGCTTTGTATATTTAGCCTTACTGGAATAGTGTGGTAGTCTTGAAACCGTAAGTTGGGTAGAGATGACTTAAATGCCCTTATTTCTAGT
The DNA here is from genome assembly GCA_030864225.1 of Capsicum baccatum var. pendulum. NCBI lineage: Eukaryota > Viridiplantae > Streptophyta > Magnoliopsida > Solanales > Solanaceae > Capsicum > Capsicum baccatum. The sequence goes on from CM061560.1 coordinate 135,963,300, forward strand.
CAAAGTTGCTAACTTAGGCTTGAATATGGCTTACTTGACATCTAGAAGATGAACTAGATACCTTAGCCTAATTTGGGGTATAGTATGCCAAATTATGGAAATTATGGATTAGAAGTAGGATTGTTTGTCCACTTACACCTAAGCTTTTGTTAAGTCTTGTGGACTTTGTGCAAATGTTAGTGTAATACCCCGTACTTCTACCTTCCGTACAATCATCCTAGAAATGTTAAAAACTTGTATCAAAGACGAATCCACTTTTATACATGTGGTATTTTCAATATTTTAACTTTTTATCATAAGGGAAATTGAATAAACTTTCCATCGATACCAAATTTTCCCAAATCCGACACCCGGGCGAAGAGTTAGAGCCATTTTAGTAAGACAGTGTGCCACCTGAGCCATCAACGCATCGCAGAGCCAGCCAAAATGGCAATCGTCAAAATCCAGTGAGCCTCTGCGATTATGGAGAATCGAGCCAAGGCTCAAATTCAGAGTTGTCAAATTCCAGTGACACGGAGTGATAGCGCCGCGTCGCGCCAGAGGTCCAGGTTGGGAAATTTTCACAGAATTAAAATACGCGTCCAAGGGTTAAAAGGGTCAATTTCTCACCCCAATATATATACCCAATAACATGTGATTCAGCCATAATTCACCCAAAATATATTGTTTCTCTCAAGTTTCTCTCAAGAACAAGCTAGGGTTTTCAATTGGGGCTTTGAATCCAAGACTCAAATTCAAGAATCTATCCATCAATCTTCGTAGAATCAAGAACTAAGGTATGCACAGTGTTCATTCATGGATTCTTTTCATCCATGAAGCCCAAGAATCAAGTTTTAAATCTTGTATTGTGAATATTTTGTTGTGGGTTGATTATGTTCATGTGATTATGGTTGTATGATTTCCAAGTTAAAATCTTTATGTGTTGTTCATGAACCTATGCTTGTATGTGGTCTGAAACATGTGAAATTGAGTTGAAATATGGAGTTTTGTTGTATTAATTTTATGGTCATGCCTATGCCCTAATTCACGCATCCTAGGTGTTTGATAAAATGCCTAAGAAAATAGAAATTATGCATTATAGCTTAATTGTGACCCAAGTGATAAGTGTATGCTTTACCCTATGACTAAGAATGACTTCCATGATATTGTGTGCATTATAAATGGTTGAGGGAATGTCCATGAGATTAGGTTGATAAAAGTATGACATGATTATATGAAATTCCATTAATGTACAAGACTATGATAACCATGTGCTTCATGAAATCCCAAAATTAATGTATTATTAATTATTGATATTGGTCATATGTTCATGAAGTGTCATATCCTGTTATTTTCATGCTATCAATTCTTGGGGGTACTTTTACCCAATAATTTAGCTGTGTGCCTAGAGCCAATGTTATGTTTTCACGATACTATCAGTCAATCCATGATACTTAGAATTCAGTCAGTCTCACAACTCAAGAAAATTCAGTAAATTCAGTATCAATCTTTTAATGCCCCAAAATCTCATTGCGAAGATTCACACGGTGCTTAAGGCTACAAGTAGCCCCAAGATAACCCTTTGATCCTATTACTACATATAATAACTATTTCGAGATAAAATAAACAAAACAAAGGTACTGTCATATCAAATGATAGGAAATACGAAGAAAATACTCGGTCAAAACGACCACAATAGTTGAAATCTAAACATACTAACAATGTTATAACTAGTCTGACAAAGCCTCTACTACTCCATGACTAGAGAGCCATTGGGATAGGTCCCCAACTAACTCAAACAGAACTTGAAGCAATAATATATCTACTAAAATACTGAAATGTCTAAAGATAGGTCATCAAACCATGAGGACTCACCATTGTGAAGATGTAGACAAAGGTACTCGGAAATAACTGACAAGGCTGGGACTGAGCACCTAAACCTACATTATAAGACAATGTAGCACATAGACGTATATGTGGATCAGCACTTGGGATTGTACTGAGTATATGGGGGTGTATGTATTTACATAAAATAGTATCAATATTCTTTAATCAAATCATGCATGCAATTAGGAATGACTCACATAGCATGAATAAGTGTAAAATGTAAAGCTCATAAATCATGTATAATGAAGCATGTAACACAAATCTCGTGACTTATTATACTTTACTTTAAAATCTCTAATCTCCTCTTATTCTCAATACTTGAAGGCTAAAGGAACTTTAAACAATGCTTTCAAACTCATACTTTTATATCATGGAAAGTATAACTTCTTTGAAACTCAAGGAATCAGGACTCTTTGAAACTTTAAGACTTAGAAACTCCGTGACTCTTGGAATTACTTACTTTGGACACTCGGGAGTTTCTTCTGACCGACATAAACCATGTGAGGTACATGGAGTCCAACGTCTTGTCCTTCTAAGGAAAAAACTTCACACTGGGAAGAGGCGCCATACTCTTTCCAGGGAGTATAACCTCAACTCAGTGATCACTATCTCGGCCTCAGGCCTGTAAATCTCAGTCCTATGATGGCACATAGTTTTGGGGTAAGAGACCTCGGAATAATACCCAACTCGGTGCTAAATACTACGTCCATACTCAGCTCAAAACTCTTAGGTAATCCACCTCAAATAACTCAAGGGTCTATACTGAAGACCAAAATGTATAACTATTTGTTTTAATAGAACATCATTGTAGATTCCAACTCTTTTAGGACAAAAAAGGTCAAATATTTCTCAATAATCTCAAAGTATTCAAATCATAGGTGCTTATAGCACAGGAATTCATAAAATTTCAATCCTCAAGTAGGGCTTAGTGGCCCATAGTTCAATCTCAAGTTAAGACTCATTAAAATGCATACTAGATATCATAAGGATTCATAAAGCATATAGAAATCTGGAATTTCAGAATTATGCATTAAAATCTCAACATACTCATGTATCTCAATTTCTAAAACATGGAAATTATCATAATCTCAAGAATAACAACAAAGGGTACAAACCCATACTTCAATTTTCATAATAAAACATGTGAAACCATATATTCTTGTAATTTAAAATAACTTTTGGGCACAAGGACGAAAGGAGTGTCCTTGTTCAATATCTACCCCTTGGAAAATTTTGTCCATGAATATCTCTAGTTAAACTAAAATCTCGGAGGAAATTGAGTACGTAAAGATGGAAGAACTCGCTAAATTGACTCTATGTCTTTTAAACTCTCGAATACTTTAGAGAATGCATGAACTTAATAAGGGTAGATGCATAGCTAAAACTTTAGATTAGAAGGGCGAAATTATAGAAGAATATTACCTTTGGCTTGATATGAACTCGTGGAAAAGAGGTGCGGGTACTTGGATCGCATGTCTTCTTCTGCCTCCCAAGTAGCGACCTCAACTAATTGGTTCTGCCACAAAACTTTGACCAACGGAACTTCTTTGTTCCTCAGTCTATGGATTTGAAAATCTAGAATCTCAAGAGGAATCTCATCAAATGAAAGACTATTCTGAATATTAGCACTCTCTAAAGAATCTACAAAAACAGAATCACCAATACGCTTTTTAAGCATGGAGACATACACAATAGGATAAACAGCTAACAACTCTGTGGGCAACTCAACTTCATAGGCTACTTTCCTAATATTGCTCAAGACTCTGTAGGGGCCAACATAACGGGGACTAAGCTTCCTCTTCTTACCAAACCTCTTCACCCCTTTTAAGGGTGAAATCTTTAAGTACACAAAATCATCCACCTCAAATTCAAGATCCCTTCTCCTCACATCGGCATATAACTTTTAATGACTCGAAGCTGTCTTTTATCTTTCATTAATCAACTTCACCTTCTTCATAGCCTCAAATACAGTATCAGGTCCAACCAAAGTAGATTCACCCACTTAAAACCAACCTATGGGTGATCTATATTTCCTACGATACAAAGCCTCAAATGGTGCCATCTCGAAGCTAGAATGGTACCTATTATTATATTAAAACTCGATCAGTGGCAAATGCTCATCCCAAATACCTTTAAAATCAACAGCACAAGCCCTCAACATATCTTCTAAGGTCTGAATGGTTCTCTCAGCTTGACCATCTGTCTGTGGATGAAAAGTGGTACTCAAATGAACGTTGGTACCAAGAACCTACTAAAAGGCTCTGCAAATCTGAGAAGTGAACTGAGTACCCCTATCTGAGATGATAGACAAGGGAACTCCATGCAACCTGACCAACTCTCAAATATACAATCTAGCATAATCCTCATCTGTATAAGATTTATGCATGGGCAAGATATGCGCGAACTTGTTCAGGTTATCTACAACAACCCAAATAGAATCATGATGACGACACGAAGTCCATATTCACCTCTTCCCATTTCCAAATAGGTATTCCAAACTCTTGTATTACACCACCGGTCTTTGATGTTCTACCTTAACCTATTGGCATATTGTACACTTTGCTATAAACTCATCTATATCCTTCATCATACAACTCCACCAATAGATTTCCTGCAAGTTGCGGTACATCTTAGTAGCGCCAGGATGAATAGAATAACGTGCGTCATGCCCTTAATCTATAATTCTATGCCTTAGATCATCAACACAAGGAACACACAATCTACCCTGCAATCTCAACACATCATCTCCCCTTTAGCAGAAGACATCTACCTTTTGGTCCTTAACTGAACCCTTCAGTCTGACCAAACTATCATCTAAGTAATGTTTCTCCTTCACATCTGAAACTAAAGAGGATTCGGAACTACTTTGCACTAAAGTACTTACTGCAGAGGAATCAAGAAACCTAACACCCAATCTAGCCAAATAATGCACATCCCAAGCTAACTCTTTCTTACCTTTCTCTACATAAGAAACAGTGCCCATAGATAACTTGCTAAGAGTGTTTGCTCAGCACTTTCTTCCTCAGAAACATGCATCACTTGTGTGATCTTTCTCACCTCCTCAAGGTATAACTGTGGGTACTTACCTTCCTTAGACCCATAAAACTCTAGTGGATTCATCCGCCTGAAATCACGAATCCTAGTAGCAGCTAAATTACCTCTCTGCTGATTTGGAACTGCGGCCTTGTTATTAGCCTGAACATTGGTAGTGACTGCTTAGGCTAATGCCTGAAAGGCTGCCCGAAACTCAACATGAGACACAGTCTCATTCAAGAGATCGACAGGGTAGGGTTTCTCATTATCATTTTGGTGGGCGTTTGCTCTTCGGGGAGGCATTTTCTGAAATAGAAGAGCACAAATTATTAGATGAGGGGGACAACTATAGGCATGATAGAATACGAAAGAAAGAAAGAAATTTTTCCTAAAACATCTCATAACCTCTTGCTCATAGATGTGGCACGCTACACAATAATGATCAAGACTCTACTTAATGTGGCTTGTCAAACTCCCTAGGACTCCTTAAACCTGGCTCTGATACCAAGTTTGTAATGCCCCAAAATCTCATCCCGAAGCATCACATGGTGCTTAAGGCTACAAGTATCCCCCAAGCTAATCCTTTGAGCCTATTACTACATACAATAACTTATTCCGAGATGAAATAAACAAAACACTTGTATTGTCATATCAAATGATAGGAAATAAAAAGCAAATACTCGGTCTAAACGACCACAATACTGGAAATATTAATATACTAACAATCTCATAACTAGTCTGACAAAGCCTCTACTACTCCATGACTAGAGAGCCATTGGGACAGGTCCCCAACTGACTCAAACTGAACTGGAAGCAATAATATATCTACTAAAATTCTGAAATGTCTGAAGATAGGTCCTCGAACCATGAGGACTCATCACTACAGAGATGTAGACAAAGGCACTCAAAAATAATTGACGAGGCTGGGACAGGGCACTTAAATCTAAATTATAAGATAATGAAGCACATAGACGTATATGTGGATCAGCACTTGGGAATGTACTGAGTATATGGGGGTGTATACATTTACATAAAACAGTATCAATATTGTTTTATCAAATCATGCATGCAATTAGAAATGACTCACATAGCTTGAATAAGTCTAAAATGTAAACCTCATAAATCATGTATAATGAAGCATGTAACACAAATCTCATGAGTCATTATACTTAACTTTAAAATCTCTACTCTCCTCTTATTCGCAATACTTGAAGGCTAAAGGAACTTTAAATAATGCTTTCAAACTCATACTTTTATCTCATGGAGTAAAACTTCTTTCAAACTCAAGGACTCGGGACTATTTAAAACATTAAGACTTGGGAACTTTGTGACTCTTGGAATTACATAACTTTGGACACTCAGGAGTATCTTCTGACTAACATAAACCATGTCAGCTACATGGAGTCCAACGTCTCGTCCTCCTAAGGAAGAAACCCCAGAGAGGTGTCACACTCTTGTCAGGGAGTATAACCTAAACTCAGTGATCACTATCTAGGCCTTAGGTCTATATATTTCAGTCCTACGGTGGCACATAGTTTTGGGGTATCAGACCTCGGAATAATACCCAACACGGTGCTAAATACTACTCCCATACTCAGCTCAGAACATTTAGAAAATCCACCTCATATAAATCAAGGGTATATACTGAAGACCAAAATGTATTACTATTTATTTTAATAGAACATCATTGTGGATTCCAAATCTATTAGGATAAAACAGGTCAAATATTTCTAAATAATCTCAAAGTACTCAAATAAAAGGTCCTTACAGCATAGGAGTTCATAAAATTGCAATACTTAAGTAGGGCTTCGTAGCCCATTGTTCAATCTCAATTTTAGACTCATCATAATGCATACGATAGATCATAAGGATTCATAAATCATATAGAAATCTAGAATTTCAGCATTATGCATTAAAATCTCAACATACTCATGTATCTCAATTTCTAAAACATGGAAATTATCATAATGTCAAGAATAACAATAAAAGGTACAAACCCATACTTTAATTTTCATAAGAAAACATGTGGATACATATATTCTTGTAATTTAAAATAACTTTTGGGCACAAGGATGAAAGGAGTCTCCTTGTTCAAACCCCACATACCTTGAATTAGAAGCTTTGGATGAACTCTCACTTTTAAGACTCTATCCGTACTCTTGAATGAGAATTCTTGAAGTCCTTAATTTGGGAACCTTGAATCTTGACTCAATTTAGAAAATATAAGGTGGAGTCTTGAGATTCTTGGAAGAGGTTTTGGATACTTAGGGTTTTTGTGGAGTGAAAACCTTAGAAAAACTTCATAGAATGCTTGTAAATGATTTCAATTTGGTGTTCGTACGATTTAAGAAGCTTGGAAAAATTCTAAAGTGCCCTTTTTAACTTCTGTACGAAGCTAGAAAAATTGAACTGGAAAATCCAATTTTATGGGCCACCGCGACGCGCCACTATAACGGTGGCTCACTAGAATTTGACAAATGGGATTCTGGGGATCACCGCGACGCGGTGCTATCGCGTTGTCCCACTGGTTGGGACTTGGAACTTTAGTGTGATGCATCAAAATCTTGCTAGGCCACAGGAAATTTATTACTGGGAAATTGGGGTCCTCCGCAACGTGCCACTATGGCGGAGTTCCACTGGAAATTGGCAATTGTCAAATAGACCCTCTCCGAGATGCACCAAGCACTAAAATGACGTTGTTTTATGACTAGGACTTAAATTAGCCATAATTTCTTACCTGGGTATCGTATTTTGCAGAATTACATATCGACGGAAAGCTTATCAAATTTCTCATAAGATAAAAAGTCAAAATTAGGGAAATTATATATGGTTAAAATGGTACTCACGTAGAAAGTCACTCCTTGACCTTCTCAAGGAGAAATTAAGCTTAGAAAAAATTCAGGGTATTACAATATCTCCACCGTGAAAACATTCGTCCACGAATATCGCTATTTAAACTCAGAGCTCCGAGGAAATTGAGAACATAAAGCTGGAAGAACTCGCTAAACTGACTCTGTCTTTCTCATAAACTTAATAAGGGTAGATGCATAGCTAAAACTTTAGATTAGAAAGGCAAAATAAAGGAAGAATATTACCTTTGGCTTGATATGAACTCGCGGAAAAGAGGTGCGGGTTCTTGGATCGCATGTCTGCTTCTTCCTCCCAAGTAGTGCCCTCAACTGATTGGTTCTGCCACAAAACTTTGACCAAGGAAACTTCTTTGTTCCTCAGTCTGCAGATTTGAAAATCTAGAATCTCAACAGGAATCTCAACAAATGAAAGATTATTCTGAATATCAGCACTCTCTAAAGAATCTACAACAACGGAATAACCAATATGCCTTTTAAGCATGGAGACATTAAAAATAGGATGAATGGCTGACAACTCTGCAGGCAACACAACTTCATAGGCTACTTTCCCAATACGGCTCAAGACTCTATAGGGGCCAACATAACGGGGACTAAGCTTCCCCTTCTTTCCAAATCTCTTCACCCCTTTCATGGGTGAAATCTTTATGTACACCAAATCACCCACCTCAAACTTAAGATCCCTTCTCCTCACATTGGCATATGACGTTTGATGACTCTGAGCTGTCTTTTATCTTTCACTAATCAACTTCACCTTCTCCATAGCCTCATATACCGTATCAGGTCTACCCAAAGAAGATTTACCAACTTCAAAACCAACATATGGGTGATCTACATTTCCTACGATACAAAGCCTCAAATGGTGCCATCTCGATGCTAGAATGGTACCTATTTTTAAATGAAAAATTAATTAGTGGCAAATTCTCATCCCAACTACCTTTGAAATCAAGAGTACACACCTCAACATATCTTCAAGGGTTTGAATGGTCCTCTCAGCCTGACCATCTATCTGTGGATGAAAAGCGGAACTCAAATGAACTTGGGTATCAAGACCCTGTGAAACTCTTTCCAAAACTGAGAAGTAAACTAAGTACCCCTATAGAAGATGAGAGACAAGGGAACTCTATACAACCTGCCCAACTCTTGAATATACAATCTAGCATAATCCTCAGCTATATAAGATATATACATGGGAAAGAAATGCCCGAACTTATTCAGTCTATCTATAACAACTCAAATAGAATCATGATGACGACGCAAAAGAGGCAAACTAGTCACGAAGTCCATATTCACCTCTTCTCACTTCCAAGTGGGTATACTAAACTCTTGCATCACACCACTAGGTCTTTGGTATTCTACCTTAACCTATTGGCATATTGCACATTTTGCTACAAACCCAGCTATATCCTTCTTCATACCACTCCATCAATAGATTTCCCATAAGTCGCGGTACATCTTGGTAGCGCTAGGATGAATAGAATATCGTACTCCATGTGCTTTAACCATAATTCTATGCCTAGAACATCAACACAAGGAACACATAATCTGCCCTACAATCTCAATACACTATATCCCCTTTGAGAGAATACCTCTACCTTTTGGTCCTTAACTGAACCATTCAGTCTGACCAAACTATCATCTAAGTCTTATTTCTCCTTCACTTTCAAAACTAAAGATGATTTAGAACTACTTTGCACCAAAGTACTTCCCTCAGCAGAATTAAGCAACCTACCACCCAGTCTAGCCAAACAATGTACATAACGAGCTAACTTATTTTTACCATCCTCTACATGAGTAACACTACCCATAGATAACCTGCTAAGGCCATCTGCTCAACACTTTATTCCTTAGAAACATGCATTACTTGTGGAATCTTTCTCACCTTCTCAAGGTATAACTGTAGGTCCTTACCTGCCTTAGACCCATAAAAATTTGGCGGATTTATCCGCATGAAATCATAAATCCTAGCAGTAGCTAAATTACCTCCCTGCTGATTTGGAATTGTGGCCTGGTTGTTGGCCTGAACATTGGCGGTGATTGCTTGGGCTAACGCCTGAAAGTCCGCCAGAAACTCAGCATGAGACACAGTCTCATTTAAAGGATTGACATGCTGGGGTTTCTCATTATTATTTCTATGGGCATTCGTTCTTCTGGGATGCATTTTCTTAAATAAGAAAGCACGAATTATTAGATAAGGGGGACATCTGTAAGCATGATAGAATCTGAAAGAAAGAAATAAATTTTTCCTAAAACATCTCGTAGACTCTTGCTCATAGATGTGGCGCCCTACACACCAATGATCAAGACTCTACTTAATGCGGCTTGTTATAATCTCTAGGACTCCTTCAACCTGGCTCTGATACCAAGTTTGTAACACTATAAAATCTTATCCCGAAGCATCACACGGTTCTTAAGGCTACAAGTTTCCCCAATCTAACCCTTTGAGCGTATTACTACATATAATAACTTATTTGGATATAAAATAATCAAAACACTTGTACTGTCTTATCAATGACAGGAAATACGAAGAAAATACTCAGTCCAAACAACCATAATACTGGAAATCTCAACATACTAACAATCTCATAACTATTCTGACAAAGCCTCTACTACTCCATGACTAAAGAGCCATTAGGACAGGTCCCCAATTGACTTAAACTGAACAAGAAGCAATAATATATCTACTAAAATACTGAAAATCTAAAGATAGTTCCTCTAACCATGACAACTCACCACTGCGAAGATATAGACAAAGGTACTCAAAAATCACTGACGAGGCTGGGACTGAGTACCTGAACCTACATTATAAGACAATGTAGCACATAGAAGTATATGTGGATCAGCACTTGGGAATGTACTGAGTATATCGGGGGGGTCTGCATTTACATAAAACAATATCAATATTCTTTAATCAAATCATGCATGCAATTAGAAATGACTCACATAGCTTGAATAGGTCTAAAATGTAAAGCTCATAAATTATGTATAATGAAGAATGTAACACAAATCTCGTGAGTCATTATACTTAACTTTAAAATCTCTACTCTCATCTTATTCGCAATACTTGAAGGTTAAAGGAACTTTAAACAATGCTTTCAAACTCATACTTTTATCTCATGGAAAGTAAAACTTCTTTGAAACTCAAGAAATCAGGACTCTTTGAAACTTTAAGACTTAGAAACTCCGTGACTCTTGGAATTACTTACTTTGGACACTCGGGAGTTTCTTCTGACTGACATAAACCATGTGAGGTACATGGAGTCCAACGTCTTGTCCTCCTAAGGAAAAAACTTCACATTGGGGAGAGGCACCATACTCTTTCCAGGGAGTATAACCTTAACTCAGTGATCACTATCTCGGCCTCGGGCCTATAAATCTCAGTCCTATGATGGCACATAGTTTTGGGGTATGAGACCTCGGAATAATACCCAACTTGGTGCTAAATACTACATCCATACTCAGTTCAGAACTCTTAGGTAATCCACCTCACATAACTCAAGGGTCTATACTGAAGACCAAAATGTATAACTATTTGTTTTAATAAAACATCATTATAGATTCCAACTCTTTTAGGACAAAAAAAAAGGTCAAATATTTCTCAATAATCTCAAAGTATTCAAATCATAGGTGCTTATAGCATAGGAATTCATAAAATTTCAATCCTCAAGTAGGGCTTAGTGGCCCATAGTTCAATCTCAAGTTAAGACTCATCAAAATGCATACTAGCGATCATAAGGATTCATAAATCATATAGAAATCTGGAATTTCTGCATTATGCATTAAAATCTCAACTTACTCATGTATCTCATTTTTTTAAACATGGAAATTATCATAATCTTAAGAACAACAACAAAGGGTACAAACCCATACTTTAGTTTTCATAAGAAAACATGTGAAACCATATATTTTTATAATTTAAAACAACTTTTAGGCAAAAGGACCAAAGGAGTTTCCTTGTTCAAATCCCACATACCTTGAATTAGAAGATTTGGAGTAACTCTCTCTTTTGGGACTCTATTCATACTCTTGAATGAGGGTTCTTGAAGCCCATGACTTGGGAACCTTAAATTTTGACTCAATTTAGAATATCTATGGTGGGTTCTTGAGATTCTTGGAAGAGGTTTTGGATACTTAGGGTTTTTGTTGAGAGAAAACTTGAGAAAAACTTCATAGAAGTCATGCAAATGATTTCAATTTCGTGTTTGTAATGTTTAAGAGGCTTGAAAAAAGTCCAAAGTTCCCTTTTTATCATCTGTATGAAGCTGGAAAAATTAAACTGGAAAATCTGATTTTATGGGCCACCGCAACGCGCCACTATCACCGTGGCTCACTGGAATTTAGAAAATGGGACTCTGGGGGTCACCGGGGCGCAGTGCTATCGCGTTGTCCCACTGGTTGGGACCTGGAATTTCAGCGCGATGCGTCACAATCGCGCTAGGCCACTGGAAATTAGCTATTGGGAAATTGGGGTCCTCTGCGACATGCCACTATCTCGGAGTTGCACTGGAAATTGACAATTGTCAAATAGACCCTCTCCGCAATGCGCCAAGCACTATAATGACGTTGTTTTGTTACTAGGACTTAAATTAGCCATAACTTCTTGTCGAGGAATTGGATTTGGGTGAATCATATATTGACGGAAAGCTTATCAAATTTCTTATGAGATAAAAAGTCAAAATTAGGGAAATTATATATGGTTAAAATGATACTCACTTAAGAAGTCACTGCTTGACCTTCTCGAGGAGAAATTAATCTTATGAAAAATTTGGGGTATTACAATATCTCCCCCTTGGAAACATTTGTCCATGAATGTCATTAGTTAAGCTAAGAGCACAGAGGAAATTTAGTACGTAAAGCTTGAATAACTCTCTAAACTGACTCTATGTCTTTCTAAAATCTTGAATACTTTAGAGAATTCATGAATATAATAAGGGTAGATGCATAGCTGAAACTTTAGATTAGAAGGGCTAAATTAAGGAAGAATATTACCTTCGGCTTGATCTGATCTCACGAAAAGAGGTCTGGGTACTACGATTACATGTCTAATTCTGCCTCCCAAGTAGCACCCTCTACTGACTAGTTCCACCACAAATCTTTGACCAAGTAAACTTCTTTGTTCCTTAGTCTACGAATCTGAAAATCTAGAATCTCAATAGAAATCTCATCAAATGAAAGACTATTCTGAATAACAGCACTCTCTAAAGGATCTACAACAACGAAATCACCAATATGCTTTTTAAGTATATAGACATGAAAAATAAGATGAATGGCTTACAACTCTACAGGCAACTCAACTTCATAGGATACTTTCCCAATACGGCTCAAGATTATGTTGGGGCCAACATAATGGGGACTAAGCTTCCCTTTCTTACTAAACCTCTTCACCCATTTTAAGGGTGAAATCTTCAAGTACACTAAATCACCCACCTCAAACTCAAGATCTTCTCCTCACATCGGTATATGACTTTTGATGACTCTGAGTTATCTTCTACCTTTCTCTAATCAACTTCACCTTCTTTATAGCCTCAAATACTGCATCAGGTCCAACCAAAGTAGCTTCACCCACTTCAAACCAACCTATGAGTGATCTACTTCTCCTATCATACAAATCCTCAAATGGTGCCATCTCGATGCTAGCATGGTAACTATTGTTATATGCAAACTCAATCATTGGAAAATGCTAATCCCAACTACCTTTGAAATCAAGATCACATGCCCTCAACATATCTTCTAGGGTTTGAATGGTCCTCTCGGCCTGACCATCTGTCTGTGGATGAAAAAATAGAACTCAAATAAACTTGGGTACCAAGACCTTGCTGAAATGCTCTCCAAAACTGAGAAGTGAACTGAGTACCCCTATTTGAGATGATAGACAAGGGAACTCCATGCAACCTGACCACTCTCGAATATACAATCTAGTATAATCCTTAGATGTATAAGATGTATGCACGGGCAAGAAATTCATGGACTTATTCATCCTATCTATAACAACCCAAATAGAATCATGATGACGACGCAAAAGTGATAAATCAGTCATTAAGTCCATATTCACCTCTTCCCACTTCCAAGTGGGTATACTAAACTCTTGCATCACACCACCAGGTCTTTGGTGTTCTACCTTAATATATTGGCATATTGCACACTTTGCTATAAACCCATTTGTATCCTTCTTCATACCACTCCACTAATAGATTTCCTGCAAGTTGCGGTACATCTTGGTAGCGCCAGGATAAATAGAATATCGCGCGTCATACCCTCAAGCCATAATTCTATTCCTTAGATCATCAACACAAGGAACACACAATCTACCCTGCAATCTCAACACACCATCTCCCCCTTAGGAGAAGACCTCTACCTTTTGGTCCTTAACTGAACCCTTCAGTTTGACCAAACTATCATCTAAGTCTTGCTTCTCCTTCATATCTAAAACTTAAGAGGATTCAGAACTACTTTGCACTAAAGTACTTAGCGCAGAGGAATCAAAAAACATAACACCCAATCTAGCCAAATGATCCACATCACGAGCTAACTCTTTCTTACCTTTCTCTACATGAGAAACAGTGCCCATAGATAACTTGCTAAGAGCGTTTGCTCAACACTTTCTTCCTCAGAAACATGCATCACTTGTGTGATATTTGTCACCTCCTCAAGGTATAACTGTGGGTCTTTACCTTCCTTTGACCCATAAAACTATGGCAAATTCATCAACTTGAAATCATGAATCCAAGCAGTAGCTAAATTACCTCCCTGCTGATTTAGAACTGTGGCCTAGTTATAACCCTGAACATTGGCGGTGATTGCATGGTCTAATTCCTGAAAATCCGCCCAAAACTCAGCATAAGACACAGTCTCGTTCTAGGGATCGACAGGATGGGGTTTCTCATTATCATTTCTATGGGCGTTCGCTCTTCAAGGAGGAATTTTCTAAAATAAAAGAGCATGAATTATTAGATGAGGGGGACAACTGTAGGCATGATAGAATCTAAAATAAAGAAACAACTTTTTCCTAAAATGTCTCGTAGCCTCTTGCTCGTAGATGTAGTGTACTACACACCGATGATCAAGACTCTACTTAACGTTTCTTGTCAGACTACCTAGGACTCCTTAAACCTGGCTTTGATACCAAGTTTGTAATGTCCTAAAATCTCATCCCGAAGTGTCACATGATGCTTAAAGCTACAAGTAGCCCCAAGCTAACCCTTTGAGCCTATTACTACATATAATAACTTATTTCGAGATGAAATAAACAAAACACTTGTACTGTCATATCAAATGATAGGAATATGAAGAAAATACTCGGTCCAAACGACCACAGTACTAGAAATATAAACATACTAACAATCTCATAACTAGTCTGACAAATCCTCTACTACTCCATGATAGAGAGCAATTGAG
The DNA here is from genome assembly GCA_030864225.1 of Capsicum baccatum var. pendulum. Classification (NCBI taxonomy): domain Eukaryota; kingdom Viridiplantae; phylum Streptophyta; class Magnoliopsida; order Solanales; family Solanaceae; genus Capsicum; species Capsicum baccatum. The sequence continues at coordinate 135,978,461 of CM061560.1, forward strand.
ACAAGTCGCCAACTGGCTCAAACTGAACTGGAAGCAATAATATATCTACTAAAATTCTGAAATGTCTGAAGATAGGTCCTTGAACCATGAGGACTCACCACTGTGGAGATGTAGACAAAGGTACTCAAAAATCACTTATGAGGCTGGGACTGAGCACCTGAACCTACATTATAAGGCAATGTAGCACATAGACGTATATGTGGATCAGCACTTGGGAATGTACAGAGTATATGGGCATTTATGCATTTAAATAAAACAGTATCAATATTCTTTAATTAAATCAAGCATGTAATTAGGAATGACTCACATAGCTTGAATAAGTCTAAAATGTAAAGCTCATAAATCATGTATAATGAAGCATGTAACACAAATCTCGTGAGTCATTATACTTAACTTTAAAATCTCTACTCTCTTCTTATTTGCAATATGTGAAGGCTAAAGAAACTTTAAACAATACTTTCAAACTCATACTTTTATCTCATGGAGAGTAAACCTTCTTTTAAACTCAAGGACTCAGGACTCTTTCAAACTTTAAGACTTGGTTACGCTGTGACTTTCGGAATTACATAACTTTGGACACTCGGGAGTTTCTTTTAACCGACATAAATCATGTAAGCTATGTAGAGTCCAACGTGTTATCCTCCTAAGCAAAAAACCTCACATTGGGGAGAGGTGCCATACTCTTGCCAGGGATTATAACCTCAACTTAGTAATCACTATCTCGTCCTTAGACCCATAAATCTCAGTCCTATGGTGGCATGTAGTTCTAAGGTATAAGACCTCAGAATCATGCCCAACTCGGTGATAAATACTACTCCCATACTCATCTCAGAACTCTTAGGATATCCACCTCAAATAACTCAAGGGTGTATACTGAAGACCAAAATGTATTACAATTTATTTTAATAGAACATCATTGTGGATTCCAAATCAATAAGGACAAAAAAAGGTCAAATATTTCTCAATAATCTCAAAGTACTCAAATCATAGGTGCTTATAGCACAGGATTTCATAAAATTGCAATCCTCATGTAAGGCTTAGTGGCCCAAAGTTCAATCTCAAGTTAAGACTCATCATAATGCATACTAGAGATCATAAGGATTCATAAATCATATAGAAATCTGGAATTTCAGCATTATGCATTAAAATATAAACATACTCATGTATCTCAATTTCTAATACTTTGAAATTATGATAATCTCAAAAACAACAACAAAGGGTACAAACCCATACTTTAATTTTCAAAAGAAAACATCTGAAACCATAAATTCTTGTAATTTAAAACAACTTTTGGGCATAAGGACGAAAGGAGTGTCTTTGTTCAAACCCCACATACCTTGAATTATAAGCTTTGGATGAACTCTCTCTTTTGGGACGCTATTCGTACTCTTGAATGAGGGTTCTTGAAGCCCTTGACTTGGGACCTTGAATGTTGACTCAATTTAGAAAATCTATGGTGGATTCTTGAGATTCTTTGAAGAGGTTTTGGATACTTAGGATTTTTGTCATGAGAAAACTTGAGAAAAACTTCATAGAATGCTTGTAAATGACTTTAATTTGGTTCTTGTATGGTTTAAGAGGCTTGGAAAATGTCCAAAGTGCCTTTTTTTATCTTCTGTACGAAGCTGGAAAAATTGAACTGGAAAATCCAATTTTATGGGCCACTGCGATGCGCCACTATCATGGTGACTCACTGGAATTTGACAAACGGGATTCTGGGGGTCACCACGATGTGGTGCTATCGCGTTGTCCCACTGGTTGGGAGCTAGAACTTCAACGCGATACGTCACAATCACGCTAGGCCACTGGAAATTGACTATTAGGAAATTGGGGTCCTCCGTAATGCACCACTATTGCAGAGTTCCACTGGAAATTGAAAATTGTCAAATAACCCTATCCGTGATATGCTAAGCACTAAAATTACGTTGTTTTATGACTAGGACTTAAATTAGCTATAACTTCTTACTTGGGTATCTTATTTTCTAGAATTACATATCGACGGAAAGCTTATTAAATTTCTCATGAGATAAGAAGTTAAAATTAAGGAAATTCTATAAGGTTAAAATGATACTCACTTAGAAAGTCACTCCTTGACCATCTCAATGAGAAATTAAGCTTAGGAAAAATTCGTTGTATTACAAGTCTAGTCCTACTCAGTAATCTCAGTGACCTTAGTGGTATCAGTAACATTAGTACTTAGTAATCTCTGTAAACTCAGTATTCCCAAAAATCTCAATAACTTCAGTACTCTCTGTTAGTCCTCAGATCTCATTAGCATTCTGTCAGTCAATGGAACTCAGTGAACTCAGTTTAGCTCTGCTAAACAATACCATTAGTATCAGTTCAGTTCAGTTAATCAGTCCAGTATCTATTCAGTTGGTAGTAGGATTCTGTACTGAGTAAACCCAGAGATTAGGACATACACTGACAGTCAGTAGAGGGTGTGATCCTTAGAAGCAATCCTTACATTCCAGAACTATATAGACAACATAGGTTGAGATGTACCCTATGAGTTTAGGGATTTATACATCTCATTTGAGTTTCCTACTAGGACGGGTTGATGGAAAAGATCCCTATTAGAGAGGGTATACTAACATCTTCTTTACCCATGTCAGGGTATCGGAACCCTTCTAGCTAGGGTTACAGGTTGGACCTCACCAATTTAGTTTCAGGGCATGTCAGTTAGATGATTACCTCCTACAGTCTCAGCTTCAAATCCTGTTTTAGTAATAGAACTCAGTTCAATTCTACAAAAATCTAGGACTGACAGATACAGTCAAATCAGTATAGTGCAGAGCCCAACTAGTTCAATCAGTATCAAGACTATCAGATATAGTCACTCATGTTATCAATATTCAAACTCAGTAATCATGTTATCACGAACTCATTTAATAGAATATTAATTATACAAAACCCATGTAATCAGTATTCAACTTTAGGACTATCAAATACAGTCAATTAGACCAGTTCTTTATAATCAAAACTGTCAAGAACAGTCATCCCTTTATCAATAATATGAAATCAGTTCCTCAGTAATCAATAGACTCAGTCATTCAGTATCTAATATCAGTACTCAGATATAAGTAAATCTATGTTATCTATATTAATGAGTCAGCATTATCATGATCTTAATTATAGTTACGTATTCATGCATGTATTCTCATGTTCATGTTATACAGTTAGTTATTATTGTTCAAGCATATGAACCCTTGCTTTTATCCTACCTCACTAGCATACCAGTACATTCAACGTACTGATGTATTTGCGTTATGGAGTTTTATACCATAGGTTTAAAACCACGAGCTCTCGAGCATCCTTAGTAGATCAGACGTTCAGTATCCAGACTAACAATGAGTCCTCATCATTCGAGAATAGCATAATTTTTTTATTACTTTATAATTTTAGTAGTTCGGAGTTAGTTGGGGACATGTGCCATCAACTCCACAGTTTTCAAATAGTTTAGAGGCTTTCAGACTACAACATGTTTTAGACAGTTTATCTCAATTTTAAGCATTATCATACCCTACTACAAATATTGTATTATATTCAGTATTAGTTTAGTTTTAAACCTTATGGCCTTACAGCTTATATCCCACATATTTAGAATGTATTATTTAGTGCTCAGTTATAGATATTAGTCATGGGTTAGATTGTGGTCCTTCGAGGTCATGAGCACCATGTAGCATTCTGGGTACCATATTTGGAGCATTACAGTTAGACATAGATGAGGCTATTAAACCTTAAAATAATGTTACTTGGTAACTTGTATTGATGTTCTCGGATTATGGCTTTTGAGTTATGGTTATGATACTCCTTGTAGAAGTGATATTGAGTATTTAGAGATATTATTCCTCCTAGATACGTTATGTGGCCTATAGAGATGCTATTTTCTCTTAGACTTAATGATTGGCGTATAGAGTTGCTATTTTCTTTAGTCATGATTGTTGGACTTATAGAGACAATGTTCCTCTTGGATATGTAATTGGCCTAGAGAAGTGATATTCCTTGTAGTCATGATGTATAACCTATTGATATATGATATCCTATAGATGATTTCATGTCTATATATATTATGCCTCCTAGATGTGAGATGCCTCTTGTGTGAGAGATGATTACATGTCTATCTATATTATGCCTCCGATATGTGAGATGCCTCTTGTGTGAGAGATGATTACATGCTTATTGATGTTATGCCTCCTATATGTGAGATGATTAGAGGTATTCTACAACTTATAAATATGATTATTGATATGAGTCCTGGATATGTGTATGGGCCTTAGGCCGTGATTATGATATTGTGATTATTTCGAATAAATTAATGGGCCAAGGGCTATGTTATTACATTATTTCAATAGTTAAAAGTGTTTATCATTATAAATAATGTGATTACAATTTATGAATATGAATATGTATATGTTTGTATCACATCTTTCCAGTATGGGGTCAAGAAAGATGCAGTATGATCTTACTATTCCACTGATTGAATATTAGTGATGGCATTTATAGATTTTGTGCATTCATGATTATTATATCGGTAATTAATATGATTCTAGTTGAAATACGATCTTACGACTGTTCTTCCTAATTAAGGGTTAAGCTAAGTGGTAGCTAGATATCTTTTAGGTGGTGATAGTTCTTGATGGCTAGAAATCTAATGTACTAGTTAATGAACCTTGCCTAGTTGAGATATGGTAAATAGTGATGACTGATACGTGGCTAATAATGATGTTAAATAGTTGATAAATGAGAATTAGTATATAAATAATGGTTATTTAATGAAGGATGTTAGTTAGTAAAGAATGGTTAGATTATAAATGGTAAATTGTTCAGTATTAATGATTATCGGATATAGTATGATTAGTTGATAATAATGAATGGTGGATAAATGATAGTTTTAGTGTAGTGATAAACCTTGAATAGATGTTAGTTGTTGGTTTTTTAATAAATAGTGGTTAGTTGCTATCCCTTGAGTAAGGATAATGTTTAGGCTAATAACTAGAGGTTATGTGATGAATATTGAACTAGTGATTCTATTATAATGAGTGTTGGTAAACTAATAATAAGTATTTGGAAAGTATTGACTAGATTGATATTTTATAGTGATATGTCTATGTTTTGGAGTATTATAGTGTATCTTATTTAGTAATGGTAATTGTGATGACGCTGATACTCGACAAGGCGAGAGGATACTATAATAATGATGTTGATAGCCAGAAAGGCCGGAGGATACTATTATGATGATATTGATACCCAGTAAGACTAGAGATACTGTCATGATAATATTGATACCCGACAAGGACGGCGGATATATTGATACCTAGCAAGGCTGGAGGTTGATTACAATGATGAGAGTCTAGATGAGGACAGTTATGATGATTTGTCACATTGATTGTGTACTTTGTATTCATTCCTATATGCTTATTGCCTATCACCAGTATGCACCTATGTTTATCATCCAGTATGGGATGGTTGCATAGATATAGGTGAAGAGTATGTCTTGTGTTGTTGTATGTTGATTAAACCTTCCGAGCCTGGGGTAATAGGGGTATGTATAGGCTCGGCTAGTTATTTGGTATTCCGGAGTAATCGGTTATTCATGTTATTATTAATATTATGGTTATCATTATTATGATCATTATTATGGCTAGCTTATGAAAAATGGTCTTTGATCCGATATCGGGATTTCATGTATGTCTCAGCCTCTCCTATCTTATGATTTCATTATTATGCATGATTATTTCATGTCTAGCCATGTGGATTAGAAACCTCGAGTATGATTGTATTTAAATCTTGATTCTATTATAATAAAGTCTCAAAATGACAATAGAATGATATAGGTTATGCTTTGAGATGACCTCGTGTTTATATGTATATATACATATATATATATAGATATATGAAGCTATGATACTACTGTATATCTCTTTATTCGTTGTTCATATTGTAAATTCATTTCATTGCCTTGTATATTACTATTTATATTTTTTTTGCTCTTTATTCATATATTGACCTGAGATATATGGTATAACATTAACGTTTATTGAATGTAGCCGGAACAAGATAGTTCACCCTGATACTTCCTTAGTTTAATTATGTTAGACTATTGGACATAAACAAGATAGTTGTTCTTTATTATATCATTGACTTGTCATATGATTTCTGGACTCTTGGGTGTATTTTCCATTTAGTTTATATGTTGATATATCTACTTTATCTTTGGATCTCAGTTGGCCATAGCCTACTGAGTATCATTTATTTGGTACTCATACTACACTTTTGTAGCCTATAGATCGTAGTACGGATTATCGGTGTTGATGTGTGCATCATGCGGAGTAGCCCTGGTTCAGAGACTTAGAGTGAACTCCCGACATTTGCAGCATTACTTATCTCTCTCTTATGTATTATACTAGTCTCTAAGTTGTATTCAAAGATAAGTTGTATCAGTGTATATCTCTTGAAATTTCACTTTTGTACTCTTTTTATATTAGAAACTCTTGTACTGATACCACCAGGTTTTGGGATTCTTTTATGTATTGATCTTTATTTTATATATTCTGCATTTTTTCCTTATATTATTGAGTTATCCATTACTAGTCATTCCAAACTATGGGTTGGCTTGCCTACTGGTGGGTTATGGTAGGCGCCATCATGACCTGAGAAAATCTGGTCATGACAAATTGGTATGAGAGGCTAGGTTCCATTGGTGTATTAGTACAAGAGCTACGTGTTAGTAGAGTCTTGTAAATCGGTGCAGAGATGTCCATAACCTATGTTTGAAAGGCTACAGTGAAATTTTAGGAAATTCACTTCAAGACTCCATATTCTTATGAACCTTGAACATATTCTTTGACTCTATTTTATCCCTAAAGGACGATGGGATATTGTCTACAGATATAGACAAGACTCCAACATGCATTTCTATAATTTTAGTACAGCATCAGACTAAAGGGTCAGGGTTCGATATAGAAGATCCTCAACGGCGTCCAAAAAGGATTTGGGAGGATTCCCCATCAGACTTACAGAGTGTGGTATGGTTCTTTGGTCCATGGAAACCATTCTAGATTATGAGGAGAAGTATCTCGAGGTATTCTAGGATCTTGGATTTTTTGTGTTGTGATGAGACACTAGTTCAGAGAATGCCCCTAGTATGAGATAGGTGATAAGCTAGAGTTAGCCTATATTCCCTTCCATCCTAGAGTTCCTAAGATAGGATGTGATTAGAAGTTTGGACATAATTTTGGGAATTTTGCTCAGTGTCAATTGGCCAGGCATTTGTGCTTAGTTTTTGTTCTCTCTGTATTAATTCTTAATGAATTATTACGATCGCAGAAAGATCGAATACTAGACTAGGGTGTGTCCCTGACATGAGATTCCAGTCATTTAGCTTAGTTAGATCATCTTGTGATGTTGTGACATCTTCAGTTAAAGATGGTGCTCTAGGAACCTCAATTGACTATTCAGTTGGTCGATCTGATTCAGACCAATTCAGATTTGTTTTCCCTATGCCCATCAGGAATGTGACTGTGGATGTTACCATAATTGGTGAGCTTTTATTTCTCGTATTTATCTGTTATTACGTATAGTGGGGTTTTCAGACCTATTGATAATTGTATGCCTTGAAGAATTTATATCGGTCATTATATGCCTCATTGTTGAATTCATGATTATGGTACTACTCCGTGCTTTATTTGTTTTAGTAGTGGATGGATTAGATATATAAATGGATATTTTTCACCTACGGGAGTGGTTTTGGGTTTGAGTCCCATTTATCTTGGCACATTATCCCTGTTGTATCCCTTGAGTGGTACATGATATTGATATTTATTTTGGCATCGGTTGTTCAGTATATTGATAGTGATATTGTCATTGCTAATGCTACCACTATGTGAGCTTATTGATATTATTTGATATTATTACTTGATATTGTTACATGACGAATGTGATTCTTGCTGGGTAGCTATATAGAGTAGTGTTATCTAGTTAGACATATATTTTTATGTGAAATTATTTGGTGGCTTGAGTATATATAGCCCAATTTGATAATATCTTTTCCCTAGCACGGTGAGGTTGATTGTGTTCTCTCTTGGTTAGCTGTATTAGATTGATTTTGAGGACGTATTATGGTATTGAAGGTAAGTTGACCTTCCATGATTCTTTGTGTTTTAGAGTTGGTAATTTAGTTATGTTTCCCGTGTTTGAGTTTGAGATCCCTAGACTTGCCTCCTAAGTTATTAAAGATTTTATTTTGGCGATCTCATCTTGTATAACCTATTTGATAGATGGACTAATTTGATCCTCGTTCTTTGTTTGTGTTTATTTCCTCGTTCGATAGCAATTTTGATATTGATATTGAGATATCATTGATTTATCTCATAGGTATTTTGGGTTTGTTACCTCATGATGGATTGCCTTTTTGTTAGTGTGGAGATTGGATACACCTTTGTTGTTATGATATAGTTTTACCTAGTAGATTTGGAAAGTTAGAGGCAGGTGTCCTTTCCTGTGATTGCTTCTTAAGTTAGAAAATTAAAAACTCTTTAGCTTGAGTCGTTGGTTCTCTGGGGGTAGTTACGAGTTTGACCTTGGTTTTGAGATTGGTATTTCTTATTCGACGATGTTGTTCTTGGGTGGATTCAGGAAATTCACATTAAAAATTTGTTTGGCGTAGTGAGCCTTGGTGGAGTGATTCTCCTTGATGATATGAGCCTGTGGCTATTTCTTTGCCTAGATGGAGTATTGGATTAGTTAGTTTCAGCTTAAGTTGTATTTCTTTGAGTTGCTAAAGTTTTTGCCTTCACTACTGTGGTTTTCAGCCTTGAGAAGTTTTGAGTATGTCTGGATAGTCCATGCCCTCCAGTGGATATGGATTTGGTTATATGCATTTTTAGCTATTGATTTTTCCTTTGGCATGATTCCTATTTTACGGCTATGTTTCATTCCCTCTTGGTGATATAGAGTTTGTTGTTTGTGTTATCAGTTTGGATTGTAGTCCTTGATTATCTCCATTTGTATGCATAGATAGAGACTTATGAGCTTATTCTCATATTTTCCTTATGTACTTTCAACGGATCAACTTCAGTTCTTTGAGTTCTCTATGATAAGACTGTGTGGACGAGACTCAAGTGATATTCCTCCTAGCTTGGAGTAGATAGTAGGTGGAAAAAGGTAAAGAAAGGTTATTTTTGGATTTTGAGTCAATTACATGACATGTCTTAGCTTCCTTTTGGCTTGGATGAGCCTTTGTGGATTTATGTGGATATAGAGATAGTACCAGCATAATTTGATTCAGATGTACATGCATCAGGCTTTTCAGTTCAGCTGGAGGCCAATTAATGGTTAAGTTGAGTTGACTATTTTAGAATTAGAATGAGGGTGCTAGAAGAAAAAAAGATACCTATGGCAAAATCCCTTGCAAGTGTTTTATCTCCATGTAGGTTATTTAGGAAGTCAAGCTTGGAGCATGTGGGCCCAGTACCTCACTCTTTTGAGCTTTTGAGATTCTTTATGTCCATTGACTTTCAGGGACAAAAGTCCTTTTAGTAGTAGATATTGTAATGACCCTTCAGGGCATTTTCCATATTTATGCTTATCTTCACCATTTGAGCTTCTCCATAGCTAGTTTCCCCAAGTTATTTATCACTTATTGGGACCAACGGTTCGGTTACCAGGCAGTTTGTTTGGATTTTAGAGACAATTCCCTATTTTGAAGTCTTCGCTAGTTCCAAATGGCAACAAGGTAAAGAGTTTAGTGAAATGATCTCAGATGCAAATCACGACTACGCCAGTAGATCCAAAATATTTATTTTGGTCAAGGTAGACCTTTGGTTTGGGTTCTAATGCACCCAAGCTCATTTCAACCTATTGGTCGAAAAGTTGAAAATTGGAAAGAATAGGTGTGGGATCAACATTTGGTCGAAACAACCTCAGATTGAAAATCCGACTCACCTATCGCGTTCAAAACATCGATTTTAGGCTAGGGATACCCTTTGTTTAGGTCCCAAGGCTCCCAGACTTATTTTGGGCTATTGAGCGAATTTTATAAAAAGTGATGAAACTATAAGTGTGGGCCCCACTTTTTACCTAAATGATCTTTGATGAAATTTTTTATTATTCTAATAGATTTGAAATATGGTTTTCACTCAAAAACCACTATTGGATAATGTTCTTTGGATTCCAGATGAGTTTCGAGGGTCAAAAACTTAGTTTGAGTTTGCTGTCATCTGGTGCAACTGCGATCGCAACCAATATTAGGCAATAGCAGCCCATAGGACTTCGATTGCGATATCTAAGTACCTGTAGGGGCTATATAAAGTCCCCAAGATGCATTTGGGGCATTTCTACTTCACCATTTTAGACCAAGAAACCCAAAAATATGTGTAATAACTCAAAGTTGGTCATAGGGGGTGACTTGGCAGCTTAATTATCATCTTGTATTACAATTATCTTCAAGATTAAGGTAAGAATTTCTTGAATTCATGCTTAAATTTCATAGTTAGGACCTAAAATCCCAATTTAGCTTAGGGCTTGATTTTAGCCCAAAGTATGGTTAGTTTTCACCAGTTCTTTTAGGGTTATGATTCTTTATTCATGTGTGAACATTGGATTGGTCTCGGAAACTCATTTTCCGTATGTGGGACCACTTGGGGTTTTGGTGTCATTTTTGGATCCAAAATATAATAGTGCAATATGGGTATCATTAGACTCGTCTTGGTGAATAGATTATGGTTTTGATAGTGTTATGGAATTTTGAGGATTGTAAAGTAAAGATGAGCATGTGTGAATGAAGTGAGGGTTTGTAGTTTGGCCTTGAGGTAGGATCAGTTCTACTTTTCTTCATAGATGATATGTGATATATGTTGCATGTGAATATGGATTCCAGGCTTGAATATGAGTAGGATAACTTAGCCTTGATTGTTCATGTTTTGGGAATAAATAAGGGTTTTGGACCCGTAGGATGGCATATTTATAACCCTTTTGTATCCTATTACCTTCCCTTTTTAGTTTTGATTAGTTATAGCATGGATATGATGTAATGACATGTTTGGAATATAGTTTCAGTATTTGAAGCATGATATGTATATTTAGCCTTATTGGGTTAGTGTAGTATTCTTGAAACTATAAGTGGGGTAGAGTTGCCTTGAGTACCCTTATTTCTAGTCGAAGTTTCTATCTTATGCTTGAATATGGCTTAATTGACATCTAGATGATGAACTAGATACCTTAGCCTAGTTTGGGGCATAGTATGCCTAATTATGGAAATTTTGAATTAGAAGTAGGATCGTTCAATCCATTTAGGCCAAAAATTCTGGGTAAGTCTTGTGGACATATGCAGATGTTAGACAGATGAGGCTAGTAAACATTAGAATAATGTTACTTTGTTACTTGGTAACTTGCATTGATGTTCACAGATTGTGGAATTTGAGTTGTGGTTATAATACTCCTTGAGGATGTGATATTTGGTACTTAGAGATATTATTCCTCCTAGATATGTTATATGGCCTATAAAGATGCTATTTTCTCTTTGACTTGATGATTGGCCTATAGAGATGTTATTTTCTCTTAGACTTGATGATTGGTCTATAGATATGCTATTTCCTCTTAGACATGATGATTGGCGTATAGAGTTGCTATTTTCTTTAGTCATGATTGTTGGGCTTATTGAGATGATGTTCCTCTTGGATATGTAAATGGCCTAGAGAAGTGATATTCCTCATAGTCATGATGTATGACCTATTGATATATGATATACTATAGATGATTACATGTCTATATATATTATGCCTCCTAGATATAAGATGCCTCTTGTGTGAGAGATGATTAAATGTTTATCTATATTACACCTCCAAGATGTGAGATGCCTCTTGTGTAAGAAATGATTACATTTTTATTGATATTATACCTCCTATTGTGAGATACCTCCTATATGTGAGATGATTAGAGGTATGATACGATATATAACTATGATAATTGATATGAGTCCTGAATATGTTTATAGGCCTAAGGCCGTGATAATGATTTTGGGATCATTCCAGATAAATTAATAAACCAAGGGTCGTGTTGTGATATTAATTCAATAGACGAGAAGTGTTTATCATTATAAATTATGTGATCACAGTTTTTTGAATATGAATATGTATATGTTCATACAAGTATCTCTCCAGTATAGGATGAAGAAAGATGTGGTAAGATGCTTACTATTCCACTGATTGAATACTCGTGATGGAATGCATATATTTGATACATTCATGATTATTATATCGGTAATTGATTTGATTCTAGTTGAAATATGATCTTATGACTATTTTTTCCTAATTAAGGGTTAAGCTAAGTGGTAGCTAGATGTCTTTTAGGTGGCTATAGTACTTGATGACTCAAAATCCAATGTACTAGTTAATGAACCTTGCTTAGTTGAGATATGGTATGTAGAAATTATTGATATGCGGCTAATAATGATGTTGAATAGTTGATAAACGAGGTTTAGTTGTTAAACATGGTTAGTTAATGAAAGTTGTAAGTTAATAAATAATGGTTAAATGACAAATGATAAATTGTTGACTATTAATGATTAACGGCTATAGTATGATTAGTTGATAATAATGAATGGTGGATAAATGACGGTTTTGGTCTAGTGATGAACCTTTACTAGATGGTAGATGTTGGCTTTTTAATAAATAGTGGTTAGTTTCTATCCCATTTGTAAGGATAATGTTTAGGATAATAACTAGAGGTTATGTGATGACTAGTGAACTAGTGATTCTATTATAACGAGTAGTTGGGAAGTATTGACTAGATAGATATTCTATGGTGATATGTCTATGTTTATGAGATTTTAGTTTATCTTATTCGGTAATGGTAATTGTGATGATACTGATACCCAGAAAGGCCGGAGAAAACTATTATGATGATGTTGATACCCGACAAGGCCGTACGATACTATTATGATGATATTGATACCCGGCAAAACTAGAGGATACTGTCGTGATGATGTTGATACCCGATAAGGATGGAGGATATATTGATGATATGTTGGTACCCAGCAAGGTCAGAGGTTTATTACGATAATAATGGTCCGAATGAGGACAGTTATGATGATTTGTGACATTGATTGTGTACTTTGCATTCATTCCTTCATGCGCATTGACTATCACCAATGTGCACCTATGTCTATCAATTAGTATGGGATGGTTGCATAGATAAGGGTGAATAATATGTTGTATGTTGTTGTATGTTGATTGAACCTTCCAAGCCTAGGGCGGTGGGGGTACGCATAGGCTCAACTAGGTATTTGGTTGTCCAAATTAGTCAGTTATTCATGCTGTTATTGATATAGTTGTTATCATTATTATGGATAGCTTATGACAGATTGGTGTTTGATCTGGTATCTTATGATTGCATTATTACGCACAATTATATCATGTCTAGCCTTGTGGATTAGAAACCGCGAGTATGATAGCATTTAAATCCCGATTTTATTATAATAAGGCCTCAAAATGAGAATATGATGATATAGGTTATTCATTGGGATGACCTCATGTTTATACGTATATATACCTCTATATATATCTAGATATATAAAGCTATGATACTACTGTATATCCCTTTCTTCATTGTTCATGTTGTATAGTCATTTCTTTGCCTTCTATATTACTATATATATTTTTCTTTCACTCTTTATTCATATATTGACTTGGGATATAGGGAATAGCATTGACGTATATTTAATGTAGATGGAATAATATAGTTCACCCTGATACTTTCTTAGTTTAATGACGTTAGACTCTTGGACATAAACAGGATAGTTATTCTTTATTATCTCATTGACTTATCATATGATTTCTGTACTCTTGGTGTAGTCTCCATTTTATTTATATCTTGTATAAATCTTCTTTATCTTTGGAGATCAGTTGGCAGAAGTCTACTAAGTACCATTCGTTTGGTACTCATACTACACTTCTGCAGCATGTAGATCATAGTACGGGTTATCGCTATTGATGTGTGCATCGAGTGGAGTAGCCCTAGTTCAGATACTTAGAGTGAGCTCTTGAATTTCAAAGCATTACTTATCTCTCTCTTATGTATTATACTAGTCTGTAAGTTTATTCAGAGATAATTTGTATCTATGTATATCTCTTAATATTTCACTTTTGTACTCTTTTTATATTAGAAGTTCTTTTACTGATACCACCAGGTTTTTGGATTCTTCTATGTATTGATTTTATTTTGCATATTCTGCATTCTTTTCCTTATATTATTGAGTAGTCCGTTACTAGCCATTATGGACTACGGGTTGGCTAGCCTAATAGTAGGTTATGGTAGGCGCCATCATGACCTGAGGAAATTGGGTTGTGACAGCATTCTAAGATAACTGAGTGTATTATCTAGGCTACTTAGGAAGGCACCAAGAAGGTGCATCATTAGGGTTACTTTATTGGGCACGCTTGTAGAGGTAGAGATTTTTTTAATACAATTTATCATTGTTATCATGGTAGGCCGATTCAGGCCGTGTTACAGGGATCAATTGGTTGACCTTCAAGTTCTGCATCTTTTGGTAGACAAGTATCAAGTCATACGGGTGGAGGTTACAAGGTTAATTTCTTAGGCTTGGGCGGTCGTTAGAGTTGATCCACATTTTCTCAAATTGAATATGGCCGCAGGGGATGTATTGCATGTGATGAGTTTGGGATGTGGCTTATAATTTCCCTCGATATGTGCATGGACCAACTCAATAAGGTTCTCAGCTTCATCTTTACCCTACTCTAATTTCCATAGTGAAAGGTGGTTCATAGAGTGGTAGGGGTGGTCCCAGTGGTGATAGAAGAGCTAGAGGTAGAGGTAAGGGATCTCATAGAGGTGATTGTAGGGTTACTCAGTCCAGAAGAAGACATGGTTAAAGTTATGCTATGCTTGTAAGACTTGAGGCAAAGGCTTGTAATATCGTTATTATAGGTAATATCCTAGTTTGCTACAAATCTGCTTTTGGGTTATTTGTCCCTGGGTATACATTCTCATATGTGTCTACATATTTTGAGTCTAGATTTGATGTTTCATGTGTTCCCCTTGCTATGCCTCTTCATGTTTCTATACCTGTAGAAGATTGTTTACTGATGGATCAGGTGTACGGATCCTGCATGGTTATCTTTGCAACATGTGTGACTTGGTGTCAGGACTCGATTTCATAAGTCATAATGGCACCTACTTTACCCCACTAGAAGGTAAGTCCCAATCGTAGCTTGGAACTACAAGTAATTGGCTAGTTGGTTCAAATTGACATGAATGTCGCTTATAATACAAGCCATAAAATGTAAGAATCATAACATAATTGGATAGAAAAAATTAAAAGATTAATAACATCCCACGACCTAGTAAGATCGGTACAAGAGCCTCAAATCAAAAGAATACGAGTACTATCAATATAAAATATAAAATGGTCTCAAAATAGAAAGACTATCCAAAATATAAGAGAGAGAGAAGTTCAATGTAACACCCCGATTTGGTGAACCGGAATGCTACACGATGCTCATGACCTCGAGGGACCACAATCTAACCCATGATTGATATCTATACCTGTATACTGCAAATCATGAGGTAATAATGCGGAATACATGGAACTGTAAGGCCATAAGGTTCAACTGAATACAATCATGTGGGCAAAAATACCCAAAACAACTAAATCTAAACGTAAACCTGAAAGTAAATCTGAAAGCCTCTAAATTGTCTAGATAAGGAGTTGAAGGAACATGTCTCCAACTAACTCAATAAAACTAAACTGAAGAATAAATAAATGAATCGAATCATATTGTCCTTGAATCAATGAGGAGTCACTGTGTCTCTATGACTGAAACGCTACCCTACTACTAGCCTGGAGCTCGTGTATCAGAACCTATGGTGTAACATGAAAAGAAAGCACCATTGTGCAAATGCGTCAGTACAACTGGAGTACTGAGTATACAAGGAAGGTAGGCTGAACATAAAGGGTTTCATGCATGAACAACACTGACTGACTAATATGAACGTGGGAGTGCAAACACACATATATTGAAACTGGGATCGTGAATACGTGATAGCATGACCTGTAAGCTAATACATGGTTTACTGATAACTATCATGACTAATACTAAAACTGATAGCATAGATGACTATATCTGACAGTCCTGTATATACTGAAATCCTAAGAACGCCCAGAGTTCTTTTACTGAGACTGGTACTGAACTGTAGGAAGTAGTGTTTAACCGACATGCCCCATGTATGCCGTTATGGCTAAGCTGGGGTTCAATCTCTGCCCCGACTGGAGGGGTGTCAATATCGCGCCATTGGTAAGGACGGCTGTAAGACCCTATACTGGCAGGTAATCAAATGAGAATGGTGGGAACCCTAAACTTACGGGTTAAGAAACCTCATCAACCCTAATCTGATGGGTTAAGATGTCTCAACCTACGCAGGCTATGTAGTTTTGGAACACAAGGATTTCTACTATAATCACACCTTGAACTGGCGGGTGAGTTCCTATCCTTGGGTTCACTCGGTGCTAACCTCTACTCCCATCTGGAGGGACTGGACATGAATAACTGATTGTACATGACTTGATCTTACTGAATTTCGTTGACTGGCGGAATGTTACTGATATCTGACAACTGACTAAAATCATGAGGTTTTCCTGAGTCACATGACTGACTGAAGTCTATGGAATCATAGCTTTAGTTCGGATATCGTGAAACATGACATGGATCTAGGCACACAGCAATAGTTTTTAGGTAAAGTACCCCCAGGACTCGATAGAAGGAAACTGACACACATGACTGACTTGATCATAAGAGTAGAGTCCATAATTTATAATATCATAAGTAGGGATCTCATACTAAGCATGGTTATCAACAATGTATTGCATGGAAAGGAATTCATATCACATGGAAGTACTTGCACAATCTTAATATCATGTTCATTACATAATCATATTGGCAACACATGCTAATAGCATGAAAGTTCATGTGGATTACATGGTTATCATGCATCTTGTTCATAAGTAGGATTTGCAAGTAAACATAGCATAATCTCATAAGAATAGTTCATAAGTATTCCAACAACATTTACAAGGCACATTATCAACATAGAAGTCATTGAAACGTAAGGGCATATCATGAATCCTTCACTTAGTCACAATTTATCTATATTGCATGCTTTCTAGTTCTTTAGGCATTTTAGCAAACACCTTACATGCACATCTTAAGCATAGGTGAAATCACCAAATTATACATCATGAACAACCAAACTTACATGTTTACAACTCATATGATATCATGAATTCATAAAAACATATAAAGATTCCATCTTGGGAATCAACCAATATCAACAACATGATCATCAACACCCAACAATATAGAAATCATACTTTATAATGAAAAAGAGGAAAATAAACAAGAATCAACATGGGTATGATCATATCACCACAATCAACCAAGCTTTTGTATTTTAAAGATTGATTCTTGAACTCCACAGAAGAAAGGAATCCATGGATGAACACTACGCATACCTTAGAAGGAAGATTCTTGATGATTGACGGAGGAATTTCCTTGAAATCGGATCTTCAAGCTTAATTATGCAACCCTAGTTGTTTTTATCCTTTAGTGCTCTTGGATGATGAGCTTTGAGATGAAAATAGGGTTGTAATATGTTTAGAAGCTATATATTTCGTAGGGTTTAGTTTAGGTATGTGTAAGGAGTATTTAAAGACTTAATTACCTTTAAAATAACTCAAAATGGAGTGCTTTTAACACTTGGAATTGACTTAGGCGGCGCCCAAGTGATCTCCTATGCTTGGGTTGGGCGGATCCTAACCAATCGCCTATGCTTGGGTTAGGCGGCGCCTAACCAATCGCCTATGCTTACTGTCTCTCACAAAAATGGGCATAACTTTTCGCTCGGGTATTGAATTAAGGAGAAATTGGTATCGTTGGAAAGCTAATTTGATTCTATACAATTTGGTGGGTCTAAATCAGCCAAAATACCACATTAGCATCAAGTTATACTCGTTCAAATATGACCCTTGCAAAATCGAACACCAAAACTTGATGGATTCAAAAACTCTTAGCTTGTATTACCTTAAGTGACTCATATGAACATGCTTAATGCATCATAAGCTATCCTATCACTAGGATATTCAATTGTAAGTCATGTACTCAAATATGAATCACAGGATAGGAGTTTCATACGTAGGAATACTTATTCACTTCCTAGCTTAGAAATATGCGGGGTATTACAATATCTCCCCCTTGGGAACATTCTTCCTCGAATGAGAATTTACTTAGAAGGGATACAAGACAATAGAACCTGAAATGAACATGACGAATTGAAACTTGATCTCATGACTGACATGCTAAATATACTGAACTCATGCATATCTGATGCACGGACAACTGGCACATGAATGCATGACTGAGTATGAAATGGTTAATTGGTACCAAGTTTATACTGCAAACATAAACGTAAAACTTAATAATCTTAAGGAGAACTGTTACCTTGAGCTTGATCTGAATTGGCGTGGAAGAGGTGAGGATACTATGTACGCATATTTACTTCTGCTTCCCAAGTAGCTCTCTCAAGAGACTGAATTTGCCAAAGAACATTGACTAGAGGGACTTCTTTGTTCCTCAATCTATGAGTCTGATAATCGAATATTTCTACTGGAATCTCCTCATAAGAGAGGCTGTTCTGAATGTCGATGCTCTGAATAGGGACAACAACTGCTGGGTCACCTATGCAATTCTTTAGCAAAGAGACATGGAAGACTGGATGGACTGAGGCTAGATCTAAAGGCAACTCAAGCTCATAAGCTACCTTGCCGAAGCGACAAAGAATTCTGAAGGGACCGATATATCGGGGACTGAGTTTCCCTTTCTTACCGAACCTCTTCACTCCCTTCATGGGATAGATCTTAAGATAGACCTAGTCATTGACCTCGAACTCGAGATCCTTTCTACGAACATCTGCATAGGACTTCTGTCGGCTCTGAGCAGCCTGGAGTCTCTCTCTGATCAACTGAACTTTCTCTAAGGCGTCGAATACTAAGCCAGGACATATGATTGAGGCCACACTAACTTTGAACCAACCAATCGGAGATCTACATCTCCTACCATAGAGAGCTTCGAATGGAGCTATCTGAATACTAGAATGATAGTTATTGTTGTATGCAAACTCAATCAAAGGCAAGTGGTCATCCCAACTTCCCTTGAAGTCAATTACACACGCCCTTAGCATATCTTCAAGAGTCTAAATGGTCCTCTATTCTTGACCATCTATCTGAGGATGAAATGTTATACTGAGATAGATTCGCACCATGCACTTCTGCAAGAATTCGCAGCCTCAATTCATCTACACCTGGAACACATAGACGACCCTAAAAATGAAGAACACCATCTCCCCCTTGGGAGAAAACCTCAACTTTCTGATTCTGAACTGACTCTTTGAGCTTGACAAGGCTAGGATCCCTGTCTTGTTTCTCTTTTACCTTGGAAACTAGAGATGACTCTGAACTACTATGAACACATACACCACCCTCTGAAGAATCGACTATGTGAACGCCTAGTCTTGCAAGCTGATGGATCTCCTGAGCCATCTTTTTCTTGCTATCCTCAACGTGAGAAATACTACCCATGGAGAGTCGACTGAGTGCGTCGGCCACAACATTGGCCTTGCCCGGATGATAAAGAACACTCATGTCATAATCCTTCAAGAGCTCTAACCACCTTCTCTAGCAAATATTGAGATCTTTCTGGAAAAAGACATATTGCAGGATTTTATGGTCTGTGAAGACATCTACATGAACTCCATAGAGATAATGCCTCCAAATCTTCAAGGCAAAAACCACCACTGCTAACTCAAGATCATGAGTAGGATAATTCTTCTCACATGGATTTAACTGTCTGGAAGTGTAGGCTATGACCTTACTATGCTGCATGAGGACACAACCTAAACCCACTCTGGATACATCACAATAGACTACAAAACGGTCTGAAACATCTAGAATAGATAGAACTTGAGTGGAGGTGAGTCGAGTCTTAAAATCTTGAAAGCTCTTCTCGCATGAATCTGACCACTAGAACTTAATCTTCTTCTGAGTCAATTTGGACATGAGAGATGCAATAGAAGAAAATCCCTTGGCAAACCGTCTGTAATAGCCAACCAAACCTAAGAAATACCTAATATCTGATAGAGATACGGGTCTGGGCCAGTTTCTTACTGCCTCAGTTTTCTGACGATCTACTCTAATTCCATCACCGAAAATAATAAGGCCAAGGAATACTACTGATCTTAGCCAAAATTCACACTTGCTGAACTTAGTGAATAACTGGTGATCCCTGAGAGTCTGAAGAACAATCCTGAGATGGTCTGCATGATCACGCTCTGTGCGAGAATAGACCAGAATATCATCGATCAATACTATGACAAACATCTCCAAGTACTGCTTAAACAAACGGTTCATCAAATCCGTAAAAGCTACAGGGGCATTGGTAAGACCAAATGACATGACTAAAAATTCGAAGTGACCATACCGAGTACGGAAAGCTGTCTTCGAAATATCACATTCTTTAACTCTGAGATGATGATAGCCTGATCTGAGGTCTATCTTGAAGAAGTAACTGGTACCATGAAGTTGGTCTAATAGATCATCAATCCTGGGAAAAGGATATCTATTCTTGACCGTGACCTTGTTGAGTTGATGGTAATTAATACACATCCTGAGAGAACCATCTGTAGAATGATTTTGCTAACCCTGAAGACTTGACTGCAGACACTTCCTAATCCTGTGGTCTGGCTTCCCACAACCAAAACAGACATCACTAACGGCTCTACAAATGCCCTTGTGCTTCTTACCACAAGTCTAACAAATGGGACTCGTTCGGGCACTGCTAACACTGCCCTGAGATTTAGAGCCTGGCTCTTTGTTTCTATTGCCATCTCTGAACTTCGGCACTGGAGCGCTGGATGAGGAAGGAGATGGAATGGCTGACTTGGAGTGAAACTGCGAACGGTTTCCTCTATCTGACTTGGGGTGAGCAAAGTTGAAATTACCTGACCTTACTCTCTTGTTCTGCCTCTCCCTTATCTTAAAATTCTGGTCTTCTACTTGCTGGGCATGGGTCATGAGTCTTGCTAAGGTCATATCACCGATCAGCATCGCAGACCTACACTCATTTACCATGCTATCATTGACCCCTGACACGAACTGGTTCATCTTAGCTCTATTGTCCGCAACCACATGAGGAGCATACCTGGCTAGCTGAGTAAATCTGAGATAATACTCCCTAACCATCATATTCCCCTGCCTGAGGTTGATGAACTTAAGAACTTTGGCTTCCCTCAGCTCTTGGAGAAAGAATCTGTTTAAGAAAGCTATGACAAATTCCTCCCACTCGATAGGGCCTGTATCATCTAACCTCTTAGACTTCCACTATTTGTACCAATCATGAGCAATATCCTATAACTGGTAGGCGGTTAACTTAGCACTCTCAATAGAAGTAGCACCCATGATGTTAATGACCTTCTGGACTTGGTCAATGAACTCCTGAGGGTCCTCGTCAGACTTAGACCCATGGAAAGATAGAGGGTTCATCCGGGTAAAGTCCCGAACCCTAGCTGCTTTGGGAGTGGCCACTGGATTGGCCGGAATGACTGGTGGCCATTCATTCTGTGAAGCCATGGACTGAGCAAGTGTGGTAAATGCAACTCTAAACTTCGTATGGGAAACATGTTCGCCCAAAGGATCTTTGGGCTGAGGAGGTGGCTGGTTTCTTCTCTTTGTGGCAATAGTCTGGAATAAGAGAAGAATGGATTAGACTGAGAGTTTAACTTGTGATTATGCTCACTAGTATGACATGAATAATGAAGGAAGGGGACTGTTACTAAAACATCTTATAGCCTCCCGCACATAAATGTGGTGCCCAACACACCCATGTACAAGACGCTACTAGATGCGGCTTTCAAACTTCCTAGGACTCTATTGAACCTTGGGCTCTGATACCAAGTTTTTAACACCCCGATTTGCTGAACCGGAATGCTACACGGTGCTCATGACCCCGAGGGACCACAAGCTAACCCATGACTGATATCTGTACCTGTATACTGCAAATCATGAGGTAATAATACAAAATACATGGAACTGTAAGGCCATAAGGATCAACTGAATACAATCATATGGGCGAAAATACCCAAAACAACTAAATCTGAACGTAAATCTAAAAGTAAATCCGAAAGCCACTAAACTGTCTGAATAAGAAGTTGAAGGAACATGTCTCCAACTAACTCCTTAAAACTGAACTGAAGAATAAATAAATGAATCAAATCATATTGTCCTCGAATCAATGAGGACTCACTATGTCTTTGCGACTGAAACGCTACCACCACTGCTGGGCTGGAGGTCGTGTCTCAGAACCTATGGTGTAATATGAAAAGAAAGATCCATAGTGCAAATGCGTCAGTACAACTGAAGTACTGAGTATACGAGGAAGGTAGGCTGAACATAAAGGGTTTCATCCATGAACAACACTGACTGACTAATATGAACGTGGGAGTGCAAACACACATATATAGAAACTGTGACCGTGAATACGTGATAGCATGACCTGTAAGCTAATACATGGTTTACTGATAAGTATCACGACTGATATTGAAACTGATAACATGGTCGACTGTATCTAATAGTGCTGTATATACTAAAATCTGAATAACGCTCTGAGTTCTTTTACTGAGATTGATACTGAAACTGTCAGAAGTAGTGTTTAACCGATATGCCCCATGTATGTCGTTATGGCTAAGATAGGGTCCAATCTCTGCCCCCACTGGAGGGGTGTCAATACCGCGCCACTGATAAGGACAGCTGTGAGACCCTGTACTGGAAGGTACTTAAATGAGAATGGTGGAAACCCTAAACTGACGGGTTAAGAAACCTCATCAACCCTAATCTAATGGGTTAAGATATCTCAACCTACACTGGTTACATAGTTCTGGAACACAAGGATTGCTACTAAGAATCACACCCTGAACTGGCGGGTGAGTTCCCATTCTTGGGTTCACTCGGTGCTAACCTCTACTCCCATCTGGAGGGACTGGACATGAATAACTGACTGTACATGACTTGATCTTACTAAATTCTATTGACTAGCAGAATGTTACTGATATCTGACAACTGACTAAAATCATGAGGTTTTCCCGAGTCACATGACTGTCTAAAGTCTATGGAATCATAGCTTTAGTTCGGATATCGTGAAACATGACATGGATCTAGGCACACAGCTATAGTTTTTAGGTAAAGTACCCCCAGGACTTGATAGAAGGAAACTGACACACATGACTGACTTGATCATAAGAGTAGAGTCCATAATTTATAATATCATAAGTAGGGATCTCATACTAAGCATGGTTATCAATAATGTATTGCATGGAAAGGACTTCATATCACATGGAAGTACTTGCACAATCTTAATATCATGTTCATTACATAATCATATTGGCAACACATGCTAATAGCATGAAAGTTCATGTGGATTACATGGTTATCATGCATCTTGTTCATAAGTAGGATTTGCAAGTAAACATAGCATAATCTCATAAGAATAGTTCATAAGTATTCCAACAACATTTACAAGGCACATTATCAACATAGAAGTCATTGAAACGTAAGGGCATATCATGAATCCTTCACTTAGTCACAATTTATCTATATTGCATGCTTTCTAGTTCTTTAGGCATTTTATCAAACACCTTACATGCACATCTGAAGCATAGGTGAAATCACCAAATTATACATCATGAACAACCAAACTTACATGTTTACAACTCATATGATATCATGAATTCATAAAAACATATAAAGATTTCATCTTGGGAATCAGCCAATATCAACAACATGATCATCAACACCCAACAATATAGAAATCATACTTTATAATGAAAAAGAGGAAAACAAACAAGCATCAACATGGGTATGATCATATCACCACAATCAACCAAGCTTTTGTATTTTAAATATTTATTCTTGAACTCCACGGACGAAAGGAATCCGTGCATGAACACTACGCATACCTTAGAAGGAAGATTCTTGATGATTGATGGAGGAATTTCCTTGAAATTGGATCTTCAAGCTTAATTATGCAACCTTAGTTATTTTACTCCTTTAGTGCTCTTAGATGATGAGATTTGAGATGAAAATAGGGTTTAATATGTTTAGAAGCTATTTATTTCGTAGGGTTTAGTTTAGGGACGTGTAAGGAGTATTTAAAGACTTAATTACCTTTAAAATAACTCAAAACGTAGTGTTTTTGACACTTGGAATTGACTTAGGCGGCACCCAAGTGATTGCCTATGCTTGGGCTGGGCGACGCCTAGCCAATCGCCTATACTTGGGTTAGGCGGCGCCTAACCAATCGCCTATGCTTACTGTCTCTCACAAAAATGGGCATAACTTTTTGCTCAGGTATTGAATTAAGGAGAATTTGGTATCGTTGGAAAGCTAATTTGAGTCTCTACAATTTGGTGGGTCTAAATCAGCCAAAATACCACATTAGCATCAAGTTATACTCATTAAAATATAACCCTTGCAAAATCGAACACTAAAACTTGATGGATTCAAAAACTCTTAGCTTGTATTACCTTAAGTGACTCATATGAACAAGCTTAATGCATTATAAGCTATCCTATCACTAGGATATTCAATTGTAAGTCATGTACTCAAATATGAATCACAGGATAGGAGATTTCATTCGTAGGAATACTTATTCACTTCCTAGCTTAGAAAGATGCAGGGTATTACATTCAACTCCTTCTCTGAGAACTCACTATATCTACAAACTAAAACCAGCACTAATACAGCATCATTGGTAGAAGCTAGTACTCAGATTAGCACCCAAAAGGTACAGAAGTGTAGTATAACTACAAAAGCAATGGGTACTCAGTAGTCATCATCGACTAACTTAGATAAATCATAATATAAATAGAATAAAATAAGAGATTATAAGCTAAGTCGGTAAAAAAGGGAAAACAAGGAATTATGCTCCAAACACTAAAAGTAAGCAACTAAAATAATAATAATGAAGACAACATAACTATTTCTAGCCTAATTAGGCCCTCATAAGCCCAAATGATGCAAAAATAAGTAAATAACCCAATGCATGCCCTCATAAGCCCGGTAGATGCAATTAAGAACATCTGTACCTCAAAGCCGTAACCATGGACCCTTCCATACCTAAGTATCGAACTCAAACTAGTTCCATAACCATTATAAATAGCCTTGTAGTATTAATGTGTGATTGACATATAGCACTTTCGAGGCTTAAAACAAGATAAATATGCAAGTCTCTAAGGCATTTTTGTTAGATATGATCTGTATTGGGTATGTTTTGCAAGAAATAATGTTTTGGATACAATATTCATTAAAAAGGTGAAAAAAAGTTTTTTGGACTCTTTTGGAGTGATTATAGATTTTTGGGACATTTTTCATCTTGATCATGATCCATGCATGTTCGAGAGTTGAAGAAGAGCTGAAAAACTGACTCTCGGCACCTACTAAGTCAACCTATGAACCATATGCAGACCTACGGACCGCATGTAGACAAAGCGGGTGCTAGAAACCTAAAATACCAAGAGCTGACTTGCAGGAAAATTGCCCATCCGCAACCTGCAGTCTGCACCTGCGCCCTATGCCAGGCCGCAGGTATAGAGAGCAGGTGGCCACAGACCTAGTACTATAAATACCCCTTATGTACTTTTTAGTAGGATTTATGCACTTTTAACACTCAAAAATATTTTTTTGATTATCTATGATCTTGGGATTTCTTTTTATTGACTTTGATTGATTTTTTAATTATGGTTGAGGGTCTTTATTCATGTTATCATTGTGTTTTCATCCATGCTTTCTATTATGATTGTTATTGATTTCTTCACAATCATAAGCGGCTAAAACCCAAAGCTAGGGTTGTAGAAACCCTGGCGAATTGACAAAGCAATAGAAGTATGAGGGTTGAAGAAAACTAATACCAAGGAATGCATCGCTTTATCTTGGGTATGATTTATTTCTTAATGGTTGCACTCATTAGGATCCCACCTAGATATTTCTAGTTACTCAAAAAGAGGAGTACTGACTAGGAAAAGATAAAAAAAAAGTAATTTAGAGTTTACCTGTCAATCCACATTACTAGCTTCTATCTACGTAAGATGGTTAGGTTTCATTTAATAACTAGAGAATTAAAACTAATAATTAATTGGGATCAAGATAAGGGTTAGTAGTGCGACACCCTGAGACTCAAAAAGTAAAGGGTGAAATCCTTTTACTAATCCAAAAGAATGTAAAAGGTACATAACTTATCGATTCTGTATGCAAGGTATTGGATTGGTTCAACAATGCACGATAAGCCTACAGAGTTGAGAAGCTAGAGGGAACACAATCCTAGTGCTCACTTAAGAATGATTTTAACCAAGTTAATAGTATTCTTTGTTCGACATTACTACAAATAAAAAACCTTCATTTACTTTTCTTGTTCTGCCCATTGACTACAACTACTAAGATCTGCTAAGCCAAGCGTTCCATTGGGATTCAACCCCAACCTTAGTTGGGTTACTATATCTTGATAGCGACCGTATCATCATCTAAAAAGAGGTATTGCTTGGAGGTCATTAAGAAATTGGCATCATTGCCGAGGAACGCAGTGTTAGTAATGATTTATGTTTGTTGCAGTCTTTGGGTTATTCCTTTTCTTTTTGTTCTTAGTTAGGCATACGTTGGAGTATGCAGAGCATATGAAGTAGATGAAAATCCTTACTCCTATTCAATTTGAATCCAAAGAGAATCTTACAAACACCTGGTAGGATGTCTAAGTAGAAAAGGTTTGATTATCTTGAAGGGGTTCATGAAAATGTACCTCTACCGGAAGGACTGTAGGATATTTTTAATCGTTAAACTGGTGAGATTTTAGCTCATACTAAAGCTGAGAAGAGGGAAATGGAAAAATTTTAGAGAGTAGCTAGGGAAGTAGATCTTACTGGGTAGAGACAAGCAGCAGACCGCTGAGCAGCGCTTAGTGGAAACCAGAAAAGAGGTAAAGGTGCTCGTGTTTAACTAATCCCAGTGTATCATTAAATATAGCCATATATAGATGATGAAGAAGATCTGGGATATGTTTAGCCGATCTAGACAGGAGCCATAGTACCTTCCGCTTTGCCCCCAGGCATCAAATTTAACATCACGAGTTCCATGATCGAATTTATGAATTTGAAGGGTGTGTTTGCAAAATTGTCTACCGATGATGCAAATTTTCACCTTGTAAATTTCCTTGGGATTTGCACCTCGTATACCATTCCAAGGTCAGATTAGGAAGAACATAGACTGAGGTTTTTCCCCTTCTCACTTACAGGAGAAACGTCTTTATAGTTAGATAAATTTCCAAGAGGATCTATCCCAACTTGAAATGAGTTGTGCAGGCACTTATTAAACATGTTCTTTCCTCTATCAAGGATATTGCAGCTCAAGGATGAGATCTATAATTTTAGGCAGCTACAGTCTGAGTCCATGTTATGAGGCTGGGTATAGGTTTAAGAAGAAGCTGAGCATGATGCCAAATCATTAGTTGTCAGGAACGAGCTTATCAAAAATATTCTACAGAGCCCTGATCATCAGTTCAAGAGCTATGGAAGACTCCATCTCTAGAGGAACTTTTATGAGACTATGCTGGGAGGCAGCTTCGGAGATGTTAGACTGGATTTCACTAACCAACCGAGGGTGTAAAACTCGAGAGGTTGAAAGTGGATATGGTACTTATGTTATTCGTGCCTCTTGCGACTAAAGAGCAGCTGATGATATATTTTGAGAAAGTTAATGTAGTGGCAGGACAAGGGTCAGCTTCCAAAGCATACGAGTTAAAATTAGAAGAGGAAGCTAATTATCTGGATCATCAGATGGTGGGTTTTCGATCCCAAGGGAAAGGGAACAAAGGTTAAAACAATTATGATAGATATAGAGACCGTAGAAGAGAGCTAGATGGAGACTAGAGGAATAAGGATGACTCTACAGAGAGAGGAAGGGAGGTAATTTCCACCTAGTAGATGTGATATAGAATCAAGAATAGAGATGCTGGCTAAGCTGGTGAAGGGTCAAGAAAGTCAGGTGACCATCCTTAAGGAGAATAAGGCTGATATTTTAGGGTTTACCCAGAAGGTCGAGTCACATGCAAATGCTATCAATCAGTAGGAACACTAGTTTGAGCAGATGTTAGCAACTCTGAACAAGAGACAGCCAAGTACCCTTTCGAGCAATACAGTGCAAAATTAGAAAATAATAGTCATTTACTTGTTATTAACATGAGGAGTGGTATCACTACTATGGATCCCCCACTGCTTGCTATAAAAATTATTGATGATAAGACACTTGTTGCTGAGTTTGAGAAAGTAACAAGAGATAAAGGTATAGTTGCTAAAGAAAAAGGTAAAGGTCTAATTATTGAACTAGAGGTCAGCTAGATCTTGAGACCAGCCCCACCTTTTCCTCGGCGATTAAGGCAAAAAAAAAACAAAGGTAATTTCAAGGTAGTTGGTCACAAGGAATAAAGAAGCAACTTTTGACGAAGTTGATGTTGTGAACCACTATAGTGCAGTTAAAACTAGGTCATTGGAGCAGCAAAGGGTGACCCCGAAGCTTTCACTATACCATGTACTATTGGGTCATGCTGATTTTCTCGAGCCTTATATCATTTAGGGGACAACATTAATTTGATGTCACTGGCCATATTTAAGAAATTGGGCTTTAACCCTATAGAACTAACTTTGATGCGATGATTAATGGCTGACCACATAGAGAAGAAGCCTGTGGGAATCTCATTTGATTTGATCGTAAGGGTGGATTTCTTTATTTTTCAGACTGACTTCTTCATATTGAACTGTGAGATTGACACCAAGATGCCTATTATCTTGGGATGGCAATTTATGGACATAGGCAGAGCTATGGTTTACATGGAAAAAGGTGAGCTGAAATTTAGAGTCAACGGTGAGGAGGCAACATTCAACATTTAAAATTCAATGAAGCAGCCAACCGATTTAAGAGTAGTGTTGGTGGTTTATTATATTGATGACCTTGGAGGATATTCCAACGGGTATCTTGATGAATTCTGAGTAATCAAGATACCTGTGTCGTGCCGCGACATTAAATCAAGCGCTGCATGAAAGGCAACCCATGGGCTTATTGGTGAAGTTTGATTAACCAACATAGCCACGTCATGCCTTGACGTTAAATCAAGCAATCAGTGGGAGGCAACCAACTATATTTTAGTGTTCACGTTTTTGTTGTTTTAGTCTTTTTGTAGGTTTTTAGCTTTTGGACCTTACTTAAAATACGATAAAAATTGCTAAATTCATTGATTTCCAGGTAAGGGGACTATGTGATCAAACCATCATGGTCACAAGTCCCACACTGTAAGTTGAGTAATAATTCAAAAATTTTAAATTTAGAGGATGCAAAATGGTAAGTTACGAACTCTGTCATTTAATTTAAGTTTTGGGACCTAAAACTTAATTTTGAGACCATAAGTATCTAGAAAAATATCAAAAATCCAAGTTCGAATTGCAGAAAAGTGGGCCAAAAATTTTGGCTCGATACCTGCACCCAGTACTTGTGGGGCACAGGTACTACCTGCGCCCAAGGCCTGACTGCACGTACAGAGCACGGGTAAGTGTCGTGGGTAGTTCAACTTTTGGGCTCACTTTTTATTTAAACTTTTGGGCCTACAAATATTTAAATATGTCCTAAAATATTCCCGTCCTATATAAACACATTCCTACCATCATTCTAACTCATTCTATTCCTCAAAACTTTACTTGTTTGTTTGAATTCAAACTTCCCACTTAAAACACGAACTGACCCCCACACGTAAATAAAGACTAGATTGACATTTATTAGAAGTACCAACTTGTTCCAACATTCTAAAAAACAAGTTCAACCTTGGTTTTGCTTGAGTTTTTCATTATTGTCTTCTTGATCTTCATATTAGAGGTAACTTTCTTGGCTCCTAATGGCTATATATTGGTTTGTATATTGTTTAAACATGTTGATATGTGTGTTCCATTGGAAAATATATATATACTATCATGCTTGTACATTGGAGCCTTGAAGTAGCCTAAAATCATAATTTATGCCTTGTTTTGAACTAAAAATCTAACTTTCGGCCATAAACAGAAGTTGAACTTGAATGAATAGAGTAATATCAGGGGTTAAACGTGTTTGTTTGCTTTTAAATTCATGATTCTTGGTTAGTGTGTATACATTGGATTTTTTGAGATTTGAAATAGGTTATAGAGATGTGAAAATAGAGGAAAATTTGAACTTTTCAAATTTTGAGTTTTTCTTCAAGTTTTGCTATCCCTCACTTTTGTTGGAAAATGACACTTGGTTTTTAAGGTACATATGGCACCTAAATCTATAAAGAAGACGAAGGCTGGTACTTCAAGAAGATAGGCAGATTCTCCCAAGCCTAGTAGATCTGTGGAGGAGTGCCCGAGGCAGCGACATAGAGACACTATAGCAGGGGTGACACACAGAGTCATAAAAGGATAGACTTTCCAATCTACTTAGTCAACTGCAACCCAACTGAGGATGAATTTTGCATGTATATCACCCCATCACACTCCTACACATGATGATAAGTAGAAGGAAAATACAGAGTCTGAGACTACTCCACAAGTCGCTGCTAGTCTAAGGCAGGGTCCCAGGATTTATCTGATTAGGTTGAGCTGGAGCACTCATCTATGGTGCCCCAGTCTAAAGAGGGTACCACCACTCACATATAGAAAATAAAGGTACCCCATTCTGATGAGGGTGCCAAGGAGCCTTTCTATGATGCTTCAATGTAGTAGAGCCCCGTACCTTCACATAACCTAGAGATACCTCTCGAGGAGGGACCTTCGAGGTGGTGTGTGGATGGGATTAGGGAGATTTATGATATCATCAGTCATATTTGGGAGCTGGGAAACCCTAAGAGATGTATGTATGAGGAGCATTGAATTGACTTATTAGGGATAGAATGAGTACCACCGCTACGGACAACATTTGACAAATATCAGCTAGAGTGGAGACCAGATCACTCAGTTCCTACATCTCAGCTATGGTACGGTATTTTTTTGCATCCTATAGAGCTACCGTAGTCCTTCCTAAATGCCATTATCTAGGATTTATTATATTTGCACGATATCCATAGCTTGATCAAATACTGGTAAGAGATGTAAAAGTTGACATATCAACAGAGACTCTTCTTAGAGTCATATTTGGCCCAGATTATGTTACTCTTGCATCTACAGTTGAGTGCAGCAATAGACTGAGAATTGCATGGGATCGACATATCATACAGGATGCTGAGTATCGACTAGAGATGGTTAAGATAACTAAGTGGATAGCTAGTTATATTTTACCACTGGGTGATGCGACACCATTGATTGAGGGGAAAGATATGATCAAGAAAGGCCTTTTGACAATGGAGGCCTAGTTTTGGTGGTTGCTGATTAGATACCAATTAATACCCACTGCATTAGATAAAACATTGATCTGGGAGGGAGTAGAACTAGTTACCTATCTTATGGCCAGCTATGATGTTGATTTTGCTGCTATTCTGAGTCATGTATTGCACGACAAAGCCTTTGGTGAGCTAAATAATTTGTCATTCCCTTGCATGATCCATTGGTTATGTGATGAGGCCAGAGTGCCTGAGTTACCAAGTATGTATGAGAGGGTACTTGTGACCGCGACTTCCCAGATGAGGACCATGAAGGGTCTAGCACCTTTTGGGACTTCTAGGAGATCGAGACAATGGGAAGCAATACCATATACCCAGTATGAGGGTCCAGCAGTTTTTGTAGAGCCTAATGAGACACATACAAATAATACGGTTGTTTATGTTGACATAAAGATAGGGGAGCAGAGAGATGCTCCTAATTTGAGTACACAGGGTAATGGGACTTAAGCTACTTATTCTTTAGCCAGGGTTTTGACCTTAGAGCCAGTTGGTGCATCTATATAGCTTACTCTCCCATAAACTATAGCTCCTGCGACAGGTATGATTACTGTATCTAGTGAGTTTTTGCAAATCTTACTGGACAACTAGAGAGACACAACTGCTCGATTGAAGGTGGTTGAGACTGATATGACTACCCTCTTTTGGCAAATAAGATCATGTCTTGGGACCAAATTTGAGTTGGTTGAGGCTAGATGAGAGGCTATTCAGAGAGCCACACTTCCAAAGCTATGTGTTTATTTTCATACATGGATCAATGAGCAATAGAGATAGGTTATATCTTAATATACAGAGATAGGTGTGCCAGATCAAGTTTAACTGAGGGAGGATTTTGATATCCTACCAACAGAGGTACGCTCTCTTATAGAGAGTCATGTAGAAGCTACTCCCTCGATTATACCCCCTATGGTCTAGATATCACCTCTCTGAGTGCTAAGATACTTTAATTTCATTGTGGAGGATGGTGAGAAATTCCCAGTAGTTGGGACCAAGAAAGGGAACTTAGATAATTTGTAGGATCCTAATATGATAGATGAAAATAATGTTACAAAGGCCAGGCATGATTCTTTAGAGACTGTATTTGTCGACAGGGAGAAGCATACATCTATAGTTGAGGGTGCATCCACTTTTAGTGCACCGCCACCACCACTGCCTCCGCCAGCTAATATGCCCTTATTTAGTGATGCTCCTGACTCGAGCGCCTAGTGCATCCCAGGTATGCTCTCACTTTCCTATGTTTTGCTTTGTTCTATTGGATTGAGGGCAGTGCATAGTATTTTAGTTATGGGTGGTAATACCATCCCACCGCGAGTTTTTATTTTTGCATTTCTTTTTTTTTCGGCCACGATATATTTGTAAAACAGACATATCTAGGATAATTATGTGTTTTATTATGATTTTCTTCGTATTATATTATATTTGTATGTAATTAAAAGATTTTGAGTATTTAAGGCAGTAGTCATATTTTGACTAACTTTTAACCCCTCTAAAAATTTGTATTTTAGAACTGTGTTGATGTATATATGTGTGAATTTATGGATCTTGTTATGGCATTAGTATTAGGGACATGATAACTATTTGTTGACAATTGCATGAATTGGATAGGTAGTAATTGGTGATATTGAGTATGTGTTATGTGTGTGTGAGATACTACTTAGTTCCCTTTGTATGTCTAATTCAAAATTTTCCCAGTTAGTCTTGCCTAGGTTGATGTGTGCATCGAGTGGAGCAGTTCTGGTTCAGATACTTAGAGTGAGCTCTTGACTTTCAAAGCATTACTTATCTCTGTATTATGTATTAGACTAGTCTCTAAGTTGTATTCAGAGATAATTTATATCTGTGTATAGCTTAATATTTCACTTTTGTACTCTTTTTATATTAGAAGTTCTTGTACTGATACCACCAGGTTTTGGGATTCTTCTATGTATTTATTTTATTTTATATATTCTGCATTCTTTTCCTTATATTATTGAGCAGTCCGTTACTAGCCGTTACAGACTACGGGTTGGATGGCCTACTAGTAGGTTATAGTAGGTGCCATCATGACCTGAGGAAATTAGGTTGTGACAGCATGCTAAGATAATTGAGTCTATTATCTAGGCTACATAGGAAGGTACCAAGAAGGTGCATCATTAGGGTTAGTTTAGTGGGCAAGCTTACAGAGGTAGAGACTTTTTAATACAATTTATCATTTTTATCATGGTAGGCCGATTCAGTCCGTGTTTCAGGGATCAATTGGCAGACCTTCAAGTTCTGCATATTTTGGTAGCCAAGTATCAAGTCATACAAGTGGAGGTTCCAAGGTCAATTTTTTAGGCCAGGGTGGTCGTTAGAGTTGATCCGCACTTTCTCAAATTAACTCAGGCCGCAGGGGATGTATTGCATATGATGATTTTGGTATGTGGCTTATAATTTCCCTCGATATGTGTATGGACCCACTCAATAAGGTTCTCAACTTCATCTTTACGCTACTCTAATTTCCATAGAGAAAGGTGGTTCACAGAGTGGTAGGGGTGGTGCCAGTGGTGATGAAAGAGATAGAGGTAGAGATAAGAGATCTCATCGAGGTGATTGTAGGGTTACTCAGTCCAGAATAAGACATGGTTAAAGTTTTGCTATGTTGTGAGACTTGAGGCAGAGGCTTGTAATATAGTTATTACAGGTAACATCCCAGTTTTCTACAGATCTGCTTTTGTGTTATTTGATCCTGGGTATACATTCTCATATGTGTCTACATATTTTAAATCTAGATTTGATGTTTCATGTGATCCCCTTTCTATGCCTCTTCATATTTCTACACCCGTAGAGGATTCTTTAGTGATGGCTCAGGTGTACTGATCCTGCGTGGTTATCTTTGCAGGATGTGTGACTTGGTGTCAGGACCTGATTTCATT
Organism: Capsicum baccatum var. pendulum; assembly: GCA_030864225.1. Taxonomy (NCBI): domain Eukaryota; kingdom Viridiplantae; phylum Streptophyta; class Magnoliopsida; order Solanales; family Solanaceae; genus Capsicum; species Capsicum baccatum. Next base: position 136,012,890 of record CM061560.1, read on the forward strand.
AGTCATAATGGAACCTACTTTACCCCACTAGAAGGTAAGTCCCAATCGTAGCCTAGAACTACAAGTAATTGGCTAGTTGGTGCAAATTGACATGAATGTCGCTTATAATACAAGCCATAAAACATAAGAATCATAACATAATTGGATAGAAAAAATGAAAAGATTAATAACATCCCACAACCTAGTAAGGTCGGTACAAGAGCCTCAAATCAAAAGAATACTAGTACTATCAATATAAAATATAAAATGGTCTCAAAATAGAAAGACTATCCAAGAACATAAGACAGAGAGAAGTTCAACTCCTTCTCTGAGAACTCACCCTATCTACAAACTCAGACCAGCCCTAATACAGTGTCATGGGTAGAAGCAAGTAGTCAAATTTGCACCCAAAAGGTACAGAAGTGTTGTATGAGTACTAAAGCAATGGGTACTCAGTAGGCATCATTGACTAACTTAGATAAATCATAATATAAATACAATAAAATAAGAGATAATAAGCTAAGTCGGGAGAAAAGGGAAAACCAGGAATTATGCTCCAAACACTAAAAGTAAGCAACCAAAATAATAATAATGAAGACAACATAACTATTTCTAGCCTAATTAGGCCCTCATAAGCCCAAATGATGCAAAAATAAGTAAATAACCCAATTCATGCCCTCATAAGCCCGGTAGATACAATTAAGAACATCTGCACCTCAAAGCCGTAACCATGGACCCTTTCATACCTAAGTATCGAACTCAAACTAGTTCCATAACCATTATAAATAGCCTCGTAGTATTAATGTGTGATTGACATATAGCACTTTCGAGGCTTAAAACAAGATAAATATGCAAGTCTCTAAGGCATTTTTGTTAGATATGATCTGTTTTGGGTATGTTTTGCAAGAAATAATGTTGGGATACAATGTTCATTAAAAAGGTGAAAAAAAGTGTTTTGGACTCTTTTGGAGTGATTATAGATTTTTGGGACGTTTTTCATCTTGATCATGATCCATGCATGTTCAAGAGTTAAACAAGAGCTGAAAAACTAACTCTCGGCACCTACTAAGTCAACCTATGAACCATATGAAGACCTACGGACCGCATGTAGACAAAGCGGGTGACAAAAACTCAAAATACCAAGAGCTGACTTGCAGGAAAATTGCCCACCCGTAACGTGCGGTCTAGTGCAGTCTGCGCCTATGCCCTGTGCCAGACCGTAGGTACCACCTGCACCCGGCCAGACCGCAGGTACAGAGAGCAGGTGGCCACAAACCCAGTTTTCTCCTATTTCATTTGATATTTTTTTAGGGTTTTCACATGTACTATAAATACCTCTAATGTACTTTTTAGTAGGAGTTATGCACTTTTAACACTCACAAATATATTTTGATTATTTTTGATCTTGGGATTTCTTTTTGTTGACTTAGATTGATTATTCAGATATGGTTATGGGTCTTTATTCATCTTATCATTTTGATTTCATCCATACTTTATATTATGATTGTTATTGATTTCTTCACAATCATGAGCGGCTAAAACCCAAAGCTACGGTTGTGGAAACCCTGGCGAATTGAAAAAGCAAGGGAAGTACGATTGTTGAAGAAAACTAATACCACGGCATGTATTGTGTTATCTTCATTATGATTCATTTCTTAATGGTTTCACACATTAGGATCCCACCTAGGTATTGCTAGTACTCAAAAAGAGGAGTAGTGACTAGGAAAAGATAAAAAAAAGTAATTTAGAGTTTACCTATCTATCCACGCTACTAGGTTCTATCTACGTAAGATGGTTAGGTTTTATCTAATAACTATAGACTTTAAATCTAATTATTAACTGGGATCAAGATAAGAGTTAGTAGTGCAACATCCTGAGACTCAAAAAGTATAGGGTGAAATCCTTTTACTAGTCTAAAAGAATGTAAAAGGTACATAACTTATCGATTTTGCATGAAAGGTATTGGATTGGTTCAACAACGCACGATAAGCCTACAAAGTTGAGAAGCCAGAGGGAACACAATCATAGTGTTCACTTAAGAATGATTTCAACCAAGTTAATAGTATTCTTTGTTCGAGATTACTACAAACAAAAAATCCTTATTTACTTTTCTTGTTCTGTCCATTGACTATAACTACTGAGATCTGCTAAGACAAGTGTTCCCTTGGGATTCAACCCTAACCTTAGTTGGGTTACTATATCTTGATAGCGACCGTATAATCATCTAAAAGGAGGTATTGCTTGTAGGTCATCAAGAAATTGACACCGTTGTCGAGGAACACAGTGTAAGTAGTGATTTGTGTTTTTTGTAGTTTTTGGGTTTTTCCTGTTGTTTTAGTTCTTAGTTGGGCATACGTTGTAGTATGCAGAGAACATTAAGTAGAGAAAAACCCTTACTCCTAGTCAATTTGAATCCAAAGAGGATCCTACAAACACTTGGTAGGATATCTAAGTAGAAAAGGGTTGATAATCCGGAAGGGGTTCATGACAATGTACCTCTACCCGAAGGACTGTAGGATATTTTTAATTGTTAAAATGGTAAGATTTTAGCTCATGCTGAATTTGAGAAGAGGGCAATGGAAAAAGTTCAGAGAGTATCTAGGGAAGCAGATCTTACTGAGTAGAGATAAGAAGTAGACCACTGAGCAATGCTTAGTGGAAATCAAAACAGAGGTAAAGGTTCTCATGTTTAAGTAATCCCAGTGTATCATTACATATAGCCATATATAGATGATGAAGAAAATCTGGGATATGTTGAGCCGATCTAGACTGGAGCCATAGTACCTCCCGCTTTGCCCCCAAGCATCAAATTTGACATCACGAGTTCTATGATCGAACTTATGAATTTGAAGGGTGTGTTTGCAGAATTGTCTACCAATGATGCAAATTTGCACCTTGTAAATTTCCATGGGATCTGCACCTCGTATACTATTCCAAGGGTAGATCAGGAAGTACTTAGATTGAGGTTTTTCCCCTTCTCACTTACAGGAGAAATATCTTTATAGTAAGAGAAATTTCCAAGAGGCTCTATCCCAACTTGAAACGAGTTGTGTAGGCAATTCTTAAACATGTTCTTTCCTCTATCAAGGATATTATAGCTCAAGGACGAGATCTATAATTTTAGGAAGCTGCAGTCAGAGTCCATGCACGAGGCTGGGTTTAGGTTTAAGAAAAATCTGAGCGTGGTCCCAAATGATTAGTTGTCAGGAACGAACATATCAAAGATATTCTACAGATCCCTGACCATCAGTTCCAGAGCTATGGAAGACACCATCTTTGGAGGAACGTTTATGAGACTATGCTGGGAGGTAGCTTCGGAGATGTCAGATCGGATTTGACTAACCAACCGAGGGTGAAAAACTCGAGAGGCTGAAAGGGGATATGGTACTTATGTTATTGGTGCCTCCTGCGACTAAAGAGCAGATGATGATATAGTAGTGCAAGAAATTTCATTATTAAGGATTGATTTAGAAGTGCTAGAAAAGCAGTTTGTATTAGCATTTTGAGAAAGTTAATGCAGTGGCAGACATGGGACATCTTCCAAAGTATACGAGTTAAAATTGGAAGAGGGAGCTAATTATTTGGATCATCAGATGGTGGGTTTTTGATCCCAAGGTCAAGAGAACCAAGGTTAAAACTATTGTGATAGATATAGAGACCATAGCAGAGAGCTAGGTGGAGAGGACAATTAATATTTGGTTTTGGTTTTGGAAATTATATGCCCTCAACATGTTTGCTAAAATGCCAATGAGAATGATTTTGTCACATAGTTTGACTAATTTTGAAATCTTTACATTGCATAATATGGTAGTGGAACCTAAATTGGTTTGGTTGATTTTTAATGGTTTGAAAAGGCCTTGGTGCCATGGATTTGGTGAAACATGGTTTTGAAAGCCCTATGGGGTACAATGGAATCCACTAAGTGAGTAATCTATGAAAACCTTATTGGGTACAGGGGAATCCCCCAAGTGATTTTAATAATGGAGTTTTTGGTATATGGGAATCCCCTAAGTGTTGGCTAATGACATTTCTTGTAAGCTATAGTTGGTATGACAATACCATATTATAATGCCTTAATAATCAATTCCTGGAATTGGTGGTTTAGTTATGTGTTAAATATTTTAATTGGGCAATAATGGGGGTTGTGATAACTAGCCGTAATGGTATGAGTCCTAAAGGTTGACACTGGAAACTCATGTTTGCCAACATAAGGAATGGTCTTCATGACCATATTTTGTGGGGTACAAGGGAGTCCTTCAAGTATATACTCGTACATATCTATCATAGAGAGTGAAGGGTACAATGGAATCCCTGGCCAACTATGGTATCTCCAGTTCATGCAGCTATACGTACTGGGGCCTGTTCAGGGGTAACACTGGACAAATATAGCTCGTGGCTGGATTATTTCATAAAGCTACATAACCCAAGTTAAAGTTGTAAGTGCATGCTAAACCCGGTTCCCTTTCCTGGCATGGTATATATGAATGTATGTAGGTGCATATTGTTATATACTTTAGTTTTAAATAATGGAATTATTTTATCTGTATTTCTGAGTACATTCTAGCATTCATCCGATAACCATCTTCGGGTACTATATCCCCACATGATGTAGAAACCGACCATACCACTATTCCTCATGCTCAATGACTGGTGATTTAGGGATAGCTTGAGTCAGGCTGAAGTAGTAAGCTTCCATTCTTCAGGAGACCCATTTCATGTTATGTTTTATCTTACGTCCTTACTATTTCTTTGACATTGGGATTTTGGCTATGGTTAGGGGCATGTACCGACTAGATATTCTTTGTCATTGTTTAGAGGCTTTACATGGACAATTGTGGACTTACGCATATTATGGTTTGTTTGGTTTGGGTTTGAGGGTATGACTTGGTTGGGTTGGTCTCGAATTTAGATTTATCCCAAAGTCATTGAATTCTAAATACACTATCTTGTTATATGTTCGGAATTCATCCAACATAGGTTGTATATTAGTTGGTTGGATTGGTATAGGGGTGCTTTCCGGTCCTTGTTGGACTTGAGATGCCTGGCACAACTAGGCCCTGGTTTGGGTCGTGTCATATGAGAAATGTAATTCTTTTTTTTTGGCCCACCAAATTCATGAATATTGGCATATGTTTCCTCTTTCTTACACTTTTCTTTGAGTTCGGATGGCTCGATCAATGTCTTACTATCCAAACATAACGTGGAAAAATGCTTCGAATGAGGTCCAATATCCCCAACTCGGAATTGCAATCTTATTTACATCCCCACATAACTCTAGTATGCTCTCGTTAATAGTGACACTATCCATAAGAGTTTGAGCAATTGTCTTCTCCTCTAATTTTAGCTCCTCAAGTTGTCTTTTCAAAAAAATTTCAATCTCGCACCACCCATAACTAAGTTTTGGGCATTACACACAGAAACTTTTGCATTCAACTCCACTTGTAAGTAGTGAATATCCAACCCAAATCTATCAATATTTTGAATAAGCTCATGATTTTTGCTTGCAAGGTGTGTTAGTGTTTTCGTCAGGCTCTCCTTGTGTTCCCACACTATATCAATCACACTCTTGCAATATCGCACCATACCAAAAGGATAAGGATCAATAATAAGAAAGTCTTCATCACTTTACACTTTCTCTGTCCAAGGTGTCATATCAAGAAGAGTAATCATACACTAGAGTATGCCCAAAGAAGAATAGAAACAAAAAACCTAACAACTTTAGAAACTCCAATCAGTCAATCTACAGTCGCATTTCCCAGTAACAGCACTAAAATTTTGATGTTACCAAAACTACACCTCCAATTAAAGAATAAAGAGGTCGTTGTCAAAATATGGTTACCCAACTAGGTTGGAATCAATCTCATAGGGAATACATCAGATTTCCTTGTCAAACTTGTTGAAATCACCAGGCTGCATGGAAAAGTAAAGGGGGATTTATAGTAACTAGAAAGAAATGACAATAATTGGAATGCTTTTGTTATCAAGTTGAGAGGAAAACTAGGCTTGTGTTACCCCTGGCTTCTAACTCTGTTGGTTTATTATGCTCAATCCAATTACCAAACTGTTGTACATGTAGAATCTGGCAAGTTATGTATCACCAACCGCCTCTCAACATACTTAGGTGAATTTCACAAATCTACTCTCGGTCTCAGAGTGTCACCTTACTAACTATTGAATTGGACCCTAATTTCAACTATGTCCTCTTGGTGTTTAGTTTGTTATATAAAAATCATCTTGAGTAAATGCTACTAATTAGCTTATTTAGTCAATTAACTCCAAATCACTCTTGTCATCTCCTTTTCCCATTCTCTACCTCACTCTTGGGTTCATAGTTAATACACACAGGATCCTAACGTATGTGCCCGTTAAGAAAACAAAGCAGAGAAAGACCACAATACATGTAGCAACAATAAGCTAAACGGATTGAACACTTTTTGTACTTCGTTAATCCACCAGGGTTCATATAACCCTAGCTAAGGGTTTTAGCCTCTCGTGGTTTTGAAACAGTCAATTGAATTTAATAAGAAAAACATGTAATCAATCTTACAATAATTGAAGATAAAAACCCAAATTCTTAATTTAATTAATCAATCAAGAACGAAGAACAATAGGATCCCAAAATCAATATCCAATCTTAGAATCAAAAGATGTTTGTAAAAGTATAAAGTATACCCCAAGGACCCATCTAGGCTTCAAATAGCATAGACTAACTAAACAAGGTCTAACGGATATTTATATATCACAAGGAAACCATAGAATTCAAATCCTAAATAAAAGAGGAAAACTTGACTAAACATTCATAATAATGACTAAAAACATCATAGGAATGTATTTAGGTTACATAGAAACCCTAGGAAATAAATCCAAAATGGTCTGGGGAAAATGCGTTGACAGTCACCTACGGCCGTAGGTGGGGGCGTAGGTGCCAGTACCAAAATTTCATTCTCTAAACTTCAATTTCTTATACCTTCAGACCCACCTACGCCCCTTAGGTGGTACGTATGTGGCATACGTGCCAAGGTAAGTGGTCATATTTTAGTTTTTCATTCTATTTTTTGTCGGTTAGCTATCAATACCTACTTTCCTGCAAAATCACTCTTAAAATGCATAAAATCCACAAAATAGCCTTAATTGCATGAATATTCTCCAAGTTTAAGCATCGTAAGTGCCATAAAACCATGAGCCAACCCAAGATGAGAATGTGAACACACAATCAAATTGTAGTAAAACATGTTAATCGATGTTAAAGTCAACATACACTTAGCATAACAAGAAATAAATAAGCAGTTTAAGATTACAACCAACAATCCAACAAAATATCACCAAGTCACGTTCATTCAAGCCAAGTCCATACATGTAATTAATTATCAGCGTAAAATATATTTTTCGGTTCACTCATGGAACCATCAAACTTACCTGACCCTCGTACAAACACAATATGGGTAAAACATCTACACTCTATCCATTACCAGCAGGGGATGATTTTTATCCATGAACTAAATCCCAACACTATTTTCCACCGACCTTGTTTCACCAATAACCCGTAAGAATGTTCCAAATAGCAAAATATTTAACAATTAGCAATGGTGTAGGTCAAAATCATATAACAACATAAAATCACTTACATTGACCACACCAAATAACATGTACTTAGAAGACAAACTATAAATTAGGTATTATGCATATTTAGAATAAATTGAATTAAACTACAATACCGTCACCTACCTCAAACCAAGCTTGCACAACTCCTCTAAGGGGGAGCTTTGCCCTTTCGTGTAATTGCCTCCTTCTCTTGGACTAGAACATGCATATAAACACATATTAATGAAATGTCCTACCATATTGGAAATTATAAATCTCACCCAACAGCTAAGTTTATGTTCATGATCATTCCCTTTTAGTTCTAGGGCTATTCTATCGTAATTCACCTATAACTATCAATTTCATGGATAAATTAGTGAACAAAATACGAGGGCAAATTAACTGTTAATAATCAAAACCCATTAATTATTACTTAATTCACTCCCTTGTGCTAGAAAATAGAAAAAATAATCCATAAAACCCTCCCTAAACTCTATATATTAGCAATTCTAAGGCTTAACTATAAAATACTAGTTAACGGGGAAGAAATCCATGTCTCAACAAAGCTAAACGATGAAAATCTAGTGGGAATCATCCAAAATTTCCCCTTTTTTCTCCAAACTGAGTTTTAGAAAAATAAACTATTTTGGGGAAATGATTAAGTGAATCGACAACTTTGTTGACTAGGTCTGACCGTCGCTAGAGTGAGAATTTTTTTTACAATTGTGACATGTTGATATACTAGCATGCATAACACTAGCAGCATCGATTGAATATACTGTCCAATTTCATCCAAAAAATCTAATTTTTGCAACACACCTTAAATCAAAAACATTCCAAACAATGCCCTTTTATGTTAAGATCAATTTTGGGAGTTCTACCTACCCAAATTCAAGTATGTATATTTGTATGGGTTTCTTATTATATTAGCTAAATAAAAATCAAATCAAATACTACCAAACTTGCCCAAATAATTCTCAGATTTCTCTAGACCATACCTTACTCCAATTTTGCTTGAAACTAGCCTAGAATGAAATTTATAACTTTAAATATTGTTAGAAATGTAACATGGAATTTTTAATGGGAGATATATAACAACAGAAATGGTCATTACAATTGGCCATATAACTCCCTTTAGTACTTATATACATATTGAGATGATGTTTTTATGATAGTAATGTATTATTTCATATTCATATTCGTGTGATTACTCATTTTCATTTCATAAAGTGGTGTATTAAAGTTGAGGTAGCATAAGTCTACTTTTATGAGATGGTTAGGTGGTAAATAATTTTAAGTGCTTACACTTGTGGTATTTTGGGGGATTTATAGACCCTTACCTTTATTGCTAAACTTATACTTATGATTGTAACAGTGAAACCATTAATAGGATAATGTTTGATCATGTTTAGATTATTCATTGTTAAGTGATTTACCTATGAGGGGTAATTGTTTATTAAAATTACTTGTTATATGTTCATTGCTAATTTGCTCATATTTGATTTATATTCAAGTATGGGTTTGAGTTAAGTCAGTCAATGATGCCTACCCATACATAGTGTTTGTACTGATACTACCTGGGTTCTTCTTATGCTGAGTGCATACAGTGTTCTAGAGATTGAGTCAACACCTCAGATATTATGTATGACTGGTAATTTTTATCTAAGGGTGAGCATCTAACTTGAGGTAGCCATAGATCATCTTATTATATCATGTCCATTCTTATGGAAAGTGATACTATTTTATTAATTTTTTGGATATTTATATTAGCATCAGTTTTGTTTAGAAGTTCTTGTACGGCGACTTTTAGGTCCTTAGGATATATGTAATAGGTAGTTATTTTCAACAATTTATATCTATCTAATGTTTTATTTGGATTTTTTATTCTACTAGTTGAGAATTTCTTATTATTGTATAAAAATTACTAAGTATTTTGGTTAAGTTTAGGACTAGATGGTTCTCCCACTAGAGGGTTGACATGCGTTCCACTCATAGGCATTTGGATCATGAAAAGTTAGTATTAGATTCCTAAGTTTATTGATCTCATAGTACAATGATGATTCTAGTAAAGTCTTGGAAAATGGTGTAGAGACGTCTGCACTTTTCTTTAAGAGGGTATAGGACTTCAGGAAATTTCACTCTTTTTATTTTTTACATGCTAGTACTTGATTCCAATTGATATCTAGTGATCCAAATTAGTATCTGAATTCTTTCACTTTTGTCTCATTAATGGTTAGAACATGTACCGAAAGAGCAACAGCACCAGCACTCAAATCAGTCGGTAGGGCTACAGTTTGTGGTATGGGTAGAGTGAAGGAGAGAGAGAGAGGCAGAAGCCTGGCAACACTCATTGAGGATGGATCTTTAGCCACTTGAGGACTTATAAGAGAGATATTAGAATTTTCTCCCTAATACTAAAGAGATGTGGTACAATTTCAGGGAGGTACTGCATGGTTCTAAATGTCTTCAGAGTTGATTCAGCAGATTTTAGGGTTTTGTTTAGTTTAAATGATACAAGTAACACTAGCAGTTTTGATTGCTCAGCATCCAAGATTGCAGCATTCTCATGAGGCATTAGATATGGGTTCTTTCTCATTTAGGTTTTAGGTTTGATGATGACTAGAGATGACTATGACTTGTTCTATAAGTTTCTTAAGATGAAGCCTACTATTTTTCAGGTTACCAAATAGAAAGATGCCTGTGAATTTATTATTGATTTATATGAAAAGCTTTAAGAGATAGGTGTGATACAGAGGTATGGTGTAAAGTTTGTTACTTTTCAATTATATGGGGATTCCAAAATATGGTAAAGGGTATTCATCAAGTATATATCTGCAGGCTTGCATCTATTTACTTGAACTAAGATTAATTTTGTCATTTTGGAGATATATGTGCCATGTATTTTGAGGGATAAGAAGAAGGGTGAGTTTATTATACTAGAGCGGGGAGGTATGTCAGTTGCGACCAATGAGGCAAAATTTCATACTTTTTCTATATATTCCTTATAGTTGTTGACTACTAAGGAAGAGAGCAGTTATTGTTTGTTAAGGGGTTGAATACTGGTCTTTGGGTTTTTGCATTTTGGATGATAATTTTTGTAAGACTTTCTAGGAGATGGTTGATATTTTTGCAAAAGGAAAAGGGTCTAAGGCAATATAGTTATTCCAAGTTAGAAGAAAGAAAGACATAAAGGTAGGAAACTATAGTGTTCTTAGTCTCGAGGCTGAATTTCAAAGGGCTATCCTACCCGACCCATTCAGTTTGTAATGTTAGTGTCTTTAGGGGTCTGTTAGGGGCCATCCAACCATCTTCGGACTTTAGAATTTATTTTACTTTTTAAAATCAGCTCAGCAACCCACCCTATACCATTCGTATAATGGGTATGGTGGGGTTAGTCATATGTAAAGGTTGTCTTCACAGGCGGCCTGACCAGTTTGTCCAGCAGTAGACTTTTGAGCTTTGGTTCCATCATCTAGGGTAAGTAAACGCAATAGTAAGGGTCTTTCATAGGGTACTCGTTGAGTTCATCAGGCGAGTAGAGGTGGAAATCAGGACAATCGAAGTAGTATATATGCAGATCAAAGTGGTACAAAAGTTGGCAGGGGTAGTGCTTAGACTGGTGATAAGGCCTACCACTATGCATTTCCAGGCAGGCCCAAGGCCGAGGCTTTAGGCCTGGTGATCATAGGTACTATTATTGTGTAACTGCATGGCTACAATTTTGTTTGATTTGGGCTCCACATTATCGTATATTTCCATTAAATTTTTTTGGGCATGGATATGATATGTGAAATATTTGATACCCTTATTCATGTTTATACCAATTGAGGTTACGGTAGTTGTAAATTAGGTTTATCAATTTTGTTCTAACTTGTAATTGGTGTATCAAACATAGGCTAATTTGGTTAGTCTAGACATGGTGAATTTTGACATCTTAAAGGTGAGTTGATTATATCCATACCATGAAATTCTAGATTGTCATACCAAGACATTAACTTTGGCCATACTAGGGATGGTTAGATTGGAGCGAAAGGGGGATTATAATCCTGCTCCTCATAGACTAATCACTTTTATTCATATCGAGATGTTATTTGGGAAGGCGTGTCAGGCTTTTCTAGCTCATCTTTCAATACTAGTGTTCAGGTCACTCCTACTTCATTGGTTCCAATGGTATGTGAATTCTTAGAGGTATTTCCTGATGACTTACCTAGTCGTGTTGGGTGTCTCAAGTCCAACCGGGACCGAATACCACCCCCAATACCCAACCATAACCACCCAACACCCTATGTCAAATGAATTTCGAACATATAACAAGATAGAAGAATAAATAATCAAAAACAACAATAAAATCCATAATCGTAACCATCCAACCAAACATCCAACTGGTGTCAGCTCCTATACCAATACCAATGCCAAGGCTAACACCAATATCGACACTGCCCATGCCCATAGTAGTCACACAAAGCCTTTAACTGAAAACAAAGAACATTCGGTTGGGACATGCCCCCACCATAGCCAAAACCAAAGTCCAAGAATTAACCAAAAGTATGAAAAGATATCCATAACATGAAATAGAGTCTTCTAGAGTATGGAAGGTCACCTCTTCAATCTGACACAAATGTTGTCTCCGAATCCAAGTCACTAAGCAAGAGGAGTAGTATGGCTGATTCAAGCATCGCGTGGGGTTACAGCACCCAAACACAGGTTAGCGGGTGAACTCTAGCATGTACTCAAGATAAGGATAAAGTAATGCCATTATTCAAAACCAAAGTAAATATCAAAATGCAATCACATTCATACATATATATATATATATTATGTCAGGAATGGGAACCGGGTTTAGCATGCATTTAAAATTTTTACCTGGGCTGTGCCGCTTGACCATCCTAAAATAACCCATGAGCAATATGGGTCCAGTGTTACTACTAGAACAGGGCCCAGCGTGTGTATCTGCATGAATCGGAGATATCATAGGGGTTGGGGATTCTCATGTACCCTTCTCCCTCCATGATACATATATACAAGTATAAACTTAAGGGATTCTCATGTACCCCACAAGTATATGGCCACCATGACCAACCCTCATGTTGGCAAACATCAGTTTCCAGTGTCCGTCCATTGGACTTACACCTTCATCGTTAGCTATCACAACCCGCCATTATTTCCCAATTAAAACCTTTAGAACATAACTAAAGCACCAAATCCAGAAGTTAACTACCAAGGCATAATGAAGTGGTATCGTCATACTGACTGTAGCTTCCAAGCAATGTAATTAGCCAAGTCTTAGCGGATTTTCATGTACCCCACAAGATTTCCAATTAAACCAAAGCCATGGCCACCAAGGCTTTCTCAATCCATCTAAAACCATTTAAACCAATTTAGGTTCCATTACCATCTTATACAATGCAAAGTTTTCAATAAAAGTCAAACTATGTGACAAAAACATTCTCATTGGAATTGTAGCAAACATATTGAGGGCATATAGTTTCCAAAACCAAAACCAAGAATCAATTAACCATTCCGATGCAACCATATATTCAAACCAACATTATAATGTGAAAAACCATAAATACAATATGAGAAAACATCATCCAACCATTAGTAACCAAAGCCCCCTACACATATTTCAAAACCAACACAAACCCACAATAGTGCCATGAAAACCATTAAGTTAAACATGTTTTTAGTTTGAACTAACAATGAGGGAGGAGTAACATGCCATAGACAATAAGGAAGACTGAGAGAAACCACCCTTAAGAGCCTTAATTGATTGGTTTGAAGAAACCGTAGCCTTTTCTTAAACCAAGAGCTTGACAAAGATTTAAGAGTGTTTTTTTAGAGTGTTTAATTGAGAATAGGAGGTTAATGAAGCTCCAAAAGATGTTTTAGGTCATGGGGTCAAAAGAAGTTATTAGAGGAAATGTCCAGAATACCCCCAACTTAAATTGTAAAACTCCTACAGGTGGGTACGGTTTGGACCCCCCACCCGTACCTACATCATACGAGCGGTACCTTTCACTCGTATGTTAATCAGAAAGTTGGACACGACATTCTGTCCAATATACAACTCCAAGGCCCTAGCTTGTGACTAGACCATACGACTAGTATCGTCCAGTCGTACCTCAGGCAGAATCCAAAGGGATTGACACTAGACAACATATAATTATACCTTACCACCTGTACCCTATCCTCATGGCTCTTAGTGAGCCACTCATAATCAAAGCCAAGTCAAGTGACTAAGTTTCAGATTAAGTGAAGGACCAACCCAATGAACCGCCACGATCCATACTACCCATACCCACCAAGTCATAACCACAATAGAAACCTGACCACCACACACTGGACAACTTACAAATTGGGTCATCTGACCCATACCCACACCATATGACACGTATGGTGGGTTGTATAAAGACCAGAAGGTTCAAAACTTAGGAAATTTTCAAGCGAAAAAACCCAGGGGTTTCAATTCTCCCTACTTGGATTATTCGTCCTCGAATTATGGGACAAGGCAGTACAAGCATGATTAAACCCTCAAACACCCTTATGCTTACCTTTAAGCCAAAAAATAGAGATATCACAGAATCAATATTTTCTTTAACAAAGTTTGAAAACAAAGATGTTATGAAGAACACATACCTTCCGCATGAATTTCCTGAGCAAAAAATAGGAACGGATACTTGGACCTCATATCCTCTTCAGCTTCCTATGTAGCCTCTTCCACCTTGTGGTTCCTTCATAGAACCTTTATTGAGGCCACATCCTTGGTCCACAATCAGTGAGCCTGAAAATTCAAGATATCAACCGGGATCTCTTCATAAGATAGTGAATATAAAATACCAATAACGTTGACTGCCATAATTTGCGATGGATCACCTATATACTTCCTCAGCATAGAAACATGAAATACTGGGTAAATGGAGCTCAAACTTGAAGGAAACTCCAACTCATACGTAATATTGACAATCCTCCTCAAAATCACATATGAACAAACATACCGGGAACTATGTTTCCCCTTCTTCTCAAACTGCATTACTCCCTTCATGGGAGACACATTCAAGAACACCCAATCCCTAATCTCAAACTCCAAGTCCCTTCGCCTCGTGTCTACATAGGACTTTTGGTGACTTTGGGCAGCCTTAAGTCTATCCTGAATCACCTTCACCTTCTTCATAGCTTGGTGAACAATGTCCGGACCAAACATATCCACCTTGCCAAAATTAAACCACCCAATAGAAGACCTACACCTCCCACTATACAACACTTAAAATGGAGCCATCCCAATGCTAGAGTGGTAGCTATTATTGTATGGAAACTCTATAAGAGGTAAGTGATCAACCTAACTACAAGCATAGTTAATCACAAAAGCATGGAGCATATCCTCCAACGTCAGAATAGTACTTTATGCATGCCCATCTGACTGGGGTGAAAACCAGTACTTAAACTCACCTTAGTCCCTAACCCTTTCTGAAATAACCGCCAAAAGTATGATGAAAATAGTGTACCATGATCAAAGATAATAGACACAGGAACCCTATGCAACTTTACAACCTCTTAGAGGTACAACCTTGCATAATCCTCGGCCAAGAAGTTAGTTATTATTGGCAAAAAGTGAACTGACTTTGTCATCCTATCCACGATGACCTAAATCACATCAAACTAATTTCGAGATCGAGTGAGACCAGTAACAAAATCCATGTTGATCACCACTTTTATTCAGGCAACTCAATCTCTTGATATAATTCTCTGGGTCTCATATGCTCAACTTTCACTTATTGGAACACCATGCACTTGGCCACAAAATTATCCACATCCTGCTTCATATTTCTCCACTAATACATCTCCTTGAGTTCATGATACATTTTTGTAAAACTGAGATGAACAACATAGCGCGACTCATGAGCCTTAGCTAGAATCCTCTCTCACAAACCATCTATATTAGGAACACATAATCTTCTTTGGCACCGTAGGGTACCATCACCTCTAATATCAAAAGACACCGCCTTATGCTCACCTACATCACCCTTGATCCTTACCAAGATAGGATCTAACATCTACTTCTCCTTGATCTCAACACCAAGATACGACCGCGCCACTTTCTGTACCAACACACCACCATCCTCAGAGTCTAAGAGGTAAACTCGAAGGTTATCCAAATGGTGAATGTCCTAATCCAACTCTCATTTCTCTGTATCCTTATTAGCTAGTCTCCCCATGGATAACCTACTAAGAGCATCAGTAACCACGTTAGATTTACCTGGGTGGTAGCGAAGACATATGTCATAATCCTTGAGAAGCTCAAGCCATCTTCTTTACCAGAGGTTAAGCTCTTTCTGAGTTAACACATACTGTAGGCTCTTATGATCAAAAACGATATCCATATGTACCCCATATAAATAGTGACACTAGATTTACAACTCAAACACCACAGCTAACAGTTCTAAGTCATGAGTTAGGTAATTTCTCTCATGCACCTTTGACTATCTAAAGTCATAAGCTATCACCTTTCTATATTACATCAGAATACAACCAAGTCCCATACGGGAAACATCACAGTAGACCACAAACCCACTAATGCCTTCAGGCAAAGCCAAAATTGGAGCTGAAGTTAGCTTATCCTTCAACTTCTCAAAACTCCCCTCGCACGTATCAGACCACAAGAACTTTACCTTCTTCTGAGTTAACTTAGTCAACGGGGCAGCAATACTCAAACAACTTTATACAAACCTCTTGTAGTAACCAACTAAACCCAAGAAGCTCTAAATATCGGTTGGAATTAAGGGTCTAGGCCACTTCTTTAGCGCTGCAACTTTCTGCGATCCACCATGATCCCTTCACTAGAAATGATATGACCCAAAAAGTGACAGCATTCAACTAGAATTCACATTTCAAAAATTTAGCGTACAACTGCTGCTCCATCAACGTCTGAAATACAATGTGGTGGTGATTCGCATGATCCACCTCACTCTCAGAGTACACCAAATTATCATCTATGAAAACTATGACAAATAAGTCCAAAAGCTGATGAAAGACCTTATTCATCAAATACATGAATGTTGTATGGGCATTGGTCAACCCGAAAGACATAACTAGAAACTCAAAGTGCCCATACCGGGTACGAAAGGCAGTCTTAGGGATATCCGCCCCCTTAATCTTTAACTGATGATACCCAGATTGAAGATCAATTTTAGAGAAAACTTAACACCCTGTATTTGATCAAACAAATCATCTATCCTTGGAAGAGGATACTTATTCTTTACCATTACCTTATTCAACTGTCTGTAATAAATACACATCCAAAGGGAACCATACTTCTTACACATGAATAACACCGGCGCACCCTATGTGGACATACTAGGACTGATGACACCCTTGTCTAAAAGATCTTTGAGTTTCTTCTTAAGCTCCTTCGACTTAGCTGGAGCCATTTTATATGGGGGAATAGAAATTAAACGAGTGTTTGAAACAAGATCAATCCCAAACACAATTTCCCTATCAGGAGAAACACCAGGAAAGTCATCAAGGAAAACCTCAGGAAATTTATCCTCCACCAGTACAGAATTCTAGGAAAGACCCTCTAAGTTAGAATCTTTAACCTGGACAAGATGATAGAGACACCCCTTGGAGATTAATCTTTGATCTCTAAGATATGGTATAAAATACCCCTTAGGATCTAGGGAACCAACCTCCCACTCAATAACTGGCTTATTAGGGAATTTAAAGACTACCTTATGGGTTCGACAGACTAGAAAAGCATAGCACGAGTGCAACTAATCCATCCCTAATATGATGTCAAAATCCACCATATCTAATTCAAATAGATCCATAAAAGTTTCTTTACTACCCACAAATACTACACATCCTTATAGACTCTTCTAGCAATCACATAGTCACCTATCGAGATAAAAATAGAAAAAGGGTCTAAAATAACCTCGGGCCCAAAACCAAAATATACAGCCACAAATAAGGTCATATAAGAGGGAGAGGAACCCAGATAAAGTAAATAGTACACATTATGGGGAAAAAGTTTCAACGTAGCAGTCACGACATCGGGTGATGGCTCAGACTCCTGGCGTGTAATAAGAGCATAAAGATGATTTCAACTAGTGCCAAAACTATATGGTTCTCCTTTCGTTGCTGGAGCTGATGATGAAGAAACTGGAACCTTGTTCACCCCCAAAGCAACCTTAGCAACGGGACAGTTTCTAAGCATATGCCCTGGCTGAGCATAGTTGAAGCATATGTCCCTCTCCTCATCACAAAAACCCTAATGCAATCTACCATAAAACTTGCATAAAGGATATGATGGGGCTAACTGGGGCCCATTAGCCTAATATTGGGCACCCTGTGCCCTAAAATTATCGCTACCATGGAAATGCCTATCACCGGACGGCTTGGGTAGGGAGCACAAGATATCGAGTAAGACCAAGAATTTTCCCACTTCTTCTTGGGCCACTTCCTCCCACCCCTACCACTCTTTTGCTGGCCACTACTCTACTCAGATAACCTCAATTTGTTTTCTTCCCTCTCCTCAATCTTATCCTATTTCTTCTTCTGTTTTTCTACCTAATGCATATACACAGCCAACCTGGAGATATCTATGTCCTTGATCAATAAGGTAGCCTTACTTTCCAATATCAACTTTCTAGACTACCCAAAAGTAAACTTCCTCATTCTATCCCTCATGCTAGAAACCATCTCTGGAGTATACCGAGATAACTGGTAAAACTTTAAGGCATACTCCTTGACTGACATATTGCTTTACTTTATATTAACAAACACTTCTGTCTTAGCTTCCCTTAACTCCTGAGAAAATAAACAGTCCAAGAAAGCATTAGAGCTATCTTCCCATAGGGCTGACTCATCACCGTCACCCCATGAATGGTCTAATTCCTTGTACCACTAGTACGCCACATCTTTTAGATAGGCAGCAAACTCTACACCTTTCACATTCGTGGTATGTATAACTCAAAAAATCTTTTTCATTTTATCTAGAAAGCCCTGAGGATCTTTCTCCACCTTAACACCAGTAAAGTAAAGGTCAGAGGGTTTAACCTCTTGAACTGGCCAACCCTTGTGGCCTTAAAAAATAGAGTAACAGAAGTACCACGCACGACCTGAAAAGCTACCAACTAAGCCAACATATGAATAAATTGGCAAAACTCAAAATTCATCACGTCATCCTAGGGATCTTAGGGGGAACTAGAGGGAACTGATGGAACTCCAAGAAGACAATTAGGAACTGGACCCCTAGACCAGGTCTTATCCCCAGAAGTAGAATGGGCCCCATCAACATTGTCCTTGGGTAGGACAGAGAGTTTTTGTGAGCTTCATATCATTAGGGAGGCATGATCTAAAAAATAAACAAACTGGAATTAGAAGAGAATTCAGGACCTTAGACTCTAAAGCTCAAAAACAAAACACAAGAAAGAGAAACATTCCTAAATACCTCGTAACCTCTCCCTTTTGAGTGTGGCATGCTACACACCCATAAAAGAGACTCTACTCAACACGGCTTTATGGACTCCCAAGTAACCATGAACCTAGGGCTCTGATACCAATCTAACATGACCTAAACTAGGGTAAAGTTGTATCTAGTTCCTCAAGTCCAACCGGGATTAGAGACCACCCCCAATACCCAATGATAACCACCCAACACCCTATGTCAGATGAATTTTAAACATATACTAAGATAAAATAATAAATAATCAAAGATAATAATAAAATCCATAATCATAACCATTCAAACTCTATTTCGTATCAGCCCCAATACCAATACTTTTTCCAAGGATAACACCAATATCGACACCGCCCATGCCCACAGAATTGACATAAAGCCTTTAACCAAAAACAAAGAACATCCAATCAGGACATGCCCCCGACCATAGCCAAAACCAAAGTCCAAGAAAAAATGAAAAGTATAAAAAGATATATATATATATATATAACATGAAATGGAGTCTTCTAGAGTATCGAAGCTCACCAATTCAGTCTGACATAAATGTTGTCCCCGAATACAAGTCACTAAGCAGGAGGAGTAGTATAGTCAGTTCCTGTATCATGTTGGGATACAGCGCCCAAAGATGAATTAGCGGGTAAACGCTAGCATATACTCAAGAATAATGATAAAGTAATACCATTATTCAAAACCAAAGCAAATATCCAAATGCAGTCATATTCATACATATATATATATATATATATATATATATATATATATTATGTTGGGAAAGGGAATCGCGTTTAGCATTCATTTAAATCTTTAACCTGGGTTCTGTAGCATGACCATCCTAAAACCACCCAAGGGCTATATGGGTCAAGTGTTACCCCCTGAATGGGCCCCAATGCATGTAGCTGCACTAATCTGAGATATTCTAGTGGCCGGGGATTCCTGTGCACCCGTTTCCCTCTATGATACATATATATAAGTATAAACTTAGGGATTCTTATGTACCCCACAAGTGTATGGTCACCAGGACCAACCCTTATGTCAGAAGTTAACTACCAAGGCATTAAGAAGTGGTATCATCATACCGACTGTAGTTTGCAAGTAATGTCATTAGCCAAGTCTTAGAGCATTTCCATATACCCTATAACATTTCTAATTAAACCAAATCCATGGACACCAAGGCCTTTATAATCCATTTAAAACCATTTTAACCAATTTAGGTTCCATTACCATCTTTTGCAATGCAAGGTTTCCTATAAAAGTCTAACTATGTGACAAAAACATTCTCGTTGGCAGTTTAACAAATATGTTGAGGGTATATAGTTTCAAAAACCAAAACCAAGAACCAATTAACCATTCCCATGCAATCACATGTTCAAACAAACATTATAACATAAAAAATTATAAATAGAACATGGAAAAACATCATACAACCATTAGAAACCAAAGCTCCCAACACATATATCAAAACCAACACAAACCCATAATAATGCCATAAAACCATTAAGTAATACATGCTTTTAGTTTGAACTAACAATGAGGGAGGAATAATATGCCTTAGAAAATATGGAAGACGGGGAGAAACTACACTTAAGATCCTTAATTGATTGCTATGAAAAAACCATATACTCTTCTTGAACCAAGAGCTTGAGAGATATTTGAGAGTGTTTGATTGAGAATAGGAGGTTACTAAAGCCCCAAAATTTATTTTAGGTCGTAGGGTCAAAAGAAGCTATTAGGGGAAATATCTAGAATACCCCCAACTTAAACTATAAAAATCCCGCAAGTTGGTATAATTTGGACCCCTCACCCGTACCCATATCATACGAGTGGTACCTTTCATTCGTACCTTGATTAGAAAGTTGGTCACCATATTCAATCCAACATACGACTCCAAGGCCTCCACTCGTGACTAGACTATACGGCTAGTATGGTCTAGTCGTACCCTATCCAGAATCTAAAGGGATTGACCCTGAGCAACATACTATTACACCTTACCACTCGTACCCTATCCTCACGGCTCTTAGTAAGACACTCGTACTCAGAGCCAAGTCAAGTTACTAAGTTTTAGATTAAGTGAAGGACAAACCCAATGAACTATTACCATTCATATGACCAGTACCCACCAAGTCGTAACCATAACAAGAATACAACCACCACACACTGGATAACTTATGAATTGGGTCACCTGACCTGTACCCACATAGTACGACGTTTAATACAAAAATTCACATTTTAAGTACCTACACTTAATCACTTTCAAGTCACTAATTCACCTCCTAAGTTACCAAGATTAACAAAATTCAAACTAAAAAATTCACATTTCATGTACCTTCACTTAATCACTTTCAGGTCACTAAGTCACCTACCAAGTTACCAAACTAAACTACATTCAAAATGAAAAATTCACATTTTCAGCATTTTCAAGTTACTAAGTCTCCTCCCAAGTTACCAAACTAAACTACATTCAATACAAAAATTCACATTTCAAGTACCTACATTTAATCACTTTCAAGTCACTAAGTCACCTCCCAAGTTACCAAGCTTAACAAAATTCAAAATGAAAAATTCACATTTCTAGTACCTATACTTAATCACTTTCAAGTCACTAAGTCACCTCCCAAGTTACTAGACTAAACTACATTAAAAATGAAAAATTCGCATTTTCAGCATTTTCAAGTTACTAAGTCACCTCCTAAGTTACCAAACTAAACTACATTCAATACAAAAATTCACATTTCAAGTACCTACACTTAATTACTTTCAAGTCACTAAGTCACCTCACAAGTTACCAAGCTTAACAAAATTCAAAATGAAAAATTCACATTTCAAGTACCTACACTTAATCACTTTCAAGTCACTAAGTCACCTCCCAAGTTACCAAACTAAACTACATTAAAAATTAAAAATTCACATTTTCAATATTTTCAAGTCACTAAGCCACCTCCCAAGTTACCAAACTAAACTACATTCAATACAAAAATTCACATTTCAAGTACCTACACTTAATCACTTTTAAGTAACTATGTCACCTCCCAAGTTACCAAGCTTAACAAAATTCAAAATGAAAAATTCACATTTCAAGTACATACACTTAATCACTTTCAAGTCACAAAGTCACCTACCAAGTTAACAAACTAAACAACATTCAAAATGAAAAATTCATATTTTCAACATTTTCAAGTCACTAAGTCACCTCCCAAGTTACCAAACTAGCCATTTTCAAGTCACTAGTACACATTTCAAGTCACTACACTTAACCATTTTTAAATAACTAATTCACATTGCAAGTCACTATACTTAACCACTTTCAAGTAACTACACTTAACCATTTTCAAGTCACTAGAACACATTCCAAGTCAAAATACTTAACCACTTTCAATTAACTAATTCATATTTCAAGTCACTACACTTAATCATTTTCAAGTAACTATACTTAACCAGTTTTAAATCTAGGAATCTAATTTGGATAATTCCCAAATAAAGCAAATACAACGTGTACTTTTAAAGAATTAAAGATCAAACCAGGACAAATACAGAGGAGCAGCGATCGTTGCTGGTCGGAGAAGGGGAAAGAAGGGTGGGTGTGCCCATTGGTGGCTGGTGGTGTTGCTGGAATCGGAAAGGCAGTTGGCTTTCACCGGTGGAGCTCCGGCGTTGTAGGATATGGTTTTAGTGTGGTTTGGTGGTTGGCTGGAGAACGGAGGAAGGAGCCAGCGGCAGCGCGGTGCCTGTCCACCAGTCGGATGGCTGCTGCAAATGAAGACAGCAGCGGAGTTTGTCTGTCATGCCCCAAAATCCCATCGATCCGGACTGGCACCCAAAGCCGAGAAGGCCCGGGAGAACCCGTTCAAATACCTGTACTTTCACTTACATGTCACCAAAAATTTGGACAGCACTTCGCTGCATATAGAAGAATCTAACTACCTGTATCAGCACAACACGCACAAATATATATATATATAACACTTGGCCGTCGGGGCCACCACGTATACAGATATAACATACATCACTATATAAAATTCCATGACTTTACCCTTCCTTATGTCTACAAAGCCTCTAGGATATATATACATGACATCACTAGGGTCGGGACAAACCCCCGCCCACACATGACTCCTGTACAATAACAAAACATAAGGAACCGACTCAGAAAGCTCCGAAGCAAACTGGAGCTCACCAATAATAGCTGTATGACCTGGCTCCTATCTATGCTATGAGTGAGCTGAAGCACCTGTGCCTGCAGCATGAAATGCAGGTCCCCCATGAGGGACGTCAGTACGAAATATGTACTGAGTATGTAAAGCTGTAGATAATCATATGTGATATAGGGGATCAAGAAAATCAGACGCAAGTGAATAAATCATAATAGAAGTGAACCACACTTCATAAACACTTTTAGGATCATGCACATTATCATTAATCTGAATTGGGTTCTTGAATTCAAACACATTTGTGGAACGGTATACATTCGTTCATTTCATTCTTTACAATTATCATTCGCCATTAACTCCTCCTCCCGAACCTCCAACCACGTGACAATAATCAATACTGTACCGTACTGTGACCATTAAGCTGCCTCCAGTACATATCAACTGGGATCGACCCATGCTAGGCTTATGCCCCTGGGATACCACCCATAAACACATAAATAGGGATCGACCCATGCTAGGCTTATGCCCCTGGGATACCACCCATAAACACATAAATAGGGATCGACCCATGCTAGGCTTATGCCCCTGGGATACCACCCACACGTATATCAAGTAACACACATAAGAGATCTTTCCAATAACTTAGTTCAAAAGCTTTTGAGATTATTACATTAGTGTTCATGCCAATATAGTACCTTTGTAACAATGATACATCAATAGGAATCAAGTAATAGACCTTCTATACAATAACAATGTCATAAAGACTCATTGGTACATCAACAATGTGTTTCAAAATCATCAATATCACAATAATGAAATAGGAGCCTTTTGGTATATCAATGAAACATTTGACACTTTATAGAATGGAAACAACTTCGTTGGTAATGTAGAACAATACATGTTTTTGGACAACCTCGAAATCTTACTTGATGGAACATTGGTGTTTTTATGCCAAAGAACATCGTTAGAGTATGCTTTACATACCTCGTCGTAGATTCGGATACCAATTCTACACAACTTCCCGCCTTTACAAATCACTTATCTACAATGAAATGTTTGGCATCTAGTATTAGCAACCCAACACCACAATTCTCTTCCATAATTCCATACAACCAATATTTGCAAAACATTCCAAAAACCAACTTGAACAATAGGTTTATGTGTATATATATATATAATCATCATTTCAATACCACATCATCACACCAAATCCTTTCACAATTCAACGTAATCCAACCATGCACAAGAATGATCCAACATCATTTCCAATTATCTTTCAACAACAATCAAATAACATACTTCTTATGCTCACATGCATATATATATATACATATCCATATAAATAACACCAACATAATTTACATCCTTACCATAAAATGGCCCTTTTGATTTTGAAGTCATGTTGGCCCAAATAAGGGGTGCTTCTCGAAGCCCTTGAGACGGTGAACACAACTACGGAATCAATTTGAATTTTCTACGGTTGAATCACAGGATAATTGGAGTTGAACTTAGGCTAGGGTTTCCTTATTCTTGAATAATTTGGATAAAAATGATGGATATGAGGCTAAGTGTATGTATATAAAGACCAATTTTCCTCCATGAGGTGATGGAAAATGACCATATTGCCCTTAAAATTTTAAGTAAGTCCGAATCTGTCCATGGTGGACTGTTTTGACAGGCTAAAGTAAATCGGTCATAACTCTTTGCTCTGATATCGGATTTGTGTGAAATTGGTATTGTTGGAAATATAATTCAAAGTTCTTTTATTTCATATAAAGTAGGACACCCAGTTCGTCCTGTACAAGGAGTTATGATCGTTTGAAGTTGACCCTAAAAAACTGTTTTGAGAGGCTGAAGTAAAACGAGTATAACTCCTTACTCAGATGTTGGATTTGGATGAAACCAATTGCATTGGAAATAAGACTCAAAGATCTTTATTTTTATAGGTGGTAGATCTCTCATTTCATTATATTGAGGGAGTTATGATCGTTCAAAGTTGACCTAAAAAACTGGCAGGCCTCAGTAGTTTGAATTTCCTGCACATTTACTGTTCACAATTATCCCGGCCGCCGTTTTATAGTTTCGAACGTGCTCGATTATATCCGAAACTTATCTGTTTTTGGAAATCTTTATATCGTTGGAAATATTATTCAATAAACTTCGTATGGAACCATCGACGGGAAAATTCCGGTATAAATAAAGTCAATTCCCATACACATATAATCAAACTATACACTTGAAACCATCTCAAAATAATCAATACTCATCCTCAAACTCATATATACCTAACTTAGGATCAATACATATACTCCCACACATATAACCATGGCTAATGCACATAATTAAGTATGGGGTGTTACATCCTTTCCCCCTTAAGGACATTCGTCCTCGAATGTAAATGTAGTTATTTAGCCGAAACAAGTTTGAATTCATAATTGATATTCACGTCATCATATAGATATTATGCATATGTAAAAACTCACTTGTTAGTGTCCCAGTTACACTCCTTGCACTTCTTTTTCACCTTTGAACAAATAAGGGTATTTCGATTTCATTGCTTCCTCCGCTTCCCATGTAATCTCTTCCCTTTGTTGATTTCTCCAAAGTACTTTCAACGATGCTACTTCTTTATTTCTCATCTTCTTAACTTGACGATCTAATATAGCAATAGGCATCTCCTCATAGGTAAGATCTTCTGTTACTTGCACATCTTCAGTAGAAGTAATAAGGGACGGATCTCTGATGCACTTTCGAAGCATCGATACATGAAATACTTGATGCACTGATGAGAGTTCCTAGGGTAGCTCTAATTCATAAGAAACTTGCCCACATCTTCGAATAATCTTATATGGGCCTATATATCATGGACTCAACTTTCCTTTCTTGCCAAATCTCATCACCCCTTTCATTGGCGATACCTTCAAAAATACCCAATCGCCTAACAAAAACTCTAGCTCTTTTCTTCTACTAACCGCATATGACTTGTGTCGACTTTGAGCTGTTTTCAACCGTTGCTGAATCACCTTGACTTTTTCTATGGCTTGATACACAAGATCCAGTCCGAACATAAGAGTTTCACCCGCTTCGAACCATCCTATTGGTGATCTACACTTCCTCTCATATAAAGCTTCATATGGTGTCATTTTGATACTTGAATGATAGCTATTATTGTAGGCAAACTCAATAAGAGGTAAATGATCATCCCAGCTGCCTTTATCCATAACACATGCTCGTAGCATATCTTCAAGTGTTTGAATGGTGCGCTCTGCTTGTCCATCCGTCTGAGGGTGAAAATTTGTACTCAGATTCACTTGTGTTCCCAAACTCCGTTGGAAAGACTTCCAAAAATTTGCAGTAAATTGAGTTCCCCAGTCCGATATAATAGAAGTTGGCACTCCATGTAATCGGACTATTTCTTTAACATACAGCTTCGAATATTCTTCAACTGTGTAAGTGGTCTTAACGGGTAAGAAATGTGCGGATTTACTAAGCCTATCCACAATCACCCATATAGAATCAAATTTTTGAGTTGTACGAGGCAAACCTATAACAAAATCCATGTTGATCATGTCCCACTTCCAAATTGGAAGATCTATGCATTGCATATAGCCTCCGGGCTTTTGATGCTCCACTTTAACTCGTTGGCAATTTGGACATTCAGCTACAAATTCTGCGATGTTCCTTTTCATGTCATTCCACCAATATATATCTTTCAAATCTTGATACATTTTGGTTGATCCTGGATGAATGGAATACCTTGAAAAATGTGCCTCTATCATAATCTTCTTTCTTAGCCCGTCTACATCCGGCACACACAATCGGTTTTGGCACTGAAGTACTCCTTCTTGCGTAAGCTCAAATGCCTTGGTCGCACCACTCTGAACGTTCTCCTTAAGCTGTAATAAAATAGGATCTGCATCTTGCTTCTCTTTCACCTCAGCTACTAATGAGGATTCCGCGGCATTATGCACAATAAGCTCCTCGTTCGAAGTTTCGAGAAGACGAACTCCTAGACTAGCTAATTGATGAAGATCTTTAACCATCCCTTGCCTTTCTATAGGCGCCATCATAGCCTTACGACTTAACGCATCAGCTACCACATTTGCTTTCCCTGGATGGTACAAGATATCAACATCGTAGTCCTTTAATAGTTCAAGCCATCTCCGCTGCCTTAAATTTAGATCCTTCTGATTAAAAATATATTGCAAGCTCTTGTGATCAGTATATATATCAACATGAACCCCATATAAATAGTGGCTCCATATTTTTAAAGCAAAGATAACCGCTGCCAGCTCAAGATCATGTGTGGGGTAATTTTTCTCATGTGGCCGCAATTGTCTAGAAGCATATGCTATTACCTTACCATGCTGCATCAATACACATCCTAAACCAATTCTAGAAGTATCACAATACACTGTATACCCTTCGGTGCCTTCTGGAAGTACCAACACGGGTGTAGAAATCAACTTGTTCTTCAATTCTTGGAAACTCTCCTCACATGCATCATTCCATTGGAACTTGGATGCTTTATGAGTTAGCTTGGTTAAGGGTGCTGAAATGGAATAAAAGTCTTTAACAAACCTTCTATAATAACCGGCCAATCCGAGAAAACTACGAATCTCCGTAGGCGTTGTGGGCCTTGGCCAGTTCTTCACAGCTTCTATCTTCTTAGAATCAACCTTTATCCCTTCACTAGATACAATATGACCCAAAAATGCCACCGACTTTAACCAAAACTCACATTTAGAGAACTTTGCATAAAGCTTACAATCACAAAGAGTCTGCAATATTTGTCGTAAGTGATTGGCATGGTCCTCTTCTGATCTAGAATAAACTATAATATCATCTATAAATACTATCACAAATACATCCAGGAATGGCTTAAACACCCTATTCATCAAATCCATAAAAGCTGCAGGTGCATTTGTTAGCCCAAATGACATAACTAGAAACTCATAATGACCATACCTTGTTCGGAAAGTTGTTTTGGGTATATCTTTTTCTTTGACCCTCACTTGGTGGTAACCTGACCTCAAATCAATCTTAGAAAAGCACTTGGCGCCCTGTAACTGATCAAATAAATCATCAATTCTTGGGAGAGGATATTTATTCTTAATAGTCACCTTATTCAATTGTCGATAATCAATACACATCCTCAGCGAGCCATCCTTTTTGCGCACAAATAACACTGGTGCTCCCCAGGGGGACATACTAGGCTTTATGAATCCCTTCTCTAGCAAATCTTTCAATTGCTCTTTCAATTCTCGCAATTCTGCTGGGGCCATTCTATATGGAGAAATGGAGATTGGTTGGGTGCCTGGTATTACATCAATACCAAACTCTACTTCTCGTTCAGGAGGTAAGCCTGGAAGATCCTCAGGGAATACATCAGGATATTCATTTACCACTGGTACAGTGTGAAGATCTGGTGATTCCGATTCCGTATCCTTTACTCTAACTAAATGACATATTTATCCCGTGGAAATCATTTTTCTCGCTTTGAAATAAGAAATAAATCTACCTCTTGGTGCGCCAATCTTACCTTGCCATTCAATAACTGCTTCATTAGGAAAATGTAAATACATCTTTTTTGTACAACAGTCAATTTTGGCATAACAAGACGCCAACCAATCCATACCCATTATAACATCAAAATCTACCATTTCTAGTTCCACAAGATAGGCCATCGTGTATCGATCACACATAGTTACTACACAATCTTTATAAACTCTTCTAGCAATAATAGATTCCCCAATCGGGGTAGACACTTCCAACGGCTTATCTAATAATTCGGGGGTTCTTTTGAACTTTCCAGCATCCAAAGGAGTAACATATGATAATGTAGAATCGGGATCAATTAGAGCATATACATCAAATGAAAATATGGACAACGTACCCGTAACCACATCTGGGGAAGCCTCTAGATTCTGTCGATCCGCTAAAGCATAAGTGCGATTCTGAGTCCCGCTGGAACTGGCGACTCTTTTTCCATTTCTAGCGTGACTCGCAGGTTATGCGCCCCTACCAGAATAAGATACCGGTGACGATGATGCAACAGCTGATCCCGAAGGTCGTGCTACGCCACCTGCGCCCCTTCGTGGGCATTCTCTCATTATATGCCCCGTCATACCGCACCAATAACAAACATTTATTCCCATTCGACATACGCCCATATGATGCCTTCCACATTTATTGCATGGCTCTCGAGAAGGTCTCGATTGGCTCATATTCCCTTGCCCATGATAACCCACAGATCGCGAACTATGACCCACACTTCTTTACCCAAATTGACTACCTCTGAACCCCTGATGCTGTGGTGGAGCACTAGCTGCAGAATAAGAAAATAATGGCCTAGGTGGTCTAGCAGAAAATTGAGGTCTAAAACCTCCCTGTGGCGCCATAAACTGCCCTGTAGATCTGGCCCTCTTAGAAGATCCACTTTCAAATTCCTGTGTTCTTCTTCTTTGCCTCTGATCTTCCATTTTCTGTGCAAATGCTTGGATCCTAGCTATATCCATGTCTTTATTCAGTCCAGCAATAGTACAATCCCTAACCAAATACGGATCCAATCCATTCACATACCGATGAACTCTGTCATCCATAGTAGCTATAACATTAGGAGCATATCTGGACAAGGAATTAAATTGAAGACTATACTCCCTCACACTTGTATTACCCTGCCGAAGATTTAAGAACTGATCTGCACGGGCCTGACGAGTCTCATATGGAAGATAATGATCAATAAATGTCTCTTTGAACTCTTTCCAAGTAGCTGGGGGTGCATCAATGCCCCTTGACCGTTTCCAATCTTCATACCAATATATAGCCTCACCTTTGAATCTATTAGCGGCTAACTCCACTGTCTCTCTGCCCGATACATGCATCACCTCTAGGGCCCTTTGGATCTGATCAATAAAGTCCTATGGATCTTCATTAAGATTGGATCCGGTAAAAGTAGGCGGATCCATCTTAAGAAAATCTTGCGTCCGAAGACTAGCCGCCCTATCAGTACCGCTAGAACCCGCGGCAGGAATAGCTTGCCCTTGGACTTGCCCAGCAACTATACGAGTCAAAAGTTGTACTGCATTTCTAAGATCTTAATCAACAGCATTAATAGGTGGCTCTGGGGATATAGTTCTCCTCCCCCTTATTTCTTTCGGACTGGGGGAAGTTTCTGATGCATGCTCAGCTGGAGCCTCACTTTCATTAGCTGGTATAGTGGGTGACTTACTAGTCCCCTCTCCAGCAGCCACATCTACTTGCTTATCGGTATTCTTGCTTTTGGTAACCGGCATCATTACTATAATAAGAGAAACAAACTGATTCAGTGGTCAACATTGACTTCATATACAATATAAGCTCTATCCCACGATCTAAGACATGAAGAAAAGAAACAATTCCTAAATGTCCTTAGCCTCCTGTTTATAGATGTGGTGCACAACACACTGATAAATAAGACTTTACGTAGACACGGCTTTGTAGACTCACTAGGACGAACCGCTCTGATACCACTTTTGTCACGCCCTAAAATCCCATCGGGCCGGACTGGTACCCGAAGCCGAGAAGGCCCAGGAAAACCCGTTCAAATACCTGTACTTTCACTTACATGTCACCAAATATTTGGACAGCACTTCGCTGCATATAGAAGAATCTAACTACCTGTATCAGCACAACACGCACAAATATATAGATATATATAACACTTGGTCGTCGGGGCCACCACATATACAGATATAACATCACTATATAAACTTCCATGACTTTACCCTTCCTTATGTCTACAAAGCCTCTAGGATATATATACATGACATCACTAGGGTCGGGACAAACCCCCGTCCACACATGACTCTTGTACAATAACAAAACATAAGGAACCAACTCGGAAAGCTCCAAAGCAAACTGGAGCTCACCAACAATAGCTGTATGACCTGGCTCCTATCTATGTTGTGAGTGAGCTGAAGCACCTGTGCCTGCAGCATCAAATGCAAGTCCCCTGTGAAGGACGTCAGTACGAAATATGTACTGAGTATGTAAAGCTGTAAATAATCATATGTGATATAGGGGATCAAGAAAATCAGACGCAAGTGAATAAATCATAATAGAAGTGAACCACACTTCATAAACACTTTTAGGATCATGCACATTATCATTAATCTGAATTGGGTTCTTGAATTCAAACACATTTGTGGAACGGTATACATTCGTTCATTTCATTCTTTACAATTATCATTCGCCATTACCTCCTCCTCCCGAACCTCCAACCACCTAACAATAATCAATGGTGTACCGTACTGTGACCATTAGGCTACCTCCAGTACATATCAACTGGGATCAACCCATGCTAGGCTTATGCCCCTGGGATACCACCCATAAACACATAAATAGGGATCGACCCATGCTAGGCTTATGCCCCTGGGATACCACCCACACGTATATCAAGTAACACACATAAGAGATCTTTCCAATAACTTAGTTCAAAAGCTTTTGAGATTATTACATTAGTGTTCATGCCAATATAGTACCTTTGGAACAACCATACATCAATAGAAAGCAAGTAATAGACCTTCTATACAATAACAATGTCATAAAGACTCACTGGTACATCAACAATGTGTTTCAGAATCATCAATATCACAATAATAAAATAGGAGCCTTTTGGTATATCAATGAAACATTTGACACTTTATAGAATGGAAACAACTTCGTTGGTAATGTAGAACAATACATGTTTTTGGACAACCTCGGAATCTTACTTGATGGAACATTGGTGTTTTCATGCCAAAGAACATCGTTAGAGTATGCTTTACATACCTCGTCGTAGATTCGGATACCAATTCAACACAACTTTCTGCCTTTACAAATCACTTATCTACAATGAAATGCTTGGCATCTAGTATTAGCAACCCAACACCACAATTCTCTTCCATAATTCCATACAACCAATATTTGCAAAACATTCCAAAAACCAACTTGAACAATAGGTTTATGTGTATATATATATATAATCATCATTTCAATACCACATCATCAATACCACATCATCACACCAAATCCTTTCACAATTCAACATAATCCAACCATGCACAAGAATGATCCAACATCATTTCCAATCATCTTTCAACAACAGTCAAATAACATACTTCTTATGCTCACATGCATATATATATATACATATCCATATAAATAACACCAACATAATTTACATCCTTACCATAAAATGGCCCTTTTGATTTTGAAGTCATGTTGGCCCAAATAAGGGGTGCTTCTCGAAGCCCTTGAGACGGTGAACACAACTACGGAATCAATTTGAATTTTCTACGGTTGAATCACAAGATAATTGGAGTTGAACTTAGGCTAGGGTTTCCTTATTCTTCAATAATTTGGATAAAAATGATGGATATGAGGCTAAGTGTATGTATATAAAGACCAATTTTCGTCCATGAGGTGATGGAAAATGACATATTGCCCTTAAAATTTTAAGTAAGTCCAAATCTGTCCATGGTGGACTGTTTTGACAGGCTAAAGTAAATCGGCCATAACTCTTTGCTCCGATATCGGATTTAGGTGAAATTGGTATTGTTGGAAAGATAATTCAAAGGTATTTCATTTAATATAAAGTAGGCCACCCAGTTCGTCCTGTACAAGGAGTTATGATCGTTTGAAGTCTACCCTAAAAAACTGTTTTGAGAGGATGAAGTAAAACGAGTATAACTCCTTACTCAGATGTTGGATTTGGATGAAACCAATTGCATTGGAAAGAAGACTCAAAGATATTTCTTTTGATAGGTGGTAGATCTCCCATTTCATTATATTGAGGGAGTTATGATCATTCAAAGTCGACCCAAAAAACTGATAAGCCTCAGTAGTTTGAATTTCCTGCACATTTACTGTTCACAATTATCCCGGCCGCCGTTTTATAGTTTCGAACGTGCTCGATTATATCCGAAACTTATCCATGTTTGAAAGTCTTTATATCGTTGGAAAGCTTATTCAATAAACTTCGTATGGAACCATCGACGGGAAAATTCCGGTATAAATAAAGTCAATTCCCATACACATATAATCAAACTATACACTTGAAACCATCTCAAAATAATCAATATTCATACTCAAACTCATATATACCTAACTTAGGATCAATACATATACTCCCACACATATAAACATGGCTAATGCACATAATTAAGTATGGGGTGTTACATTGTCGAAGGGAAATATTTAAGTAAAAGGGAGGGGCGACGTCGGGGGGCGGCGCCGGCTGATGTGGTGGTTGTTTTTGATGAGAGATGAGAGAGGGTTATGGAGGTGCTACTGGTATTGAGAAAAATAGGGTTAGGGTTTATTTTTTTTATTTAAAAGGAGAGAAAATGATGATGGGATCTCAGTTGTTGGATCAATTTTGATCCACGGCTAAGATTAAAAGAATTTAAAAAGTTGTCTAAAATTAAAGCTTTGTTTGGAGATCAAAATTAATATCAATTTGACTAAATTTGATATTAATTGGGTATAAAAATGGCCAAAAATTTAAGCCATGACGAAATTAAATTACCTTTGTCAATCGATCTTATGATATCAATGTATTCAATATATAATTGAATACATTTAATTAGCTTTTGGCTGCGTACATAGCTACTTAAAATATACATATATATACATACATATATATTCTCTAACCCTAATTCATACAAACGAGTTTGTGCATTTGGGCTTGGGAATGGGTCATTTTGCCTTTTAAGAGTTTTGGGCCAGTGGGACGGGTAATGGGTATTTAGTATTGGACTATTGGGAATTATAATTGGGGCTGAGACCAGTGTGTAATACGTATTATTTATTGGGTTATCGGTTGACCCGGTAAAAAAATTAGGTAAGTTGTCGTCGCCGAGGCTACGAGGTTCGCCGAGCTGACGAATACTGCCAATCGGGTCAGGATTTAGGTCGGGTGTGTGTTGCTGTGTAGAGTTGGTAGGAGTGAGGATAGGGTAATTAGACAGGAAAAGGGTTATTTTGATGGGTTGGGTCGGGTTGGATTAAATATTTATTATTACAAAATTATTGACAAAATAAAATATAAGTGTTTGATTTATTTTTAAAAATGTTACTATCGAAAAATGATCACTTATGGTCAATTTGTATTAATAATGTATTATATACATCATATACATGATTTTATTACCCCATAATAATATACAGAGGGAAACGGGCAATTAAGATTGAGTTGAGTTGGGTCGGGTCATTAACAGGGTATTACCAAAATAAGCGATTGATTTATTTTTAAAAAAATTATCATTCAAAAAATGAACACTTGTGGTCGATTTTATTTAAAAAATTAAAATTTTAATAAATTGTATAATATTTATAACAACATCCAAATAATTTAATGCAATGTGTATACATATAAATCAGATAATTAGTTATTTTATCATCACATTAACATGAGTAATATATTTCCTCAATCGTATAATAATATCAATGAATTTTATAAATTACGATAAAATTTTAGTTAATTAGCTTTTAAATACGATATTATATATATATATATACATCGTAATACAGTATGTTAATCAGATAAATTATCAATTAATTGTCTTATGTTATTACAACTTCCAATATACGCATGTCTACATTGACATAATTAGTATATTTATTTCCTCAATGGTTTGATATCAACGTATTATTCAAAATATTTTGATATATAGATATCTAGCTTTCGATTACTGCATACGTCACTACACGAGATATACGTATATATATATATTTATTCAATTGGCTATCAGCTTTCAAATACGTACTATATACATCACATTCACGATTTTACTACCCTATAATAATATACAACGTATTTTACATATACTCAGATGAATTTTCGGTTAGTTTATCTTATGTCATTAATATACCTTCACTACATAATATATATATATATATACTATATATATACCTATACATACACACACATATACACGTTATCGACTATATCAAGTTCTAAATACGTATTATATATATCACATACGTACACGAGTATATTATCCAATAATATAATGCGACGTATTTCATATACATACTTTGATAAGTTGTCGATTAATTTGATTAGCTTACATTAATATAACTTCAACGTACAGTATATTATTACTTCTATCATTTCAAATCAAGGTATTCAATATGTTTGGATAGATTCTACTAGATTTTGACTACATCGTTCATCGATCGATCACTACATCATATATATATATATATATATATATATATATATATATATATATATATATATATATATATATATATATATATATATATATATATATATATCAATTTTTGAATGCGTACTATATACATCACATCCACAAGTATATTACCTCATAATAGAACACATTCATTATATTCTGATGAATTTTCGGTTATATATATACATTACATTATTATAACTGCACTAGTAGCATAAAATCATTACATCAACTGTATGATATAGACATATTTATTATACAAAGATTATGTTTAACATCATTTAACTTATATACAAAGGAAAATATTTATTTTACATATTGAAACATAAGTAAAAGATAAATATTATGATTAACGTAATTTATTTATTTTATTTGATATATTTCTTAGTATCATTTTTTTTTTACAAAATGTAAGTTTGATTATTTTTATTACTATTATATTGGTTATCGGCTACGTGTGATCAGTGTAATTTTAAAAAATTATATATTTGATTTTACATATAATTATTTTTTAATAAAAACCAACCACAAGTGATCTCTTTTTTAAAATATTTTATTTATTAATACAAAAGCGACTACAGGTGGTCGGTATCCTAAATAATTTTCTTTCTTATTTTTTTTAATACCAAAACTGACCACTTGTGGTCGCTTTGAAAAAATATTTTAAATTTAATTTTGAAAGTAAAATCAACCACAAACGGTCGCTTTTGAAAAATAGTTTTTATTATATTTTTTAAATAAAAGCGACCACAAGTGGTCGGTTTCCTAAATAATTTTCTTTTTTCTTTTTTAAAATTCAAAAATCGACCACTTGTAATCGCTTTTATAAAATATTTTAAATTTAATTTTAAAAATAAAACTGACCACAAGTGGTCGTTTTTTTAAAAATACTTTTAAATTATATTTTTTAAATAAAACCGACCATAAGTGGTCGGTTTTCTAAATAATTTTATTTTTTACTTTTTTATTCCAAAGTCGGCCACTTGTGGTTGCTTTTATAAAATATTTTAAATTTAATTTTGAAAATAAAACCAACCAAATGTGGTTGCTTTTTTAAAATACTTTTTAATTATATTTTGTAAATAAAACCGACCACAACTGATCAGTTTTCTAAATAATTTTTTTTTAATTCCAAAACCAACCACTTGTGGTTGCTTTTATAAAATATTTTAAATTTAATTTTGAAAATAAAACCGACCACATGTGGTCGCTTTTTAAAAATAGCTTTTGATTATATTTTTTAAATTAAATCGACCACAAGTGGTCGATTTTATAAAATTATTGTTAGGCGCAATTTTAAAAATCTAAAAGCAACCACAAGTGGTTGTTTTTTTAATTTTTTTATTTTTTATAAAAATAAATAATAATTAATATAAAAATTATTAAAATAATTATTTTGAAATTTTAAAATATAAAAGCAATCACATGTGGTCGCATTTTAAGAAAAAAAAATTAAAATAAGGTAAAAAATCAACAACATGTGATCGGTTTTTTTGCGACCACAAGCTGTGGTCGGTTTTTTGTGATCGAAAAAACTATTTTTTTTAGTAGTGAAAAAATGATTAATAATCAAAAAAAATTAAAATCTTATTGGATGAAGACAACTCTTGTTGCCTCTGCCTCTTTTATACCAAATCAAAATCGATCTGCTTTCATATTTATTTCTTTTTCTTCCTCTTCTCCTCCTCCTCCGCCAATGATATGAAACAAAATATTTTTGGCCTCAATAAGATAAAATTTTAATTGATTTTAGAAGTGTTAATTATTATGAGTTTTTTTAGGTCAATAATCAAACCTAACATCAAAAGTAAAATATATTGAAATAGCATAGTTTTAGCAATTAAAAAAAATAAAAGATCTACCATAATGCTAAATTATGTCCGAGCTCCGCCAAACTTGAAGACTACTTAATTATCATGCATGTAACATATGTATTATATATTAAAAGATTAAAAAAAAGAAGGAGGTAAAATAAAATAAAAAGTCAAAGTATACGATCTTATGACGACTATTTGATCATATTTCGTATGTGTCATAACCATTAGAGCATGTCTCTCCCCTCTCCCCAAAAAAAGACAATCATTAAATTTTGTTAATAAACATAATGATGATATGCTAGATTTCATGATTTATTCACAATTAAAATAATTGCATATAATAAAATATTCAAGAGAGAATTCATATAATGAAAACGTAGAAGTAGAAGAATCATGCATATGTTTCTAGTAAAAATTGATTAAAATACTACTTAAATAGAATCATAAACTTATATATATATATATATATATATATATATATATATATATATATATATATATATATATATATATATATATATATATATATATAATCGAATTATAATTGATTTAAAAGTGTTAAATATTATGATTTCTTACCTGAATCAAATAATTTTATTTTCATGTGTAGGCTTTTTAAAAAAATTTATTTTGGTTCCTAAAATTTTCTTCTTAAAAAATTATGTGTGTTATGAAATATAAAGTAAGAATAGAATGGAGAGAGAAGAGAGAGTGATTATTATTTATCTTGAGAGGTTTCTTGATGGGTTAATTACAATGATGGAAACCCCTTTAATTATAGCGGAAAACTAACCTTGAGATTTCTAACTTTTCCATAAATAGACATTCAGTATATATGGTAAAGTAGACATTCACTATATATGATAATATATTTATAACACTCCCTCTTGAATGTCTAATTGATAGATAATGTGTTTGTTAAAACCTTACTATAAAAGACCCAGTGAAAAAAAATCTAGTGAAGGAAAAAGAGTACACATTTCTAAGAATACGCATATAGGCTGCCTCATTAAAAATCTTACAAGAAAAACCCAATGGGACAAAACCTGGTAAGGGAAAAAGAGTACAGTGCATATTAACTCCCCCTAATGAGAACATCCTTGAGCCTTTGCATCTCGATCTTGTGCACCTTCTTGAAAGTTGCAATTGAAGAAGACTTGGTGAATAAGTCAGCCACATTGTCACTTGAATGAATCTATTTCACGTTAATATCACCATTCTTTTAGAGATCATGTATGTAGAAAAGCTATGATGAAGTGTGTTTCGTTCTATCCCCTTTTATGAATCCTCTCTTAAGTTATGCTATGCATGTTGCATTATCCTCATACAAAATCATGGGTATTTGGTCACACTTTATAATGCCCCGAGTCTGTACCCTGGATGTTACACGGTGATTACGATCCTAAAGGACAACAAGCTAACCCATGACTGGTACTTGCTGTGAGCACTGGATAATAACACTAAAAGTAATACGAAAAATAGGTTGAAATGCCATAAGGTTTAAAATCTGAAATACTGGTAAATAATAACATCTGATAAAAATATCTGAAATTTGAATACTATCTAAACTAGTCTAGTCTGAAAAGCCTCTAACTGAACTGTCTGAATGTGGAGTTGATGGGATAAGCCCCCCAACTAACTCCGACTACTAAATTACTGAAGCTACTAAAAATACTAAAATAAAAGCACATCCTCGATAGATGAGGAATCACTAACGAATCTGTTGCTACTAACTAAATCTATCTAAGCACGGTCAGGAACCTGAGCGTCTGAACCTATGATATGAGACATTATAGCGCAAAGAAAGGATATGCGTCAGTACGTAAAATGTACTGGTATGCTGAATGAGATAAGGTTGGATGCAAGGGTTCATATGCATGAACAATAACTGACTGAATGATATAGAGTAATTGAATACAAGAGTACATGGATAACTGAAATTATTGTAAATACTAAGTATACAATACTGTGCATATACGCGTATACTGTAATTGAGCTTTTACTGAAGCTGAGTTCTGAGTTCTGATAACTGAGTTACTGAAGCTGAGTTCTGAGTTCTGATAACTGAGTTACTGAAACTAATTGGTTGTATCTGACATTTCTAATTCTGTAGAAATGAACTAGTTTTATACTGAGACTGAAACTAAGACCATGGGAAGTAATCATCTAATCGACATACCCCAAATAAGATAACTGGGGCTCAACTTGTAACCCCAGTTGGAAGGGTGTCAATACCGTGATACGGATAAAGACAAGTTGAAGAG
Source organism: Capsicum baccatum var. pendulum (assembly GCA_030864225.1). Lineage (NCBI taxonomy): Eukaryota > Viridiplantae > Streptophyta > Magnoliopsida > Solanales > Solanaceae > Capsicum > Capsicum baccatum. The sequence goes on from CM061560.1 coordinate 136,052,349, forward strand.
TCACCCTCATCTAGCAGGTACTCTAATGAGAACGATGGTACCCTCAACTGGCAGGTAGAAATAGCTCATCAACCCTCAACTGGCAGGTTTATGTCTCAACCTACGCTGGTTACGTAGTTCTAGAATGCAAGGACTGTTTCTAAGGATCACACCCTCTACTAGCAAGTAAGCCCCCATCCTTGAGTTCACTCGGTATTGAATCCTACTCCCAACTGAATATACACTGAATTTATTATACTGAGCTGAACTTGACTGATGCTGAGTTCTGTAACTGATTGGGTTTACTAAGTTCTATTAACTGGCTGAGTACTACTATTTTGTGTCATGACTGATACTTTTCCATAACTACTGTAGTTCTAGGTAAACAACTAGATTTTCGGGTATTGAATACCCCCAGGACTCGATAGCATGAAAGTAAAGCATGGCATGATCTTGAAAAGCATAACAATGTCCGTTGGTTCATAATTCATTCATAGAGATATTTTATCAAACACTTGTAGGGCATAAGCTTATACATGATTGGGACCACACAATGACATGTCATGATTCCACTATTTACTTCACATAGGCATTTTAGCAAACACTTGGGGAACATGGATTATTTCACATGGTAATGGCCAACACATGAACATCATGAATAAAATACTCAATTGCAAATTCAAGAGTTTAGCATGAAATTCATACAATTCATCACATAACTATTTTAATTTCATAGGAACTTATAATTAATCATGAATTAAAACCCAACTACTATCATGGATATGAACACAATCAATTTTAAGCATAAAGTTTAAAAATCTGAGATCTTGTAAGTTTAAAAAGGGTTCTTGGACTTCATGGGTAAAAGGAACCCATGAATGAACACCTAACATACCTGGGTATATTAATTCTTGAAGGTTCTTGGAGGAATTCCTGAGTTTGTTCTGGATTTCTTGAAGCTTGGGTTTAGCCCTTTGAGAGAAAATGCTTTTAATTTGGGGAAGAATGAGTGAATAATGGTATAAGTAGGTTATTTAGGGATAAATCTCGTATTTAAGACTGACTTGGGTCATGGAAAAATATCCAATTACCCCTGGGAATGATTTAAAAATAGTCACTAGAAAAACCCAATTTTGGGCCCTGGCGCGACACGCCACCATCGCGCCATGCTACTGGAATTCCACTGGAACTGTTTAAAAAGGAAGACTGGGAATTCGGCCTGTGGCATGACGTGGTACAATCACGGAGCACCACTGGAAATTGACAATCGAGAAAATTATCGATGGCGCGATGCGGTTGTATCGCATTGCCATACTGGATGAGACCTGAAAGTTTACCGTGATGTGGTCTTATCACGTTGGCTCACTAGTTTTTGACAATTGCCATTTGGATTGGCTCCACGATGTGCTGACGTGCATTTTGGCACACTGTTTTACAAAAATGGCTATAACTCTTCACCCGGGTATCTAATTTGGGTGAATTTTATATCATTGAAAAGCTGACTGAATTTCACACGCAATTGTAAGCTCTAAACTGGAAAATACAGAGTATTTAGAAAAATTTATATAGGATTACTCATGTACTGAGATTTATGTTAAGATAGGGAAATATGGGGTATTACAATATCTCCCCCTTGGGAACATTCGTCCTCGAATGAGACTGATTAAGCTGAGAAATATTGATGGACTGAGTTTATACACTGAACATACATATCTATACATGGAATACATGACTGAAGCTACTGGTAAGCTGAGTTTTCATACTAAACATACATATCTGATGCATGAGTACATGACTGAACTAATTCATAAATGCATGACTGAATATGAAACGGTAAAGAATACCAAGTTTATAACTGTAACTGAACATAGAACTAAGTAAATCTAAGGAAGACTGTTACTTTAAGCTGAATCTCAATTTACGAAGAAGAGGTGAGGATACTTGGTCTGCATATATGTTACCCAAGTAGCTCCCTCAATGGACTAATTCTGCCAAAGAACTTTGACTAAGGGAACTTTTTTGTTCCTCAGTCTGCGAATCTGATGATCAAAGATATGGACTAGGACCTCTTCGAAAGAGAGAACATTCTGAATATCTACGCCCTCTAAGGGAACTATGTCTGCTGGGTCTCCAATGTATTTCTTTAGCAAGGAGGCATGGAATACTGGGTGTACTGAAGCTAGATCTGAAGGCAACTTAAGCTCGTAAGCTACCTTTCCAAAATGGCTGAGAATTCTGTAAGGACCTACATATCGGGGACTAAGCTTTCCCTTATTTCCAAACCTCTTCACCTCTTCATGGGAGAGATTTTCAAGAACATAAAATCACTGATCTCAAACTCAACATCCTTTCTCCTCACATCTGCATACGATTTCTGTCAGCTCTAGGCAGACCTAAGACTTTTGCTGATCAACTAAACCTTCTTTAAGGCATAAAACACTAAATTAGGCCCTACTACTATGACCTCACCTACCTCGAACCAACCAATTGGAGATCTATATCTCCTACCATAAAAAGCCTCAAACTGAGCTATCTGATTATTGGAATGGTAACTGTTATTATATGTGAATTCTATCAAAGGTAAGTAGTCATCCCAACTACCTTTAAAATCACCAACGTAGGATCTTAACATATCTTGTAGAGTCTGAATGGTCCTTTCTAATTGACCATCTGTCTGGGGGTGGAAGGTTGTATTGAGGTAAACTTGGGTACCAAGACCCTTCTGGAATGCTTTCCAGAAGTGAGAGGTAAATTGGGTACCTCTGTCTGAGATGATAGACACTGGGACTCCTTGTAACCTAACCAACTCTCTGATATAGAGTTTGGCATAGTCCTCAGCTGAATAAGAAGTATGAACTGGCAAGAAATAAGCTAATTTGGTCATCCTATCTACAATGACCCAAATAGAATCATGTTGATAACAAACACGAGGCAGTCCCATTACAAAGTTACTGTTCACTTCTTCCCATTTCTATATGTAAATACTAAACTCTTACATAGACCCACTAGGTTTCTGGTGGTCAATATTAGCCTGCTGATATGTTGAGCATTTGGCTACAAACTTTGCAATATCTCTCTTTTTCCCACTCTACCAATAGACCTCCCGCAAATTGCGGTACATCTTAGCAGCCCCTGGATGAATAGAGTAATGCGCACCGTGCGCTTCTACAAGAATTCGTTGCCTCAAGTCATCTACGCTTAGGACGCATATCCGACCCTGGCAACGCAATACACCATTTCCTCCTTAGGAGAAAACCTCTACTTTATAATCTCTAACTAACTTCTTCAGCTTAACTAGACTGAGACCTCTGTCCTGCTTTTCCTTTACTTTGGAAACTAGGGATGATTTTGAACTACTCTGCACCCACACACTACCCTCTGCTGAATCGACTAAGCGAACACCTAGTCGGGCAAGTTGATAAACTTCCTAAACTAACTTCTTCTTACCATTCTCAACATGATCCACACTACCTATAGACAACCTACTGAGAGCATCTTCCACTACATTAGCCTTGCCCAAATGATACAGAACACTCATGTCATAATCTTTCATTAATTCTAACCACCTTCTCTGACGCAGATTCAAATCTTTCTAAGAAAATACATATTGCAAGCTTTTGTGATCTGTGAACACATCCACATGCACCCCATACAAATAGTGCCTCTAAATCTTTAAGGCAAACACTAATCTTTAAGGCAAACACTACAGCTGCTAACTCAAGATCATGAGTCGGGTAATTCTTCTCATGGGGCTTAAGCTATCTACAGGCTTAGTCTATATGACCTTACCTTTTTGCATGAGGACACAACCCAAATCTACTCTAGACACATTATATTGCATAATAAACCCATCTGAACTATCTGGTAGAGTCAAAACTAGGGTTGAGGTAAGTCGACTATGTAACTCCTAAAAACTCTTATCATAAGAATCTGACCACTAGAACTTAACTTTCTTCTGAGTCAATCTGTATATGGGGGACACAATAGACAAAAATCCTTTTAACAAACTGATGATAATAGCTAGCTAAACCCAAGAAGCTCCTGATATCTGATGAAGAAAATCGTTATCTTTATGTGTGTCTGAATGGGACCTTTCCTCGTGAATTGCCTTCTTCGACCCATGATCAGGGGGCATACGGGTTGTTTCTTCTTTTATTTTTATTGATATGAGCACCGCCCTAGTGAACTATTGGGCTGAGGGACCCAACCCAAACAATTTTAGAGTAGAGTCACTTCCAATAGCTTCAGTAAAGCTTTCAAAATATGAGAAATATCAGTCGGTGGTCAAGGCCATCACCAAAAACAATATGACCAAAGAATTCTACTAACCTTAGCCAAAATTCGCACTTACTGAATTTGGCAAACAACTGTCAAACATGCAATGTTTTTACATATGGGGATACTGTCATATATAGGAGATATACAAAGCAGTCTATCTAGCCACTTCATCGAATCATGTTGAGATAATAACTATTCATGAAGCAATCTGAGAATGTGTATGGGTGAGGTCCATGATACATCTCATTCGAGAAAAATGTGGTTTAAAATGTAACAATGTACCCATAATTTTATACAGAGATAATACAGCATGCATAGCACATCTTAATGGAGGATTCATAAAGGACATAGAATGAAACACACTTTATCAAAGTTTTCTATACACATGAGCTACAAAAAAATATTGATATTAACGTGCAACAGATTCGTTCAAGTTATAATGTGACTAATTTATTCACCGAGTCTCTTTCAATAACAACTTTCAAAAAGAAGGTGCACAAGATCGGGATGCAAATGTTCAAGGATGTTCTCATTAAGGGAAGTTAATACGCGTTGTACTCTTTTTTTCTTACGAGGTTTTATCCCACTGGTTTTCCTTGTAAGGTTCTTAATAAGGTGGCCTATACCCTCTTTATTGAGTATTTAACATATATTGAAGAATTAAAAAATTCTTCATTACTTTCAATGTTGTTTGTTCTTATGATAAGTTAGTTGGACCAACTAATGTTGGGACTGGATCCCTTAAAATCTGAAAATTATAAAAGGTGAATATGGGCTCGTTCACCTATCATGTGATATGTTGAAAAGATCAATAAGATGATCACATGTATATTTATTGTCAACCTGCACTCTGACATTCATAAAGTTGCTTGCTCAATAAAATTGAGTTAAGATCATAATTTTTAGATTGTGTAATCAAGACAATTTATCTTGATAATGCTAATTAAGTTGGTGTTTATGCCTTTGATAAATAGTTGAATCATTGCTTATGAGAATAAAGCCACATATGTAGGTCTGAAGTATGATATATTGCATACAATAACACTTGTTTGCATTAGACAAAAAATCATGATTACTTCCCTCTCAATTGGTTCAAGGTCAGGAATCAATTATTCCATCTAGTAGTTTTGATGTGTGGTATTTGATAAATGAATATACCATTATACATAAAGATGGATTCCTCAAAGAAGATGAAGGATGTAAGTTTTCATAACATAATGGGGAGATTATAAGCAACTATGATATGTTAGGAATTATCATCAGATCCTCATTCAAAAGATAATTCAAGTCAAACGCCGAAAGCATCTCATATTTAAGCTGCAAGTGTTCCTATTCTGTGTCCCTAAAGGAAAAAATCTATGCATGCGTGAAGTGTGGTAGACCAATCAGTTCCAAATGAAATAATGCTTGAAAAGGATAAGGAGCAAATAATCATAATAAGAAGGCAATGTGCTCTTGAAGAACCTACGACATAACACTTCATGAAACCTTATGAGAGGTTCAGGTACCTTAAAATAATAGAGTGATGTGATCTCAAAATGTTATGTCACATTGTGAATCGATATGAAATTCAGAACCAAAATTTGTATTCTTTTTTTTTCCTTTCCATGATTAGCTTTTTCCCTAAAAAGATTGTATCGGACTTTCAATCAAAAATTTCGCACATTACATTTAATTTCTTTTAGGTATGGAATTTTTCCATATATATTTTTTCATGTATCCTAAATATTTGAAAAAAGAGTGAAAAAATAATTTTATCTATTGTGGGGTGTTTTAATGAATGGCAAAAAGTTTGAATCACTTTTTTAATGGTCTTCACACTTTTAGTATTAAACCTTGCACATGTATCTCACGTTAATTAATAGAATTGTATATAAGAAGATTAAAATTGTGAGATAGTAAGTAGCATTTAACATTATTTTGATAGTGTAAAGTTATTTAAACCTTCAATGAACATGACTATGAAAAATGGAAAACGGATTCAATTATTTACAAGCATGAAAATAAAATCTTATATTCGTTTTAAGATTCGAGATGTCTCCTATTTTACATTCATTACGAAACTATTGTCGGTTTATTTTATTTTAAAATCTTTAATTGCAGATCGATATTATTTATTATTATCGAACTTGTTTATTAGTTCAAATAATAAATGAAAAAAATGTAGAAAATTACACCTATAAAAAGATGGGAAAGTGGAGATTTAATTTTGATATTTCCTAAACCTAAAAGGAAAAAAAAATTGTAATGACCTCAAACTTTTTTAATCCCTTTAGTTTACCTTGTTTCAAAGCATTGCTATTCGAATATGTAACTATTTTAAAAGTCAAGTTAGGAGTGAAAAAATGATTGGATTTAAATTCACTTCTGATCTATGAATTAAATAATATTTTTATTATTTGAAGTTTGTTCATAAGTTTTCTACAATGTAATTTCTCTTTCCATTAGTTAAAAACTGTGTGAATTGTTAATCATACATGATCATCAATTCATTGTAGAGTCGGAGTACCTTTTAAAATATATCACATATGACAGGTGAATGAAGGGAGTATCTAATTAATTTGGCGTGCTAATCAACAATGAAAGTATTGACACTAGTTACAAGAGAAGGTATTAAGTGTTGGGAAAAGTATACAAAAGACTTTTTTTTTTTTTTTGCCACACAATATTTTCACAACTCTTATCCTACAAAAAGATAAAAATCAGTAACTTCAGGCTCGTGTCCTGCATGTTCCTACCCTACATATACTATAAATTCATACATGGCATATAATGCAACCCATCCCCCCAAAGGCAACTAGTTCCATGCAATTAGGCCCCGGGCACGAACGCAAAGCTCCCCAAAAAGCTTCCATGTTTTTCAAATTTTTTCAGCCATTGAAGTAATTTGAAACAAAGCTAAAAAGAAACACCACCACCCACAAAGTCTTCCCTTCTATTACAGCACATAGACACCATACAAACTAACACGTCTCACGCAAAAATTAAATACTAACTTTCTTGTTAGTTTTATATACTCCCTACATTCCTATGTAAGTGTTTATCTAGCTTTTTAATTTTGTTACTAAGTGGTGTTTTATATAATCAAGAAGATACTACTCTTGTTCTTTCAATTTTATCCTTTTTTAAATAAAGAAAATTTTATAAAACCAATGTCCAAGAGACTACTGAAGAATATATTCTTTATAAACATAACAACAAGGGAAATTTTCTAAAGAACAACTAATCTTACGCAACCCATTAACGCCACAATGGTAGGTAAGGTCTACATACATCCGATTCTTCTCAGATCTTTTATTGGGTATGTTGTTGGTTACAAAATAGATTTTGGGTCTAACTCAATCCCAAAAGCAACTTCACAAGATGAGAATTCTCCAATACCATACAAAGTGACTAAATCACACATCCCAACCAATATAGGAATTTTGACATCCCCTTGCACACCCACACCTATCAACTGGAGCGTCATAATATACGCAAGGGTAACCAAGAATCAGGATGAGTTTGTTACTGATAAAGAAATGAACTTTGGAACTAACTCAACCTCAAAAGCTAGCTCATGAGGTGAGGATTGCCAAAAAATCATACAAGGTGACTAAGTACCACGTCCAAAAATAAAAATACACCAAAAAAAGTGTTTTACAATCCAAAAACCACCTAAGAAATATAGAAGTACAATGGAGAACATCCAAATACAAAAGTCCTTATAAGCATCTATTCCTGATTAGAAAAAAAAGTGCATAATATTAAAAATCAAAGCAGCACAATTTTTCCTGATTGTCAAACTCTGAGAAGCTATAAACTGCTTGAACTACTGGTGAACTTGCAAACCCAAACAAACACTTATTTAGTACCGGAAGGAGTAGTCTTTTAGAGAATTTGGATACGGTTACCAATAATTTTCTTCTTTTTTCATAGAAATAAAAGTGCCATTTATTCAAAAATGACAACGTGAGTTCTATACCACGATTAACAACAATGTTATGTCGTACAGGCATATTCAAGACTTTAATAACCTACTCCTTCCATCCAATAATAGTTGTCCACTATTTATATGGGACATAACTTAAGAATAGTAAGTAATATGAGTAATTTGATTATATTATCCTTTGAATATAATATGTTGGTGTAATATACCACAATTACAATAGTTACAGTTGAACTAATAAAATGAACAAAAATAGAAGAAAATAAGATAATCTTCTTTTTGGCTGAGACGCGGATATCTCGCTGAGATTCAAGCCCACTGCGGCATAATCTATATCGATCCAGCATCCAGCAGTATATCTCGTGACTTGTACCCTCCAGGATACAACAACCTATCAACGATGTACAACTCAAACAACTCCGGATTAGTTGAAGAGTCCAAAACTCCACCATAAGAACATCTTCCTTCAACATATGGCTGTCAAATGGGCCGGGCCGAGCCAACCCGAAACTGGCCCGTGTTATTTAACTGGGTTGAGGGTCGGGCCGGGGCCGGGTTGGGGTCTAAGTGGGCCGGGCCGGGCCGGGTCCAACAGTAAAAAAATCAAAAACCACCCTAACCCGACCCACTTAACCCAACCCGGTCAAACCCGGTCAAAAATATTTAAAAAAAAAACTTTTTTTCAATATACATTATATATACCCACCTAAATTATAAAACATATATACATGTATATGTTAAATATATACGTCTATAGAAGATCTATTCACATATATACACTCTAATCTATGTATATGTAATACTTTAAATGAAATATACTACAATATATATACATTACATTATATATTTGTATAGTTATATACTAATTTATAAAACATATACACATGTATACGTTAAATATACACGTCTATGGAAGATCTATTCACATATATACACTCTAATCTATGTATATGTAATACTTTAAATGAAATATACCATAATATATATACATTACAATATATATTTGTATAGTTATATACTAATTTATAAAACATATACACATGTATACGTTAAATATACACGTCTATAGAAGATCTATTGACATATATACACTCTATTATATGTATATGTAATACTTTAAATGAAATATACTATAATATATACATATTACAATATATATTTATATAGTTATATACTAATTTATAAAACATATACACATGTATACGTTAAATATACACGTCTATAGAAGATTTATTCACCTATATACACTCTACTCTATGTATATGTAATACTTTAAATGAGATATACTACAATATATATACATTACAATATATATTTGTATAGTTATATACTAATTTATAAAATATATACACATGTATATGTTAAATATACACATCTATAGAAGATCTATTCACGTATATACACTATATTCTATGTATATGTAATACTTTTAATATGATATACTACAATATATATACATTACAAAATATATTTATATAGTTATATACTAATTTATAAAATATATACATATGTATACGTTAAATATACACGTCTATAGAATATCTATTCACATATATACACTCTAATCTATGTATATGTAATACTTTAAATGAGATATACTATAATATATATACATTACAATATATATTTGTATAGTTATATACTAATTTATAAAACATATACACATGTATACGTTAAATATACACGTCTATAGAAGATCTATTGACATATATACACTCTATTATATGTATATGTAATACTTTAAATGAAATATACTATAATATATACACATTACAATATATATTTGTATATCTATATACTAATTTATAAAACATATACACATGTATACGTTAAATATACACGTCTATAGAAAATTTATTCACCTATATACACTCTACTCTTATGTATATGTAATACTTTAAATGAGATATACTACAATATATATACATAACAATATATATTTGTATAGTTATATACTAATTTATAAAATATATACACATGTATATGTTAAATATACACATCTATAGAAGATCTATTCACGTATATACACTATATTCTATGTATATGTAATACTTTAAATATGATATACTACAATATATATACATTACAAAATATATTTATATAGTTATATACTAATTTATAAAATATATAAATATGTATACGTTAAATATACATGTCTATAGAATATCTATTCACATATATATACACTCTAATCTATGAATATGTAATATTTTAAATGAAATATACTATAATATATATACATTACAATATATATTTGTATAGCTATATACTAATTTATAAAACATATACACATGTATACGTTAAATATAAACGTCTATAGAATATCTATTGACATATATACACTCTAATCTATGTATATGTAATACTTTAAATGAAATATACTATAATATATATACATTATAATATATATTTGTATAGTTATATACTAATATATAAAACATATACACATGTATACGTTAAATATACACGTCTATAGAAGATCTATTCACATATATACACTCTAATCTATGTATATGTAATACTTTAAATGAAATATACTACAATATATAGACATTACATTATATATTTGTATAGTTATATACTAATTTATAAAATATATACACATGTATACGTTAAATATACACGTCTATAGAAGATCTATTCACATATATACACTTTATTCTATGTATATGTAATACTTTAAATGAGATATACTACAATATATATACATTACAATATATATTTGTATAGTTATATACTAATTTATAAAATATATACACATGTATACGTTAAATATACATGTTTATAGAAGATCTATTCACATATATACACTTTATTCTATGTAGATGTAATACTTTAAATGAAATATACTATAATATATATAATTACAATATGTATTTGTATAGTTATATACTAATTTATAAAACATATGCACATGTATACATTAAATAAACACGTCTATAGAAGATCTATTCACATATATACACTCTATTCTATGTATATGTAATACTTTAAATGAAATATATTATTATATATATACATTACAATATATATTTGTATAGTTATATACTAATTTATACAAAAAAAATATATATATATAAAAAAAGATTCTGGTCCGGGCCGGGCCGGTTAACCGGCGGGCCAAGACCGGGCTAGGTTCGGCCCGGGTTAACCGGGCCCAAATTAAAAAAATAACCGGCCCGTGACCCGAAATCCTAAAGCCCTAGGGCTTACCGGGCTGGGTCAAACCCGGCCCACTTGACAGTCATACTTCAACATATATTTACTCTTGTATAGTGAATATAGTTAAACACTTAAAATATTTTTTTCGTCTCAACTCTCTGTTTCACTACTACACACTATAATCTTTTTCACACTTATCATATTTTCTTGTACATGCAATAACATGCAAAACCACCTCCATTTATTGGTGAGGTATTCATCCTTGTATTGAATAAGAAAAATAAAGAAGGGTGGTAAAGAGAAAAGATCAATAGTCTTTAGGTTACAAGAGTTACAAGAAACTAATGGCACTAATGACCATGAAGTTACAACAACTAATGGTCATATGAGTTACAAGACATAATGTGGTAGATTATGGACAAATAAAGTGTTAGAAGTTACAAGAATTATCAAAATATAATGACACTACTTTCTCCATTTTATGTCCATAAATTATCATGCAAATTAAGATTTTAATAGTAAAATGCATAATAACACCAACATAATAAAATTCTATTTTTGAAAATGTTTCACATTATGACTATAAAATTTATTGCTAAAGATAAAATAGGCACAGAAGGGTAAATCATCAATTGATTTTTCAAATTAGACAAATATTATGGGATATCTATTTTTAATCTAGTGGACTAATAAAATGGATGGAGGGAGTACTTTGAAAAATTATAATTATAATGTTTCTCTAACATAAAATTATACAAATAAAATTTTAGTTGATTTCAAGAACATCTATTCAAATCAAGTAAATTTTCTTTAAACTCGTTAAAAAGAAAAACTTCCATCATGTTTGAACTTTTCTTTCAAACCCTATTTGAGTACCATTACATGACTTCTACAAAAATGACGCCTAAAATACTTGGCTTCTAAGGAAAAAAAAAAATTAGTTTACGTTTGCCTACATGTTATTGGTGTAAATTTTTTAAGTGAATCCTAACTTTAAAATACAAAAAAAAGAATTGTAACTTAGATAATCATAAATCTTATTCAATTTTTTCTTATCATATATTTTATGACTCCTTATTTATTAATTATTGTAATATTTTTATCATATATTTTGTTCTTACCGAATATCTAAGAATTCCTTAATTTGTAATTATATTTTTCTCTTATTATATATTTTCAGTACTCTATAATTTAAATATTACTAATATAATTAACTAATAGTTTTTTGGGAAATAATACATACAATTTTATTTATTATAGAGACTTTTAAGTACCTAAAAGTAATTGCAGTTATTATTTTGGCAAAAATTAGACTCCTATGACAGTTTTAGGAATAAGACACCTAATGTTGTTTATTTGGGCAAAAATTACTGCACGACAAGAATTAGGACTCTTAATTTTGTGTACTTTGACATAAATAGTCGTTTTGAAATTCATAAAAGTTCATTTTCCTTTTCATATATTTATTTATGACTACAATAAGAACAAAGAAAATCTACCAATTCTTTGTGTTTAATTATACAATGGACAGGAAGTTTCTTTGATAACCGAGATCATCTTGTAGCTTGTTATTAATTTTATCTTTATCTCTTTCATAGTTGGCAAACTTTATACAAATCAAACTTGTTTGTTTAGATTCTTCGAGAAATAAGCTAATCTAAATAAAATATTAAATTATTTCAATCTAATTTAGCTTTAAAAATTACTTAAATTGACTTTTGAAAAATGAAACATAATAACTACAAAGGAACAGAGGGAGTATAATGTACATGATGTACTGTAGACAAAAAGTAGAGGACGACTAAACAAAGATATATTTACAAAACATCACGATAAATAAATTAGCAAAATAATCCAAAGCGACATCAAGATCTTTGACAAGATGTAAATCTAAAGAACTTTTCCTGTACTCATATTTTGAAACGTCTGCAAAGATTAACTAAAATACGACAAACAAACAAATCATGTAACCAAAAAAGTATCAAATTAAGACATCGTTTAATCAATCAATCAATCAATCAATATATATATATATATATATATGAGGATTAGAGAATCAATGACGTGACGCTCTCTAAGGCCTACAATCCTATTTATCTGTTTTGTCATTTTTTTGAGTTTTTTACTTCATTTTTTAAGTTTAAAAGGAGTAATTATTTTGAGTTTTTATATTGATTTACTATTTAATTGAATTTCAAAAGGCATCATACATTGAATATTCATTTGCAAGAGTTAAAAGTTTTTAACCAACAAACTTTGAAATAAATCTCACTTAACCTTTCATTCAGCCCACGTAACATTCACATATACGTTTATCATGTTTCCTATAGTATATATTATTCTTTCTTTTCGAGTCATGTTAATCTCCATCTTTTGTTCTTTTGCATATTTTATTGTGCACCGAAAAAAATATTCAGTAACCAAAATACTATGCATGGCCTTCTTAAGCTTCCCATTAGTAGATTATTAGTATTTGGTGACTATAAATTTGAGTCAATGATGGAGTAAGTATTAGGACATTATGAAATTGTAATTCATTTGTAGTTGGAGAAGTATGAAATTGTTTTCTTTCCCTTTTCCTTTTCCGATATCATTTTTCAGTTTCTTTCTTGTACTAATATTTTCATATTTGGTTCAAAAATAATTATTGTTCTTCCCCTTATTTTTCTTTCTTCTCTCAAAGGCTGTATTCTTTTTTTTTTGTTTCCCAAGGTATCCCCCAACCCGACAGGCCAAGGACTAATCCTCTGCGGATCTGAGCTCCATTTAAGGATTTGCCGCTGGCCAATTGGTTGCTGCATGCACAAGGCGGGAATCGAACCCCCGACACTTGCTTAAGTTGCTAGTGACGATAATGCATTTGTCCTTTTCTTCATAAATCTTTTTATGATGATTTTCGAGTCTTCTCTTATTTCTGCAAAAATAAAATATCACACAAACTAATGCATTGCAAATCAAAACTATAAGAAAATAAATAAAATTTCACATATTACATTCTTGATCACATGCAAGGTATCGAAATTCTTTTTATATTTAATATATTTAAATGACTTAATTTTATTTTTACTGATTGTTTATTTACTCCTACTTTGTTTTTCTTTTAAATACGAGGCATCAAAGAGGAATGAAGAGGTTGTGCATTAAAGGAGTTTAAAGTTCTTCAGTTTTTGTTATTGTTACTGTGTTTTGAGCGAGTGAGAGAAGAAAAGACTAGAAAAATTTTTACTGTGGGCGAGAGCTTGGTCTCTTCTTTCTTCATCATTTTACAAATGAATTGACTAATGAACTAATTACGCCAAAAGGATGTAGGCAATTCTTTTTCTAAGAGAAAAAAAGTAATATTTAAATTTAATTAAAAATTAACAATCATTTTATAATCACTAATATGCTAACAAATTATGTTATGGACTATGGTTATATTTATGTTTGATTTTTTTTCTTTACTTTTTTGTAAGTCTTTTCCTCATCATTTCTTTATTTAATACAATTCAACTTAAACTATCGCTAATGTGGCATGCCTCAATGAGCGTCATTTCTATTTATGTATTTTCTTATTTTCTTGAATTTTTCTCTAATTTTATATTTAGAAAAATTTCAGAAAATTAGTTACTCTTTACCGTTTCTCTTTCCTCATTATTACTGTTATTTATTTATTTTTCAATAATTATTATATTGCCTTCTTTTTATTCCTGCAATTTTCAAATATATATCATCTATATTTATTACTTTCATTATTTTATAAATTTATTTACTTTTTTATTCTTTCATTCTTAAATTAAGAAAAAAATTTAAAGGAAATTGTATCCTAACGTATGTTAGATAACAAAATCATGCGGAAATCCGGAAAATAATATATTAGCAACAAGCTATATAGATATAAAAAAAGTATAATAGCAAAAAAATATATTTGGTAAAGTGTAATACAATAATAAAAACAAGAGAAGAAATATATTTTTAAGTTTCTTTTACAAAAATAATTAGTGTATTATTATTATTATTATTATTATTATTATCAGGACAATGTATTTATCTAATACACATTTAAATCATCATCAGTTGAAATTAGTACACATTTAAAGTAAATAAAAAATGAAAGGACCAAATCCCTTTCATTTTACAAAACTGTTTAATTTTTAGCATATAAAAAAGATGAGTTGAGTACTGACTTCTTAACTTTGCCTCTTTTCTTTTTGAAATGTTATTTTCTTAAGAAAATTTAAAGTGTACTATTTCATGGTCCTTCTAAAAATCTTCTGTATAGTAAAAACAATTATGACCATAAAAACATATGATGTAGTGAATGGAGTTGTACCTCGCTTAATTGATCGAGTAATACACTCAAATCTAAAAGTGGATAAATTTTTGTTAAAGGTAGAGCAAAAAGATTATAAAACGATTATGACTAACAAAGGATGCAGAATAGTGGATGGAGTTGCACCCCGCTTAATTGATCGAGTAATACACTCAAATTTGAAGGTAGATAAATTTTGTTAAAGATGAAGCAAAAAGATTGTGAAGATAAATAATAGAAAACAAGTTATTGTTGTGTGAAGCGATTTCAAGCTGCAATTATTTTCTATTTATAATAGTTTTTGTCATTCTGATGTGAACTGATTGAAAATAATATTTATACTTCATCGTAAATAATGAGAATATGAGGCTTTATATTGCCTCAAAAAAACTCTATGAGGTGTTACATTTTGAAAAAAAAAATTAATCTAACAGAGAAATTTATAAAAAGAGTGATGAAAGTGTCAAGGGAAAAAGAAGAATTATTTGAAGAAAGAATTATTCTATTTATGAAACTCATACTAAATGAAAAAAAAATTATAATTTGAAAGAAGATATTATTCCATAAACATAAAAAAAAAAAAAAAAAAAAGCCGCTCGAAATAAGGAAAAGGTCAATTCAATTCTCGATGGAAACGGAATTTTGTGAATTCTCCCCCGAACTAGAAGATCATTTTGAGATCTTCGAACATATTCGAGGGTTCAATGTTACTATTATAACTTCGGCCAACACACAAGATGAGACTGATCAATGAGGTTAAAAGTTAATGTAATAAAGAAAATGAACGAAAAAAGAAATGAAAAATTAATAAGATATAAAACTGCCAGAAAATGATGTTTGTCATTATTTATTTTGACTATTTTACGCTGAGAATTCCTTACCTTCTTTTATGTTTTTATTTAAAATGTCTTTTCCCCCTTCATTTTTCCTTGTGTATTTTTTTATTAAAGTTAATATTTTCAGCATTAAATTTAAAATGTTAAGAGGCACTAAAAATCTTACTATTATGTAGTTGTTATTTATAAGAGATAATTTTATTTATTCATATTTTGGTGAAATATCTATCAATTAATTGTGGATAAAAAAGAAATAATAGCTAATGATATTTTCTCAATTTGAATCTCAACTTTTAAAATATATCTCTAAACACTCTTCAAATTAAAAATTACAACTCTTTTAGATACCACTAATCAGGACTTTAAAGCATAAACACTTTTGATATGATAAAAATTTCAACTTCCTTTTACTTTTTAATGGTTTATAGTTTTGTGAAATTAAATTTTGTGAAGAAAAGGAGTTCATTTCAAAAGTAAACATATATAATCAATCTCTCTCATATTAATATGATGAAAGAATAATCTTAAAATGTAAGTCAAAATGTATTGAGCTTAACTTGCGAGAAATAAAATATGACAAATAAATTAAATATGAGAGTAATAAGGCGTATTTAGCTACTTAATTATTTTATGATTATTTGTCAAATGAGTTTCAGTTATACCTTTTATATTAGTGTATTAGATTAACAAATTCTTTTTTCCCGTATTTTAAAATTAAAATTTATTCACCTATAATATAAATAATTTGGTTTTGAATGCACTTTTTATTCTAAAATCAAATATGTACACCATTGTATTAAAAGAATTCTATAATTAACCCTTATGGGTATAATCTTCATAATTAATTAAAACATAATTATTAAAATATTATTATTTATTTATTTTCTCCTTTTATGAAGTTTTTCTCATTTAAAAAAACTAAGTGCTAAGTTAAAGGATTACCCAATAATCATACTAAAAAATGAGGGCAAATTTCAAAAGTAGCAAACTTAAGATCATAATTAAGAGTTTCATAGCAATTGTTTCATAATTACATGAAATAGCAACTTGTATTTTGTACTTTATAAAAGTGTTGCTATTAAGATACATATACAACAAGATTTACTATCCTTTTTTACTCAAATCAATTGAGTTAAATAAGGAATAATTATCTCTTGTGTTTAAAATAGTAAATTCTTAATTAAAGCAGTAGTTTTTTTTTCATAAATTAATCTTAATTAAATTAATAGATTACTTTTTCAAATCAAACTCAAATATGAAAATTATGATCTTCAAAAATTCAAAATAAAGTATCATTATCATTTTTTTCTTTCATTCACTCTTTTTTATTTTGATTTTTTTTTCTCTTCTATTTTTTTTCTTTCCACTTTATTTTCTTTGTTCTATTTCTCTTCTTTTTTTTCCTTTATTTTTTTCTTTTTCATTTTTTTTCTTTTACTATTTTCGTTTTCTTCTTCTTTTTTATAGTTTTTTTTAATTGTTTTCGCTTTTATTTTTACACTTGTATTTTTAGCTTCTATTTTTTAAAAAAATTTTAATTTCTTTTTATTTTATCATTTTTTCTATCCACTTTATTTTTTCTCTTCTATTTCTTTTTTTTTCTTTTTCATTTTTTCTTTATTTTTTTCTTTTTCGTTTTCTTATTTTTTTCCTTTCTCCTATTTTTATTTTTCGTTCTCTTCCTCTTTTTTCTATTGTTATTTATTTTTTATTTTTTTTGCTTTTATTTTACATTTCTATTCTTTTCTTTTTCACTTCTTTTTTTTTTTGGATTTTTCATTTTCGTTTTGGTCTTTTGTTTTAAATTTTTTTTGTGTGTTTTTTCTTATCGCTAACTTTTATTTTTAAAAGATAAATATCCATATCATATATAAATATTTAAAAAATATACAAAATAAATAGATATACAGATCAACATATGTATTTACAGTACAAAACATACATATATATGTGCATATGTATTTACGGAAATACATATCTGACTCATGCATATATAAACATATAAAACACAAAATCTTTATAACGAAAATGACAACTATATACATATACATATAGGTAATCAAAATACTGAAAAAGTATTGTATGAATGTGACCATTTTTGAAGTATTGTATGTAAATAACAACACATATATGGGTAAATGTATAATCAAAAAAAGATATAATTATATTACAAATAACTAATACATGTACAATTATGTATATATACTTGCTAAAAATTCCATGTAAATATATACGTATTTGATTTCAATAAAAATATTTTTTCATATGTGTTATGAAAGATATATGCGTAGATTTGCGTAAAATACATATACAAAGTTAAACAATATGAAAAATACGTATAACGACCTATGAGTTCATATGCAGACCTGTAAAATACATATGCTGAACAGAAAAATACATATGCAAAAACTGAAAAATACAATTAAAATACATATGCAGACCTGTAAATATACAAACATAATCAATATATTCAAACGCAAACAATATATATAGATAAAAATCAGTAGATTACAATTTCACTATTCCAAATATATAAACATATTAATCGACTATACAATTCGATAAAATTCAAAAAAACATTTATTACTATTTAACGTATCAAAATCGAGTTTGAACAAATAATAATTTGATCAGTTCAATTTTCATCTAATTCGATGAAATAGTACAATCGCCTTTATTTTTTTAAAATTCATATACTAAATATTCAAAAAATTATTTGCTGAACAAATTGATAAAAAAAATAATTAAAGACATAAAAACGATATCAAACAACATTAAATCATTTTAAGTTAATTGAAAAACTTGTTTGTCCCTTTTAATTCAAAGTCCCAGATAGAAGAGTGAGAAAAAAAAAAGACAAAAACGAAAAATAAAAATCTGAAAAAAGAAGTGAAAAAAAAAAAGAGATAGGAACTAGAAATAAAAGTATAAAAATAAAATAGAAAAATAAAAATAAAAAAAAGAAGAAGAAAACGAAAAAAATATAAGAAAAAAATAAGAAAACAAAAAAGAAAAAAATAAATAAAAAAATGAAAAAGGGGGAAAAAGAGAAGTAGAAGAGAGAAAATAAAGTGGAAAGAAAAAAAAAAAGAAAAAATTAAATTAAAAAAATAAAACAAAAAAATTTGAAAAAACTAGCAAGATAAAAAAGTTAGAGATATAAGAGAGTGATATTTTGAAATTTTGAATGTCATGAAGACAATATTGTTCATACTTGAATTTGATTTAGAAAAGAAATCTATTAATTTAAATAAGAGTAATTTAGGGGAAAGAAAAAAAATTGAAAAAGGAATCTAAGAGGTTTCAAACAATAAAAAATAAAGTCAAAATCAGTTAGAGGAAAGAGAAAGAGAAGTAACATGAAAAAAGAAATCTTATACATGGTAACTCCTCAAAGGTAGTAAGTGGGGGACCACACTTAAAATAATGTTATATTTGCTACACAATGTAATTTCATTAAAGAGTTGTTATTTTTTATAATTTAAGTCTTAAGTATGCTATTTCTTATAGTTTTTCCAAAAATGAAGTAACGGTTGATTAATACTCATTATTAGCAGCAATCATTAATATAATATCATAAAAGGAAAACAAACGTTTCCTATAGCCCTGAAAGCCAATTAGTGCTCCTATAGGTCATTTATCTCTTAACATTATCCCTCCGTTGAACAATATTTTTTCACTATTGACTTGATACATACTCTAATAACCAATAAATAATATGGATTTTACTATATTACTCAATATGTTAAATTTAATATTTTGAGAAATGTATTAGATAATGAGTAATATTCAATATTAAAAGTAAAATAAGCACAAATGATTAAATTATCTAATAATCTTTTAAACTAAACAAGAAATTATTAAACATCAATTTTTAATATAATGGACAAATAAAAATGGACGGAGTTTAAAGAAAGTACTATCTTTATTTTATTAATTTACGAAATGATCATCTTTGAGATTTTACATACCAAAATTAATGTGAAATTACAAATTTGATGGTAAGTAAGAATCGATAGAAATATCTTAATGATTAAATATTAGTATTGAAAGTAAATTTTCATATTATACACCATAAAGTAATTAGTTTCCCTTATGTTACATTACTTACCGAAAAAATTTAGCTCCTTCCTTCACTTTTTTTGGGTAAAAACTTACACGCACCCGGTGTATACACCAAGCTAATATTATTTACCATGATTATGTAATTAAATTAAGTAAAATACATGTTGATTAATCATGGTTAAGTAACTTGAACTTTAAATTCAAACACATGACATGCATGTATTGATTTGGTGTATACACCAAGTGCGTGTAAGTTTTTTCCCTTTCATTTTTCATTAAAAGCACTTTCAATTTATTAAGAGGACATTATTAGAGTGTTGTTTTGGAAAATAGAATTCTGATTTTGGGGAATTTTACATTAATTTAGGAGACTAATTAGAAAAATGCTTTTTGATAATTAATTTTAAAAATAAAAATAAAATATAGCCACAATACGTGAAGTATCTAATATAGGCTTGTAATAATGAAAGAAAAGAAAAAAAAAATTTGTACATAGATTTCGTCGAAATTAAATATTTTTTTAAAAAAATTCTTTCATTAGTTTTGATTCATTTAGAGGGTTGTCTATGAGCTTTCAAAGTGTGTATTTTTCTTCACTTTTTTCTTTATTTAGTGTTTAATAAAAAAGCTTGCCAAAAAAAAACTATAAATAAGAATTAAATGTACAAGTATTATATATTATTATTTTATTTATTACGAAAAGGAAAAAAAGAAGAGAAAATCATAATGTGAAAAATCAAATTTTTACTGATAGTCCATTTGGCCAAATTTATTTTAATCCAAAAGTGTTTTTTTTTTTCAAAATTGCTTATTTAAAAAAATTTAGGTGTTAGACCAAACTTCTCTAAGAAAATAAGTGCTTATGAGAAGTAGAAGAAACAGTTTTCATAAACTAAAAAAAATAAAATAGTTTCTCTCAAAAGTAATTTTTTTTATAAAAAAGAAAAAATACTTTTGAAAAAAATACACTTAAAAGCTATTTGAAAAGTTTGACCAAATGTAAATTATTGCTCAAAACTTCTTACTCAATTTATTGGCCATACAAATTACTTCTCACCAAAATTACTATTTTGAAAAGCACTTTTCAAAATAAATATTTTATAAGCTTGACCAAACATGCTATAAGGTTCCCCTTGTATTATATATTATAAATTAAAAATATGATATAATCAAACTAATTTCAAGAAATAAAATATTATTATATTTCAATTAAAAAATTTATGGAGTAAAAAAAATTTATGACTGCAAAACGCGATCACGTATCCTAGTTATCGATATTCACAAAAATTACACAAAAAAATTAACTAATGTAGAGCAAACAAACAAATTAGACGACGTGACAAAAAAATAAAAGTTTACTATCATTATTATAAACAAGTCCTTTCAGGAGTCGTGTCTTTTCTAACACATATTTTCGTTATACTTTTTATTATATGTATATTTTAGTACTTCTAATCTATATCTATAATTTATAATATATATCTACTAATATACATACTCGTGCAATGCACGAATAATATTAAAATATTATTTTTAATTTAATTACTTTATATTATACTATTTCATTCGAACATGTTAAATGATATTATTTTTAAAATAATTTAACTATTATATTATTTCTTAATAAAATACTCCCACTTACTTCTACCATCTACACTACACCCCCTCCCCCCCTTCAACCCCAAACCCCACACGCCTCTACCCCATTTAATCCACCACCTCTAATCAAATCTATATGTAAAAATAATTATATAATTATAAAAGAAGATTATATTTTATATTTTCCTTTATTATATTATTTACAATATAAAAATATTAGATTGTTAATATTCCCCCACCACTCCTCCCTTCCTCATTTTAAACTAAACTTATATGAGTAAAAATAATTCTACAATTGTAAAAAAAAAAGTCTTATATTTTTCTCTAGTATATTGTATACAATTTAAGTATTTTAAGAATTGATAAAATTTAACATTTAAAATTATCAATTAGTAGTAAAATGTTTTCATTTACATAATCGTATATATTTATTTTAGCATATTTTTTATTGTATTATATCGACTACATAATCAATTTTTATTATATCACATTAACATAAATTAAATTGATTATAATATATTATAAATAATTGTTAATATTTAAATTACAACTAATATCGAATACCTAATCACAATTTCAATTGTTTTAGATGTTTTAATATGAAAATTTCATTAATTTATTGCATTAAAACTGATAAAATATAAATATAAAATAATTGTTAATTTTGTTGATGTACGTTTAACTTTTTATTTTTACTAAATTAAGATATGCAATTACATTCTTTATCTTTCATTTTATTTTATTTTTCTCTGTCAACCCAACAACTAAGTACTCTGAATTCAAAAGGTTTTGTCTATCAATTCCGTTTCAAATACTAAAAATATTTAATTGTCTCAATTACAAATTTTTTGATTTCAAATTTTAAATTTCACCTTTTTAAAATTTAAAAACTCAGCACATACAACTTTTAAATTCTCCTTCTTTATTTTATTGTTCATAATTTTTTCATTGTTTGATTTAAGTATTTTATTTTACTTATAATATCTTTCAAATTAATTCAATTAAAATATTTTATACCACTTTCAAAAAATCAACATCGCTAAAACCCACAGCCACACCGCACACCATATTTATTTTCAATTTAAAAAATCAGCACATACAACTTTTTAACTTTTTTTAAATTCTCCTTCTTTATTTTATTGTTTAGAATTTTTTTCATTGTTTGATTTAAGTATTTTATTTTACTTACTATTATATCTTCCAAATTAATTCAATTAAAATATTTTATACCACTTTCAAAAACACAAACATCTCTAAATCCCGCATCCACACTACACACCATATTTTTTTTTTTAAAAAAAAATAATTTTTCCTACCCCTAAATCCCACTTACATCCACCAACCCACCTAAACCTATACCCTCCCCCTCCCCCTACCTATCCCCCCCTACAACCCCCTACTCTCTTTGTCTCTTGCATCACTATATATGTTGCTCTATTTTTATGCATTTTTTTACTATTTTGTGTTAGATATCAAATAATTTTAAAATAATATATATTTTTTAAATTTTAATATAGTATATTGTTGTTATAGTCCAAACACAAGAAAAAAAGTACTCAAAAATTTATTTTTCTAAAAGAAATTAAAAAAAAAATTCTCTTTACCGAACACACTCATAAAACTGTTGAAAGGACTTAGTGATAAAAGGTAAGAATTTATTTATTCAAGATAATCATATAACTCTCGTGGAATGTCCAAACATACCTCCAAGCCGATCATTGGCCAGACTTTTTTAAAAAACTTGGCGTTATAACTATCCACCCCAAGGGCTTTGTCATCACCTATAAAGCATAAACCAGTGTATATTTCTTGATCTGTCACATCAACACAAAGTTTTACTTTTTGTTGATGAGTCAAGGTTGGTCCATTCTTCATGATAGCCAGATTCACAACTGTTGTATTTGGTAAGGGAGTTCCCATGAGAGCCTGGTAGAAGGTGAGGATTTCCCTTTGAATAGCTTCTGGTTCCACCAACCGTCCCCCTGACAAAGAAGTGGGTGTTATTATTTGTTTTTTATTTCTTCTGTCTTTCATCACAGCTGTGGAGTATTTTGTATTTGAATCACCCAATTTAATCCACATAGCTCTAGATTTTTGTTGGATTATGCTTTTTTCAATGTTACTCTATTTCTCCAGCTGTACCAGTATTTCCTTCTTTTCTCTAGCCAACATGTTTGAGTATTGAGTTGTCATGGATTGTTGAGTGGTTTGTAGTTTCTCTCTTAGCTGGTTCACCATGATAGTAGAATGTCGGAAGTGAGTATTATTGAGCTTTCGTAAGTGAGGCTTCAACTCTTTTAATTTATGCCATATAGCTTTCAATGAGCAAGCCTGTGAGCTGGTCTGCCAATACCCTTGCACAATTGGTATAAATTCTTCATGAGTTTCCTATATGTTAAGAAATCGAAATAGGATCTTAGTAGGAACAGGATAAGAGTGGAACTGTAATATCATATGAGAGTGATCCAAGATATGAGGCACCTGATAATCAATCTCTAAATGTCTATAGTTTGTCATCCATTCATCATTCCCTAAAGGTCTATCAATTCTGCTATATATTCTGTTATCTCTACCCTGTTTGTTGGACCATGAGTAGTACTAACCCTTCCAAGCCAACTCATTTAGAGATAGATTTTGCATACAAGCTGCAAAGTCTTGAATTTTAGCCCTAGTAAAGGAGAACCATGTACTCTATCTTGATATTTTAACAATGTATTAAAGTCACCCCATATCAGCCAAGGTTTAGTTTTCTGAGCTACAATTGTTTTGAGATCAAGCCATAAATTCTTCCTCAACTCAATAGTATTGAACCCATAGATCATTGTCATGCAACACTCTACTTTTTTGTCTCTACTCAATACATTACAATGCAAATATTGTGCCCCTTGTGCTATAACGTCAACTTGATAAACATTGTCATCCCAAAGCATCCAAATTCTACCATTATCAGCCTTACTATAATTATGTAGCATGTTCCATCCTGGCACTATACTTTGAGCAATACCCGTAGCTTTATTACTTTTAACTTTAGTCTTCAAAAGTCCCACCAACTTTAGATGATGATCTTTGATGAAGTTACTTATTTCTCTTTGCTTATACCTTTTATTTACACCCCTCACATTCCAACTTACACAAGCCATTATTGACTAGTTGAAAGACCTCTCCTTTTATCCAGGAGAGGTTTATCATCCACTACACATTGAGAGATTATAGCACCACGAATCTATTCCTAGTATCTATTGATAGAGTTTGAGCATAACTCTTTCCACTCACTTGTTGGCTACGCTTAGTCTTTACTGGGGTAAAGTTTTCCTCTCTAGTGTTACCTGCTGCTCCCTTTTTCGTTGGGGTTGAAGTCTTGACACCGTCAATTTCACTTGTGGAGTTGACCTGCTTCTATTTCTTTACCCGAGGCTCTGCCTCCTTGGGTAACCACGTAGGAATCATCTTAGAAGCCTTTTGTTTCTGCTGTTGCACCTACTTTTGAGGAACAAGTAGGGGTTGCTTGGCTGGAGGACATGTGTGTCCTACCATCATACACCTATCACAGTACTCTGGCTTTCAATCGAAATGGATAGGTTGTTGAAATGTATTCCTCTTTGTATCCATTATTTTGATCTCATTAGGAATGACCTTAGTA
Source organism: Capsicum baccatum var. pendulum (assembly GCA_030864225.1). Lineage (NCBI taxonomy): Eukaryota > Viridiplantae > Streptophyta > Magnoliopsida > Solanales > Solanaceae > Capsicum > Capsicum baccatum. The sequence goes on from CM061560.1 coordinate 136,078,127, forward strand.
ACATCAACCTCAATCAACATTCTAGCATACGAAATCCTTGTTTGTTTAATACAACATTTTATCTCCTTACGATCATTAATCACTACGATTTCATAATGATTAAATATTATTTATCAAATATATTATTATAACAATATATTATTTCCTCAACTTATTCATGGTGAAACTTTATATCCTTATATATTTTTGTCTATGAAGACCAAATAAAACAGTAAAGAAAAAAAACAGTAAAGAGGTTGTTAAAAAAAAGGAAAAGACGTTACTTGTTTGAATTTTTTTGGATGGAGTTGTTATCAAAATATACTTACCTGGCGTTACACACATTGTCATAGCTTTTGGATTCTACTTTATTCTTTTGCAATTATCTACGCTTTTCTCCTTTTCATTATTTTGATCTTTTCTTCAAGACAACAATACCAAATAAAATTATTACACAAAAAATAAAATTCTAAAGTTTTTTTTTTATAAATAATAAAAATATGATTTTATCTGAAAGTGTATGTGCGGTTATCTTGTAGCCGAATTTTCAATCTAGCACAATCAAAGAAAGTAGGTCAGCGCCTAGTATATATTATGATCATTTCATTCTAAACATGTTCTTCAATAAAAAAATTTATAACAGATTAACTCTGTACAATCAAATACAGAAACTGTTAACAAATTCTAACCAAATAATCTAAATGCAAACTTTAAGTAGTAAACAAATTGTACACAGAATTGTTAATTTAAGAAGGGGAACCCTCAATGTTGCATAATCATAAATAAATTTGATTGAAGAATTAAAGAATAAGTAAAGAATTTTGAGAATAAAATAAAAAGTTTGATCAAGAAATTGATTTATATAAGAAAGGGTTATTTGAAATTTGCCTTTATTTTTTATAGAGTTGGTTTCCAATTCAAATTCTTGAAGAATTTGCAACTTTCAATTCAAATTCAAAATTCAAAAATTTAACATTCATTTAGCTACTAATTTTTAGTTGTCTTTATCTTTATCGTAAAATAATTTTTAAAATAAATTTTATTTTGAAAAAGAAATTCTCTTGCCGTTTCAATTTAGTATAAAAATGTTTCAAACTAAATAATTATTAATAAATTTTATATTTATCTGTTAACTAATTTTAATAAACTTTATAGATAAAAATAAAATATACTAAAAATTGTTAGTTTGAAGTGACGTGTGTAACGATGGAAAAGTTATTTGGATAGTGATTAAGCTGGTTTAGGTTTAGTTAGTATTTCTTTAGTCTTTTTCTTTTTTATCTTTTTATTTTATGCTCTTTTTGAAAATATAAAAAATTGTGCTTATTGTAAAAATATATTTTTATCCGAAATATATGTATAATTGGATATAGTCAAACTATATTATTATTATTATTATTATTATTATTATTATTATTATTATTATTTATTTATTTATTTATTTATTTATTATTTTCACCCTACAAATTACTGTGCTAGTGACTTATTAAAATCATGCTGAAACATTAGCAATACACGTTCTTTATGTTTTTAAAAGCATCCTGCTATTACTATTTTTATTATTTTCATTAATTCATCTTTTATTTAATATTTAAATCAATTGTATTTAGATATATATTATAACTGAATGAGATAAGTATATGAAACCGCAAGAGTTCATTAGATATCTTCAATTATAGGTTCCTAGTTTTAAGCTAACGATAATTTTTTTCTTTCATTCTAAAAATCTAATATTTTAAAATTAAAAGAAATTTAATATTTTAATTCAAAAATTCTTATTGCACTACTATTAATTTTTTTATTATTATTATTATTAATGGTATATTACTAAGACCACTATTATTATTATTATTATTATTATTATTATTACTATTATTATTATTATTATTACTATTATTATTATTATTATTATTATTATTATTATTATTATTATTATCATCAACCACTACAACAGATATTGCATACTACTACTATTTTTTTTTATCATTATGTTTTTTATTTTTCATAATATTTAAATCAAATGAACTCATATATATTTTAAAATATTGAAAGAAATAAATTTATGAATAGTTATAGTTCATTTAGAACTCATCAATATTAGATTCTTAGTTTCAACCCAATGAAAATTTCTTTTTTAAAAAATTTTAATATTTTCAGATTCAAATATCTCTAATTTTTTAATTTTTAAATTAAAATAAATTTAATATTATTGCACTGCTATTAAGTTTGTTGTTATTATTATTATTAATGGTATATTACTAAGACCACTATTATTATTATTATTATTATTATTATTATTATTATCAACTACTACAACACATATTACGTACTACTACTATTTTTTTTATCATTATGTTTTTTATTTTTTATAATATTTAAATCAAATAAACTCAAATATATTTTAAAATATTGAAAGAAAGAAATTTATGAATAGTTAGAGTTCATTTAGAACTCATCAATATTAGATTCTTAGTTTCAACCTAATGACAATTTCTTTTTTAAAAGAATTTAATATTTTCAAATTTAAATATCACTAATTTTTTAATTTTTAAATTAAAATAAATTTAATATTTTAATCAAAATATTATTATTGCACTACTATTAAATTTGTTGTTATTATTATTATTATTATTAATGGTATATTACTAAGACCACTATTATTATTATTATTATTATTATTATTATTATTATTATTATTATTATCAGCTACTACAACACATATTACGTACTACTACTATTTTTTTTATCATTGTGTTTTTTATTTTTCATAATATTTAAATCAAATGAACTCAAATATATTTTAAAATATTGAATGATTATTTATGAAAAGTTAGAGTTCATTTAGAACTTATCAATATTAGATTCTTACTCATCAATATTAGATTCTTAGTTTCAATCTAATGATAGTTTATTTTTAATTTTTTTTAATATTTTCAAATTCAAATATCTATAATTTTTTAATTTAAATTTTTTTATTACAATACTGTTGTTCCTGCTACTACTACTACTACTACTACTATTATAATACTAATACTAATACTAATAATAATAATAATAATAATAATAATAATAATAATAATGTTATAAATGTATCATATATAGTGAATGTCTACTTTACCATATATAGTGAATACCTACTTTATCATATATTGTGTATGTCTATTTATGGAAAAGTTACAAACCCCAAGGTTAGTTTTTCCCTATAAATAAAGAGATTTTCCCTCATTGTAATCCATCCCTCAATAATCTGATGTTCTCTCATCCCTAAAAAGAAATAACAATTACTCTCTCTATTCTCTCTACTCTTCTTCTTTGTTCTTTATTATTTCATAACATGTTATCAACACGTGACTCTGCCAAATAAGATGAGATTATAAATCTAAAGGTAATTTCAAGGTTAGTAATTTCATATGTTATCTGTCTTTTGCTACTAGTAATATAGTTATTGTTGAATTTGAGGAAAAATAATTGGTTTGGAACCATTTATGTTTTAAATTTATTCCTCAAGAACAATATTATCAAAAGGAATGATAATATGTTAGGTTTAAGTCCCATCAATTTATACCTAAGATGCCTTTATATAAATAAGACGTTGAGTTTGAATCTCAACGCACAATATTGATGATATTATAATGGCTAAGATAAAATAATGACTATTTGATGAAAAGTCATGAAATATATGCTCCATTCTTTGAATTATGATTATTTCTTCCCTTTCAATTGGTTCAAGGTCAGGAACCAACTATTCCATCTAATAGTTTTGATGTGCGGTATACGATTAATGAATATACTATGATGTACAAAGATGGAGGATGTATGTTAGTTTTTCTAACATAAGGGGGAAATTATAAGCAGTTATGAAGTATGTTAGAAATTATCATCAGATCCTCATTCTAAAGATAATTCAACTCGAATGTCGAACGCATCTCATATTTAAGCTGCAAGTGCTCCTATTTTATGTTCATAAAGGACAAAGTCTACGCATGCATGAAGCATGATAAACTAATCGGTTCCAAATGAAATAATTCTTGAAAAATAAGGAGCAAATAATCATAATAAGAAGGCAATGTGCTCTTGAAGAGCCTACAACATAACACTCCATGAAACCTTATGAGAGGTTCAGGTACCTGAAAATAATGAAGTGATGTGATCTCAAAATGTTATGTCATACTGTGAACCGATACGAATGGATATATCATCAATGATATCTTTGATACAATATTGACGCAATATTATAAAAGATTATGAGGATTCTACGTTTATTTAACCATGCTGACGTAGAAATATTTATCAAGTGACATGAAAGGGTGCATCTTGGTAAGTGAAAACTTATTTGATTTGCAATCAAACACTTGAAGATGTCACTCATGAAATGTTGAATATTGTCACTTGACAAAATTTACATGAAAACTTTAAAGGATTCAAAATGTTTGAAGCATATAAAAGTTTTTGAAAAACTTATTTATAATCCTTATATTATATAAGCTTATAGCTTGAAAATTATTGAAACTCTTGGACACTTTTCAAAAGCAATAAGATATTTGCTTAAATGAGAAACATGCATAACTGAATAAGATTTCATTCCGACCTCAATAAAAAAATGAGGTACCCATTGGTTATGAAGTACCATATCTTAGTGTAATTGATGCACTAATGTATCTTGCAAATACTACAAGGCATGACATAGCCTTTTCGGTTAATTTGTTAGCAAGGTATATCTAGTTCTGCTCCTACTAGGAGACATCGAAAATGTGATCAAATATATGAGCTTATTTTATTCTAAAGATTGTAGTCTTGATCTTGTTGGTTATGCTGATGTTGGGTACTTATCTGACCAGTATAAAACTCGATCTCAAATAAGCTTTATGTTCACATGTGGGGATACTGCTATATCTTGGAGATATACAAAGCAGTCTATCTAGCCACTTCATTGAACCATGCTGAGATAATAGCTATTCATGAAACAAGCCATGAATGAGTATGATTGAGATCCATGATACATCTCATTCGAGAAAAATATGGTATGAAATGTGCCAATGTACCCACAGTTTTATATAGAGATAATGCAGTATGCATAACACAACTTAAGGAAGGATTCATAAAAGGAGATAGAACGAAGCACACTTCATCAAAGCTTTTGTACATACATGACCTACAAAAGAATGGTGATATTAACATGCAACAGATTAATTCAAGTGACAATGTGATTGATTTATTCACCAAGTCTCCTCCAATTGCAACTTTCAAGAAGATGGTGCACAAGATCGGGATGCAAAGATTCAAGGATGTTCTCATTAGGAGGAGTTAATACGCGCTGTACTCTTTTTCCCTTATGAGGATTTTTCCCAATGAATTTTTCTTGTAAGGTTTTTAATGAAGGCAGTTTATATGCGTATTGTTAGAGATGTGTACTCTTTTTTCTTTACTAGATTTTTTTCCACTGGGTTTTTCTAGTAAGATTTTAACGAGACACATTATCTATCAATTAGAAATTCAAGGGGGAGTGTTATAAATGTACCATATATAATGAATGTCTACTTTACCATATATAGTGAATACCTACTTTACTATATATTGTGTATGTTTATTTATGGAAAAGTTATAAACCCCAAGGTTAGTTTTTCCCTATAACTAAAGGGATTTTCCCTCATTGTAATTTATCCTTCAATAATCTGATGATCTCTTATCCCTAAAGAGAAATAACAATTACTCTCTCTATTCTCTCTACTCTTCTTTTTTGTTCTTTATTGTTTCATAACAAATAATAATATTAACAACAACAATCTGTAGTAGCTTTCTACTACTACAATGCTTATCTTTTAATTTTTTATTTAGCTTTTTAGATAATCATGATTAGGTAATGATAATAATAACAATTACCATAGTGTTATCTTGTGTTACGGTGATTATTATTATTATTATTATAATATTATAATATTAACAACAACATTTTGCAGTAGCTTTCTACTACTACAATGCTTTTTTTTTTTTAGCTTTTTAGATAATGATGATTAGGTAATGATAATAATAACAATTACCATATTGTTATCTTATGTTAGGTGATGCTTATCTTTTAGCTTTTTAAGCTTTCAGAATATTATTATTATTATTATTATTATTATTAAAGTTAGTGATAATAGTACGTGATTTCTAAGTTTTTTAAATTTTATTTCTCAATTTAGATGAATAAATGAATCAGCGTCACCATTTTCAATTCCAAATTCAAAATATTTATTTAATTAAAATATTTTACTCTAACATATATTTTAAATTTGCCTACATAAATCACAAAATTTACCAGATTCATATGTGATTAGAGATAGTTATCACAATTTTAGGAAGAGAACTACTATTCGCTGATTTTATGCAAATTTTTGAGAGAATAGAGGTCTAGTTGGACAGGTTACAGAGAAATCTTTGGAGTAATTTGAACTATTTACCTGGTAATTACTATCACTTATATTTGAATTTATATTTTTAATTGATTCAAACTTTCCAATTCAAATTTTTTCTTACAGCATTTATAATATGTCCTAAAAACTTACACGTGGCTTCTCATTAATTTTGCCACTTGGCTTCTTCTCGTTGCTTCGTCCTTTGCTTTATAATATATATATATATATATATATATATAATATATATATATAAAATCTATCTATAATATATTAAAAGTGTGAAGACTCTTAGAAAAGTGATTTATATATATAAAATCTATCTATAATATATTAAAAGTGTGAAGACTCTTAGAAAAGTGATTTGGACTTTTTACCCTTCATTAAAAGATTCTTCTTTAGACAAAACTGTCTTTCCACTATTTTTTAAATTTATTATTTAATTATTTTTTATTATATTAACTAGTCTTCCTAAAATATATGGGACTTCTAAAATATATGGTAGGAGAATTAATTAATATTTTTCTTTCTACTAGACTTCCTAAAATATATGAGACTCCTAAAATATATGGTAGGAGAATTAATTAATATTTTTCTTTCTACCAAACTTCCTAAAATATATGAGACTCCTAAAATATATGTTAAGAGAATTAATTAATATTTTCCTTTGTACTATTCAATTAGAAAAAATACTCCTAAAATAAGATTCTATTAAGGAAATATTTCTATAAATATTGAAATGTACGTTAAACTAGAGAACTAACCGATTTGTCTATCGGGAGAATATGATTGATGCTCATCTAACTTTATTTGATTGCATGTCTAGATTGGTGGATGCTTGATTTTCTAACCCTCAACTTCTTCACTATTTTGTCAACGTAATAGAATTCAACATGTGTGTATATATATCTCTTCTTTGTTTTCATTCAAAATCATTCTTTAGGGTCAAAATTTTCGCTCAGAGAAGAATTAGTTGGATCAAAATTGAAGCTTTGTGATTACTATTATATTTTTTTTATATAGTTTACAGATCGTAGATGAATGTCGGTTGACTTTGAAGCATTTCTTGTGTAAAGGTTAGGTTTAATTGTATTATTTTGATATCTTTATTATCTTATTATTTTATTTTAATTTACAGATACTAGATGAATGTGGGTCGACTTTGAATTTTTTTTTTTAGGTAAAGGTTAGGTTTAATTATATTATCATAATATCTCTATTAGTTTGTTATCTTGTGGAAGTTTACAGTTCGTAGATGAATCTCGATTAGCTTTGAGAAATTTTTGTGTGTAAAATTTAAGTTTAATTGTATTGTTTTGATATCACTTTTATCGTATTATTTTGTTGCCGTTTACAGGTGATAGATAAATGTTGGTCGAATTTGAGGATTTTTTTATGTAAAGGTTAGGTTTAGTTTATTATTTTGATATCTCCATTATCGTATTATTTTGTTATTGTTTACTGGTAGTAGATGAGTAACGGACGACTTTGGAAAAAAATTTGTGTGTAAAGATTAGATTGAATGTCAATCGATTTTTAAAAATATTTTTGATAAAGATTAGGTTTAATAAATAAATTCTCCATCTTTACATACTCAAAAGATATTAAATTTAATTATTATATTAATTTTTATTATTTAAACAAATATCCTATGTAATGTTTGAACTCATTAAAGTGAGGTACACGCGCAAGGCACGTACACCTAAACTAGTTTAATATAAAGTCTTATCATATATTTCAATCTTCATCCTATGTATTTTAGGATTTAATCTTAAAAATGATTAAATAATAAATTTAAAAAGATGATTTTATCTTAAGCGAATACTTTTAATTAAAGACAAAAAAATTTAACAACATTTCTAAGACTTATAAGATAAAAATGGCAGCTGCTACAAAGGGTTATGTGAAGGAGGTTGTGAAATACATGTTGATGGATCACTTGGTTGTCAAACCTAGAAAATTACGTGGTATAGCCCCAATAGTGGGTGGCTTTGGATTTTTGATCCCAATAAGAAAAATCTTTAAAGACTAGTCTTTTTTCTTTAAGTATAGTATAAGTACAATTTTGCCCCTCTACACCTCAAATATTTTTAAACTTTTTATACTCATTTGTCTCTCAAATTCTATTTTTATTTTTATCATTTTCACTTTTTTTATTTTTCTTTTAATTTTATTTTCATGTTTTAATTGATTTGTCTCAACCTTTTTTAAACTCTTTTTTCTCAAACATTATCTATTTCTTTTTTTTTTTTAATTCATTTGTCTCAACCTTTTTTTTTTTTTTTAATTTTTATCATTTCACTTTTTTTCCTCATTTTTCTCAAATTTTATTTTTATTTTTTTCCTCTTATTTTTATTTTTTCTCAATTTTTTAAATTCTTCTCCTTTTTCTTAATTTTTATTTTTTTCTTGTTTTTTTCCCAATCACTTTTTCTTTTATTTCTCTATTTTGTTTTGCTCTTTTTTCCTTTTTCCCAGCTTCTATTATATTTTGCTAATAAATAAAAAATTAGATAATCCGCAAATGGATCTTTGTTTTTGACATCAAAGCAAATTTAAGGACATGAATTATTGTTAGGAAGTTCTTTGAGATAAGTTTTGCCTCTAAGGCAAAATTATAGAATAGCTTATAAATCAAAGCATAATCTGGTAGTGTCAAGTCTTGCTTGTGGAGTATATTTTGTTCTTTGAAAATCCTTGATTTAAGTCTGCCTTCTAAGGCAAGAGTTATAGAATATCTCATTAATCAAAAAATAATGTGGAAGTGTCAACACTTGTCCATTGGGCGTAACTTGTTCTTTTGGGAGGTTCTTGGGCTAAGTTTTATTTTAGAGGCAAGACTAATAGAGCATCATATAAATCAAAACACAATATGATAGTGTCAACTCTTATCCATGAGGCGTAACTTGTCGGCTAAGCCTTGCCTGTAAGGCATGCGTTATAGAATATCTCATAAATCAAGACACGATGTGGTAGTGTCAACTCTTGCATATGGGGCGTAACTTATTGTTTGAAATTCCTTGGACTAATTCGAGCCTCTAAGATAAGAGTTATAGAATATCTCACAAATCAAGATATAATATGGTAGTGTCTACTCTTACCATAGGGCATAACTTGTTATCTAAAAGTTCTTGATTTATAAAACATCTCATAAATTAAGACACAATATGGTAGTGCTAAATCTTATCTGTGAAGCGTAACTTGTTGTTTAAAAGTCCTTGGGCTAAGTCTTGCCTCTAAAGCAAGAGTTATAGAACATCTTATAAATCAAAACATAATGTGATAGTGTCAACTCTTACCCATGGGGCGTAACTTGTTATTTGAAAGTCCTTGGGTTAAATCTTGTCTCCAAGGCAAGAGTAATAGAATATCTCATAAATCAAAACACAATGTGATAATGTCAACTCTTGCCCATGGGGCACAACTTGTTACTTGAAAGTCCTTGGTTTAAGCCTTGCCTCTAAGGGAAGAGTAATGAAATATCTCATAAATCAATACATAATGTGGTGGCGTCAACTCTTGCCCATGAGACATAATTTGTTGTTTGATGGTCCTTAGGCTGAGTATTACCTCTAAAACAAGAGTTTTAGAGAATTTCATAAGTAAAAAACACAATGTGCTAGTGTTGACTCTTGTCCAATCTACGTAACTTGTTTGAAGATTCTGGGAATAATTCATGCCTCTAAGGCGAGAGTTGTAGAACACTCATAAATAAAGACATAACGTGGTAGTGTCAACTCTTGTCTGTGGGGCATAATTTATTGTTTGAAAGTCCTTGACCTAAGTCTTGCCTCTAAGGCAAGAGTTGTAGAATATCTCATAAATAAAGACATAATGTGGTAGTTTCAACTCTTGCCCGTGGGGTATAATTTGTAGTTTGAAAGTATTTAAGTTAATTCTTATCTCTAAGGCGAGAGTTGTAGAACATCTCATAAATGGAGACATAACGTGGTAGTGTCAACTCTTGCCCATGGGGCATAATATGTAGTTTGAAAGTCCTTGAGCTAAGTCTTGCCTCTAAGACAATAGTTGTAGAACATCTCATAAATGAAAACATAACGTGGTAGAGTCAACTCTTGCCCGTGCGACATAATTTGTTGTTTGAAAATCCTTGAGCTAAATCATGCCTCTAAGGTAAGAGTTATAGAACATATCATAAAACAAAATACAATGTGGTAGTGTCAACTCTTACCCATGAAACATAACATATTTTTTGAAAGTCATAAGTCTTGCCTCTACAATGTGGTAGTGTCAACTCTTACCCATGAAACGTAGCTTGTTATTTGGAAGTCATAAGTCTTGCCTTTACAATGTGATAGTGTCAACTCTTGCTCATGAGATGTAACTTGATTGAAAGAAATCGAAGAAAAGAACAAAAATTATAAAAATGGCGGAAAAAAAATGTAAAAAAAATAAAAATCAAATAAAATCTAGAAGTTGAGAAAGAACAGGAAAAAAATAAAGGTTGATAAAAATAAAAAATGATAAAATAAAAATAAAGGCAGATAAAAATTTTAAAAGAAAAAAAAGAAAAGAAAAAATAAAAATCAAAGAAAAATATTTTTTTTTTAATAAAGTAGACGTTGAGAGGAGTAAAGAAAAAAAAGGGTAAAGGTTGAGAAAAGTATAAAAGAAAAAAAAAAGAGGAAAGAAAAAATAAAAAATTAAAGTAAAATAAAAAAAAAAAAAAAAGTTGATAGGAAAAAGAGAAAATGGCCAAATGCCCCCCAACCTTTACCCCAAATTCCAACTACACACTTATATTTTGCGGGGGTCCTATGACCCCCCTTAACTATTTTAAAGTGGAATATTTACCCCCTTGAACGCTGACATGTCAAGAGAGTGTGTTTCACTTAAAGAGAGTGAGAACGAATTTTTTAATTAAAAATTTATTTTAATATTTCTTTATTTTCTTCATTTATTTTTAAATATTCTTCTTCTTTATGGCATCTTCAAGAACTCAACAATGGCATCCAATCCAAAATTAATTTATCATCTTCTCCGATATAAATCACAATAAACGGCCAAACTACACCAACTACTATTTCATCCAAACTAACAATCACCTCCCTAAAAGCTTCATTCCTCGGAACGCTAACATTATTCAAACTTACGTACTCATTAGCCGAATTACCATACCAAGAATCATCGTTCTCATGAAATGAAACATAAACTTCCAACAATGATCTATACACATTTTGTGAAATCTTAAAATCTTTTAACTTTACATCAATTGAATTTTCAATTTCAAACCATAAATCATCATTCAAATCCATATTTCTTGAAATTGAAACAATCAAAATCAACACCAAATTTTTTCACAATCATAAATTTAACATCAATTTTCATAGTTGAGAAATTAAAGAAAGAAAAGAAAGAAAAAAGAACACTGAAGCCTATTGGTTCCATTGACTATTCCACAAATTTGGGAATTCCCAGAATCAAGATTTGTGAGCAATGGACCAACATAAATCCTTTTGTAAGTCAAGTTAGTGCCATTGTTTAAGAACCCCCAACACACCATGACTGAAGGGTCAGATGAAGTTAACCCGCAAAGGAAACCATTTCCACCAACGATCCCACTGAAGAAAACAAAAGAATTGAAAGTGTCACGCCCCAAAATCCCATCGAGCCGAACTGGCACCCGAAGCCGAGAAGGCCCGGGAGAACCTGTTCAAATACCTGTACTTTCACTTACATGTCACCAAAAATTTGGACAGCACTTCGCTACATATAGAAGAATCTAACTACCTGTATCAGCACAAATATATAGATATATATATAACACTTGGCCGTCGGGGCCACCACGTATACAGATATAACATCACAATATAAACTTCCATGACTTTACCCTTCCTTATGTCTACAAAGCCTCTAGGAGATATATACATGACATCACTAGGGTCGGGATAAACCCCCGCCCACACATGACTCCTATACAATAACAAAACATAAGGAACCGACTCGGAAAGCTCTGAAGCAAACTGGAGCTCACCAACAATAGTTGTATGACCTGGCTCCTATCTATGCTATGAGTGAGCTGAATCACCTGTGCCTGCAGCATGAAATGCAGGTCCCCCGTGAGGGACGTCAGTACGAAATATGTACTGAGTATGTAAAGCTGTAAATAATCATATGTGATATAGGGGATCAAGAAAATCAGATGCAAGTGAATAAATCATAATAGAAGTGAACCACACTTCATAAACACTTTTAGGATCATGTACATAATCATTAATCTGAATTGGGTTCTTGAATTCAAACACATTTGTGGAACGGTATACATTCGTTCATTTCATTCTTTACAATTATCATTCGCCATTACCTCCTCCTCCCGAACCTCCAACCACCTAACAATAATCAATACTGTACCGTACTGTGACCATTAGGCTGCCTCCAGTACATATCAACTGGGATCGACCCATGCTAGGCTTATGCCCCTAGAATACCACCCATAAACACATAAATAGGGATCGACCCATGCTAGGCTTATGCCCCTAGGATACCACCCACACGTATATCAAGTAACACACATAAGAGATCTTTCCAATAACTTAGTTCAAAAGCTTTTAAGATTATTACATTAGTGTTCATGCCAATATAATACCTTTGGAACAACCATAAATCAATAGGAAGCAAGTAATAGACCTTCTATACAATAACGATGTAATAAGGACTCATTGGTACATCAACAATGTGTTTCAGAATCATCAATATCACAACAATGAAATAGGAGCCTTTTGGTATATCAATGAAACATTTTGACACTTTATAGAATGGAAACAACTTCGTTGGTAATGTAGAACAATACATGTTTTTGGACAACCTTGGAATCTTACTTGATGGAACATTGGTGTTTTCATGCCAAAGAGCATCGTTAGAGTATGCTTTACATACCTCGTCGTAGATTCGGATACCAATTCAACACAACTTCCCGCCTTTACAAATCACTTATCTACAATGAAATGTTTGGCATCTAGTATTAGCAACCCAACACCACAATTCTCTTCCATAATTTCATACAACCAATATTTGCAAAACATTCCAAAAACCAACTTGAACAATAAGTTTATGTGTATATATATATATAATCATCATTTCAATACCACATCATCACACCAAATCCTTTCACAATTCAACGTAATCCAACCATGCACAAGAATGATCCAACATCATTTTCAATCATCTTTCAACAACAATCAAATAACGTACTTCTTATGCTCACATGCATATATATATATACATATCCATATAAATAACACCAACATAATTTACATCCTTACCATAAAATGGCCCTTTTGATTTTGAAGTCCTGGTGGCCCAAATAAGAGGTGCTTCTCAAAGCCCTTGAGACGGTGAACACAACTACGGAATCAATTTGAATTTTCTACGGTTGAATCACAAGATAATTGGAGTTGAACTTAGGCTAGGGTTTCCTTATTCTTCAATAATATGGATAAAAATGATGGATATGAGGCTAAGTGTATGTATATAAAGACCAATTTTCGTCCATGAGGTGATGGAAAATGACCATATTGCCCTTAAAATTTTAAGTAAGTCCGAATCTGTCCATGGTGGACTCTTTTGACAGGCTAAAGTAAATCAGCCATAACTCTTTGCTCCGATATCAGATTTGGGTAAAAGTGGTATTTTTGGAAAGATAATTCAAAGGGCTTTCATTTCATATAAATTAGGCCACCTAGTTCGTCCTGTACAAGGAGTTATGATCGTTTGAAGTTGACCCTAAAAAACTGTTTTGAGAGACTGAAGTAAAACGAGTATAACTCCTTACTCAGATGTTGGATTTGGATGAAACCAATTGCATTGGAAATAAGACTTAAAGATATTTCTTTTGATAGGTGGTATCTCTCCTAGTTCATTATATTGAGGGAGTTATGATCATTCAAAGTCGACCCAAAAAACTGGCAGGCCTCAGTAGTTTGAATTTCCTGCACATTTACTGTTCACAATTATCCCGGCTGTCGTTTTATAGTTTCGAACGTGCTCGATTATATTCGAAACTTATCCATTTTTGGAAATCTTTATATCGTTGGAAAGCTTATTCAATAAACTTCATATGAAATCATCGACGGGAAAATTCTGGTATAAATAAAGTCGATTCTCATACACATATAATCAAACTATACACTTGAAACCATCTCAAAATAATCAATACTCATACTCAAACTCATATATACCTAACTTAGGATCAATACATATACTCCGACACATATAACCATGGCTGATGCACATAATTAAGTATGGGGTGTTACAGAAAGCTATTTGAATTCCCTGAGGAAAACTAGTACAATTGAGGAATGATTCTCGAGGAGATGAGAAAGAGAAAATCAATGCACAAACAATGTGTGATTAGAAGTTCTGGAAATAGCAAGATTGGAAAGTGAAGAAATGGCTGGAAAACAAAGTGAAATGAAAACTAAAGAAAAGAACAGGTGAGGTTTTTTTAGAAAGAATGGTCATAGAAGTGGTGAAATGGAAGAGAAAAGGAAATAATAAAGTTAAATAATTAATTGTTTAGAGTAAAAGAGGAAAAAATATCATGGCAAGAAAAAATAATGTAACAATGACATGGCAGCGAGTGTAACTCACTGCCTGAAATAATGTTTGGTCATGAGCTTTTAGGGGTGTAAATATTTCACTTTAAAATAGTTCAAGGAGGTCATATGACCCCTGCAAAATATAGGTGTGTAGTTGAGATTTGGGATAAAGGTTTGGGGAGCTTTTGGCCATTTTCTCTAGGAAAAAAGAAAAAAAGTAAGGGTTGAGAAAAATAAAAAGTAAAAAGAGAAAATAAAAATAAAAATCAAAGTAAAATTAAAAAGAGAAAAAAAAGTTGAATTATGAATAAGTATGACGTTGTTATCCATTATGAGGATATTTGTGTAATTTACTCCATTGATCAGGGGCAATTTTGTCTGAAAATATATAAATTAATAGCTAAAGGCTATTTTTATGAAGCTTTTTTATTTGAGGTCAAATCTTGAAAGCCACCTTATTTTGGGGTTATTCCGGTAGTTTCCCCTGTTAAGCCCATGTCTACCGGATCTAGCATTATCGGTCCTAAAGACTTTTTCAACGTCAATAATTTTTGTACCCTATAGGAGTAGGTCACCACAATTTAATTTGTTTTAACTAGCAACAGTTATATATGTAACAACTATTTTGTCATAGCCATTGACACTTTTGTGGGATTAGTTGTTGGCTCCGATCAATTTAAAATTTGAGAAAAGTCATAAAAATACATCTGAACTTGTCCGCTCAACTTATTTTAGCCCTTTAACTTTACTGACAATTATTTACCTCCTTAATAATTTTATAATGAATTACATACAACCCTAAATATATAATACCACTCTCACAATGGAGAGTGCATTACACGCGCCCACACATAAGCGTAACATCACTGCCATGCAAATAAAATATTTCTTAAATATTATTTATATATATATATATATATATATATATATATAAAATTAAATAAAAAAATACCTCCCACTCCCGTTTTCTATCTTCTTCAGACCACTCCCTCCCAAGAAAGTTACGGAGCAGCCACTGTTGACCACCTTCGCCGGAGTTTCGATAAGTTTGACGGCGGCGAATCAATGTCAGGAGTAGCGCCAGCCTCCCGCGAGAATATCCCACAAAAAATCCCCAAAATCTACTAAGTCAATTACTACCAATTTGAGTTCGAACACAGTGTCGGCGGAGCCTCAAATCCAAAATTCTCATTAAAATTTAATGGAAAATCAACTCAACAACACTTATTTATCAAAATCCCTAAATGATTCACCCTATCTCGCTATCCCCCATCCACCCCCACCTTACAAACATACATTTTTTCTTTCTTTCGCCACCCCTACCCCTTCAAACACCTCTTGTTCACCCCGACACCTGTGAGCATCCCCTGTCCACCCCTACCCTACAAACACCGATTCTCGTGCAACTTATCCAATTAAAAAATCCAATAACAGTGTCTAATTTCCACTCTAACACTTAAGAGTGATCTTATAATCACAAATTAGTACATACATTTTACTTCAATCACAATGTGTTCTCTTCTTTCTCTGTCTACCGCTGAGCTCTGCCACTCAAAATTTCAAATTTCAGTAACCCATCAAACAAATTCATCCACCCCGACAAACACTGAAAAAAAGTAAAATAATATTCTTCTGATTAATGTAATTACTATTTCAAGATTGACAATTCTTGTTCGACACCTCTGAAAATTCTTAATTTTAAGGTCTTACCAACTATGAAATTACTATTTTCTAAGTTAAGACTAAAAATGTACAACTCATTAATGTAGGGGAAAGAGGATTGGGTAGAGATAGTAGTGAGGCTGTAACAACAGTGCGAGGTGTGGGGGTGCAGGGTGAGGGGTGAGGGGTGAGGGGTGGGGGGCATTGAGGAAGAAAGGTGTGATTTATTTATTTATATATATATAATAGTAATAATAATAATAATAATAATAATAATAATAATAATAAAAGTGGGCCATACCCTTTTTAAAAAAATAAATACGCATTTTAAAAAAAAAATGCCAAGTCAGCATTAGGGGTAGTATTAATTCACTTTAAAGTTGTTAAGGGGAATAAATAAATATGTGTTAAGTTAAAAGTCCAAATAAATTGTGCAAACAAGTTCAGAGGTGAAATGATGTCTTTACTCTTAAAATTTTGTATCAATTTTTGCATGTTCTTCATTAACCTATGGATAATGTATGGTCTCAAAACTTGAAAAACTCATATATGAGTATGATCTTCAGTGTTCTTCTTTGAAGACTTTTTCATATTTTAGGAACTTATTTTTTGAAGGAAAAAGTTCTGAAATTCTATAAATTGTGAATCAATTTTTTACAATATCCAGTAATGTTTTTTTTACCAATATTTTTTAAAGAAATTTTAGTCTTACTATGCATATAGTGAAAAGTAATTCTCCCCAACAAGATATGATTAGCATATTGCGTACAGAGAGGGACCATTTCATGCTTATCGTTGTCAAAGGTATGAATTTAGAATAAATTGCATGCTTTCGTAAATTTTATTTATTAATAATCATTATCAATTACGCTAACTAAGATCACATGTACAGAGCTAGTTTGAAATTTTAAATGAGTACAAATAAATGCACTATCTTGATGGCAACTATTATCAGTCATAAATCCTTAATCTTAAGAATCACAAAATACATTTCAGTAAACTATACCCACGTTCAAAAGAGCAAGCATACAATCACACTATTAAAATACATGATTAAATTTTTTTTCAACTATATTGTTATGAATAAAGTCTAATGAAGAATGTGTATATGTTTTATGTTTCTTCTCTATACTTCTTTTTGTGTGTTTTTCTCTCTCTATTAGACTTTATTATTCAATTGTCTATCAATTTCTAATTGTGTCATAGGTCTATATTATTATTTGGGATTAAATTAGCCATTTGTGACCTTATTGAAAGTTTGCTATCGTCGGTTGCTTCAGGGCCGGTCTTAGCACAAAGCTGCTAAAGTATGGGCTTAGGCCCCCAAGTTTTTGGGGTCCCATTTTATAGCACACTAGTTAATACTTTTGTAAAAAAAAAACTCTACAATTATTTTATTTCACTGAAAAGGTAAGTAAATATTAAGATTTGATTGACAAGAAGTAGTAATGGGGGTCTCCCTTTTTTACCAAATAAGTTTGAAAAAAACAATGTACTTTTCTTATTCATTGAAATGGAAAGGTACTTTTGGGGTTTGATTGACATACATAAGTCTTGTAAAGGCAATGTAAGTACACAGACACAAGTAAAAAACTATGGAAAGAAGGACAAAAGTTACTACTTTTTATTTTTGACCCTTTTTAATTAAAACTAAACCTTTCATTTTCTTTCTTGGACTATGCATTAACGTACATAATTCTTTTATATATATATATATATATATATTTCAATTCTTATATCTTTAGAGCTTTAATTTTTCAAAAGATCTTCTCTTACAATGTTATTATTGCTCTGATTTTTCTTGAATTATCAAAATTGTTGATAGTTTGTGAAGATTGAAGTTTTCAATTTTAGGTCAAGTTATTAAATCAGGTTATATCATTTTAGCTTTTTAGTATTATTTTTAGTAAAATAATTGTGTATTCTTATATTAGTAGACATATCCGTTATATCTTGAATATTTTGGCATTTTTAAAAGAATATTTATATGTCAACTAGCAAATATGAATTCGAATCTTCAAAATTGAAAAAGAAAGTTGAAGCTTTGTCTAATCGCAAAAAGGAGCTTTAAACAAATTTTTCATAAACAATGAGAAAATAAAATTAAAAAATATAAGAGAGTGTTCTTGAGATGATCAAGTTACTAACTCAGTTGAATTAAATGATAACATTATAAGACGATTATTCATCACTTTGCATCTCAAAGAGGTAGCGAAAAATTAAAAAAAGTAGAATATACTTTACTTTTTTGGGTGTGAAAAATAAACCCAAAGCTTCTCATTGGAGTTTCACTTTAGGGCCCCCCAAAGTATTGAGTCTCCCTGGGTTGCTTGAAAGGAACTACTTTCTGTATCTATAAAGATAAACAATTATCAATATGAGAATAGGCATGTACAAATTTTATACAATAGCGGTGGAAAAACGTGTGTTGGACGTTTCCAAAGACGTGTGAGAACTTTTAGAAAAATAATTCGAACTTTTTTTCTTCATTAAAATATTTTATCTTGGACAAAATTGTCCTTTTTACTATTTTTTGATTTATTATTTAATTATATTTATAATATCGAATATTAAATATAATTAAAGAATCCTAAACTATATGGTAAGAGGTACAAGAATATTAAGGTACTCTCCTAATACGATAAGAAATTAAGAGTCCTTACTTATGACATAATGTTCTTTGATAACTTTTATGGTTTTGTGTCCGCACATGTTTTATGCTTTCCGTTGAACTGAATATATAAAGAAAAAGCTTAAGTCATCGACAGATACTTAACTTGTTTTGATATTTCACTTGAATTTCTAAACTGACTTTTATACTTATTGAACACTTATACCCCTCTGAATTTGCTCCATCTGAACACTTTTATGACAATAAACTGTAAATACAAAATGTGTGCATTACACTCGCGGCGACATGACAATTTGATGAATTAAATAATGGCATTTGTCGTGTTCAATTCAAAAGTTATTTTAAGATATATTAAAATAAGAAAAAGAAAAAATATTTTAAAAATAAAAAATAAAAACCTGTAAATTACCCCCCCGCCCCCCCACCATCCCTCCACCCCCATGACATCCTGTTTCTTTAATCTTCTTCATTTTCGGCCATTCCGAGGTTAAAAAGGTTGGCCGTCATCCTTTCATCTCCATATTCGGCCATTTTCGAGCATACATCGTCACTCAAATTCATCTTCTTCTCAATTTTTATTTTCAAACTTAAATCTCCTTCATTTTTCTACATTTTTTCTTCTGTTTGGATTTGTTTCGTTCATAGTTTTGAACTTGATTTATGATCGAGTCTGATTTGGTAGAAGAATTTAAAGATAATAACTTCAGATTCATTTTAATCTTGTCGGAAAAAATGGTGTTTTGACTGAAATAATGGACATTAACAGAATTCCGAACGTCATAAACTTTTTTATGGGTCACCTTGAGGTTCAAATTCTTTTCAATTAAATGCTACTTAGGTGGCCTTGAGATCTGCACTTAGAGAGAATGGACATCAACGGAAGTTCGGACGTCGAAATTTTTTTGATAGATTCAAAAATAATTTTTATTTATTAAAAGTAAAATGAAACAACCAGTAGCTCTTAAATCTAAAATGGGGTGAAGAAGATAACAACAAGTAGAAGGGGAGTGGGGTGGGGTTGCTTCTCTTATTTTTTTTAATTAAGAAATTATTATTTAAAGTGTAAATTTTTTAAAAAAAAGAAAAATAAAATATTATTTGGGATCCATTCACGTGCCAAAAGAAAGTGACGAACATTTTTCTTGCCACATCAGCACTTTGTGCTTAATAGGTATATATTTTGAATAATTTAGGAGTCTGATAGGTATAAGTGTGAATTGAGGGGTTCAAGTAAAATCTCAAAATAAGTTTAAGGGCATATCAATAACTTAAGCCTAAAAAAGAATTATGTGTAGTTTACGGCAAGATTACACGGTCAAGTTGTTATCTATCCTTAAGGATTATAGCCTAAGAAAGAAAATTTATGTAGGTTCAAGATTTATATGGAGGTAGAAAAGAGGAATTCTATTCCAAAACCAAAAGGTCTGGTATGTTGCAATCTCTTTAATTTATTTCACAATTCAAGTCAGCAATATTTGTTGCTATGATCACAAGTGTTGTTGTAAGTGATATATTATTCGACGATTTTTATTTATTATGACAATTGCTATAACTATTTGAGTTTAATAATTTTAATTGGTGCACAAAGTATCTCAAATTTTAAGATCGAGTATCTTATGTTGTATTTAGAAATATGATTTGCTTATCTCAAATTCATAAGATTCTTCAATAAAATATTAGGAGATTTAATATATAGATGGAGAATTAATGTTGATAGATTTTTTCTTCTTGTGTACAAGAAAAAAAAATCTTAAAATATATCGTATGTTTTTCTTCCACTTTATAAAAAGAGTTGTCTGAAATCTTATTCATGGAGTTTTGTTTTAGCTTAACAGTTGTATTTAACTATAAAAATTAAGTGAAAAAAATAGAAACAAAAGAGTGGTAAGAACCAAAATTTGTGGGGTTTCATAGTGATATGCATTCTAAAGAGCAAAGGCTTTAACGGAGAATGTTATGCTATATTTCTGTCTCAGTGATTTTCTTTCAAGATGTCTTTTTCAAAAACTTTTAATGTAAATGAATAGTTTTCCTAGAGTTAATTTTTAAATATTCAATCAAGTAACTTAGGTAGCTTGAAATAAATTTTAAGTACTGAAATGTATAGGTTTAGGTGATACATGAAATTTGAGCCATTATTTTATTTCTTTATTATTGTTTAATATTCCCTAAGAGCTTTCATGTTTTGTCCATGACCAAAGCCCTATTTAAATAAATATAGAATTTGTTTTAACATCAATTGATATTTTTTAATAATTTTTTATGTATTATTTTGTCAATTGACATAAGACACACGTGAAAAGTGCCACATCCTTTTTTTTAACTCAAAAAAGATTAATTTTATATTTCAAAAGGGTTTAATTATTAAAAGTGACAAAGAAGATGAAAAAAAAAGGATTTTAAAACCTAAACTCAGACTTGTCACTTGGTATAAATCTAGTATGCCAAATCACTTTTGAAAATCCTTTTGACACCATTTTTGACTCTTAAAATTGATCCAAGAGCAGAGATTCTGGTTAAGAAATTTTATTGACCGAGGAAAAGGTTTTAGGCACCCCTTGGTCCCGTGGTTCGACCACGATCGCTTTGTGGAGTTACATCGACTAATATGACGCTACGAAATGCATAAACCAATAAAAAATACATAAACAAGAAAAAACAAACAAAACAAGAATTCAAATCAAACAGAGTTCAGTGCGATTATACAGTTTCAAAAAATAAAAACACGAAAATATAAACCTACTATATTCTAAACTAGTCCTAAACTAAACTCCACCCGACGTTCTGATCCTTGATCACGAACTGTCTTCGAGTATAAATCTCACGGGACATTCTCCGAATAAATTAATATATATAATCTTGAGACATTTCCTGGCCAAATGAGTATAATTGATTCAAATGAGATAAAACAAAAACTATTCAACAAACATTCAACAATTCACAATTTCTAAAATTTGTCTATCCCAAAACCTAAGATTTGCCTATCAATTCTTGACCTAAAATATGATACTATCGAGTTTAACAAAGTCGATGCCTATTCCAAATCAAACAACCGTCAATGAAGTAAAACAAATTCATATTCACTTTTGTCAATTTTTAATTTCCCTCCCAATCACACGATTAATTAGTTCTAAGATGAAATCAAACTTTCAAAGCCACGACAACAAAAATTATTCAAATACACGCAAAACATATCACCAAATCACATCATGAACCACATTTAGATAACCAAAAAAAAGAATAGAGTTGAGAATTGAACCTTAGAAAAAGCTTTCAAAATCAAAGTATTACTCGATTAAAAGGTATAATTCACTTCCGATAACCTTGAGTCAACCTCAATACGAATCCCAAATCAACAACTTTGACCCAAACTCTATTTTCCCAAATTGAGTTGTTTTTTGATGGATTTTGGCGCTGGAATCGACTAATCGTGGTTTTTCGAAGGTGTCTGTCTTTATCGGAGCTTCGATAGAACTCCACAGTCTATGGAAAAATATTTTCTGATGAGATTTTGTTGGAAAATAAGAAACAGAGAGGTTTGGGGGGATTTTAGGGTTGTGATGGCTGAATCTGGTGAAAAATGGTTGATTCTGGTAAAAAAATTACTGGAAAACTCAAGACCAGCTGACGATTCTCTCCCATTCCCTATTTCTCTTGATTCTCACCCATTTCCCCTTTTTTTCACGTTTGCTATATCTTCACTTATTTTTCATCTCTTTAAATCCTTATTGACTTCCCTCTTTCTACATTATTACTATGTGTATATATTCTCTGGTGTACTGTGTGAGTATCTGTCTGTATTATGTATTGTGCACCTAAATATATGTGTGTGAGGTGTAAGTATATTGGTGTATATATATTTTGTATGTGTAAAACTGTGCATATATTAAATATATGGTGTAGTCTGTTATGGGAAAAGGGGGAAATTATGAGTTAGGGTTTTGGGGGGCAGGGCACGTATAATGGCCCTTTAGGTCATTTTCCATATTGTTGTTTATTTTCACGTTAGAGCTTCTTTATTTCTACCCAATTCATTTATGACTTACTGGAACTAATAGTTCAGTTACCGGGCAGTTCGTTTGTTTTTTGGAGCCATTTTCCTGTTTTGAAGTCTTTGTTGGTTCCAAATGACCACCGAGCAAAAAATCAGTTAAATGACCATGAATGCAAATTTTAAATTTTCTAGCAGCTCTGGAATATCAATTTTAGGCTAGGAGGACTCTTAGTTCGGTTCCTGAGGCACCTAGGCTCATTTTGACCTATTAGTCAAAAAGTTAAGAAAATAAATTTGAGTGTGGGACCCATATTTTGTCAAACAACCTCAAATGTTAGTTTTGACTATTCCATTGAGTACAAAATGTCAAATTTGATGTGGTTACATAGTTTATTTGCATATACGAGATTTTGATGTATCTCGAAGGATTGACGGAATTCCAAGTCTCAGTTGTCAACTGGTGCATCTCTTTCGCGGTGCCAAGGGTTGAGATCGCGATACCCTTGGAAGACCTCAAGTTCCATGATTGCAGTGGCTTATCGCATTTATGATTCAGTGTGCAACCCCAATATACCGTGATCACAAAGGTCGGGTCGCGATAGTGTGACCCAAATACCTATGACAGGTATAAATAGATCATTTTAGCCCAATTTTTCTCATTATTCACCCATTTAATTGGGAGCTAAAACCCTAAAAAGAGATATATCTTGAAGTTGAGGCTTGTGGGTGATCTAGAAGCTTGTCTAACATCTATTTTCGTAATTTTTCTTCAATTTGTGGTAAGATTCCACCCTTTTTATGGTAAAATTTCTCATTTCTTGTTCTAAAATTCCAAAACTTTGGGTCTTGATTTTAGCCCCAAATTAAGCTCGGATTATACTCATTTTTAGGGAAATGATTTCTTGAGAATGTAAAGATGTTGGGTTGACTTCGAAAATGTGATTTTTCATTAATGGGACCCATATGGGGTTTTGATGTTATTTTGGACCCAAAGCATAATAGTGTAATATGGGTATCATTATTCTCATATAGATGAGTATAATGTGATTTTTATAGCTTGGAATATTGCAAAAGCTTCTTGGAAGGGACAACTGGTGATTTAGCGGATCTTGTGAGCTTATTTTGATGCCCAAGTTGGATAAGTTTTACCCCTTGTTAGATTGAGCTAATTCATAATATGTTTATAATATTGCATTGGATTTGGAATGAGTTTTAGGTGTTGGTGTGATAGATTAAAATACTTGAGATTAGTTGGATCATTTAGACTATTTTGAATATCGTTTTGGGCATTATTAGCCTAGTTAACTATGTCTTAAGTGAAGTTGACCTTGTAGATGTATGCTTACGTCAAAAATTCTTTAGTTACTAAATTAATGAGAAGATTTCCTTGATTACTTGAATCTAGGATGAACTCACCCTAGTTGCCTTACCTTAGATAAAATTGACTTAGTTGCTCTACATTAGATGGAATTGCTATTCTAGGGCTAGTTGTGACTTGTTTAATATCCATTAGTGGATTTATACACCTTATCCTAGTTTGAGGTAGATATTTATTAGTAAATGATTTCGAGGATTTAGAAGTGGGCTCTTCGACCCACCTTAGGCCAAGACTTGTGATAGTTATTGAATACCCCTTTAATACACTTGCGTACATCTAGGAAGATAGTTATTTCGATGATATTTAGATGCCTTGGTACTTGTTGGTTATGATGGATGACATTGAAAGTAATGCTTAACGATTATGCTATAAATGAATTATTGGTTATATTTATGATGAACTATTGAATATGTTATTGATTTGGCTATGGATTGGCTACCAAATACCTATTGAGTGAGCCCTTGATTATCATACTGGCTAATCCATAAATTATGCTATTGAGTAAGCCAACGAATGAGCTAATAACTACTCCAGTGATCGTGCTCATCGATAAATTAGTATTTACATTTTGTTCATGCTAGAGGCTATGCCTATTGACTATATTGGTAATTAAACCATTGATTTTGCTATAAATGAACTATAGATTATTCCATGAATTAGATATTGACCAAGATAATGATAAGCTATCTATTATGCTAATGTTAAGCCGTTAATTAGGCTATTGATAAGTTATTGTCTATGCTTGATAGTACATATTGATTATTTTAGAGTTCATATTTAATGACTATATTGGCAAATACATTATGGATTATGCTAAAGATCAAGCTTATTGATTATATTAGTGCGTATGCTATTAATTATGCCAACAGATCGTGCTTATTTACTATGTTGGTAATCATGCTATTAATTATGCTAGAGCTTACGATTCCAATTATGATTATTAGTCATGCTAATATATTATGTTAATGGTTATGCTATTATTACTCTCATAATTAGGATATTAGCCATATTGATGATGATATTAATTATTTATACTTGGTAGAAATATGGAGGATGGCTATGATATTGATGATTATATTATGATGATATATACCCGACAAGTCCAGAGGATAATTATGATGATATATACCCAACAAGATCGGAGGAGGATTATGATGATATATACCCAGGAAGACCAGAGGAGGATTATCATGATATATACCCAGCAAAGTCGGGGGATGATGATAATGATATATACCCGGCAAGGCCGGAAGATGATTATGATGTTACATGACCGACAAAATCAAAAGATGATTATGATGATATTTATGAGGATATTGTTTAATATACATACCGGTTCAAGTCCGGCTATATTTATTATACTATGATGATATATTTATTATAATATGATGACACTGGGGTGTGAGATTGACAATCTAGCCAAGTTGAAAATAAGAAAATAGTTGTAATGTAGTATGACATGAATGAACTCTAGTGATAAAATGAGTAGTTGATGAATATGATTAGCTTATGAATATTGATTAGTTGATAAATATTGGTTAGTTGATAAATATTATCTAGTTGGCAATTGTTAGAAATTGGTAAATAATTACTAGTTAATAAGTGGTGATTAGCCGCCATATGAAGATTAACTAATGAATGATGTTTAGTTGAAAAAGAATGATCTATTGATAAATGAGGATTAGTTGCTACATGATCGATAGATGATAAGTGTTAACTTATTTACAAATAATGAATATGGACAATCGATGGTTATAGTTTGTCATGACTTGGATGAAATGGTATTATGTGAGTTGATAAATAATGGTGGTGGATTATGCTACCTTATTTGTACATTCCAAGCTTAAGGAGGCTTGCGATGGGTTATCTACTTATGTACACCAATTGGCATATGGGAGCTAATTTTGTAGTTATGATTGCATGGGTTGATGTTTTATGTTATGTTATAATGATACTTTGGTTATTTACTTATTCATGTATACCGATGTTAGAGATCATGTATTGATGTTTTATGTTATGTTATGAAGATATTCTAGTTATTTACTTATTCATATATATCGATGTTGGAGATATTTTAGGTTCTTCCCTTTACCTTGACTTAGTTTTGTTATCTTGCATTCTATCTTTCTTATATCATGATTTAGCATAGTCGATCGATGATACCTATTGAGTATCCATTATTTTGGTACTCATAGTATCCTTTTGTACCTTTTTGGTGCAGATTTGAGTATTAGTTGCCATCGTTGATTCGTGTTCGTGGGTGTTAATATCTTGAGATAGGGTGAGCTCTTGGAGTCTGAGTCACCTATTTCTTTCTATCTTTCTATATTCAGTCTTTAGTTTTGAGATTACATATATCGACTATTCTAGATACTTGGTTATATTATTATACTAGATGCTCTTGTATTGGCTCTACCAAGTTGTAGAATGGTATTTATGTAGCGACTACCTTTAAACTATTTCATTGGTCTTGCTATTTACTATGTTAAATTGCCTATTAGGCTCTTTATGGGGCACTTCTACCAAGTTAATCTATTGTATTTAGCTCCAAGTTACAGTTTGGCTTACCTACTGGCGGGATTGAGTAGGTGTCATTATGACTCGTAAATCGTGTTATGATAAATTGGTATCAGAGCCTAGGCTACACCAGTATTGTTGGTACAAGAACAAGTGTCTATTAGAGTCCTCCAGATCAGAACAATAACGTTCGGTTCCTATTTTCGGGAGGCTATGGAACATTCTTAGGAGTTTTTCACTTCTTTCACTCATATCGTGCTAATAGTCTGAGTTAGTTTATAGAACATTCCTTTGATTTTATATAGAATATTTCTTTGATTTCTCTCTTTTGTAGATGGATAGAACACATGCTACTACTATACGAGATGAGGGTCCTGGGATTTAGCCTAAGGATCCTTCTCCTATTTGTGGACGACCCAAAGGCTGTGGATAACCATGAGATGTGTCCTTAGCTAGGGGCCCATCTAGTGATCCTCTACCAGACCCTATTCTCGCTTTTAAGCCAGAGATTCTTTCGCCTCAGTCAACGATGGGCTAGGGACCAACCCAGGCTCCATGAGGATTTATTTCTTATTTAGTTCTCAGAGTTGCCTTATTTTAGCTTTTGGGGTTAGTTGGTGGTGCATCGTCTGATTGTGCACAGTATACAAATCAAAGTGGTATAGAGGATGAGGCACAACCTATAGCTTCAGCTCCTAGAGTTGAGGTTCCTCTTACGCCGGCAGTTGCTCATCCAATGGTTGCCAGCCTACTATGTCTACTAAGAAGCAGAAGATGTTGGGTAGATTCTTGAGATTGGCTCCGCCTAGATTTTCTGGTATACCGAGTGAGGATGCATATAAGTATCTGATTGCTTGAGAGGATATAATATATAATTTAGGCCTTGTTGAGACTTGTGGTATGGATTACACCACATTTTAGTTGGATTTGGATGCTCGACATTGGTAGAGAGGTTACAAGGATTCTAGACCAGCTGGATCTTCTCTTTTGACATGGACTTAGTTCTTAGAGATATTCTTGGATAAGTATATGCCTCATAGCCTTAGAAATTATTTGAGGGATCTAGATGTGGTGGTTATTCTGGGTCAGCCACATCTGTTAGTGCTGGTTCAGCTCAGGTGTCATGTTATAGTTATAGAGATCCTAGTCACTATTCATGAGATTATGCTAGTTGTAGGGTGATTATTGCTTCAGGTCAAAGTGTTCCCCTATTAGAGCAATTCATCCCTCAGCTAAAGGTGGTTTTCAAGGTTGTAGGGTTGGTTTTCAGGGTACTTGAGGTGGTTCTCAGGCAGGCAGGACAGGAGGTCAGTCAGGAGCCCAACCAGGTGGCGGGCGTAGTTAGTTATATATAGTACCCGCTAAACTCGAGGTTGAGTCTTTGGATGATGTTATTATAAGTACGATTTTGGTGTGTCGTCAGTCGACCCTTACTTTATTTGACCCAGGATCCACTTATTCTTATGTATCTGCTTATTATGCTCCACGGTTAGAGCTATTATTGGATTTATTATCTGTGCCATTATATGTATCTACTCCCGTTGGTGATTTTTTAGTAGTGGATTGAGTTCTCAAATCATGTGTTGTGACTGTTAGAGATGTTGATACTCATTCTAACCTTAATAATCAAGATATACTGGATTTTGATTTAATTCTAGGCGTGGACTAGTTATCCCACTATCATGCGGTCATGGATTATTTTGTCAAAACTATTACATTAGCCATGCTTGGTATACCCAGTCGTATGGCAAGGAGCCGTTAGCCGCGAGCCGATGGGGATTATTTCTTATATGTGTGCTAGGAGACTTATTTCGAGGGTTTTGGGAGCCCTATCTCATTTATATTTATGATACTAGTGTGGAGAGTTCGTCTCTTAACTCTGTTCCTGCATTTGAGAGTTTTTTGATGTTTTTTCTACCGACCTGCCTGGTATTCCCTCTATACATAAGATTGAGTTTGCTATTGATCTCGAGCCTTGCACCCGACCCATTTTTATGACACCTTATCGTATGGCTTTTGCTGAGCTTAACGAGTTGAATTCTCAGCTTCAAGATCTTCTTAGTAAGGGTTTTATTAGATCGAGTATGTCTCCTTGGGGAGCCCTTGTGTTGTTTGTCAAGAATAAAGATGGCTTCATGCGTATATGTATTGATTATAGGCAGCTAGATAAGGTGATAATGAAGAACCATTATTCTATGCCTCACATTGATGATTTATTTGACCAACTTTAGGGAGCGGCGGTATTCTTTAAGATTGATTTGAGATCTTGTTACCATCAGTTGAGAATTTGGGTTGAGGATATCTCGAAGACAACTTTTAGGACTCGTTATGGTCATTATGAGTTTCTTGTGATGTCATTTGGCTTGACTAATTTCCCAACCGTATTTATGGATTTGATGAATTGAGTGTTCAGACCTTATTTGGACTCCTTTGTGATTGTATTCATCAACGACAACCTTGTATATTTGAGGAGTAGAGTGGAGCATACGCAACATTTGAGGATTGTGCTCCAGACTTTGAGAGATCATGTGCTTTTTGCCAAGTTCTCTAAGTATGAGTTTTGGCTTAAGTCATTAACATTCCTTGTACATGTGGTGTCTAAGGATGGTATTATGGTAGACCCAGCTAAGATTGAGGCAATTCAAGATTGATCTAGACCTACATCTCCAACTGAGGTTTGTAGCTTTATTGGTTTGGCTTGTTATTATAGATGATTCATCGAGGGTTTTGCTACTATTTTAGCACCTATAACCCAATTTTTCTAATAGTTTGAGGAGTGTGAGTCGAGATTTAAAAAGCTCATGAATTTTCTTACTTCAACTCCTATTCTAGCTCTTCCTATTGAGGGTGAGGGATTCACTGTATTTTGTGATGCTTTTGGTGTTGGTTTAGGTTGTATGTTGATATACCAGGGTCGTGTTATTACTTATTCCTTGAGACAGCTTAAGGTGCACGAGCACAACTACCACTCATGATTTAGAGTTGGCAGCGGTAGTTTTCACACTTAAGATTTTGAGACATTATCTCTATGGTGTGCATTATGAGATTTTCACCGATCACCGCAGTCTTCAGCATCTTATGTCCTAGAAGGAGCTTAATGCTAGACACCATATATGGATAGAGTTTCTTAAGAATTATGATATTTTTATCTTGTATCATTAGAGCAAGGCTAATATGGTATCAGATGCCTTGAGGCGGAAAGTGGTGAGTATGGGTAGCATGGCTTGTATTTCAATTTCTCAGAGTTCGTTGGCATAGGACATTCAGTCCTTAGCCAACTTGATTGTTCCCCTTGATATTTAAGACCCTAGGAGAATTCTTACTAATGTGTAAGCGAGGTCTTCACTTTTTGAGCAGATTCAGGATCGTCGATTGTAGGATAGCAAGCTTTATTTCCTTCATGATTAGGTGATGAGAGGTGAATCTGGGAGGAGCACCATAGATTCCTAGGGTGTTTCTAGATTTGATGGCCACATTTGTGTTTTGAGGATTGATGACTTGATTCAGTTGATTTTGCATGAGACTTACAACTCTAGATATTCCATTCATTCTGCCATATCCAAGATGTATAGAGATTTAAGACAAAATTATTGGTGGTGTGGTATAAAGAGAGATATGGTAGATTTTATAGCTCATTACCTTTGTTGTCCATAATTAAAAGCCGAGCATCAGCGACCAGATGGCTTGATTCAGAGATTACACATTTTTGAATGGAAATGGGAGAAGATTACCGTAGATTTTGTTAGTGGTTTTCCTCGTACTTCCCATGGGTCCAATGGTATTGGGTTATCATAGATCGATTGACCAATTTGACATATTTCCTTCCCATTCAAATGTCTTTTATTGCCAAGAGGTTAGCCTGCATCTAGGTGCGTAAGATAGTCCTTTTGCATGGGGTGCCCATATCTATTATTTTGGATCGAGGTTTCGTGTTTACTTCTAGATTTTTGAGATTTTTTTAGGATGAGTTTGGTCCTTCGGTAGATCTGAGTACATCTTTTCATCTGCAGACAGATGGCCAGTTTGAGTGGACTATACAGGTGCTTGAGGATATGCTTCGAGCCTATGTTATGGATTTTGGAGACCAGTGGAATGAGCACTTAGTTGTGGCAGAGTTTTCTTATAACAACAGTTATCATTCAAGTATTGAGATGGCGCCTTTTGAGGATTTGTATAGTAGGAGATTTTGTTCTCCAATTGGATGGTTTAAGACTTTCGAGGTTTGACGTTGTGGTATTGATTTTCTTCAGGAGTCATTGGATAGAGTCAGGGTGATTTAGAATAGGTTGAGAACAGATCAGAGTAGGAAGAAGGCCTATGTAGATCGTAGACATTATGCCTTGAGGTTTGGAGTTGGTGATCAAGTATTCCTCTAAGTATCACCCATGATGGGTGTGATGAGGTTTAGGAGGAAGGGCAAGTCAGCCTTAGGTATATTGGTCCTTTCAGATTCTTCGCATAGTTGGTGAGGTGGCTTATGAGTCAAACTTACCTCCAAATTTTGCTGTTGTCTATCCGGTTTTCCATGTTTTTATATTACGATGATACATTCCTGATCTGTCTCTTGTGCTTAGTTGGGACTCAGTCCAGTTGGATGAGTATTTTACCTTCGTGGAGGAGCCAATGCTTATTTGTCTAGTGATGTTAGGCGATTGCGCACTAGGGAGATTTCTGTAGTTATGTTTAGTGGAGGCACCGCCCACAGTGGAGGAGGCCACTTGGGAGATCGAGAGCAATATGCGGACCCAATATCATCACCTGTTCAAGACTTCAGGTATATCCTAACCCTTAACTTTTGTGGGTGAAAGTCCCTTTAGTAGTGGATATTGTAATGACCCTTTAGGCCATTTTCCATATTTCTGCTTATTTTTTCCATTAGTGCTTTTCTATAGCTTCCCCAAGTCATTTATGACTTGCTGGAACTGACAGTTCATTTGTTTTTAGAGCCATTTTCCTATTTTGAGGTCTTCGCTGGTTTCAAATGGCCACCGAGAAAAAACGTCAGCAAAATGACCTTAAATGCAAATTCTGACTGTTCTAGCAACTTCGAAATATGAATTTTAGGCTAGGAGGACTCTTAGTTTGGGTCCTGAGGCACCCGAGCTTATTTCAACCTATTGGTCGGAAAGTTAAGAAAATGGAATTTGGGTGTGGGCCTCATATTTTATCAAAATGACCTCGGATGGAAATTTTGACTTCACCATTGAGTTTGGAATGTCGGATTTGGTGTAGTTACATAGTTTGTTTACGTTACGGGATTTCGAATAGATACCGACTGGTTAACGGAGGTCAACCAGTGCATCACTATCGCAGTGCCGAGGATCGCGATTGCGATACCCTTGGCAGGCCTCAAGTGCCACGATCACGACAACTTGTCATGAATGCTATTTAGTGTGCAACCCCAATATACCACAATCGTGAGGGTCGGGTCACAATCGCAGGACCCAAATACCTGGACAGGTATATATCGGCTATTTAAGCCCGATTTAGCTCATTCTTAAGCCATTTTCTTTAGAGATAAAACCCTAAAAATGGAGATATCTTGAAATTGAGGCTTGTGGGTGATTTAGAAGCTTGGATAGCATCTATTTTCATGATTTTCCTTCGATTTGGGGTAAGATTCCACCCTTTTCATGGTAAAATTTCCCATGTCTTGTTCTAAAATTTCAAAATCTTAGGGGCTTGAGTTTAGCCTAAATTAGCTTGGATTACACCCATTTTTTAGGGTCATGATTACCTGAGCATGTGGGAACATTGGGTTGGCTTAGGTAATGTGATTTTTCATAAATGGAACCCACATGGGGTTTTAATGTGATTTTTGGTCTCAAAGGATAATAATGCAATATGGGCATCATTATTCTCATATTGATGAGTAGAATATTTTTTGATGGTTTGGCATATTTCGAAAGCTTCTCGGAAGGGAAAAGTGGTAATTTAGCAAATCTTGTAAGCTTTCTTCGAAGCTCAGATAGGCTAGGCTTTACCCCCTGGTTAGATTGAGCTACTTCATAGTATGCTTATGATATTATGTTAGATTTGAGATGAGTTTTAGGTGTTGGTGTGATAGATTAAAATACTTGGGATTCGTTGGATCATTTGGGCTATTTTGGATTTTGTTTTATGCGTAATTAGCCTAATTAACTATGTCTTAAGTGAAGCTGACCTTGTAGGCGTATGCTTATGTTGAAAATGCTTTAGATAATAAATTAATGAAAATATTTCCTTGATTACTTGAATCTAGGATGAACTTATCCAAGTTGGCTTACCTTGGATAAAATTTACTTTGTTGCTCTATATTAGATGGAATTGCTATACTAGGGCTAGTTGTGGCTTGTTTAACATCTAGTAGAGGATTTAGATACCTTAGTCTAATTCGGGGTAGATAATGCTTGGTAAAGGATTTCGAGGATTTAGAAGTGGGCTCCTCGACCCATCTTAGGCCAAGACTTGTGTTAGTGATTGAAGACCACTCTGATAAGCTTGTGTTTATCTAGGAAGATAGTTATTTCGATATGTTTAGATGTGTAACTCCCCAGGAGTATACCCTGGACGCCACACGATGCTTATAGTCTCGAGAGACCACAAGCTAGCCTATGAGCTGGTACCTGCTGTGAGCACTGAATAATGTACTGACAACGAGCATGTGCGTAAACAAATAAATATGCCATAAGGTTTCAATACTGAAAACAATACAAATGAAATCCACAAGTCTGAAACATAAGCGAAAATGCTGAAAAGCTGACTGATAAAACTGACAACTAACTGATTGTTTGAAATGTCCAAAAGCCTCTAAAATTGACTGAATGAGAGTTGATGGGACAGGCCCCAACTAACTCTAACTAACTACTGAACTGAAATACTGAAATAACATAATCGGTCTTCAAAATATGAGGACTCAGCACTGCTACTATTGCTGATGCGCTGGGAGGTCTAGGTACGGTTGGGAACCTGAGCGTCTGAACCTATCATATGATACATCATAGCGCAAGAAACGAGTATGCAGTCAGTACTTTGAATGTACTGGTATGCTAAATGAGGTTAGGCTGATGTGCATGGGCTCATGTGCAAGAATAATAACTGCCTGAATGAATAGCATGAGATAACTGATGCATAGTATGTGTGAAGGTTGTAAAATCTTAGAATACATGACCAAGCGTATAACATGATGCTGGAATAGTCTGTAAACTGAAATACTGGTACTGAATAACTGATAACTATATGCTATGGACAAACAAACCTAAAACTAAACTCTGTACTAAATACTGAACTGAGACTGCGGGAGCTATCATCTAACTGACATGCCCCAATATGAGCTAATTGGGGTCCAACCTGTAACCCCAGTTAAAAGGGTGTTAGTACCATGCCACAGGTACTAACACTGGCTGTGTGGATCCACTAAAATGAAGTCTCGAAGGACTAAAGAATCACCCTCTTCTGGAAGGTGCTCTGGAGAGATATATGGCAACCCTCAACTAGCAGGTTAAGATCTTAAATTACGCTGGCTACGTAGTTCTGGAATCCAGGGACTACTACTAAAGGTCATACCCTCAACTGGCAGGTGAGTCTTCATCCCTGGGTTCGCTCGGTGTCAAATCCTACTCCCAACTGGACAGACTCGTATTACTGGACTGAACTGAGCTTACTGATATGATAACTGACTGAACTAATAATACTCTAACATAGTCGAAACCATTCTGTAAATAAGGAGACTAAGTAAACAACTAAGTTTTTGGGTATTCATAACATCTAGGACTCGATAATATTACTAGTAGAAACATACTAAAGCTTCAAAAGCATGATAAATAATCATTGTTCAAAATTTATCTCTTAGGCATTTCATCAAACACATGGGAGTCATAAAATTAAAATATGGGAATAGTTAAGTCATGGCATAGTAACATAATTTCAATACCAAAATCATGGGTTAAGTATTTAACATGCAAATATCATCCTTCAAATGGGTTAAAGGTTAATTCCAATAAAAACACATGTAAACATGATATAAAAATAAAAATTCATAGAAGTTCATAGATAAAATTCATGAAAACATGTAAAGGTCATGATTTTAAACATTAAAGCGGATTCTTGAACTCCATGGGTGAAAAGGACCCATGAATGAACATCTAACATACCTTAACTGATGAATTTTTGTGAGTTCTTGGTGATTTCTTGAAGCTTGAACTTGGATTTGAAGAAGCTAGGGTTTTGTTCTTGAGAAAGTTTGTGAAAAGATGAGTGATTTTGTCCTTTTGGGACCTTAATCTCGTGTCATGGGTGAAGTAAAGTAATGGGAAAATGACTCAAATACCCCCACATACCCAGAATTAATTAAATAGAACGTTGCCAGTGATGCAGTAAGTGACACATCGCATCGCTCAGTTTTAGCATTAGGCGACGCACCGTGTTGCACCCCACCAATGCGATAAGTGGTGTGCTATGGTCATATCGCCCTGACTTGCTGGTTTTAACATCCAAACAAGCCTCAAACCTCATCCAGAAAATCTGAAACTTATTCGAGACATGCTATTAACCTCCACGATCATGAATCAACTTAAAAATTGACGTTCTAAAGCCGAAAGGTCAGAATTAAAATCATCAAAGTTTAAGAGGCTTTGGAAATGACTAAATCTTAACATTTAGTGAAATTGTTTAAGTATTGGACCCCTTTAGCATGCAAGAGTGATCTGAAATGAGCTAAGATCTTACGTGGTCCTACAATATCTCCCCTCCGGGAATATTTGTTCTCGAATAAGACTGGTTAAACTGAGAATTACTGAGTTAATAAGATTACATATTGAATATGCACAACTGAAACATGATTACATGACTGAGTCTGAACATAGTGACTTACTAAACTGATTCGTAAATGCATGCAATAACATGAATACAACCATATGGCTAGGATTGAGAATGGAAAAGAGATAATCTAAGGAAAAATTGTTACCTTGAACTGAATCTGAGTTTATAGGGAAAAGGTGAGGGTACTTAGTTTGCATATCTTTTTCTGCTTCCCAAGTGGCTCCCTCAACGGACTAATTCTGCCAAAGAACTTTGACTAAGGGAACTTCTTTGTTCCTTAGTCTGCGAATCTGGCGATCTAAGATTTCGACTGGGTCTTCTTCGTAAGAAAGGCTCTACTAAAAATCTAAACTTTGTAAAGTAATAACGATAGATGGATCACCAATACACTTTTTTAACAAGGAAACGTGAAGCACTGGGTGCACTGATGCCAAATCTGTAGGCAACTCAAGATCGTAAGCTACTTTTCCAAAGCGGCTCAAGATCCTGTAAAAGCTAACATATCGGGGACTAAGTTTCCCCTTTCTTTCAAACCTCTTCACTCCCTTCATAGGAGTGATTTTCAAATAAACCAAGTCTCCAACTACAAACTTGAGATCCCTCTTATACACATCCGCATAGGATTTCTAATGGCTTTGGGTTGTCTTAAACCTTTCTCTGAGTACCTAAACTTTCTCCAATGCATCAAATACTGAATCTGGCCCTATCAACGTGGTCTCACCTACCTCAAACCAACCAATAGGAGATCTATATCTCCTTCCATACAGAGTCTCAAATCGAGCCATCTGAGTACTGGAATGATAACTGTTATTGTAGGCAAACTCAATCAATGGAAAGTGATCATTCCAACTGCCCTTAAAGTTGATAACACAAGCTCTCAACATGTCCTCTAGGGTCTGAATGGTCCTCTCCACCGGACCATCTATCTGAGGGTGAAAGGTTGTATAAGACGAACTTGAGTACCAAGACCTTTCTAAAAAGATTTCCAAAAGTAAGAGGTAAACTGAGTACCTCTATCTGAAATGATAGACAGTGGGTCTCCATGAAACCTAACCAACTCTCTAATATAGAGCTTGGCATAATCCTTGGCTGAATAAGAAGTATGGACTGGCAAGAAATTGATTGATTTGGTCATTCTGTCTACAATAACCTAAATCAAATTATGCTGATGATGTGAACGAGGCAACCATATCAAAAAGTTCATGTTTACTTCTTACCACTTCCAAGTAGGATGCTAAACTCCTGTATAGTGCCACTATGTCTTTGGTGCTCAACCTTAACCTGCTGACAATTAGCACACTTGGCTACAAACTTTGCAATATCCCTTTTCATACCACTCCACCAATAAATTTCCTGCAAATCACAATATATCTTAGTGGCTTCTGGGCGAATAGAGTAACGCACCCCATGCACTTCTGCAAGAATTCGTTGTCTCAAACCATCTATACATAGCACACATAGTCTACCTTGGAAACACAACACGCCATCTCCCAGAGAAAACCTCTACTTTCTAATCTCCGACTGAATCCTTCAACTCCACTAGACTGGGGTCCCTATCTTGTTTTTCTTTCACTTGGGCAACCACAAAAGATTCTAAACTATTCTGAACCCAATCACTAGCCTCAATTGAGTCAACCAACTGAACACATAACCTAGCCAACTGATGAACCTCCTAAACTAGCTTCTTCTTATCATTCTCAACAGGTGCCACACTACCCATAGACAATCTACTATGGGAATCTACCACTACATTGGCCTTGCCCGGATGATACAAAATACTCATATCATAGTCCTTCAATAATTCTAACCATATTCTCTGATGGAGATTTAACTCTCTCTAATAAAACACATACTGCAAACTTTTATGGTCCATGAACACATCAACATGCACCCCATACAAATAATGCCTCTAAATTTTTTAAGGCAAACACAACAGCTGCTAACTCAAGATCATGGGTAGGATAATTCTTCTCATGGGGTTTAAGCTATCAAGAGGCATAGGCTATGACCTTACCTCTCTGCATCAAATCGCAACCCAAACCAACCCTTGATGTATCACAATAAGAAATAAACAAATCTGAACCATTTGGCAAGGTTAAAACCCGAACTGAGGTGAGTCCAGTCTTCAACTCCTAAAAGCTCTTCTCACAAGAATATGACCACTGAAACTTGAGTTTTTTCTGAGTCAATCAGGACATGGGGGATGCAATAGAAGAAAATACTTCAACAAACCATCGATAATAGCCAGCCAAACCTAAGAAACTCCTGATATTTGACAAAATAATGAGTCTGGTCTAGTTTCTCACTTCTTTGATCTTTTGAGGGTTAACTCTAATGCTATCATCGAAAATAATATGGCCAAGAAAAGCTACTAATCTTAGCCAAAATTTGCACTTACTGAATTTGGCGAACAATTAATGGGCTCTAAGATTCTGCAACACTATTTTGAGGTGGTCGGCATGATCATTTCTATTACGGGAATAGACAAGGATGTCATCTATGAAGACTGATAAACATGTCGAAGTAATACTTGAACACTCTATTCATCAAGTCCATGAAAGCTGTTGGGGCATTTGTTATACCAAATGACGTAACTAGAGATTCAAAGTGACTATGCTGAGTTCTAAAAGCTGTTTTTGGAATGTCACATTCTTTGACTCTGAGTTGATGATAGCCGGATATGAGGTCTATCTTAGATAAATAGCTGGCACCCTGAAGTTGATCGAATAAGTCATATATCCTCGGGAGTGGATACTTATTCTTAATTGTGACTTTGTTCAACTGATGATAATCGATGCACATTCTAAGAGAACCATCTTTCTTGCACACGAAAAGGACTGGAGCACCCCATGGGGAAACACTGGGCCTGATGAATACCTTATCTAAGAGATCTTTCAATAGTTCTTTTAACTCCCTAAGTTCCACGGGAGCCATTCTATAGGGTAGAATAGAGATAGGCTGGGTATCTGGAATAAGGTCTATTCCAAAGTTGATTTCTCTTTTGGGAGGAACTCCGAGAAGATTTTGGGAAACATATCTGGATATTCCCTCACTACTGAAACTAACTTGAGATTGGGAGTCTCTAAACTAGAGTCTTTGACTCGAATAAGATAGTAAGCACACCGCTTGGATATAATTTTTCTCGCTCTAAGGTACGAAACAAGTTGACCCCTACGCGCTAAAGTACTACCCCTCCATTCAAGGATTGTTTCATTCAGAAACTGAAAATAAACAACTCTGTTTCTACCATCAACTCAAGCATAGAATGAGTGGAGCCAATCCATTCCGAGAATGATATTAAAATCAGTCATCTCTAACTTCACAAGATCAATTGATGTGACTTTTTGGGATATTATGACCGGACAATTCCTGTATATCTTCCTAGATATAATAGAGACACCTACTAGGGTGGACACTGAGAAGGATTCTACTAAAGTCTCAGGACTGACACTGAAATCAACAACTATATAGGGAGTTATAAATGAAAGAGAAGCTCTGGGATCTAACAAAGCATAAGCATGTAAATGAAAGACCTATAATGTACCAGTAACTATATCAGGAGAACTTTCTTGATCTTGTCAGGACTGAACTGCATACAATTTATTTGGGCGCTGACCACTGGTTGTGCTGGAAGCAGCACCACGCTGAGTCGGGCGACCGGATGGAACTAGAGGATGACTGGACTGACCTTGCTGACAACTATTTGGGCAATCCCTAACTCTGTGTCCTGGCTTGCCACACCCAAAACATACATCACTGCCAACTCTACACACACCCTGATGGTTTCTACCATATTTCTGGCAAAGAGGATTTGTATGACCACTGTTCACACTGCCCTAGGACTTAGAGATTGGTGCTCTATCCCAATTATCATTTCTGAACTTCGACACTGGTGCACTAGATGAAGACAGAGCTAGGGCTAAAGATCTCTGGAGGAATTGAGGACAGTTACTACCCACTAACCTTGGCTGAGCAAAACTAAAGCTACCTATTCTGGCTTTCTTATTCTTCCTCTCTGTTTCCTTAAATTTCTGCTCCTCAATCCGTTGAGCATAGTCCATCAACCTATACGAGTCCATATCTTTAATCAACATCGCGGTCCTACACTCCCTAACCATACTATCATCTACCTCTGAAATAAACTTACTCATCCTAGACCTGTCATCAGAGACCACATTAGGAGCATACCTGGATAGCGAAGTAAAATTAAGAGAATACTCTTTCACACTCATACTCCCCTGGTTCAAATTGATAAACTCCTACACCTTAGCTTCTCTTAACTCCAAGGGAAAGAACCTATCTAAAAAGGTTGTAGCAAACTTCTCCCATTTAATAGGCCCTGCATCTGCGCCTCTATCTTCCTTCCATTGCTTATACCAAGTACGAGGAACATCCTATAACTGTAAGCACCCAACTCTGCACTCTCACTAGAAGTCACACCTATATTGTTAGTTACCTTCTGAACTATGTCAAGGAACTCCTGCGGATCCTTATTAGACTTAGACCTCAAAAGTAGAGAAGGGTTCATTCAGGTGAAGTCCCAAATTCTAGATGCGGTAGTATTAACCAATGGAATGGCTGGGATAGCAGCTTAATAATTATTTTGAGTAAATACTGTGTGAGCTAAAGTAGTGAATGCAACTCTGAATTCGGCATGAGAGACATGCTCGTCCAGGGTATCTTCTTGAACAGGTGGAGATACAGGATGATTTCTATTTCTCCTTCTATTATTATTTTTAGGAGGCATGTTCTGTAAATAGAAAGAAGATTGAACTAGAAAGAGAGTTTAAATTGAGCTCATGTTCATTCTCATGACATGAATACTGAAAGAAGGGGAACTTTTCCTAAAACATCTTGTAGCCTCTTTTGCACAAGTGTGGCGTACTTCACACCCATGCACAAGACTCTACTCAATGCATATTTCAGAATCCTTAGGACACTTTGAAACCTTAGGCTCTGATACCAAGTTTGTAATGCCCCAAGAGTATACCTTGGATGCCACACGGTGCTTACAGTCCTGAGAGACCACAAGCTAACCCTTGAGCTGGTACCTGCTGTGAGCGCTGAATAATAAACTAACAATGAACATGTGCAGAAACAACTAAATATGCCATAAGGTTTTAGAAAACAATACAACTGAAATTCACAAGTCTGAAACATAAGCGAAAATGCTAAAAAATTGACTAATAAAATTGACAACTAACTGATTGTCTGAAATGTCCGAAAGCCTTTAAAACTAACTGAATAAGATTTGATGGGACAGGCCCCACCTAAATTCAACTACCACCTAAATTCAACTAACTACTAAACTGAAATACTAAAACAACATAATCGGTCCAAACCTATGATATGATACATCATAGCGCAAAAAACAAGTATGGGGTCAGTACTTTGAATGTACTGGTATGCTAAATGAGGGTAGGCTGCTGTGCATAGGCTCATGTGCATAAATAATAATATACTAAATAAATAGCATGAAATGTTGATGCATAGTAGATGTGAAGGTTGTAAAATCTGAGAATGCATAACTGTAATGCCCCAAGACTACCCTCTGGACGTCACACGATGCTTAGAACCACAAGTGATCCTAAGCTAACCCGTGTACTGGCATAAATCATGAGCAACTGAATAAAATATATAAATCTGAATGAAATAGTGAAAGATAATTTTTTTTTGAATATGATCAATACAAAACTATATTAAAATAATTACAACCTTGATTATACGAAACAAAACTGGAATTAAATACATTAACTCTACTGACTGTCTATGAAGCCTCTACTAGTATTGACAGTAGGTAGCTGGGATATGACCTCCAGCTATCCCGAATCAATATGACTGAATGAGAAAAAATAAAATACTACTCAAACTATGACTGACTCGAGCCCTTGAATCAAAAGGACTCATCACCTGCTGATTGGAAGTTGTAAACTATCTAAATCTGATGTGGGCACTATAACTCGTACCTATATTATGAGATAATGTAGCACATAAACATATACGTGGATTAGTACTTTTGGAATGTACTGAGCATGTGGGGGTGAATTCATAAGCAAAAACAATAATACAATAATTCAAATAAACTTTCAAAACTGCATGCTAAATGTGAGTGACTCATCTTACCTTGAATGATCAAAACTGACAAATGATAGATCATGAGTGATAAAGCATAAAAAAATTCTTGTGAGCCATCATACTTAGTTCTAATAAAACTGTACACTGATTTTGTTCTTTAAATCATGCAGGCTAAGTGAAAAGGGCCCACCTTTATCAATCTTAAAACTTAAAGCTGAAATATGATAACTGAAGTTTTAGGTAAGACAATATCTGAGTAAATTTGTTAGCCTTTACACTTAGTTTTCTTAAAACTTTTTTGACATTTTGATTTAGGATTTAGGGATTTTGGGAGGTTCTTCTAACCGACATAAACCATGTGAGTCGTCATAGAGTCCAATGTCTCTTACCTACGTTGGTAGAGTTGTTCTACCCTTGCCATTGAATAAAACCTAGCTAGAGTCATCACTATACTGAACCCACTAGGGGTATTACAACCTACGATGGTACGTAGTTCTGGGGCATGAGACCTTGGAATCATACCCAACTCGGTGCTAAATACTTCTCCCTTTAATCTGTATGCTCATTCTGCAGGAAATCTACCTTAA
Source organism: Capsicum baccatum var. pendulum (assembly GCA_030864225.1). Lineage (NCBI taxonomy): Eukaryota > Viridiplantae > Streptophyta > Magnoliopsida > Solanales > Solanaceae > Capsicum > Capsicum baccatum. The sequence continues at coordinate 136,120,700 of CM061560.1, forward strand.
AACTAGCATAAGGGTTTGTAATGAAAACCAGTTATGCGTGTGTCTGTTTTAAACTGTAATCAAAACTAACTGTGTGGATTCCATATCTTAGCTGAGGACAAAAGATCAAAACTTTCTTAAAATCTGAATATGTGCTTTTCAAAGAATACTTAAACATTATCTTTCTTGAAATTTCAAGACTAAAACTTAGGGCTTGAAAACATATTTCTTGTAACTCATGTCAAATCATCCCAATTCATGCTCAATAATGAAAACCTTGAAATACTTTAACAATTCTAGTCAAAATAACAAAATTCAATACTCAATATACAAATTCAATTCATACGCATAAGTATGTGAAAATAGTCATGTAATTAACAATTAAATCACTTGTAACTTCATAAGGATCAAACAATGATATTTGGTTATGAACCCTAAATTGTAAATTATGTAAATTCATATAAACTCAACTTTAAAAACTAGTTTTAGGCATAAGGATGAAAGGAGTATCCTTTTTCATAACCCCACATAACTTATTTGAGTAATAAAATGTAAAAGCTTGAACTTTGAATCTCTAATGGTGTTCTTGAAGATTTTTCTTGAAGTTCTTGAATTAGGAAGCTTGGGTTCTTCCTTTCTTGATGAAAATTTGATGAAGTTCTTGGTGTTCTTGAGGGGACTAGGATATTCTTGGAGAGAAAAGGATGAATAATAATGTATCTAATTCTTTTGGGGCTAAAATTATGTGTTATGGACAGTTTTGGGTGAGGGGAATTGACCAAAGTGACCCTAGACCTTTTAGGAACTGAAGAAGAGTGTGACATATCTCTTTATCGTGTTGGCTAACGCTTTGGGGACAGCAACGTATCGTGTCGCTATTGCATTGGCTTACTGCCTCTCATGAAAAATATCATAACTTTTTACTCAGGTATCGGATTAAGGAGAAATTGATATTGTTGGAAAGCTAACTCAATTTTCTATAATTTGGTGGATATCAAGCTGAAAAATTATATGTATATAAAAAGTTATACATATTCAAAGTAGACCTTAGTAGAATCGAATGCAAATATTTAGCCGAATCAAAGGCTCTTAGCTCAACTTCACTCTAAGTACTTCCTATGAACATTTTTAACCTCAAGATCACTTCACACACTAGGATTATGATCATGAAACTTATATCCACATGGGAATCATTTGTATTAGAACTTACACGTATAGGATCGATGGTTAGAATTCTAGTACAAAAATATAGGGTATTACATTATCTCCCCTTTGGAATCATTCATCCTCGAATGATGGATAAGAACTTTTTGAAGTCTTAGAAGAATGGAATAATGTTGACATGATGTATCTGCTAAGAAAGGATATAACTGAGCTGATACATTAAAACCCTCTATCAAGAAACTGTTTTCTGAGCTAACTTGCCTTTACTTACTATAAGAAGCTGATTCATGCTGAGAGTTTAGAATTCACTTGAAGTGTTCAAGATACAATAACAGATGTAGAACTTTAAAATGATAACTTATGCAAGCACGAATCATGAGACAATGATACTAAGATCATACAATGGGTATTACACTGTCGTAGTTGGAATACTTGGAAAACTAAGATCATTCACTGAATACTTATGAAATGCATCATGAATAAATATCTAAATTGTAGATATGATGTATGGACTGAACTGAATTACCTCATGGAATGGCCTTACTCATGAAACTTCAGATATAAAGACTAGATGGAAATTTGGAAATCTATAGGAGCTTATCTGAGTGATTGCTAAACTGGGTTGCAGGTTATATGGACTAGATTATACTGACCGCTCATACTTAAATAGAGTATTTCTTCAACACTCTTCTATGAAATTCTACTAATTTTAGGGAGAAGAGAATTTTGGGCATGATCTGAACAAGACATCTGACTAAGGAATCACAACATTGACTCCACTCTATAGCATGAAATATAGACATATAGATTATAAGCTAGGATAGAATTACTAGGCCTTAGGCAATGCAACTTCTTACTTTCAAGCTTAGCAGCACTTCTCAAATACTCCCTCAACTATACTATTCCCCTTAAATACCATACTCATTTAATTCAACTTATAATTCTCACATGGGCATTGATAAATCTATCTACTAATGTCTAAACTAAACTAAATCATCTCACCGTGATCAAGCCTAACTCAAAATCACAAGATACAACACGCTACACCATAATTTTAGTCTAAACCACATGATTCAATCTTCTATGTATCATCCAGAGCTCACACCCTAAGCATAACGTGCCTTACCACTTCAATGACTAACTCTGAACTCTTACTATGGATTCACTAGAGCATATTGCATTCCTCCACTTACATCCTAACATGACATTCAAGCCTATCTTTATAACCACATATGAACTTCAAGGCAACACCCATAAAGACATACTTCACATATTCTCTAAACCACTATCAACAACAACTTTCTTGCACTATTCTTAAGAATATACACACCAATTTTCAACTAACCATGACATGTATCAAAGACTTGGCCTCAATCTTACTTTACACTTTAGCCTTATATAGAAAAGCATAAGTAGCCTTTATTAACGAGGGTCATCAACTCCCTCTCATCTACTCCATTTCTTATCCATTATCATCACCACTATCTTAAAATAGGAAGAGGTTATTGAAGGGCTAACACATAAGGACCTGAAGCACGAAAGAATACTATACATAACTCTGACACTTAACTGAGGCCTGAAGAATAGAATGTCAAAGGCATAGATTTATTAAAGAGATCTAAACTGAGGACATACATGATATAAACTGGATTTCACAAGGATCATGAGTTTTTGAGAACTGATCATACTCTGAAACATGAGTTCATCTTATCATAAGCTATTTAACATAAGATTGAAGTTCATAGATTCATGAGGGATAACTCGAATCACAGAGTGAAGTTGTTACTTGCTTGCTAGAAGTTGAGAATGGACTTGAGTACGCATGAAGTGTATAAGCATTGGCCTTTGGCAAGGATATGTCATGCAAGATATGGAATTGGTGTGATAATGACTGAAATCTAAGGAATTCTCTAGCGTAAGAAGGGATTACTATCTCATAACAACTCTTATTGACATGTATCACAATCTAATTATCAAAATTTGATTTGGTTCTGCACTCTACCATCTCCCTCTTAGGTCAAAGTTGATATTCTAAGCTTATGGGTCTACTTTATATCCTCGAGACTGAGCCATAATTTCTTTATTCTAATGTCTACCCATAAATGGTAAACTCATAAGAATAAAATATATTTCAAACTTACTGACTTCATTCTTGAACAACCCTTTCATATAACATCTTTAACTTTCTAGCTTCAATAATCATCATCAAAGACTTACACTCTCATTTGCAAACATATCTACCTCACTAAAGACATAATCATAGCCTACCAAGATCACACTTCTATACTTATATTTTCCCCAAATCATAAGAATCAAAATCATACTTAAAAGACTCAACACCATCTATCCAAAACTCACCTTAGCTATTAAGAACACCGTGTACTATATAACTAGCCTTCTTCTACTTAGCAACTCAAGGGTACTACTAACCACACACGACACTTAATAAACTTAGAAAATAATGCACCCCCACATCATCTTGGGCACACCTCTACATCATACTTAATCTCAAATCAATAAAATTAAATTCTTACATTCACTATTTCAAGCCTATAGGTTTACGTCCAGATAACTAGCATCACTAACCAAGCAACCATTACATCCACCTTGATGATCATCCACTATTCAATCTTAGTATCTAGTACTAGTCATGATTAACAACCCAACCTCACATACTACTCTCACTTGGAAGCTATAAAATAAGTCATCAAGAAATTGTAGTCCACTAGAACCTTATAACAATAATAATCGATCATAATCATATGGCGTAACTTATTAAAATCTGTTAGCATATCATCCTACTACATATTATGACTATTTACTCATCTGTACACCTAAATTACATTCATATCTCTTAAAGCATCAACAAATCTTTTTTTCCATAGCCATGTGGGGAATCCTATATTAACAATACTCAACCACCAAATGCTTCATGAATATCCTATACTTTTATAACAAAAAAATATCATTAGTAACTCCTTTCATACTTTAAGCAAACAATAATTCACCTTAACTAATAAGTCCTTCCCTACCTTCCACTAAACTAACACACAAGGGCATATCACCATAACACAAAATCTATAGCATGCTTAAGTTTATCTTTATACTTTCTATCAATTGTCATTCCCACTTTCTTGTCACTGCACTTCTAAACCCATACTTCCAACTATAAGAAGGTTATACTACTTATGAATGATAGCACTCCAGGTTGTAATATCCCTTGAATGCAAACTCTATTCAACAATCTAGGTTCATACTATCTCCTCTTATGAGCACTATCTATATAGAAGGATTAATAAGGAATCTGAATACATATCTTATTCAGTCTCAACTGAATAACTCATAAGCATGAGAACATAACTTTCAACTTCTGGAACTTGTAACACATTAGCGAGCTACTCTCAAGCCCCTAGTATGCCTTCTGAAATTACTAATAGTTTATGTGAGATCATTATCTTAGGAGAAATTAGAACTTACTAATCATGTTATCTTAAGAATAAGTGACAGATAAATAATTTTGGAGTAACACATGAATCAACAGAAGTTTTTGAGAGAACAACTATACAGTATGATCCAGTCTGACAAGCCTCTACTGACTAAGAACTAGAGATTCATTGGGACAAACCCCTAACTGACTCAACTGGACTGAAAATAAATAATCAACTAATATAAATACTGAAAACAAGGGATTAGGTCCTCAAACTATAAGGACTCACCAACTGTTGACGTGTAGATAAAGGTACTCAAAGATCACTGTCACGGCTGAGACTGAGCACCTAAACCTACATTATGAGATAATGTAGCACACAGACATATATGTGAATCAATACTTTGAGGATGTACTGAGTATATAGGGGGTGTATGCAATACTTTAAATAAGAATATCATCAATCTTTATAAAAAAACATGCATTCTGATATAACTGACTCACATTGCTTGAATAATCTCAGAAATATATATATATCATAAATTATGAATAATGGAACGCATAGTATAAATCTCGTGAGTCAATATACTATTTTTGAAATCTGTAGTTCTATTCCCTTCTCAAACATATAGACTAAAGTGGTCAAGTGCTCACCTCTGTATCTGAGAGCTAAGACTGTAATTTTAAAACTGAAATCTAAAGTAAAACATTAATTGAATAAGTTTGTGAGCCTTTACACTTAGTATCCATAAATCTTTACCGACCAGGATATCTTTCAAAGCTTTAGGGAAAATAACTCATTTCAAGGAACATACTTTACTTTAGAAACTGATTATTTACTCTTACTAGCAGGGAGATCCTCTTAACTGACATACACCATCCGAGCTACATGAAGTCCAATATTTTGTCCTCCTAAGGAAGAAACCTCACATTGGGGAGAGGCATCATACTCTTTCCAGGGAGTATAACCTCAACTTAGTGATCACTATCTCGACCTCGGGTCCATAAATCTCAATCCTACGGTGGCATGTAGTTCTGGGGTATGAAACCGTGGTAACTTACCAAACTCAGTGCTAAATACTACTCCGTTTTAATTAGCTATGATCATCTCATGGAAATACACATTTAATAATCTCGTGGTTTATAATGAAACAAACTACAAAATCTATTATCTCATTCAGTGAAGTGGATTTCAAAGCTACTATGACCATCATGATCAAAATTTTCTCAATAATCTCAAAGTACTCAAATCATGGGTGCTTATAGCATGAAAGTTCTTAAAATTACAATCTCAAGTAGGGCTTAATGACCCATAATTCAATCTCAGGTTAAGACATCTAAAAATTCATACTCGATATCATAAAGATTCATAAATCATATAGAAATCTAGAAATTTTCAGCAATATGCATTATAATCTCAACATACTCATGTACTTCAATTTCTAAAACATTGAAACCATCATAATATCAAGAAATAATAACATAGGGTATAAACCCATACTTTAATTTCATAAGAAAACATGTAAAACCATATATCTTTGTAATTAAAATAACTTTTGGGAACAAGGATAAAAGGAGTGTCCTCGTTCAAACCCCACATAGCTTAGATTATGAATTTAGATGAACAAGATTTCTTAAGACTCTTTTTGATACTCTTGAGTGAGGGTTCGTGAAGCTTTTGACTTGGGAACCTTGATTCTTAAATCAATTTGCAAAAACAATGGTGAAATCTTGGAGAAGGAATTGGGTCTTGCTCTTGAGGGTTAATCTTGAGAGAAAACCCTAGTTCTTGATGCTTTGGATGAATCTCAAGTTCTATGCTTTGTTTTGATATATTTAGGTGTTAAAAAGGGTGGAAAAAAACCAAAAATACCTTTTAAAAATAGCTTTAAAATGTTGAACGGGATCTACGATGGCTTGTGAGATGGTCCATCGCTGTATCGAATGTCCGTCGGTCTGACCATCGCACTTAGGCCAGAATAGGGACTTAATACCTTCGTTGCAATGGCTTGGGCAATGGTCCATTGCTAGCTTGATGGTCTGTTGGCCTGACCGTCGTACTTGGCCAGTGAATGGGTCTACTGCCTCGGTTTTGATGGCCAGAGCGATGGTCCGTCACTTGCACGACGGTCCATCAACCTGCCCATCGCTCCTGGGCAGTTTGGATCATTCTCTATAAAACATCCATAAATTTTTTACTCCAATACGAAATTTGGAAAAAATTGGTATTATTGGAAAGCTAATTAAATTTTCTCTATGGTAAAAAGTCAAAATTAGGAAAACTCTATATGATTTAAACACTACTCACTTTGGAAGTCATTCCTTATTCTTATAGAGATACAATTTAGGCTTAAGAAAAGTTTAGGGTATTACAGATACCAAGTTTGTAATGCCCCAAGACTACCCCCTCGACATCACACGGTGCTTAGGACCACAAATGATCCCAAATTAACCCTTGTACTGGCATAACTCATGAGTAACTAAATAAAATGCATAAAATTGAATGAAATAGCGAAAGATAAATCTTTTCTGAATATGATCAATACAAAACTATATTAAATTGATTACAACCAGGATTATACGAAACAAAATTGGAATCAAATACATTAACTTTACTGACTGTCTATGAATCCTCTACTAGTATTGACTGTAGGTAGCCGGGATATGACCCCCAGCTATCCCGAATTAATACGACTGAATGAAGAAAAATAAAATACTACTCAAAATATGACTGAATCAAGCTCTTAAATCAAAAGAACTCATCACATATTGGCTGAAAGCTGCAAGCTGTCTGAATATAATGAGCGCGTTACAACTCGTACCTACATTTTGAGACAATGTAGCACATAGAAATATATGTGGATTAGTACTTTTGGAATGTACTGATTATGTGAGGATGAATGCATAAGTAAAAACAATAATGCAATAATTCAAATAAACTTTCAAAACTGCATGCGAAATATGAGCGACTCACCTTGGCTTGAATGATCAAAACTAACAAATCATAGATCATGAGTGATAAAGCATACAAGAAATTCTTGTGAGCCATCACACTTAGTTCTAATAAAACTGTACTCTGATTCTGTTCTTTAAATCATGAAGGCGAAGTGAAAAGGGATCACCTTTATCAATCTTAAAACTTAACACTGAAATCTGATAACTGGAGTCTTAGGTAAGACAATATCTGAGTAAAATTGTGAGCCTTTACACTTAGTTTTCTCAAAACTTTTCTGACATTTTATTTTAGGATTTAGGGACTTTGGAAGGTTCTTCTAATCAACATAAACCATGTGAGCCATCATGGAGTCCAATGTCTTTTACCCATGTTGGTAGAGTTGTTCTACCCTTGCTATCAAATAGAACCTAGCTAGAGTGATCACTACAGTGAACCCACTAGGGGTATTAAAACCTATAGTAGAGAGTAGTTATGGGGCATGATACCTTGGAATCATGCCCAACTCGATGCTAAATATCGGTGCTAAATACTACTCCTTTTAATCTGTATGCTCATTCTGTAGGAAATCCACCTTAAAACTAGGATAAGGGTTTGTAATGAAAACCAGTTATACGTCTGTTTATTTTAAACTGTAATCAAAACTAACTGTGTAGATTTCATATCTTAGCTGAGGATCAAAAGATCAAAATCTTGCTTAAAATCTGAATACATGTTTTTCAAAGAATACTTAAACATTATCTTTCTTGAAATTTCAAGACTAAAACTTAGGGCTGGAAAACCCCTTTCTTGTAACTCATGTCAAATCATTCCAATTCATGTTCAATAATGAAAACCTTTAAATGCTTTAACAATTCTTGTCAAGATAATGAAATTCAATAATAAATATACAAAATCAAGTCACACGCATAAGTATGTGAAAATAGTAATGCAATTCAATACTTAAATCTTTTGTAACTTTCTAAGGATCAAACAATGATATTTGGTATGAACCCTAAACTTTAAATCATGTAAATTCATGTAAACTCAATAATAGGATTAATAGGATGTAAAAGCTTGAAATTTGAATCTCTAATGGTGTTCTTAAAGCTTCTTCTCGAAGTTCTTGAATTAGGAAGTTTGGGTTTGCTTTTCTTAAAGAAAATTTGATGAAGTTCTTGGTGTTCTTGAGGGGGCTGGGGTTTTCTTGGAGAGAAAAGGATGAATAATAATGTATGTAATGCTTTTCGAGGATGAAATTATGTGTTATGAACGCTTTGGGCGAGGGGAATTGACCAAATTGACCCTAGACCCTTTAGGAACTGAAGCATCATGTCAAATAGCTTTGTATCACGTTGGCTATCGCGTAGGGGACATCAACGCATCGCGTCACTTTTGTGTCGGATTACTGCCTCTCACGAAAAATGCCATAACTTTTTACTTGGGTATCAAATTAAGGAGAAATTGGTATCGTTGGAAAGCTAACTCAATTTTAAAAAATTTGGTGGGTATTGAGCTTGAAATTTATACGTATATAAAAAGTTATACATGTTCAAAGTTGATCCTAGTAGAATCAAATGCAAAGATTTAGCCGAATCAAAGGCTCTTAACTCAACTTCACTCTAAGTATTTTCTATCCTAATTTTTAACCTCGAGAGCACTTCACACACTAGGATAATGATCATGATACCTATATCCACATAGGAATCATTTGGATTAGAGCTTACACGTGTAGGAATGATGGTTCAAATTCTAGCGCAAAAATATAGGGTGTTACAATAATCAAGCGTATAACATGATATTGGAATAGTCTATAAACTTAAATACTGATACAAAATAACTGATAACTGTACTATGGTCAAACAAACCTGAAATTGAACTTTGTACTGAATACTGAAATGAGACTATGGGAGCTATCATCTAACTAACATGCCCTAATATGAGTTAATTGAGTTCCAACATGTGACCCCAGTTGGAAGGGTGTCAGTATCATGCCATGGGTACTAACACTGGCTGTGTGGATGACTAAAGTGATGTCCGAAAAGACTAAAGAGTCACCCTTTTCTGGTAGGTGCTCTAGTGAGATATATGTCAACCCCCAACTGGAAGGTTAACATCTCAACCTACGCTGGCTACATAGTTCTGGAATGCAGAGACTGCTACTAAAGGTCACACCCTTAACTGGATGGTGAGCCTCCATCCCTGGGTTCACTCGGTGCTAAATGCTACTCCCAACTGGACTAACTCGGATTACTGGACTGAGTTGAGCTTACTAATATAATAGCTGACTGAACTGATAATACTGTAATATATCTGGAACTATTCTAAAAATACTGAGACTAATTAAACAACTAAATTTTCGGGTATTCATAACTCGCAAGACTCGATAACATTACCAGTAGAAATATATTAAAGCTTCAAAAGCATGATAAATAGTCATTGTTCAAAATTCATCTCTTAGGGATTTCATCAAACACATGGGGGTCATAAAGCTAAAGCACAGGAATAGTTAAGTCATGGCATAATAACATAATTTCAAAACCAAAATCATGGGTTAAGAATTTAACATGCAAATATCATCATTCAAATGGGTCAAAGGCTAATTCCAACAAAAACACATGTAAACATGAAATAAAAATCAAAATTCATGAAAGTTTATGGATGAAATTCATGAAAACATGTAAAGGTCATGGTTTTAAACTTTAAAGCGGGTTCTTGGACTCCGTGGGTGAAAAGGACCCATGAATGAACATCTAACATACCTTAATTGATGAATTTTCGTGAGTTCTTGGTGATTTCTTAAAGCTTGAACTTGGATTTGAAGAAGCTAGGGTTTTGTTCTTAAGAGAGTTTGTGAAAAGATGAGTGATTTTGCCCTTTTGTGACCTTAATCTTGTGTTATGGGTGAGGCAAAGTAAGGGGAGAATGACTCAAATACCCCCACATACCCAAAATTAATTAAATTGAATGTGGCCAAAGATGCGGTAAGCGATGCGTCGTATTACTCAATTAAAGTATTAGGCGATGTACCACGTTGTACCCCATCAATGCAATAAGCGGTGCGCCGCGGTCATATCGCACTGACTTGCTAGTTTGAACATCAAAACAAGCCTCAAACCTCATCCAAAAAATCTGAAACTTACCCGAGACAGACTATCAACCACCCCAATTATGAATCAACTTAAAAATTGATGTTCTAAGACCGTTAAGGTTGAAATTAAAATCATCGAATTTTAAGAGGCTTTGAAAATGACTAAGTCTTAACACTTGGTAAAATTTTCTAAGTCTTGGATCCCTTTAGCATGCAAGAGTAAGTTGAAAGAAGCTAAGATCTTACGGGGTCTTACAAGATGCCTTAGTACTTATTGGTTTTAATGGATGATGTTAAAAGTATTGCTCAATGATTATGTTATAAAAAAATTATTTATTTATCTTATGATGAACTATTTAATATGCTATTAATTTGGATATGGATTGGACTACCAAACATTCTATTGAGTAAGCCCTTGATTATCATATTGGCTAAGCCATAAATTATGCTATTGAGTAGGAAAATGAATAATCTTGTAACTATGCTCGTGATCATGCTTATCGATAAATTAGCATTTACATTTTGTTCATGCTAGAGGCCATGCCTATTGATTATATTAGTGATTAAACCATTGATTACACTATAAATGAACTATAGATTATGCCATGAATTAGATATTAACCAAGCTAATGATAAGCTATATATTATGCTAATATTAAGCCATTAATTAGGCTATTGATAAGTTATTGTCTATGCTTGATAGTGCATATTCATTTTGTTAGAGGTTATGTTTAATGATTGTATTTCAAAATACGTTATGGATTATGCTAAAGTGCAAAATTATTGATTATAATAGCGAATATGCTATTAATTGTGCCAAAAGATCATGCTTATTTACATGTTGGCAATCATGCTATTAATTATGCTAGAGCTTATGATTCCAATTATGATTATTGGTTATGTTAATATATTGTGTTAATGGTTACGCTATTGTCCATATTGATGATGATATTAATTATTTATATTGGTAGAAATTTAGAGAATGGCTATGATATTGATGATGACATTATGATGATATATACCTGGCAAGGTCGGAGGAGGATTATGATTATATATACTCGACAAGGTTGGAAGAGGATCATGATGATATATTCCCAACTAGACTGGAGGAGAATTATGATGATATATACCAGATAAGACTGTAGAAGGATTATGATAATATATCCCCGGGAAGGCTAGAGGATGATGATGATATATACCCGAAAAGGCCAGAAGATAATTACAATATTATATGTCCGGCTAGATTGGAAGATGATTATGTTGATGTTTATGAGGATATAGTTGAATATCCATACCAGTTTGAGTCTATCTATACGTATTATACTATGACGATATACTTATTATGATATGATGACATTGGGGTATGAGATTGACAATCTAGCTAAGTTAAAAATGGAGAAATAGTTATAATATAGTATGGCATGAATGGACTCTAGTGATAAAATGAGTAGTTGATGAATATAATTAGTTGATGATTATTGATTAGTTGATAAATATTGGATAGTTGACACTTGTTGGAAAATTGATAAATAATGACTAGTTAATAAGTGATGATTAGCCGCCATATGGAAATCAGCTAATGAATAATGTTTAGTTAAGAAAGGATGATCTATTGATACATATGGATTAGTGGCTACATGATGGATAGATTATAAGTGTTGACTTTTTTACAAATGATGAATATGGACAATCGATGGTTATAATTTTTCATGACTTGTATGAATTCTAATGGTATTATGAGAGTTGATAAATAATAGTGGTGGGTTTTGCTACCTTGTTTGTACCTTCAAGGTTTATAGGAGCATGTGATGGATAATTTGTTTTTCTGCACCAATGAGTGTATGAGAGCCAATCTTGTAGTTATGATTGCATGTGTTGATTCTTTATGTTATGTTATGATGATATTCTAGTCATTTACTTATTCATGTATAGGATGTTGGATATCATGTGTTGATGTTTTATGTTATGTTATGACGATATTTTGGTTATTTACTTATTCATGTATAGCGACGTTGGAGATATTTTAGGTCTATCCCTTTGTCTTGACTTAGTTATATCATGATTTAGCTCAGTTTACCGATGATGCCTATCGAGTACCTTTTGTTTTGGTACTCATACTATACTTATGTACCTTTTTAAGACATACTCGTTTACTAGTTGTCGCTATTGATTCATGTTTTTGCGATGTTGATCTCTAGAGATAGGGTAAACTCTTAGAGTCTAACTCACCCATTTCCTTCTATCTTTCTATATTCAGTCTTTAGTTTTGACATAAATATATTGACTATTCTAGATGCTTGATTTGTATTATTATACTAGATGCTCTTGTACTGGCTCTACCAGGTCGTGGGATGACATTTATGTTGCGACTACCTTTAAATTATTTCTTTGGTATGGCTTTTTTATTGTGTCGAATTTCCTATTATGCCATTCTATGTTAATCCATTTTGTTTAGCTTTGGGTTACGATTTGGGTTACCTATTGGCAGAATAGAGTATGTTCCATCATAATTCATAAATTGAGTTGTGATAGCATGTGGGGTAGGGGGTAGAGGTGGTAGAGGTGAGTTATTCAATATTTATTAGGTGAGGTTGTAATTTTATTATGGATTTGTTATTTTATTCATTAGTGGGGGGGTTATCAAATAGGGTAGGGTGTGTGGTAAGGTGAGTGGGTTTAATTGATTTGATTATTGGGGAGGGTAAAATTTATGTGTCTACATCATACTCCTCTTTGACTATAAATGCAGAGTGTTTCTAGACAAAAAGGTAGAAAACAAGATAGAATTTGACCCCACTATAACTTAAAAGAAAGGAAAAAAAGATGGATTACAACTGAGTCGTGATTTTGGGCGTCTAACCTATCCCAAGTTATGTGGGAATAAGGTCACATGTAGCTTCCAGGGTTTAAAAGAAGAGGGACTACACCAAGTATGAGATTTGAGTGAGGTCCTATCGAGGTTCTAGTCCGTGGCTCTGTCATTACATCACAAATAAAAATTACAAGTTAAAAAGATAAATAAAATTACGGAAGTCCTATCTATGCAGCTTCTCTTGACTCTTGACTTGAGTTTTCAGTGCTTTCAAAAGTGATAAAATATCTGATCTTCTTTGGGTTGAATTTGAAAATGAATTCTTTCTCAGTGCAAAATTTTATATTGGAAATGAGCTCAAAAGTTGACCATGTTCTGCAGGTGGTACCTCTGAACTTGAGCTTGAACTTGAAAATCTTCACCCGATTCTTTAGTTAGGCTCCTGACTTGCTATTTAAATTCTTCAACCTATTCTTCGGGAAGGCTCCTAACTTGCAATTTCTTCGACCTATTATCCAGGCGGGCTCATGGCTTGCTATTTCTTCACCTTATTCTCTGGGCGAGCTCCCAATATTTAATTTTTTCACCCTATGCAGATTCCTGACTTGCAATTTATTCACTTTATTCTCTAGATGGGCACTTGGCTTTCAATCTCTTCTTCCTATTCCCTAGGAGAGATCCTGACTTGTAATTTCTCCACCTTATTCTCTAGGAAAGTTCCTGGCTTTCAATTTCTTCACCTTGTTCTCCAAGAGGGCTCCTGAATTACAATTTCTTCACCCTATTCTCCAGGATGACTACTGATTTTGAATTTTCTTTACCTTGTTCTTCAGCGAGCTCCTGAGTTGCAATTTCATCACCCTATTCTCCAAGCGGCTCCTGACTTGCCATGTTTTCACCTAGTTCTCCAGGAGGGCTCCTGGGTCCTGATTTTAATTTTCTTCACCCTATTCTCCAGTAGGGATCTTGACTTCATCTTTCTTCACTCTGTTCTTCAGGTGGGCTCCTAACTTTCTATTTCTTCACCCTATTCTCTAGGTGGGCTCCTAACTTGCTCTTTCTTCACCCTGTTCTTTAGTCAGGCTCCTAACTTGCTATTTCTTCACCCTATTCTCTAGGCGGGCTCCTGACTTGATCTTTCTTCACCCTGTTCTTTAAGCGGGCTCATGACTTGCAATTTCTTCACCTTATTCTCCAGGCAGGCTTTTACTCTCTCTTTCTTTGACCTGTTCTTTCTTCGACATATTATCCAGGTGAGCTCCTGATTTTAATTTTCTTCACTCTATTCTCAGGCGAGCTCCTGACTTACTCTTTGTTCACCCTGTTCTTCAGGCGGGCTCCTCACTTGCTCTTTCTTTATCCTATTCTCTAGGTAGGCTCCTGATTTTAATTTTCTTCATATTATTCTCCAGGCGGGCTCTCAGCTTTTAATTTCTTTACCCTATTTTCCAGGCGGGCTCCTGACTTACTATTACTCCACCCTATTCTACAGGTGGGATTCTCAGTTTTAATTTGTTCACCCTGTTCTTTAGGCAGGTGCCTGACTTGCCACATCTTCACCTTGTTCTCCAGGCAAGATTCTGAAATCAAAGTCAAAACTAGAACGAAAGTTATCCCAAACAAAGATTATGATAAAGAAAGATTTCATCTTTTGAAATATAAAGTCCTATTTTTTCTAGGAGGGGCCTGAGCAAAAAGTAAAGTCCCATATCCAAGAGGGTCCTGAACAGAAAGTAAAGTTCCATTTTCTTGGAGGGTCCTGAACAGAAAGTAAAGTTCCATTTTTTAGGAGGGTCCTATGTAGAAAGACAACTCACATATATGCTTTTCCAAAGGTACCTAAACTCAGTGAACAAAATTTTGCCCCTGTTTCAACAAAAAAAAAATTGTTAGTTAAAAACTTAGTGGTGGCTTACGACACTTGACTCTCCAGGCACCTGCTCTAGAGCTCATCCCATTCGTTTTTGTTTTGGACTGCTGATATTTGCCCCTGCCTAGTTGCATCATTAATCCACACTCAAAATAAAGGTAGTGACTCTGATTCAAACATCGAAGTTTTATTTTACCATGTCTCTGAGATCTACTTTTTGGACCCTAACTTTCATGAATCCAGAAACCTGTCTGCTGATAGAATTTCTTCATGCCTTGTTTCGACTTATGATCATGTTTCATTCATGTGATGGTCCTTGGTTTTGCTTCATGCAATTGAGGAATCTGGTAGAATGTTTTGAAATCCTTTCTCACTTGTTTCGACACATATTTAACTCAAAGATGTGAAGATATGATGATGATTTTCTTATTAATAAATGACATAAGAAAACAACAACAACAACAACAAACCCAGTGTATTCCCACAATGTGGGGTCTGAGGAGGGTAAGATGTACGCAGTCCATATCGCTACCTCCGCAATATGACATAAGAAAATAATAATATAAATAAGAAAAAGACTATAAATGTCCTTTTTAAAAAATGGAGAAAATAAAAACTTATTTGAATACGGTAGCAAACTCTGATTATGACGTGCATTTTGGATTAAGCTGTCTGATATTTCCATCTAAACATTCACCAGTTGTTGCTGACTTAATGAACCTAAAATTGAGTTGCTTTTTCAAATCCATTGAACTCGTATACCTCATTCGACTAGTGAGGTCTTAAAAGGGTTTTGCCAACAAGCCTCTCTCATTTTTATTTCTCTCAACTCATTATCGCCTTTTGGTGCTCGTGAGGGTTTTCACCAATAAGACTTTCTCATTTTTTTTATCTCAGGTTACCGTCGCCTTATAATGCTCATGTGGGTTTTCACCAATAAGACTCTCTCATTTTATTTCTCTAATATTTTTAATGATAAAGTTGAAAAGTAGAGCCAAAAATATATTGTCATATATCCATCGCATGTTTAGCCTTAAGATTCTCCAAGATTGATCTGAAGATCTTTCTTTTATTGTAGCATGGCTTTTGGATAAATTTAGAAATAAAGGATGGCATGAGGCTCAAACGACACTTAAAGTGGGGTTGAACTTACGACTTTTGGAATCGACTCAAACAACGAAGATTAACTCTTGCTCCAGTTTCTTTTAACTGGTAATTCTAAATTATTTATTTAGTTGGACTAAAACCAGAGTAGGGCTGCCTATGTATCTCACTCTCGAGAGAGGAGAATCACGTCAAACCTAGTTCTAACAACCTGTTCTTTGTTTTGGTTGTTTTCTCCTTTTTTATTTCTTTTTCTTTTTGTTATTTTCTTTTCTTTTCTAAATTGATGATTTTTTTGTACTCTTTTGGCTCTTTTTTTTTGACACTTTTATCTTTTCTAACTCTTTTTTTGATTCCAAAAGAGGGATATGAAAGAAAAATAAGACCAAAGATTAAAAGGGTAAACAAAGGATGACACAGTATTGGGATAGCGAAATAAAATGTCTTCATCATATCAACCGTTAAAAATGCAAGTACTACACATGCAATAGAACTAATGAAGGATAAGGATCATACATAATATGTTTCAACTGCATCGACATTGATAGCCATTTCTGCTATATTGCCTTCTACATCTGTCAAGTATAAAGCTTCATTGGGCAACACTTTCTTCACAATGAAGGTCCCTTGCCAATTTGAGGAAAACTTGCCTTTAGCTTCAATCTGATGAGGGAGGATGCGGTTCAATACCCAATTGATCGACTTCAAAAATACCTGGGACGTACCTTTCTATTATATGCTCGAGCCATTCTCTTTTGACACAATTGTACATAACATAGTGATGTCACCTTTTTTCATCAATCAAACTCAACTGCTCAAATCGAGTTTTGACCCACTGATCATCATCAATCTCTGCTTTTATGATGACTTGACGTGATGAAATTACAACTTCTGCGGGTATGACAAATTTTGTCTCATACACTAGTAGATATGGAGTTTCCCCTTTCGAATGCGACAGTTATACAATAGGCTAACAATGCAAAAGGCAACTTCTCATGCCATTGTCTAGACCCTTGTACCATTTTTTGCAGTATTTTCTTGACATTCTTATTGGGCGCTTCTATGGCGCCATTTTCCTTTGGACAATATGGAGTGGATTTTTGATGTGCAATCTTAAATTATTGGCACACCTCTTGCATCAAATGACTATTGAGATTGGAAGCATTATATGTAATGATCACCTTGGGAATGCCAAATCTACAAATGATATTAGCATGAACAAAGTTTACTACTGCTTTCTTTGTTACTGATTTGTAAGTTTCCCCTTCTACCCACTTTGTTAAATAATCAATGGCCACCAAAATGAATCTATGTCTGTTTGACGCTTTTGGTTCAATCAGTCCAATCACGTCCATCACCCAAGCTATAAAAAGCCACAGAGCAAACACTATGTGTAACTCTACAGGAGGAGAATGTATCAAATCACTGTGTACCTGAAATTGATGACATTTTTGAACAAAATGAATAGAATCCCTTTCCATAGTAAGCCAATAATAACCCGCTCAAAGTATCTTCTTTGCCAAGAAATATCCATTCATATGCATCCCACATACTCCAAAATGTATTTCAACCATAATTGTCGAATCTTCTTTAGCATCTACATACCTCAAAAGTCCCAAATCAAGGTTTTTTTGGTACAAAGTTCCTCTACTTAAGAAAAATACACTAGCTAGATGCCTAATGGTCCTTTTTTATCAATAGTGGCATGTGTTGGATATTCTCCCGACTGAATATATCTCTTGATGTCAAAGAATCAAGGCTTGCCATCGAGTTCTTCCTCAATTGTATTACAATAAGAATATTGATCACGACTCTCTATATGCACTAGAACAATGTAATCCCTATCAGGATATTAGAAAAGCAAAGAAAAAATGGCTAAAGCATCATCAATCTAACTTTGAATTCTTAGAATATGCTTGAATTTTACTGACACAAACCACCGACATAGATCTTACAAACATTGTTGATATGGTATGAGCTTTAAATCACATGTCTCCCAATCACCTTGAATTTGATCGACAAGCAAGTCTGAATCCCCCAACACTAATAACTCTTGAACTCCCATGTATAAATCTAATCTCAAACCTAAAATACAAGCTTCATATTCTACCATGTTGCTGGTACAATAAAATTGAAGTTGCATTGTTATCAAAAAATATTATCCTGATTCAAAGATAAGAACTGCACCTATCCTGACTTTTGTCATATTCACGGCTCCATTAAAGAACAATTTCCAACCTGGATCATCATCTATAGTGACTTCATCAATACACAACAATTCTTCATCAGGAAAATATGTCTTCAAAGGTTCATACTCTTCAATAATTGGGTTCTCAACAAAGTGATCTGCCAAAGCTTGGGATTTCATGACGGTTCACGTCATATATACAATTTTGAACTCAGTAAGCAATATTTTCCACTTCGCAAGTCAACCTATTGGCATAGGTTTTTGAAAGATGTACTTCAAAGAATCCAAGTCTGAGATGAGGTAAGAGTATAGGATGAAAGATAATGCTTCAACTTCTGTTCATAACATATAAATTAAGTACATCCTTTCAAGAAGAATGTACTTAACTTATATGTTGTGAACTTCTTTCTAACATAATAGATAGCTTGTTCATTTTTACCTGTGACATCATGTTGATCCAATATGCAGCCGAAGGAATTTCCTATAATCAATAAGTACAAAAATCAAAGGTCTACTAGGCTCAGGTAGAACCAACGTAGGTGGATTTGACAGATAACTTTTAATTTTGTCGAACACCTCCCGACGTTCCTTAGTCCATTCAATTGCATCATTCTTCTTCAACAAGTTGAAAATGGGTTCACAAGTAGTTGTGAGTTGAGGAATGACCCTACTGATATAGTTCAATCTACCAAGAAAATTCATCACCTTTGTTCTATTTTTAGATGGCAAAAAATCCTGAATAGCTTTGATCTTTGAAGGATCCAATTCAATACCTTGATGACTAACTACAAACCCCAAACAATTTTCCATACGAGACTCCAAATACACATTTGTCGGATTGAGTTTGAAATTATACCTGTGAGTCCTCCCAAAGAAATTTCTTAGATCTTTAACATGGTCCACTTGATTCATTGACTTATGATCACATCATCTACATAGACCTCAATTTCCTTATGCATCATATCATGACACATAGTGGTCATTGCCCTCATATATGTTGCTCTATCATTCTTCAAAATGAATGGCATCACTCGATAACAATAAGTCCCCCACGGTGTGATAAAAGGCATCTTTCTGCATCATCATCATCCATTGTAATTTGGTGGTACCCAACGTAGAAAATCCATGAAAGATACAACCTCATGATTAGCATAATTATCTAATAGAAAGTGGATGTTGGGTAGTAGAAAATCATCTTTTAGGTTTGCTTTATTTAAATCACGATAATCAACACATACCCAAATCTTGCCATCTTTCTTTAGGATAAGAACAAAATCAGACAACCAAGTAGGGTAACAATCCACTCGAATGACTTTAGCTTCAAGCTGATTCATGATTTCTTCTTTAATTTTCATGTTTATATCGATTTTAAATTTTCTCAACTTCTGTTTGACAGAAGGGAATGCAGGGTCAGTTGGTAACTTATGGGCTACTAACTCAATGCTTAAACGAGACATATTATCATAAGACTATGCAAGAACTTCTTTATAATTAATTAATGTTTGAATCATTTCCTCTTTTAATTATGGTGAAGCATGTACACTTTTTTAGTTTCCCTAATATGTCCTTGATCTCAAAGATTAATTGGCTCTGTTTCATCAAAATTAGGATTCATCTTATCTTTAAATTATTTCAAATCTTTGCTTATTTTTTCCACCGCCTCTTCTTCATCGTATTCCACCTCTTGCTTCATTATATCTTGATTAGATTGGATTTTAAGATCAGGTTGAAAGCTCTACATACACGTCATATCACTAGAATTAGCATAAAGAGAAATAAATAAAAAAAGACAAACAAAATATATTAGACACAAAAACAAAAGGGACATTGCATTTTATTAAAAGGAAAGATAAAAGAAAAGAGAAACATAAAAAAGATAGATACCAAATTTCCCTGAAATAACATGGATAAATATAAAGAAAAATAAAACAAACTACCAAAACTTCCTCCTGATAGGGAGAGGAGTGACTTCTCAATTGATGAGCTGGACATTAGAACCTATGAACTGTATCTCTACCTTATTGGTACCTTTTCCCATATCAACCATATCAGCTTCAACAAACAAGTTCTAGAAATCATCAACTAAATCATATTTCACCTACCCTATGGTCTTGATGACATTACTTTTGATAAAAAACTTATTGAGTAGTGGCACTGGGCAACGAAGTGACTATGTTTCCTTCTTCTGCTTCTTGGCCTTCATCCAATCTTCAGCTGTAGGTTTAAATCCTATAACAAAAGTACCAGTGCTCCTATGTGGGCATATTGGATGAAAGATACCATGCAAAGACACTCCTAAACCCTTTCCTGACTCAAAACCATATTTCAATATCTCATTGACCATCATGATAGAAGTAGGGGATAACTATTGTCCTAGAATAACATGTACTTCAAAGATATGATCTACAAATACTACATCAAAAGATTGATTAACCAATGTATCCTCCATATTTTTTGGTTTGATAATGGGCATGGAAGAGTCTTTATAGATGGCCAAATCTTCTTGACCATGAACAATCACTTCTGCTTGTCGTGTTTAAACTTGATTATCTGATGCAATGTAGATGTGACTGCCACAGTCCTATGTACCCATGAACTTCCCAATAACAAATTATATGAGGCATATATTCAAGAATTGAAACTCTATTGCAAACTCAACTGGCCCTATAGTTAGCATTACCTCTATCCCACCAATGGAATCCATTTTTGTTCTATCAAAAGCTCTAGGACATACATTGTTAGGTCGGTCCTGTTGGTATTGATGTTTAAATTTTGTAAAGTAGTCAGAGGATAAATATTAGCACTAGAACCCCCGTCAATCATGATGTAAGTGACATAGAAATACTCACATTTCACAGTAATGTAAAGGCCTCGATTATGCCCCATCCCTTTTATAGGAAATTCATCATAAAAAAAGCTAATCTTGTTTATCTCAAAGATCTTTCCTATAATTTTTTCCAACTGATTTACCATAATTTTCTAGGCATTTAAGCTTCATTCAACATCATTAGTATAACGTTATGATGTTCATCAGAATGCAACATCAATGAGAAAAAAGAGATTTGAGTTAGAGTTTTCCTCAACTAATCTATAATTGAGTATTCTGGTAATTTTATCTTTTCCAAGAACTCTTCGGCTTCTTCCTAAGTGATAGGCTTTTTGAGAGACGATTGTCCATTCATGATTGGTTTAGTCATCCTCAATCCTTCTGGCATAAAATATATTCATGAAGGGTTTTGGTAAGTTTGCGAAGCTGGAGGATGATTTTAAGGAGTTGGTGCATGCCATTGTGAGTAAGAAGAGGGTTGAAATATGGTTATGTGTTATATACTAGATATGGGGATAGAGAAATGAAGTATAATGGTTTTTTAAAAGATAGTAATGTTGGGGTGATTATGTAGAGCTTGGGTATAGACTTGGTCTTGAGACTAAGGGTAATGGTGAGGTTTTCATTTTGGGCATGCACATGGTCCAGATATAACAACAACTATATCTCCTTTCTTCTTTTTTTTCTCCAAAAGTTCCTGAACCACTTTGAATTTCTTAGGTAGTAGCCCCTTTAATGCAAAAAAGCTCACATTTCATCCTGTTTGAATACCATCTTCGATTATTTCTCCCATTTTGATAACTTTAATAAATAGTTTACCCGTTGCAGGAAAAAAGTGTTGGAAATAGGTTTCATCTTGTGCCTGAAGAAAGACTTCTACCAATTTACTCTCTTTTATTGGTGGTTTCACCTTGACAGCATATTTATGCCACCTTATCGCATACTCCCTAAACTTTCAATACTCTTCTTCTTCATATTAGTTGGGGATATCTAGTCAAGAATCAACTTCACATTATATTGGAATTGTTGCATGAATTCACTAGCCAGATCATCCCAACTTTTCCACTTATCAATATCCTGATCAAAAAACCATTCAGAAGCTAGAATTGAAAGACTCTCACTGAAATAAGCCATGAGTAATTCTTTGTTCCCTATGATGCCCCTTAGTTGATTACAATAACGCTCAAATATGCCACTAAGTCACCATGCCCATCGTATTTCTCAAACTTTGGCATTTAAGAGGGAGATTAACACCAAGGAACATACACAGATCTTTATGAAAAATATTTTTATAACCCCTGAGTCCCTGCAAGTTTCTCATGGCCTATTCTAAACTCTTTAATTTTTGTGCAATGCCTTTTGTTCTTCTACCACGACACGTTTCTCTATATTGTAGGGAAATGTTGGTGGCTGATTGTAACAATACGAATCATTCAACTTAAAAGTAGGCTTCGGAGTGTAATACTGATCATTAGGAATTTTAAACATTAGTTCATTAGTAGATCGAGGGAGCATGACTATTGGATGAGCAACAAAAGTAGGAGATTCAAGAAAGAGCATGAATGTTGGACGAGCAACAAAAGTAGGAGATTTAAAAAGTGGTGGAACAATGAACACAGGGGCAATATGTGGAGCTGGATGGGTGGTAGGACTCTGTTGAGGAGCTGCAATTGGCACATTAGAAGTACTGGGATAGTATTGATGCTGGGTAAACCCTGGAGCATATTGAGTTGTATTTGTAGAAATAGAAAACTGCACCTGAGAAAGCAGCGGGTAGTTAGAAGTATTTTTGAGATCATCAGTAGAGAATGGAGGGGGAGGCATACTACAAGCCCATGCTTGGTGCATTTTTTCCAACTGTTTTCTGAGCCTCAATATTTCCTCATTGGGTTCTGAACCCCCTTCCCCAGGACTCTTGTTTGGGTCAGTGAGTGAAGTTTCTGCCTCTTTGCTAGCCTTAACAACCTATGTTTTAGACCTAGTGAAATAAAAATGACTAGCCAGAGTGCCACAAACCAACCACTTTTATCAAAAAGAACATTCTCATCAAAGACAAAACTTATTGGGATTAAATTACACAACAAGCATGGAAATCATATTGTATGGTATGCACCTAGCCTCATTCTATTTCTACCTAGATTTGAGGGTAATAAGGTCATTTTGACATCATCCCAATCTATTTTCCACTTACTTCTTCTTACACCCCCTTGCACTTCTCCTTTCTCTGCTTTTCGCCCTCTATTATCTTTTCTTTTTATCGGTCTCTTTTCCTTCTCTATTCTTCTCTCACTCTTATTTCACTTATTCTTAACTACTTTTCTTTCTTTTAATAGTTCATTCTAGCTTTTGCTCTCTTCCAAAGAGGAAAATTGAGAAGAAAAAGAAAATGAAATAAATAAAATGATTTGATTTAACTCACCCGTGGGTTGACTACATATCATGTTGCACATGAATCAGATCTTGCATAGTTCGGAAAGCATGCATAAATATCATAAAAATAAAAGGTATTTTTTTCAAAACTTAAGAACAAATAACAAGCAAAAAATAAAGACCAACAAAACATAACTCAATTTTTTTCTTTTATTCTTTTTTTCATAGAAGATATAACCAAAACAAACTCTGAGACTAAAACAACCTTGATAACAATGACATAAAAGCTGAACAATACTCTACACTGACAAAATAATGTACATAACACCAATAAGGAAAAACTCCAATACTAAAACAAACTTAATACTACCCTACAAAGACATAACAATACTATCTCAAACATAACGGCAGAAAAACAAAGGACTCCAAACAAGCAAAAGATAGAAAACTCCTCTTCAAACTATTGTGCCCCGTGGTAACCCCGGTTGTGATGGATCTATCTGTGAAGGCCCTGGATGCGAAGTTCTCACTCTCCCACTCATACTTCGTAACATATCCTGCAGTGACACTTTGATATTTATGAGGAAACCTCTGCGCGTGTCCCTGCCTCTTGGAGAGTACACCTAGAAGGTTTTTTTGGTACCCCTCGACAGTTGTGATCAAACTTGATAATTGAACTCTTACTAACTCTATTTTGGGCACCCGCATCTTCATACTCATTGTCATTAACTATTTATGTTTCTCGTATTCACCCTCTAAGTTGTTTTGGTAAAGGCCTACTGACACCCCGAGGTATGGATTATAGACAAATACCATATCTCTTAATGTACCCTAGATTATGCAAACCTTCTATGAGAGTATCTATACCTAGCTTTGTCGCGTTATGCCAGAACTGCTCATATTTGCTCTCACCCATGGCTTGGTCCTTAAAGTACTCAACATTCTTTTAAAGATCCATTATTGGTGGAACGTCTTGCAATCTACCCGACTGACTTATCACCCTACTCAGAGTGTATGGCCTAGTGCAATTGAGCCCTATTAAAACTAGAAGGAATTAAATGCGACATCTAACCAAGATTATTTTTTAATAGAGCCATAGATAGGTCCAAAGGATGTTGTCATAATTTCTTAATTCGAGAAATTCAATCCAAGCATTGACTCCCATAAGTAATGAGAATTTATCATAGTGCATTCTCTATTCATGGCTCCCACTCATTGGGTAAACAATGATCAACCACATTTGATTTAATCAAAGAAAGAGCATGCAAATTCTCTATCATCCATAATTGTAATACCCGGTTACTTCCCTCAAAAAATTGAATCCCTTTTTTTAATTTAGTCAAAGGCTTATATGTTTTTGCTGAGATCATTGGTACATTAGTAACATCTTTCCCTTTCTTGAATAAGGCCATCACTACTAATTGCATATGGGTATTGACGTGTCTTTTATCTAATGGGAACACTAAGGTACCTAACAAGGCAAGGGTAAAGACTTCAAGACAACATTTCTCCCAATTCTTCTTAGTTATATAAAATTCATCCCAAAAGAAATCAAAATTGGTTGGGCCCCAAACTAAGCATACAACTAATAGAAGGAGACCCAGGATTGGTTAAGGCATCCTAGGTGGTTTTTAACCTTTAATCCATAGTCACGGACAAAACTCGTAGGAGAATAAACCCAAGCTCGAATTATCTCCTTATCGATGTAAGACAGTTAGGATAAACCATATATTTCTACTAGAGTGGGCATTTATTTTATAACTCTCAAACCTAAACATCATATAATTTGGATCCCAAAAAGTCAATATAGCCTCAATCAGATCTGGGTAGGGCGTGATATACAAGAGGGAAGTAAGAGTGACTAACTTCTTCTTTAACTCATGTTGTTTAGAATAGTTGAACATGCCCCACCATTTGATTAACTTTTTGGGCACCTGAGAAACCATTAGTATTCTAGACCTTGTAGACGGGTCCATCCTATAATAACACATAAGAATTACTACTTAAAATTCGATAAAAGGGTAAGAATTCTCGACTCTCGAGATTTTAACATGGAGAAGTGTCATGCGGCATGAAGGGACAGACCAATTCATAACATAAATTCACCGAATGGTACTGCTAAGTGAAATCAGCCTATTTGTCTATTACCAACTAATAACATTTGACTATGAAAGAAATGACCCTAGGCTAGGGCTAAGACAATGACCAAATTAAAAAGATTAGCGAACCCATCGAGGGTTGCCTACGTATCCCACCCCGAAGGACAGGAATCAGGTAAGCGTAGTTCATCCAAATTAGATAATTAAATAATAACTAATAGACTGGACCATGACTTGAGGGACATGACCAAATAGATAATGAAAAATATCAAAAAAATCTTTTTTAAGTTTTCAGTTTGAAACTTCATATAAAATGACACTAATAACTAGAAAATGATTTTTTTTATTTTTTAGATGAAATTGTTCAAAAATAACGCACCACTACAAATAAAATATTTTAAAAAAATTTACAATGAAGAAAAACCATGAAGACACTAAAAGGAAATTGTCTTTGGCATTTTCACTAGATGGAATGTAGAAGATTTCTAACATCTTTTTTAAAATTTTCTTCCCTAAAAAGTGTACAAAGTTCCTATCAAATAAAAATCTTTTTTGAAATTTTTAAGTTGTGAATGCATCTAAACGAAACAAAGGGAAATTCTTTTTGAAGTTTTGATTTTTTGAGAAAATGTGTGCAAAAGGTGAAAAAATCTTTTTGAATTTTTTATTGTGAAAAACAAAAGTCATCAAGAACTCATATAAACTACATAACACTTTTTTTGACTCACTTTTTTTCTATTTTTTTGAACTTTTTCTTGCCTAAACACACTCTTTCACTTATTCTAGGACATGCTTCCACAAATCAGTACATCAAATGACTCTGTTACTCTCAAAGATGCAACAACTAGCATGTAGGGATGCTTAGGTATAAGTCTCTATAATGACCCTCCAAGTCATTTCCTCAATTTGCATGCATTTCCAGCATTTTGATCTTTTCAATAGAGGCTACAAGTCATTTAGGACTTGTCGAAACTATCGGTTCAGTGATCACACAGTTTATTTGGATTTTACACTCATTTTTCTATTTTGGAGCTTTCGTTGTTTAGGATTTGGTCTTAGACCAAAACTCCTAGAAGATGACCTTGGATAAGAATTTTAACAGTGCTATCAGCTCCAGAATGTTAATTTTAGGCTAGGTGGACCTTTGGTTCTAATCCTAAGACACCCTACCTCATTTTGACCTATTGATTAGAAAGTTAAGAAAATAAAGATGAGTGTGGGACCCACATTTGATCGAAACGACCTCGGATAGAAAATCCAAGTGTTTCATTGAGTCCAAAATATTAAATTTAGTATGTTTACGTAGTTCGTTTGTGTATACGGGATTTTGAATGAATTTAGTGGGCTTGGAAGAGACTTGGAGATTTTCCAAGTTTATTGATATATCTGGTGCATAACTATCGTGGTGCCAAGGGCTGCAATCGCGATACCTTTTGGCAGTTACCAAGATACCTTAATAGTGGTATATATGTTGTGATCGCGATAAGTCTGATCAGTCCCTATGTGTTGTGATCGTGAGGCAATGATCCTGATCTTGGTTAGCGTGTGTAGCCACAAGATGTGGCGATCGCGACTATTGAGTCAAGATAGCGACTCTCAAGAACCTGGAGTAGGTATAAATATTTTAGCCCAATCTTGCTCAGTCTTCACCTATTTCTTGAGAGCTAAAAACCCTAAAAGTTAGGAGAGCTTGGTATTGAAGCTTGTAGATGACTTGGGAAGATTGGCTAACAATTATTTTGTGATTTTCCTTTGAATTCATGGTAAGATTCCTTTAATTTATTGATAAATTCTTTGAAATTAGGACTTTAAATTCCTAAACTTTAAAGGTTGATTTGAAACTCGATTTGTGCTCCGTTTGTGCTTAACTTTGGAGCAAAACTTTTTTATACTTCAAGGAGAATCATTATGAATTCAATTTTGGATTCCATTAGCAGGACCCACTGGCCCGTTCTTGACTCGAAATTGACCCAACCCATTATATGACAATATGGGTCTTGTTTGACTCCTATTGATGTGTAGATTATGATTTTGATAGAGTAGTGATATTTTGAGATTGGTGGCGATGTTATCTTAAAGTATCAAGGCAGATTATGTATTCCCGATTAGATGGGTTGAGAGAAAAAATCTTGGCTTAGGCTCATGAGTCGTGTTATGTAATTTATCCTGGTTTGACAAATATGTATCATGATCTTAAGAAGATTTATTGGTGGAATAATATGAAGGGAGTTATGGCCAGTTTTGTGGCTAAATGCATAGTGTGTCAACAAGTGAAGGCTCAACACTTGCGGCCCAGTGGGTTGACTTAAGAGATTGAATTGTCGGTGTTGAAATAGGAGGTAATTAATATGGATTTTGTTACTGGTCTTCCTCGGTCTTAGAATCAGTTTGATTCGATTTCGTTCATCATGGATAAGATGCCTAAGTCTGCTCATTTTTGGCCATTGAGGATAAATTATTCAGCAGAGGATTATGCGAGTGTGTTCCTCCAAGAGATTGTGAAGTTGCATGGGGTGCCTGTTTCTATCATGTTTGATTGCAGTACTCAGTTCTCATCGAATTTTCGGTGTTTGATTCAGAGAGTTTTAGGAACTAAG
Organism: Capsicum baccatum var. pendulum; assembly: GCA_030864225.1. Lineage (NCBI taxonomy): Eukaryota > Viridiplantae > Streptophyta > Magnoliopsida > Solanales > Solanaceae > Capsicum > Capsicum baccatum. The sequence goes on from CM061560.1 coordinate 136,149,160, forward strand.
GTGAACCTTAGTACTATTTTCTACCCACAGTCAGATGGGCAAGCGAAAAGAACTATTCAGACATTAGAAGATACGCATCGGGCTTTCCTGATTGACTATGTGGTATTTGGGTTGATCATTTGACTCATATAGAGTTCGCGTATAATAACAGCTACCACTCTAGTATAGGGATAACTCTGTTTGAGGCATTGTATGGTAGGTGGTAAAGGTCTCCTATTGGGTGGTTTGAAATTTGGGAGGCTGAGATATTTGTCCTGGATTTGGTTCATCAGGCAATGGAGCAGGTAAAGGTGATTTGGGATAGACATAAGGCTGCACAAAGTCGCCAAAAGTCCTATATGGATGTGAGACGTAGGGAGTTAGAGTTTAAGGTTGACGATTGGGTGTTCTGAAAGGTATCTCCCATGAAGGGAGTAATGCAGTTTGGGAAGAAGAAAAAGCTCAGTCCCTGGTATGTCATCCCGTACTTGGTCTTGAAGAGGGTTGGTAATATTGCATATGAGTTGGAGTTGCCTCCTAGTTTGAGCTCCATTCATTTGGTTTTTCATGTTTTGATGTTAAGAAAGTGCGTGGGTAATCCTTCAACGATTCTTTCTTTGGAGGAGGTGGCTATTTTTGATTTCTTATCATATGAGGAAGTCCCAGTTGAAATTTTAGATCGGCAAGTTCTTCGATTATGTATGAAGGATGCAACTTCGATAAAAGTTCTATGGAGGAACCACAAGGTTGAAGAGTCTACTTGGGAAACCGAAGAGGACATGCGGTCCAATTATACATTTTTTTTTCCACTTTGGATAATCGTGCTTAAGGTATGTGTTATTCTTAACATCTTTATTTTGTGACTTTGTTAAAGAAAAGGGTGATTTCCTTGGCATCTTTATTTTTTGAGTTTGTTAAAGGTAAGAGTAGAGGAATATGGAGTCAAATCATGCTAGCAATAGCCTTGTCCCACCATTCGAAAGAAAATGATCCAAGTGGAGGAGAATTGAAACATCCTGAATTTTAGCCCTTGAAAATTTTCTAAGCTTTGAGCTCAGTGCCCTAGTTACGACTGGACCTTATGATTCGTAGGGTGTCCTGATGAGTTGTAACCAAACCAGTAAGTTTTTGGCTTGATTCTATTTTGAGTATGAGTGGCTCACTAAGAGTAGTAAGGATATCTTATGAGTTGTTAGGTGTAATTGTAGGGTGTCCTGTATAAGTCCCAAGTTAGGTTCTGTGTTGACTACGACTGGACTATACGAGTCATAGGGTCCCACTACGAATGGCGCTATTGAGTCATAAGGATCATAATTTAGGGTTCCTTGGTGGTACTTCCTTGGTTACGACGCATGGTGATGAGTCGTAAGGTGTGGTTAAGAGTCAAGGGGTTGACTCGTAGTCAAAGGTGGCACTTTTTCAGCTTTTAAGTTTAGGGCATTCTAGACATTTCCCCTCTCATACAACTTGAAACCCACGTCTTATAACTTCTTTAGGGTGTCATTATATCTCATAAACCGTCGAAGTAACGTCTCAAATACTCTCAAATTCTCAAGGTAAAAAACACTTAGGGTTTTTAAGACATTAATCAATTAGGGCTCTTAAGGGTGATTTATCTCTGTATATCTTACTATTACAAATACGGTACTCTTTTCTCATTGTTAATTTTGTGAAAGTATGTGATTTAAAGTATTGTTCATGAGATTATTATGATGGTTTTGAAACAAGGGTTGGGCGTTTTGAATGTTTATGAATTGAACAATGTTTCTCATGATTTATATATAATTTCTATATTTTAAATATGGTTTTGAACTTGTAGGTTCATGGGTATGGTAAACGAACAAAAGAATTATGATTTTCCACAACTTATGACTTTTGAAGTAGTTATGCCCTCAACCCCATACTATGAAATTGGATGTAATTATGAGAACTGTGGGAATTTGTAAAACTGAACTAGTTTTGAAATACTGGATGATATAAAGGGATATTTGAAATACAATGGTATGATTTAATGAACAAAGGGAGTAGGTGTCTCCAATCGTGTATTAATGAACAAAGGGAGTTGTTCTCCCCATGTTAAAGGAAATTGTTTTGGGCATGATGTGTTACCTTGCAAGTGTAGTTGGTATGACGATACCCACAATGTACTCCTTAATGTGGAATGTGGTTAAATGAATGGAAATGTATGATACTTGTTTTAATTGGGATCTAGTAAGGGTTGTGTAGCTAAGTCGTGAAAGTAGAGGTCCAAGTGACCGATTCTAGAAATCGCACTTGCCGATGCAGGGGTCAAAGTGACCAGCGAGGTTTGGGTCCCCCATATTTTTATTTTATGATTAAGGAGATTTGAGTCCCCCGTAAATCATTATAAGATCGGGTGCTTAAGTCATCTTGGTATATGATAGGAGGTTTGAGTCCCCCATGTGCATATATATGAGATTATTCTCTGATTTGTATGGCTACATGCATTGGGGCCCGACCAGGGGGTGAGAGTTGGGCCCATATAGCCCGTGGGTACTATTATATGATGGTTGAGCTACACAACCCAGGCTAAAGTTTTGAAATGCATTTTAAGCCTTTTTTCATATCCTGGCATGTGATATATATATTTATGTTTATGCATTTGATTATGTGCATTGGTTTTTTTAATGATTTTAAACTATTGATCATATCATTATGTAATCCTTAGCCTGAGTTACGTGCTAGCATTTATCCCGTTAACTATCTTCGGATGTTGTATCCCAACGTGATGCAGGAATTGGTCATACTTCTACTCCTCCTGCTCAGTGACTTGGATTTGGGATCACCTAGAGAGTCAAATTGAAGTGGTGAGTTTCCATACTACAAAAGACCCCATTTCATGATTATGGTTTCCTTTACATTTTGACTATCCCTTTGGATTTTGTTTTTGGTTATTATCGGGGGCATGTCCCAAAACTTTATTGATATTCAGTTTTGGATCATAGTTTAGAAGGTTTTGCTTGGACTATTGTGGCTATTGGGTAGTGTCGTTCGGTCATTTAGCCAGTCAACGGTGGTTGGTTATGGATATATATTTAAAAATTTCTTAGACTATTATATGTTCAGAATTTAGTAGACCTTGGGGTATGGTGTGTTTAGTTTGGATAGGTGAAGGGGTGATCTCCAGTCCACGTGGTACTTGAGATACCCATCATGGCCAGGCCCTGGTTCGAGTTGTGACATTGCCTAAGTATGGATTTTGAGGATTAGCAGTGGGTTCCTCCAACCTACCTTAGGCCAAGACTTATGTTAGCCTTATGGGCTTATTTATGCATGTTAGACATAGTTTAGACCATTGAGCCTTTAGTATAAGGTTACTTTGTGACTTGGTGAATTATGATGGTTTTCCCAAATTATGATTAATGGCATGTAGCGATGTATGGCTTTCGAAATTGAATTATGATATGGTCCATCAACATGCTTCATAATATAGGCTTAGACATAGTTATAATATATGGCATATAGATGTAAGATGCTTATTGATACATTATGCCTCCAAGATGTGAGATGCTTATTGATATATTATGCCTCCTAGATATGAGATTCCTTATTAATACATTATTCCTCCTAGATGTGAGATGCATATTGATATATTATGCCTCCTAAATGTGAGATGCTTATTGATATATTATGCCTCCTAGATGTGAGATTCCTATTAATATATTAATCCTCCTAGATGAGAGATGCTTATTGATATGTTATGCCTTCTAGATGTGAGATACCTATTAATATATTATGCCTCCTAGATGTGAGATGCTTATTGATATATCATGCCTCCTAGATTTGAGATGCCTTATTGGTATATTATGCCTCCTAAATGTGAGATTCCTTATTGATATATTATGCCTCCTAGATGTGAGATGCCTTATTGATATATTATGCCTCCTAGATGTGATATGCTACATAGATATGATTTAAGTCCTATAGACATGATATGCTTTATAAATATGCTATGACTTATAGATATGAGAAAACTTATAGATATGATTATTGATATGTATTTTGGATATGTATGTGGGCCTAAGGCTGTGATTATGATGTTGTAACTATTCTGGACATATTATTAGGCCCAAGGTAGTGTTATGATATCAATTGAACATCTGGGAAGTGTTTATCCTTGTAAAATATGTGATTGTAGTTCTTAGATATATATTGATGCTTATGGTTCCATTATTTGAATACTGGTGATGGCGTGCATAGATTTGATACATTCATGATTATTAAATTGGTACATGATATGATTCTTGTTAAAATATGATTTTATTATTGTTTTTACTAAATAGGGGTTAAAACTCACTTTTCACCTTAAAATGGATTTCTTCATAACAATAATAATCTGACTTAATGAATAACCTATGTGTAAAGCGATTAATAATGGTTTTAAAGATTTGACCTACGCAGATTTTGATTTATGATTTGATACTGCTAATTACTTCGGTTATGAGAGATTTTGACCCTTTTCTACACTTTTATAATAATTTAGTTGAAAGTTTACCTCGGGTAATGAATCTACGAATTTACACTCTTTTTAGCCACGGCTTAAGTCCATGCACTTATTATATATCTATATATACATCTCTTCGACATGGGATGAAGGAGGAGGATGCATTAACGATATAAATTTTGAGTAAAACTCGATGACAGATTATAGTACCGATGTTATATATATACATATATATATTTATAACTGGCAAGGACAGAGATATACGCGACAAGGCTGGAGGATCATTATGATAATATGCTTATATACCCAGCAAGGCCAAATAATGATTATGATGATATGCTTATATACCGGGCAAGGCCGGATGATGATGATAACTACGATGATGATAATGATGATTATGATATTGTGGATGTTGTTTATTCATTCTTGCATGCACAACGCCTATCACCAGTATGCGCCTATATCTATTAGCTGTATGGGGGGTTGCATAGGTATGAGTGATAAGTATGCCTTGTGGTGTGTTGTATGTTGATTGAAACTTCTAAGCCTGGGGTGGTGGTGGTTCGTGATAGGATCTGTTAGGTATCGTTTGTCTGGACTAGATAGTTACTCGCGTTGTCGTTGTTATTATTATTATCATTGTTATGATCATTGTTATGGCTAGTTTATGACAGATGGGTTAATAATTTAGTATTGAGACTTGAGGTATGATCCTATCTATTTTATCTTATGATTATATTATTATGCATGATTATCTCATGATTAGATGTATGGATTAGAAACCCTGAATATTCTAGCACTAGTTCCTTCTATGATCATGAGGTCTTAAAAATGCTAGTTTGATGATTTAGGTTGTATTTCAAGTTGACCTTATTCATATATATATGTATGTATGTATGTATGTATGTATGTATATCTATCTATATATAGCTAAGGTATTACCATATATCCCTTCCTTCATTTGTTCAGATTGTATACTCATTCCTTGGTCATGTATACTGTTATATATCCTTCTTTCACCCTTTTATTCGTATATTCACCACAGATATATGGAATAGTGTTTGGATTCCTGAATATGGAGGGAATAGGATAGTTCATCCTTAATACTTTCTTATCCTCATTATGTTAGTGTTTAATACATGAAAATAATAGTTTATCCTTGTCATCTCATTGGCTTTGTTATGTGGTTGTTGGATATTTTAGTGTAGTTTTCTATTCTGCTTATATGTTACAGCATTATCTTTGGAGCTCAATCGACAGTTGCCTACTGAGTATCACGTGCTTGGTACTTATACTACACTTCCACAACCTGCAAATCATAATATGGGTTATCTTCGGTATTGTGTGCATCGTTCAGAGTAGCTAGAGTTTGGATACATAGAGTCAGCTCCTGACTATTGGAGTATTGCTTTCCTCCCTACTATTTACTAAACTAGTCTCTATGTTGTATTCAAATTTGGTTGTATCTATATATTCATTTAGTACCTTATTCGTATTCTTGTTATACTGGAAGCTCTTGTAATGATTTCACTAGGTTTTGGATTATCTTATGTATGTTGGATTTTATTTCATATTTTCCATATTTTTTTCTTCATTCTTTTGGTAGTCCGTTACTAGCAGTTTTGGACTATGAGATTGGCTTGCCTACTGGTGATTTATGGTAGGCACCATCATGACCTAAGTAATTGGGTCGTGACAAATTGGTATCAGAGCCTAGGTTCTTCGGTGTATTTGTAAAAGAGCTAAGTTTTTAGTAGAGTCCTGCGGATTGATGTGAAGATATTCGTAACCTATCTTCAAGAGGCTTTAGTGACATTCTAAGGAAATTCATTTCTAGACTCCTTGTTGTGTGTCCGCATTTTTATGAGCCTCAAGCATATTCTTTGACTCTATTTTATTCCTGATGGACTATGCAAAACGATCGATAGATGTGGATGGGACTTCAACATGCATTTTGATGCAGCATCACACTAAAGAGTCAGGGACTGATATAAATAATCTTCAGCATTAGCCAAAGGGTTTGGGGCCAGCTTAGGCTCCGATTGAGTTTGCGACTGCTTTAACTCTTTGAGATTCAACATTGGAGATTTCGAGTCTAATTGTGAATACCTCATATCCAGGGATGACATTTGATTCATCGAGCAGTTTTTAGAATGAAGCTGGGTCTATTGGTGTTCCTTAAGGTTATTTATCAATTTCTGAGTATGCGATTGGGTTTCTTGAGTGGGCCAAGCATATCCTATGTTATATCCCTCTGAGATGGACATGGTGTGTAGATTTATTAGAGGCTTAACATCGCTACTACGCCTGGCGTTGAGCACTTGATAGCAGTTGGGTCTTTATTCTCTCAAGTTATTGATTATATGAGGGCCATGGAGAGAGTATGTATTAAGACTTAAGGAGGTGGTGGAAAGATGCCATGCCATTAGTACAGTGCTATTGGTATTTCATCTGGAGTAAGGATCCTTAAGGTAGAGATCAGCTTTATTTGTGGCCTATCGTCACTTCACAAGTAGTGTTTCAGACTGTGAGTGGCTCTCATATTTGTCATGGTGGTCATAGCTTGCGAATTTCTCATTGAACCTTGTGAAGTATTCGTTGTGGGTCTTTAGGCTGTGGCGTCCATTCGGGATCAGAGTGTGTAGTACCTCAAAGCACTCTAGAAGCTTGTTTTAGTTATAGTGAGATGGGACATTGGTCTAGAGAGTGACCCAAACGTGAGTTAATTGTTTAGATAGAGTTAGCATATATTTCATGGCATCCTAGACTTCTTAAGGTAGGCTATGACTATGGAGAGAATGACCGTGATGGTAGAGAGTGATCTTAGCGTCAGTTGGTCGGCCATTTGGGCTCAGTTCATGTTTATAGCCAAGCTAGGGCTTCAGGAGTTTGCTACGACTGTAGAGAGATCAGCCACTAGCCTAGAAAGTGTCCTCGATATGGTATTGGTAGTCATTCAGCTCATTTAGATCAGTCCCGTGATATTGTGGCACCTTCAGTTAGAGATAGTGCATTTAGCGCCTGAATTTAAGATTCAGTCGATCGATCCGAGTTTGGACCCATTTAGATTCATTCTTCCTTAGAACAGTTGGGCATGTGATTGCGGATTTCACCATAATAGGTGTGTTTTTATTTCCCATATTTACTCCTTCCATTTATATGTATTCGGGCTTTTGTACCCATCAATGATTATATGCCTTAACGAGTTCATATTAATTATTGAGTTCCTTGTTATTGAATTCATGATTATATGACTACCCCCATGGATTATTTTTTATAGTAGTGGATGGAGTAAATTTGTATTGATATTTTCTCCCTATGGGTGTAGCGTTTGGGTTCAAGTCCCATTTACCTTGGCATATTAGCCTTATTGTGGCCCTTGAGTGGTACTTGCTATTGATGTTCATTTTGGTACCACATATTCATTATATTGATGTTGATGTTGTCATTGTTATTGTTGTCATTGCTAGATGTTATTATTTGATAAAATTGATCCTTGTTGGGTAGCTGTTTAGACTAGTGTTATCTAGTTAGAAATTTCCCTTCCTTGCAGTTCTTATTCGGTGGCTTGAGCAGCTATAGCCTTATTTGATGATTTCCTTTCTATAGCAAGGTGAGGTTTGTTGTTTTCCTCTTCTGTTAGCTATGCCAGGTCAATTGTGGAGTGGACTATGGTATTGAAGGTAAGTTGACCTTCTATGGTTCTGTTAAGATTCTAGAGTTGGCAATTTAGATGTATCAATTGTTCTTGGGTTTGGGATTCTTAGACTTTTTTATCGGGTTGTAAAGGTTTTTGCTTTAGCTACCTCTTTCTATGTAGTCCATTTTTTAGTTTGACTAATTTTTGATCCGTTCTTTGCGTGTGGCTATTTCATTACCCGATAGTGGTTTGACATCGATGTAGAGATGTCCTGGATTCATCTCTTAGAATTTTTGGATTCATCTCCTTGTAATGGTTTGCTCGTGATATGACTGTGGAGATTGGATGCTCTTTTCTGATCGTGATACGGCATTTGTCTAAAAGTAAGGTTTGAGAGTTAGGGCAGGTGGTCTTTCCTGTGATTGCTTCTTGAGTTTGTATATCAAAAATTCTTCATCTTGATTGTTGCTTCACTTTCCAATAGTGGTCTAGACCTTGACATTGATGTCGAGATTGGTATTTTCTTCCTCTGTAAGATGATTCATGGATTGTTTGAGCTATGATTTTCCTATTTTAGAATTTGTTTGGCCTTATAAGATTTAGTGGAGTACTTCTCCTCAATGATATGTGCCTATGGCTATTCTTTGTCGAGGTGGAGTATTGGATTGATTAGTTTTCAACTAAAGCTGCATTTCTCTGAGTTGCTAAAGATTTTGTTCTACTAGCATGAGTTGAAGCCTTGGGGAGTTCTTGAGTATGCTTAGATAGTTCATGCCCCCCAGCAGATAAGAAGTTGATTTCTTGTGTTTCAGCCAATGATTTATCCTCTATGGAGATTTTGTTCTTTAGCTATGTTTTGATTTTTCCTTGGTATAATTTTAGTATAGATGCATCTGATCTGGACAGTATGGTCAATGTGAGTATTTGACTTTAGTTTGGATTTGACGCCTTGGAATAGAGATTTGGAAGTTATGATAGAATTGGAGTATTAATGCCAACCCATCTTCAGGTTTGATTTGGGTAGTTGATATCGAGCGATTCTACCTTGGTATTGAGATTTTATCTTGGAGATGTAGAGCTTACGAACCTTCGTTTTAGATTTTTCTCTATTCAGATTTCATTTATAGGTTGGTTCAGCCTACTCTATGGTTACCTATTCGGTCTTCTTGACATCGGATGGATTATAGTTGATAAGTGTTCAGATGATAGCCCATGCACCCGGTATTGGATTCTTTCATCTTTGACCTTGGGTATTTAGTTTTCTGTGAGAACTTTGGATGATATACTCAGTAGGAGTAGTATGCTTGAGTTGGATTCCGTTTGGGTTTATCCTCAATTGATGGCACATCCTGGAGAGAATCGTTCAGTGATGAGTAGTTATGCTTTAGACTTCTGGATCTCAGTTTCGATTACTATCCGATTTAGTGGTAGCTTTGGCACAGTTTGCATTCCTTTATTATCTCTATTTGAGTGTCTAGATAGCATCTTACAAGCTTATTCTCATGATTTTCGTATGGACTTTCAGCTAATAAGCTTCAGTTGTTCGAGATCTCAATGATGAGATTGCGCAGATAGGATTCAGGTGATTTTTCTCTCGGTATAGACTAGATAGCAGGTGTGGAATGGTAAAAGAAGGTTATATTTAGATTTGGGGTCGTTTGTATGATTTATGCCTTGGGTTGGTTTTGGCTTGGATGAGACATTATTGATTTGTACGGGTATCGAGACAGTACTAGTGTGTTGTAGTTTAGATTTGCATACATCAGTCTGTCTTAATTAGATTGGAGGACAGTTGGTGGTTGAGGTTGACTTTTGGTTGTTTGAAACTAAAATGGGAGACCTGGTTGAAAAAGGGATACCTGTAGAAAAAACCCTTGAGAGTGTTCTCTCTTCATGGAGGATATCTGGGAAGTCATGCGAGTCCAATACCTCATCCTTTTGAGCTTTGATATCTTTCTATCCATTGATTTTCACAGACAAAAGTCCTTGTAATAATGGATATTGTGATGATCCTCTAAGTTATTTCCTTGATTTGCATGAATTTTTTGGCATTTTGAGCCTTTCCACAATGGCTACAACTCATTTATGACTTGTCAGAACAATCGATTCGGTGATCGGATAGTTCGTTTAGACTTTGGCTTATTTCCCTATTTTGGAACTTTCATTGTTTAGGATTTGGTCTCGAACCAAAACTTCTAGTAGATGACCTTGCATGAGAATTCTGATAGCACCGTCAGCTCTGGAATATCAATTTTAGGCTAGGTAGACCTTTGGTTTGAGTCCTGAGACACCCGAGCTTATTTCGACCTATAAATCAAAAAGTTAAGAAAACAAACTATGGGTGTGGGACCTATATTAAGTTGAAATGACCTCGGATGGAAAATTCGATTGTGTCATTGAGTTTAGAATGTTGAATTTGGTATGTTTACATGATTCATTTGTGTATACAGGATTCCTGATGTTTGGAACATCAAATTTGGTATGGTTACAAGATTTATTTGTGTTTACGGGATTCTAGATGAATCCCGAGGGCTTGGCAGTTCCAAGTTTATTATTGTATCTAGTGCATCGTTATCGCAATGCCAAGGGTCGCGATCGTGATACCCTTGTCAGTCACCAAGATACTATAATCGCGATAAGTTTGATCAGGCCTCATGTGTTGCGATCACGAGTCTTTGATCACAATCGCGGTTAGCGTATGCAGCCATAGGATGTGGTGATCATGACTGTCAAGTCATAATTGCGACTCCCGAGAACCTCGAGTGGGTTCAAATACCCCATTTTAGCCCGATTTTGCTCATTCTTCACCCATTTCTTGAGAGCTAAAAACCCTAGAAGTTTGGAGAGCTTGGGATTGAAGCTTGTAGATGACTTGGGGAGCTTGGCTAACAATTATTCTGTGATTTCCCTTTGAATTCATGGTAAGATCCCTTTAATTTCTTGATAAATTCTTAAAAATTAGGACTTTGAATTCCTAAACTTTAAAGGTTGATTTGAGACCCGATTTGTGCTCCGTTTGTGCTCAACTTTTGAGCACAACTTCCTTATCCTTCGAGGGACCTCGTGATGGTTTCAATGTTGGATTTCATTAATGGGCCCCATAGCCCTGTTCTTGACCTAAAATTGACCCAACATTATATAATAATATGGGTCTTGTTTGACTCCTATTGATGCGTAGATTATGAGTTTGATATTGTAACGGACTTTTGGGATCGTGGACTAAAAATGGATATTTTATGGACGATTTAAGGATTTTCAATTCGGCTTCGAGGTAGGCTTCTATCTACTCTTCCTTACAAGATGATGTGTTTTATATATTGCATGTAAATGTGAATTTTAAGATTGATTATGGGTAGAACACCGTGACTTAGTCTTGATTATTGAAGCTTGAGGAGATGAGTGATTTGACTCACAAGGTGAAATACTTATTATATTGTCTTCATCATAGATTGAGCTAACCCATAGAATGGTTATGATAAGATGCTAGGTTTGGGATGTAGTTTAAGTGTTGGAAGTATGATTAACATGAATAGCCTTATTTGGGTTATATTAGAGACCTTGAAACCGTAAGTTAGGTGGAGTTGACTTAATTGCTTATGTTATAAGAAGAATACCTATATTAGGATTGATTATGGCTTATAAACCCTCTAGAAGTGGATTTAGATACCTTAGCCTAGTCCGGGGTGGAAATTGCCGAATTTTAAGGATTAGAAGTGGGTTCCTCCGGCCCACCTTAAGTCAAGACTTGTGTTATCCCCTGTGGACTTATTTATGCATGCTAGACATAGTTGAGATCATTGAGCCTTTAGTATAAGGTTACTTTGTGACTTGGTGAATTATGATGGTTTTCCCATATTATGATTAATGGCATATAGCGATGATATGGCCTTTTTAGAATTAAATTATGATATGGTCCATCAACATACTTCATAATATAGGTTTAGACATAGTTATGATATATGGCCTACAGATACGAGATGCTTATTGATATACTATGCCTCCTTGATATAAGATGCTTATTGATATATTATGCCTCCTAGATGCGAGATGCCTTATAGATACATTGTGTCTCCTAGATGTGAGATGCATATTGATATATTATGCCTCCTAGATGTGAAATTCTTATTGATATATTATGCCTACTAGATATGAGATGCCTATTGATATATTATGCCTCCTAGATGTGAGATGCTTATTGATATATTATGCCTCCTAGATGTGAGATGCCTCATAGAGATGATTTATGGCCTATTGACATGATATGCCTCATAGATATGCTACGACTTATAGATACAAGACGACTTATGGATATGATAATTGATATGTGTTCCGAATATGTATGTGGGGCTAAGGCCGTGATTATGATGTTGCAACTATTTCAGACATATTAGTAGGCCCAAGGCCATGTTATGATACTGATTGGACATCCCGAAAGTGTTTATCCTTGTAAGGGATGTGGTTGTAGTTCATAGACATATATTGGTGCTAATTGTTCCATTGTTTGAATACTGGTGATGACATGCTTAGATTCGGTACATTCATGATTATTAAATTGGTCTATGATATGATTCATAAAAATATATCATTTTGCTAACATTTTTCCAAAATAGGAGTTGAAGCCTACTTTTTGCCTTAAAATGGATTTCTTCATAACAATAATTATCTGCCTTAATATATAACCTATGTGTAAAGAGATTAATAATGATTTTAAAGATCTGATCGAGATAGATTCCGATTAATGATTTGATACTGCTAATTACTCCAATTGTGAGAGATTTCGCCCCCTTTCCATATTTTTATAATGATTTAGTCCCAAATTTACCTTGGGTAATGAATCTGTGAATTTGCACTCTTTTTACCCATGACTTATGTTCGTGCACCTATTATATATCTATATATACATCTCTCTGGTATGAGATGGAGGAGGAGGATGTTTGGATGATATAAATTCTATATGTATTTTTTATAATAAGCAGCTAAACTGCAAGGGACCAAGTTCGTGGACGTGAAAATTACAGTACAACTGGCACATGGTATCTACATAGTTTTGTCCTCTTATGTAAAAAACTTGCAAGTGCTATTTATACCGACTTGGACAGCTGGTCAAATGATATTCCATCCCTAATCATCATACAAATATAAAATGTAAGAGACGCCTCTTCAACAATCGGTTTTTGCAAATTCTAAAGAGTGAAAAGAGAGGTAACAAAACCCCATTTTAACACTACTCAAGTTCTTAGTTGTTTATGTGAGCTTAAATAGAAAATGTTCTTGAGTGAGCTTTGATTTGTAAAAGAATTTCTAAACCTATAAGAGAGTTGCTTAGGTAAAGTTGCCTAAGTGTGAGACTGATTAGAGGTAATCAATAGAGAAAGTCTTTGGTAGAATTACCAAGATGAGCTGGTAGTAGAGTTGTTGCTAGCGCAAGGAACCTAGAGTTAGGCTGAAATCTAGATTGTAATTAGGAGGTTGATTATCGTGGATTTCTTTGGGGCTTGTGAGGGCAAGCCATGGTTTTTCCCTTTCTGGGTTTCCACGTAAAAATTCGTGTGTTTGTACTCTTCCTGCACTATCTTTTGTTTTCCTGCACGATTAGGGATTGTTTCCCTGTGATTGATCCTAAGAAATCTGGTCCCTTACTGTGTGGTGCAACCCTTAAGGGTTTCAAAAGTTGGTATTAGAGCCTAGTCACTCTGAAAGGTTCACACCTAGAGTTTCTTGGTTAGAATAGCTGCTCCACCTAATCTAGAAGAAGGGCAATCTACAACTTGACCACAAAGATTCAATGGGTAGTATTATGGGTGGTGGAAAACTAGGATATTTGACTTCATTATGGCAGAGGACAGTGAGCTAATAGATATTATTTTTGATGGTCCACATGTACCTATAAAAGAAGTCAAAGAAGGAGATGTTACAAAAATGGTTTTCAAAAGCAGAAGGGAGTACAATGATGAAGAAAAGAAGAAAATAAAAAAGAACTATAAGGCTAAGAAACTGTTAGTTTGTGGCATAAGGCCGAATGAGTATAACAGGATTTTTGCCTATGAAAATGCAAAAGAAATCTGGGATTGCTTGAAGACTGCTCATAAAGGTACTACTGATTTGAAGGATTTAAAAGTAGACATGCTGACTACTTAGTATGAAACCTTTATCGTGAAAGAAGGAGAAACAATCTAAAAAATGCATAGAAGATTCACTTCTATCACAAACAAGCTTCACTGCTTAGGAGAAGTAATTCCAGCATATAAGCAAGTGAGTGTCCTTCCAAAGTCCTGAGAGAGCAAAGTGGATGCTATAACCGAGGCAAGAAATCTAAAGACCCTCACTAAGGATGAACTGATTGGAAATCGTAAAACTCATGAACTCAAGAAACAGTAAGGAGAAGAGAAGAACGAAGTCAAAAAGGAAAAATCTATGGCACTAAAAGCCTCAAAGTTGGGTCCAATGAAAAAGACATTGATGTTGCCTACTTGGCAAAAAAATTGTTAGAGCCATGAGGAAAGGTGGCCAGTTCCAAAGAAGTAAAAGTAGCAGCAGAAAGGGTATCGCTATGAAGGTGTGTCATAAATATGGAAGTCCAGAGAATCTTCTCAAGGACTGTCCCATGCACAAAATGGATCATCAGGATCACCTCAAGGCTGCAGGTGACAAAGGAAAAATCAGGGACTAGGTCACTGACAATTCAAGAAGAAAAGTTGCAGCTGATTACGTAGTAAAGCAAGCTCTCGCAGCATGGGAAGATTCTTCCAGTGATTCAAGTGATGATGAGAAGATTGGAGCTGTATTTATACTAGCAGTGGAAGAAGGTCCAGTTATCTATGATTCCTTGTTTGCACTATGGACAGACACAAAAGATGAAAAAGAAAAAGAGGTAACTTTATCTGATATTAAGAAGAATCTAGATAATTACACTGCTAGGAAGATATAAAGGCTTGTGAGTGTGTTGATAAACTCTATATGTGAACTAACTACTGAAAAGAATACCTTAAGAGAAAAATTAGAGAATCAAGAGCATGAGTTAATTGCTTTAACTCTCAAATTTTTTAAAACTGGAGAGTTATTCACAAAGATGAACTCTGAAAATCTGAGTCTAATGGGTAACCTGAAGATAGTAAATGGTGTTGATGGTAAAGGTAAGAAGAAAGTCTCAAGTCTTGAGATTGATCTTGAGGAGAAACTGAAAGCTTCATAAAAACACCTTATGTCAGCACTTCACAGGAATGAAGAATTAGAAAAGGACCTGGTCCGCTTGAAAGAAGAATTGAAAAAGTCTCTTAAGTGGACTACTTCCTCACTAATCCTTTTAGACTTGACTAGTCAAGGTGTTTATGATGGTAGAGGTTTGGGATACCAAGGAAAATTTCAACCTGGTGAGTCTAAAGGAAAGGGTACTCATGACAAGAAACAAAGGGCAAAAGCTCTTATGCACTCACTGTGGAAGAGATGGATATATGAAAGAAAGATGTCAGCACTGGATTAAGGCAGAATTAAGGGATACTGAATACATTCAGCAGGAGAGTGCACATCCTAAGGGCTTTGAGTCTCAAAAGGGAGTGAAGAGGAAGCCATCTCTTCCTAGGTGGACTAAGAAGAATTTGATCACTCCGTTGTCCTACTATTGGGAACTCAGACTCAAGTGGGTTTATAAATCTGAAATGTGATCATGATTTTAGGCATGAGAAAGGGATTACAGTCAAGAGTAGCTCATTGATTAAAGGGGCTCAAAGATAAATGATGGAAGGTCTGATAGTGTCTCTCAAGTCACTTCAAATGAAGGTGTCTTATTGTGTAAAGATGAGTTCAAGGACCTAGTCCTTGGCTTATTAAAGTTAATATTCAAAAAGAGGTACGTGAAGCTTGTGTTCAAAAGAAGCCTTAGAATGACCTTCAAATTTGGTGAATGAAAAAACACTGGAGAATGAATGGAAAAGAAATATTGTAGGCAGATGAAAGGAGTGCATGAAGTTCCTGATTAGTTAGGAGCATTGTTGATGTTTGATGATGCTAAAAATGATGACAAAGAGAAAAAAATAAAGGTAATCCGTGATTCTCAAGGACCTAGTCCCTAAGAAATTCATCTCAAAAGAAGAAAGTTTCAGTAGCCTGAATTAAGCCAAGCCTGGGACCTGCTCCTCAGACCTATATTAAGAACAGGCTGTGGAATAAAAAAGGGTGTGCGAAGGCAGAAAGACTGAAGCTGATTGATCTACTCAACCAGACCTATCTTGTGACTTAGTGTTTCCACTCTAAATTGGCCATGATTAGGAAATAGCTATCCTTGATAAAGTGGGTGCACAATAGTCTAACTCAGTACCATATCCTTATAGGTATACACCCATGGGAACAACTCTAAAAGTGGACAATTGTGACGTGCACAAATTTGAAGATTCACTCAAAGAAGAGAAGGGACTTGGTCTCATTTCTCAGGTTAGTTCCACTACAGTATGCTTTAATAATCATAAAATGTTGTCTAAAAAGCCATATGTTTTTCTTCTCTCAATAAAGTTGTCAATTCATTTGCAAAATGAAGAGTTACTCTTATTAAAACCAAATATGTCATTCCAAAAAAAGAATATCTTTTTATTACAACGGTCACCTCTTCAAATTGCTAAATCAAACTATTTCCCATTCTTAACCTCAACTCATTACTCTTTGCCTCGTTTAAACCAAACTAGTCTTTCTCATTCTCTTTCACTCACAAAACCAAATTGAATATGACTTCATCAAATACCTTGATCCTTCAACAACCAAAGACATAAAAATCTTTGTTTTACGTCTTCTAAGTCAAAGCTTGGTAATCTTGCTAGAATGATGTAGAACCTCATAACTGTGAAAAGAGAAAAAGCCTCTGAGGGACCTGATCCCAAGAAGAGAAAATTTGTAAAAAATTAGGGGAAAAGGCAAGAAATGAGACCAAAGAAAAGATGAAAGATGTAGGTAGAATATACTAGGCATCAAGGATGGGTAAATTTATTTGAAGGAACAACACCTATGCTCTATGAAAAGGAGGTAAGGGGATTCTATTGCACCATAGAATTCTCCGAAGATGGGGTAAGTTTGAGTGCCCAGATACAAAGGAAGTTTATCAATCTGGAGAATGAATACATAAAGGGCAAGGCTGAATGTGTGTCTCAAGCATCTGAGCTGCTAACTAATCAAGAGAAGTTGGGAATGAAAATAGAGGAATTAAAGATCAATGTTGAACTGATAAAGATTTTGAATTAGTGCACTTAAAATTGCAGAATCAGAAGTTCTTCTCTAAGGGACCAGGTCCCACTGATGAACTTGAAGCTGGAAATGCAAAACTCCTGGAAAGAGTGGTTGAATTGAATGCTGAAGTGAAGGACCTTACAAAAAGCTATTGGATGCTCACATTGCTGAAAATGCAAGAATGGAGATACTACTTAAGTCCTTTCACATAAGCCTCCCTCTACTTGAACCCAATTATCCTCATTCTCTCATCAACCTTGTGTCAGTTCCGTATTCTTATTCTCATAGTGTCTTTTAAAGACAATCATTTTTATGATGATTATTTTAGCTTACTGTACTAGTATTGACTATTATGAATGAATGGATCTTTGCTTTGTATGTTACAATTAATCTCTTTATACTAAAAACTATTCTCCATGTTAATGTTGTCCCAGTGGTCATTGGTTAACTAATTTGTACTTATTTTACTCTCGGTTTACTGTTAATCCTTTTCAATGATGACAAAAGAAGAAGTACTGAGTTCATGTAGTAGGGATCAGGTACCAAGTGTAACTAATGCAGATGACCAAGTATTGCATTGCAGATTTAAATAGCATGCTGGTGAGTGTTGAATAGATGACAGAGGGAAAAAGAGTTGACAGTGGGAAGCGTGCAAATGCACAAAATGAAGGTACATGCTAATAGGGGAAGTAAGTAATGTGGTAAGAGAATAATAAGGCAAAGTAACAGGGAGGAAAGAGTTCTTGCTATAAAATGACAACAAGACAGAGAAAAGTATGCAAATGCACAAAATGAAGGTACATGTTGATAGGGGAAGTAAGTAATGAGCTAAGAGAATGATAAGGCACAGTGATAGGGTAAAAAGAGTTCTTGCTACAAAATGACAACAACGGACCTGGTCCCTATGTTGCATAATAGAGGAAGCATGATGATAGGGGCAACATTCATCCTCAGGTGGTAATCACTCTGAATAAATATGATGAATGTGCACTGATGCTCAAATTCTATGGTTTGATTTTTCATCAACAAAAAGGGAAAAAAGTTCTATATGTAGATTTGATGATGAGCAGCTAAGCTGCAAGGGACCATGTCCCTGGACGTGCAAAGTACTGTACAGCTGACATACGGTATCTGCATAGTTTTGTCCTCTTGTGTAACAAACTTGCAGGTGTTATTTTGTACTGACTTGGGGAGCTAATCCAATGATATTCCATCCCTAATAATAACACAGTTGTACAAAAAGATACGCCTCTTCAACAATTAATTTTTGTAAATTTTAAAAAGAGAAAAGAAAGGAAGCAAAACCCCATTTCAACACTGCTCAAGTTCTTAGCTATTTATGTGAGCTTAAATAGAAATTGTTCTTGAGTGAGCTTTGATTTGTAAAATAATTATTCAAACTATAAGATTAATGTCTTGTTCTTTCATTGAGAGAGTTAGTTAGGTAGAGTTTCCTAAGTGTGAGACTGATTAGAGGTAATCAGTAGAGAGGGTCCTTGGTAGAGTTACCAAGATAAACTGATAGTAGAGTTGCTGCCAACCAATTTTTTCCTTACTAGGTTTTCCACATAAAAATCTGTGTATTTTTACTCTTTCTGCATTGCCTTTTATTTTCTTGCACGATTAGTGATTGTTTGTTTGTGATTGATTCTGAGGGACCTAGAACCTTACTGTGTGGTGCAACCCCCAACGGTTTCAACAATAAATTTTGGGTAAATTCGATGACAGATTATAGTATCGATGTTATATATGTGTGTTAATAATATTGGTTATACCCAGCAAGGTCGAAGGATGATTATGACGATATGCTTATATACCCGACAAGGCCGGAGGATGATTATGATGATATGCTTATATACCCGACAACACCGGAGGATGATTATGATGATATGCTTATATACCCGACAGGACTGGAGGATGATTATGATGATAATGATAATGATAATGATGATGATAGCTATGATGATGATGATTATAATATTGTGGATTTTGTTGCATTTATTCTTAAATGCGCATCACCTTTCACCAGTACGCATCTATATCTATCAGCCTTATGATGGGTTGCATAGGTATGGGTGATGAGTATGCCTTGCAGTGTGTTATATGTTGATTGAACCTTTTGATCTTGGAGTGGCGGGCTTTTGTGATAGGCTTGTTTAGGTATTGTTTTTCTGGACTAGCGAGTTACTCGCACTGTTGTTGCTATTGTTATTATTATTTCTATGATCATTGTTATGGTTGGTTTGTGACAGATGGGTTAATGATTCGGTATCGATACTTGAGGTATCATCCTGGCTCTTTTATCTTACGATTATATTATTATGCATGATTATCTTATGATTAGATGTATGGATTAGAAATCCTGAGTATGCTAGCACTAGTTCCTGCTATGATTATAAGGCCTTAAAAATGCTAGTCTGGTGATTTAGGTTGTACTTTGAGTTGACCTTGTTCACACACATACACACATATATATATTATATATAGACACGTATATCTAGCTATATGTAGCTAAGGTATTACTATATATCCCTTCCTTAATGTATTCAGATTGTATACTCATTCTTTGTCCTTGTAGATTGTTATATATCCTTCTTTCACCCTTTTATTCATCTATTGGTTAGAGATATATGGTATAGAGTTGAGATTCCCAAATATGGATGGAATAGGATAGTTCATCCTTAATACTTCCTTAGCCTTATTATGTTAGTTTATCGGACATGAATAGGATAGTTTATCTTTATCATCTCATTATCTTTCTTATGTGGTTGCTAAACATTTAGGTGTAGTTTTTTATTGTGCTTATATGTTATATGTATCTGAATTATCTTTGGAGCTCAGTCGGTAGTTGCCTATTGAGTACCACATATTTGGTACTCATACTACACTTCTGAGTACGTGTTATCATCAGTGGTGTATGTGTTGTGCGGAGCAGTCATGGTTCGGAAACATAGAGTGAGCTCCTGACGATTAGAGTATTTATTTCCTCCCTCTTATGAACTAGACTAGTCTCTGTGTTGTATTCAGATATGGTTGTATCTGTATATTCATTTAGTACCTCATTTGTATTCTTATTATACTAAAAACTCTTGTACTGATTTCACCAGGTTTTAGGATTATCTTATGTATGTTGTCTTTTATTTCATATTTTCTGCATTCTTCGTTTCATTCTTTTGGTAGTCCGTTACTAGCAGTTCCAGACTAAGGGATTGGCTTGCCTACTGATGGGTTATAGTAGGCATCATAATGACCTAAGAAATTGGGTCGTGACAGTCTCCTACAAAGGACCAAACGGGTCTCACTAGGTCTCAACATGATGCAAATAAGAATGACTTAAGGTCTGACCTAGGCTGGGGTTCAATTAACAAGGATGTTTAAGGGAGCGTGTGATCGATAGTGGTTGTGATTGCATTTCACTTACTCCATACCAGCCGATGGATCCCCTCCTAAAATAAAGATGACTCAATGAAGGGTTGTGTACACAGTGTGTACTACGGAACTTGTTGCGAAAGAAATGACTCGTGGTAATGCATATGATGAAAGATATAAAGCAGTAACAGATAAGGAAAGTTATAAACACATAGCATGTAAACATCCAACAATGACAACACAATAACCAAACAAGGCGTCTATACACCTATAACGTCAAACTAAGCCAATACAACTCAACAATAAAGCTCAAATTCTAAAATTCCCCTGCAGAGTCACCATAGCTGTCACACCTTTTTTTAACTCGAAAAAGATCAGTTTTATGTTTTAAAGGGTTTAATTATTAAAAGTGACAAAGAAGATGAAAAATGTGTTTCGAAAAGAATTTTAAAACTTAAACTCAGAGTACTTAACATAAATCTGGTGTGCCAAGTTACCTTTGGAAATCCTTTTCAAAATGTTTTTAACTCTTAAAACTGGTCCACGAACAAAGATTCCAGTTAAGGAATTTTGTTGATCGAGGGGAAGGTGTTAGGACTCCCTCGGTCCCGTGGTTCGACCAGGGTTGCTTCATGGAGTTACATCGGCTAATATGACACTATGAAATGCATAAACCAACAAAAAACACATAAACAAGGAAACAAGAATTCAAATCAAACAGTGCCCAGTACGATTATACAGTTTTGAAAAATGAAAATACGAAAATGTAAACCTACTCTATTCTAAACTAGTCCTAAACTAAACTCCACCCGACGTTTCGAGCCTTGATCACGAATTATCTTCAAGTACAAATCTCTCGGGGCATTTTCTGGATAAATCAATACAGATAACCTTGGGGTACTCCCCGGCTAAATGAGTACAATTGATTCAAATATGATAAAACAAAAATCATTCAACAAATATTCAACAATCCACAATTTTTTAAATTTGCCTACCCCAAAACCTAAAATTTGTCTATCAATTCTTGACCTAAAACATGATAATATCGAGCTTAACAAAGTCGACGCCTATTTCGAATCAAACAACGATCAATGAATCAAAACAAATCCATATTCACTTTTATCAATTTTCAATTCTCATCCCAATTTCATTCTTAATCACATGATTAATTAACTGTAAGATGAAATCAAACATTCAAAGACACGACAATCAAAATTTTCAAATACACTCAAAGCATATCACTAACTCACATCATCAACCACGTTAAGATAACAAAAAAATAGAATTGAGAATTAGACCTTAGAAGAAGCTTTTGAAATCAAAGTATTACTCGATTAAAAGGTAGAATTCGCTTCTGATAACCTTAACTCAATCTCAATATGAATCCTAAATCAAAAACTTTGACCCAAACTCCATTTTGTCCAAACCCGATTGTTTTTCGATGGGTTTTGGTGCTGGAATCAACAAATCGTGGTTTTTCGAAGGTGGCTCGCTTCACTAGAGCTCTGATAGACCCCGACAGTCGATGGAATAACATTTCCAGTGAGATTTTGCCAAAAAATCATAAACGAAGAGGGTTTGGGTGATTTCAGGGATGTGATGTCTGAATTTAGTGATAAATAGCCGATTCCGGCAAAAAAAAATGGAAAACTCAAGACCAGCTGACGGTTCTCTCATATTTCCTCTTTCTCTTGATTATCACTTGCTTTCCCTCTCTCTCTCTCTCGTGTTTTCTCCACTCCTTTTCGATCTCTCTAAAGCCTCACTATTTTCCTTCTTTCTTCATTATTACTCTGTGTGTATGTGTATATTCTTCGGTGTAGTGTGTGTGAGTATTCATCTATATATTATGTGTCAGCGCCTGAATATATGTGTGTGAGGTGCGAGTATATTGGTGTGTATTTATTTTGTATATGTAAAGTTGTGTGTATATTGAACATATGGTATAGTCTGTTATGGAAGAAAGGGAAAAAACATGAGTTGGGGTTTTGGGGAGGGGGCATGTGAGGTAGGGGTTGGGGTGGTAGGGGTGAGCTGTTCAATATTTATTGGGTGAGGTTGTTATTTTGTTGTGGATTTGTTATTTTATTTTTTAGTGGAAGGGTTATCAAATACGGTGGGATGCGTGGTAAGGTGAGTGGATTGAGTTGATTTGACTTTTGGGGAGGGTCAAATTTATGTGTCTACACAAAGCACGTGTACTAAACTAGTCTAATCTATCTATCTAATCTAATATATTAAAAGTATGAAGAACCTTAGAAAAGTGATTTGAACTTTTTGTCCTTCATTAAAAGTCTATGCTTTAGATAAAATTATTTTTTTATTAATTTTTAAATTATTATAATATTTAATTATAATATTTAAAATTAAGGAGTCCTACTATATGATAAAAGAAAAATATTTTTTGTAAATTTTTTCTTATAAAACACAAAAAACAACAAGTAATTTCTTTTTTAAGAAAACGTTAGTTTTTTAATGAAAAGTTTCCTTTATAGATCAAAAAGTCATGTTTTTTTATAAAACCTAGACTAGATGGCCATTAACTTTTAAATGGATTTTGTTTAGGTTTGAATTACTTTAAAATAAGAATTTCTTTAACTAATTAATTAATGATAGTTGTCTCTCTTTATTTAGGTTTAGATTCTTCTGTTAAAAAAAAATTACCAATTGAAATTTTGATAGTATCTATGATTAAAGAGATAAATTTACTTGTGATTTGAGATATTTAAAGAATTTTAGTATTAGTATATTTTTGAAGTTTACAATAAATAAACTATCATGTATTATTGATAAAAATTGATAATTGAGAAGTCTTTTTGTGAAATTTGAAATAGTTTATGATTAAAGAGAAAAATTTACTTGTCATTTGAGGTAAGTTTTCTAAAGTTTTAGTATATTCTTGATGTGTACAATCTTGATGTATCACTTATGAGACTACACTGAATATGTTGTTGTAATTTAAAAGTATTTACTTGAAAATTTTTACAATGCAAAAATTGGTGGAAGTCTAGGAATACCATAACTTTCGTAGTATTAGATTTCTAAGTTTTAGCTGAAAATCATAAAAAAAATTAAGTACTTACAAATTATGGCTTGCAAATTGTATTAGTGTTTAATTTATCCGAATAGAATTGAAATATTAGAAAACTACTATGGTTTTATAATATCAAAATGATTTTATAAAATTGAACTCATTTAAGTGAAGTACACGCACGAGGCGCGTATCCTAAACTAGTTATATTAAAATGTGAAGAATCTTAGAAATTTTATTTGAACTTTTTGTCCTTCATTAAAAGTCTGTATTTTAGTCAAAATCGTTTTTCACTATTTTTCTAATATTTAAAAATAAAAATTAATCAAATATTTATAGTAAAACCTTTCCTTATTAGACACCAACACAATTTGGTTCTTTATATCTTTCCTTTATATTTAGATACGCAAACACAAATATGTGTATCTCAATCAGTGAATTCTTCTACAACCCCAAACAACATTAAGTTTAGTCTTATGTTGTTTTTTTAATTAGTTGTTTAGTCTTTGTGATCAATATTGTCATTTGATGTTATATATATATATATATATATATATATGTATATTTCAGTCTGATTTTATATTTTTTTTCAATCCCTTTATTAGTGATTTGGGAGAAGATTAAGATGATTAATATAATGTTAGATTCGTTATTGAAAATTTATTTTAAATACTTTTCTTTTTATGTAGTTTTTCATGTTTGGAACATTGATGGGATCTATAATTGAAACTGATAGCTGAATAAATTTTATGATGAAAATCGAAGAGGATATTCGTTGTTGGGCTTTTAGAGGATTTAGAATTTTAGATGTAGTGAGTTTTGAGTTTAAAGTGTGGATTATGAAGGATCCTAGATTTTAGCTGTAGTGGATTTTGAGTTTAGAGTGGGTTATGAAGGATCCGAGATTTAGGTATGTTGTATGTTCCTGAGTTCAGAGTGGGTTTCAAAGAATCCAGAATTCAAGCATTCGGGTTCTGAGTTGAGACTAGGGGTTGCAAAACATAAATTTAGATCTATCTAGACTTGTTTTCCATATATTGGGTTCAAAAGGCATACATATTGGGTTCAGAAAGGTATAGGTTATGCCAAACCCATATGATCTTTCTGAATCAACCAATGAATATATGGAGTTGAACAACAAAATTATATATGATGAGCTCTTTCACTGTCCCAATGTAATAGTGGGGTGTAGTAGTTATTTTGTTTGACGCTAATGATCTATAGATCAATCTTATAAGAGGACTAGTTGGTCACGTAATAAATGACCTAAAGATCAATCTTATAAGGACTGGTTGGTCTTTTCTTTGGAGTACTTCTTGGTACGTCAAATTATTTAATCAATGTGGGGATGACTACCCCATGGTAACAACTTTATCAGTTATTTTAAAATTCTCCTGAATCCATCCAAGAAGTGAATCCACAAAAATTAGAAAACGGAAGAAGAGAATAGAAGTTGATAGATTTATATACTATCATGTAAGGGATGTAAGTTTTAATCTGTCTACATTGATGGTACTTCAGAGTGATGTTGGATTTATTAGATAGGTACCACAATATTAATATTGGTGTTAATCCGAGACTTAAAACCATCTTGAATCTAATTCCTTTTAATATTTTTGTTCATTAACTGATTTGGTTTCAGTGACCTTACCTATGTGTACCATCTATCCTAGAATATATACGTTTGGAAAATAAATATTCTTTTGTGTCCACATTCAAAATTATCTTTTGATTATATATCTCATTCTAATGCCGTCAGAGACAAATAATTAATAGTTGTTTGGAAGTTTATTCATGCACTCCCCGAGATTGTCTTGCATCAAAGAGGATCTGACTATAGTAAATATTGCAGCCACGTTGTACAGCAGTAACATCAATATGTTAGCAAGTTTAGAGCCTAAGTAGTTTTAGCTCGAGTTGCAGGAAGGGTAGACTAAGTAAATAGAGATGATTACCAAGTATATTATTATTATTGATTGTTTTAAGTAAATAGAGATGATTACCAAGTATATTATTATTGTTATTGATTGTTTAAATTCCACACATATATCAGTTTGCAGCTATATACACATAATTTATGAACTATGATAAGTGATTCAAATATTAAGCTCTATGTATTTTTTTTCTCCGATTCTAATGTACATCCCTCTGCTTTAAATTGTCTAATCAATGACTCTATTCAGTATATTTTGTAGTTATTTGGATTCTGCAATTATCATTTAGTTAAAAAATTGCTTTTATGCTAATAAATATTGAATTTTATATCCTAGAATTTAGATCTTTTCCCGGACCTTTTTATGTTGAAAGTCTCCTTTTTCCACGTTGCACACAAATTTCACCACTAAATTCCTTTTATACTTAAGGAGTCATTTTTATTAAGATTTAATATTATTAATGGAATCAGAATTGGGTTAGACACAACAAGAAGACGTCCAACTCTGGATCATTCCATGTAGGAAATAAATAAACTATTTTTCTATTACTTTTTGAATTTTTAAAGTAATTAAGATTGAATTAGATGGAGATGAATCTCTTTCAAGTTCATTATTAGATTCTTAGTACCTTTATTTATAATTGCACAACTTGCCTATAAATTATGTTTTTTTTTATCTCCTCTACTTTTGTTCAAGGCATTATATATAGCTCAATGCTTCATACTTTCGCGTAACAGCCATCTTATGTAGGTCATCCAAAAACTACGTCCGTTGGTGCTTCTAATTATCTTTCTAGTGGGGTTAGCATAATTCTGTTCTAATGTAGTTTCAATTTTGCTTAAAGACAATGCGTATAATTTGGCTAGTTTCAATATATTCATGATAAAAACTTTTCCTTATTAAAAGAAATCATAATTTCTATATCTTTTTCTAATTTAAGAGTTGAAAATTAATTAATATATTTGTGGTAAAACTTTTCCTTATTAGAAGTCATCAAAATTAATGACAACTGATACTTTTTCTATTAGTCTAAGAATTCTAAATCAACTAAATTTGATTTTAAGAAGATTTGAAAAATCTAAAAATAAATATAAAATTATTAGAATAAGAAAAAATTAAGAACTTCCATATTTTAAAATGTTTTTAATACGTAATAGAATGTAATCAATAAATTAGTAAAGATTTGATTTTAAAAATAAGAAAAAATTCATATATATATATATATATATATATATATATATATATATATATCAAATTAATGCTTCTCTCTTAACCTGTGGCAACAAGGGAAAGAGGTACACAAACGCAAAAGTGATAATCCATCAACTACTTGAAATTGGAAAACAAATATGTGTATATGTTTATATTGAGAGAAGTGAATTGAACGTTTTGACCTTCATTAAAAGTTCTTGTTTTAAACAAAAGCATTTTTTTCATTATTTCTTCCTAATATTTAAGAGTTAAAAATTAATTAAATATATTGATGGTAAAAACTTTTCTTTATTAAAAGAAATCAAAATTTCTATATCTTTTTCTAATTTAAGAGTAGAAAATTAATTAAATATATTTATGGTAAAACCTTTCCTTATTAGAAGTCATCAAAATTAATGGCAGCTGATACTTTTTCTATTAGTTTAAGAATTCTAAATTGACTAAATTTGATTTTGAGAAGATTTGAAAAATCTAAAAATAAATATAAAACTATTAGAATAAGAAAAGAATTAAGAAGTTCCAGATTTTTAAATGTTTTTAGTACGTAAGAATGTAATCAATAAATTTGTAAAAAATTGACTTTAAAAATAAGAAATATATATATATATATATATATATATATATATATATATATATATATATATATATATATATAGAGAGAGAGAGAGAGAGAGAGAGAGAGAGAGAAAATAATTGTAACACAAATATGGTTCAAATTAATGCGTCTCTCTTAACATGTGGCAACAAGGGAGAGAGGTACACAAACGCAAAACTGATAATCCATCAACTATTTGAAATTGGAAAACATATATGTGCATATGTTTATGTTTACATTATTATATGAAAAAATTACATAAAGTAACATATTTAACACTATAATTACAATAAATAGCAATACTTTTGTAAAATTCAGTTTATAACAAGAGTAACATTATTTTACTTATTAACTAGGCAAGTGCATGTTTTACTTCCACTACTTTAGAATTTTCTATTTTCTCTCCACTATTTCACCTTCATCAAATATAGCGATATCTTTTACCCTTTTTTTTCATCTTATATTTTTATCATTTTATTTTTTTATTTTATTTTTATTTTTTTATTTTCACTTTATCTTCTCTCTTCTATTTCTCATCTTTTTTTCCTTTTTTTTTATATATATTTAAAGATAATTATCCCCATGATCTTCAAGCTTTCAAAATAAAACATCATTACTGTCTTTCACTCTCTTATATCTCTACCTTCTTTTTTCTTGTTAGTTATTTTTCATCTTATTTTTATCATTTTATTTTTTATTTTAATTTCTTTTTCTTTTCATTTTTTCTTTCCACTTTATTTTCTCTATTTTATTTCTTTTTTTTTTCTTTCTCATATCTTTTTTTCTTTTTCTATTTTCCTTTTCTTCTTCTTTTTTCTATTTTATTTTGTTTCTTTTTTTCTTTTATTTTACACTTCTATTTCTCTTTTTTTCTTTTTCACTTCTCTTTTTTTTCGTTTCTTTCTTTTTATATTTTTTTTTCTCTTCTATCTCTAACTTTTATTTTGAAAAGACAAATATGTATATCACATACACATTCAAAAAGCATACAAAATACATAGTCATGCAGATCTGAATATGTATTTATAGTACAAAACATGCATATGTATTTACGAAATATATATCATATTCATATTAAACAGTAACAAACATACCTATACTATATGTCTTTAAATGTATTTGTGAAATACAAAATTGACTCATAAAATAAAAATATACATATGGATCAGGTATGTATTCTGTAAATACATATGCAAAGCTATATGTATTTTATATGGTGTTGGATTTATTTTGGAACTGTACATACTATGTCATTTTAGAGGGTAACATATGTACTTATTTTATTTTTTTTACTGTGTACGATATGTATCATTTATTTTTTTTATTATCTATATGTATATGTATAAATTGTCATTTTTGTTATAGAAATTGTGTCCTAAATGTTTATATATACATGTGAGTCAAATATGTATTTCTGTAAATACATATGCAGATATATATGTATACATTTTACCGTAAATACATATGCAAATCTGTATGTCTATTTATTTTGTATATTTTTTGAATAAGTATATATGATATAGATATTTGTCTTTTAAAAATAAAAGATAAAGATAGAAGAGAAAAAAAAAAAAGAGAAACAAAAACGAAAAATAAAAATTCAAAAAAAAAAAGAAGTGAAAAAGCAAAAAGAAAAGAACGAGAAATAGAAACTAGAAATAAAAGTGTAAAAACAGAAACGAAAAATTAAAAAAAAAGAAAACGAAAAAAAATATGAGAAAAGAAAAAAAAAAGAAAACGAAAAAAGAAATAAATAAATAAATGAAAAAGAAAAAAAAAAGAGACGTAGAAGAGAGAAAAGAATGTGAAAAAAGAAAAAGAAATTAAAATTAAAAAAAATGAAAAAACCAACAAGAAAAAATAGTTAAAGATATACGAGAATGATATTTTAAAATTTTGAAGATCATGAAAATAATCATATTTGAGTTATTAAAAGTGTGAATACCCTTAGAAAAGTGAATTGAACTTTTTGTCCTTCATTAAAAGTCTTTGTTTTAAGCAAAATCATTTTTTTCACTATTTCTTTCTAATATTTAAGAGTTAAAAATTAATTAAATATATTCATAGTAAAAACTTTTCCTTATTAAAAGAAATCAGAATTTCTATATCTTTTTCTAATTTAAGAGTTGAAAATTAATTAATATATTTATGATAAAACTTTTCCTTATTAGAAGTCATCAAAATTAATGGCAACTGATACTCTAGATAGACTAAATTTGATTTTAAGAAGATTTGAAAAATCTAAAAATAAATATAAAACTATTAGAATAAGAAAAAATCAAGAAATTTCAGATTTTTAAATGTTTTTAGTACATAATAGAATGTAATCAATAAATTTGTAAAGATTTGACTTTAGAAATAAGAATATATATATATATATATATATATAATATCAAATTAATTTCTCTCTTAGCCTGTGGCAGCAAGGGAAAGAGGTACGCACATACAAAAGTGATAATCCATCAACTACTTGAAATTGGAAAACATATATGTGTATATGTTTATGTATAGAAAAGTGAATTGAACTTTTTGTCCTTCATTAAAAGTCCTTGCTTTAAGCAAAAACGTTCTTTTCACTATTTCTTCCTAATATTTAAGAGTTGAAAATTAGTTAAATATATTCATGGTAAAAACTTTTCCTTATTAAAAGAAATCAAAATTTCTATATCTTTTTCAAATTTAAGAGTTGAAAATTAATTAAATATATTTATGATAAAACCTTTTCTTATTAGAAGTCATCAAAATTAATGGCAACTGATACTTTTTCTATTAGTTTAAGAATTTTAAATTGACTAAATTTGATTTTAAGAAGATTTGAAAAATCTAAAAATAAATATAAAACTATTAGAATAAGAAAAAAATTAAGAAGTTCCAGATTTTTAAATGTTTTTAGTACGTAAGAATGTAATCAATAAATTTATAAAAATTTGACTTTAAAAATAAGAAAATATAAATATATATATATATAGAGAGAGAGAGAGAGAGAGAAAGAGATAAAATAATTGTAACACAAATATGGTTCAAATTAATGCGTCTCTCTTAACATGTGGCAACAAGGGAGAGAGGTACACAAACGCAAAACTGATAATCCATCAACTATTTGAAATTGGAAAACATATATGTGAATATGTTTATGTTTACATTATTATATGAAAAAATTACATAAAGTAACATATTTAACACTATAATTACAATAAATAGCAATACTTTTGTAAAATTCAGTTTATAATAAGAGTAACATTATTTTACTTATTAACTAGGCAAGTGTATGTTTTACTTCCACTACTTTAGAATTTTCTATTTTCTCTCCACTATTTCACCTTCATTAAATATAGCGATATCTTTTACCCTTTTTTTTCATCTTATATTTTTATCATTTTATTTTTTTATTTTATTTTTATTTTTTTATTTTCACTTTATTTTCTCTCTTCTATTTCTCATCTTTTTTTCCTTTTTTTTATATATATTTAAAGATAATTATCCCCATGATCTTCAAGCTTTCAAAATAAAACATCATTACTGTCTTTCACTCTCTTATATCTCTACCCTTTTTTTCTTGTTAGTTATTTTTCATCTTATTTTTATCATTTTATTTTTTATTTTAATTTCTTTTTCTTTTTCATTTTTTCTTTCCACTTTATTTTCTCTATTTTATTTCTTTTTTTTTTCTTTCTCATATCTTTTTTTCTTTTTCTATTTTCCTTTTCTTCTTCTTCTTCTTTTTTTTTTTATTTTGTTTCTTTTTTTCTTTTATTTTACACTTCTATTTCTCTTTTTTTCTTTTTCACTTCTCTTTTTTTTTGTTTCTTTCTTTTTATATTTTTTTTTTCTCTTCTATCTCTAACTTTTATTTTGAAAAGACAAATATGTATATCACATACACATTCAAAAAGCATACAAAATACATAGTCATGCAGATCTGGATATGTATTTATAGTACAAAACATGCATATGTATTTACGAAATATATATCATATTCATATTAAACAGTAACAAACATACCTATACTATATGCCTTTAAATGTATTTGTGAAATACAAAATTGACTCATAAAATAAAAATATACATATGGATCAAGTATGTATTCTGTAAATACATATGCAAAGCTATATGTATTTTATATGGTGTAGGATTTATTTTAGAACTGTACATACTTTGTCATTTTAGAGGATAACATATGTACTTATTTATTTTTTTTTTACTGTGTACGATACGTATCATTTATTTTTTTTATTACCTATATGTATATGTATAAATTGTCATTTTTGATATAGAAATTGTGTCCTAAATGTTTATATATACATGTGAGTCAAATATGTATTTCTGTAAATACATATGCAGATATATATGTATACATTTTACCGTAAATACATATGCAAATCTGTATGTCTATTTATTTTGTATATTTTTTGAATAAGTATATATGATATAGATATTTGTCTTTTAAAAATAAAAGATAGAGATAGAAGAGAAAAAAAAAAAAAAGAAAAACAAAAACGAAAAAAAAAAATTCAAAAAAAAAAAGAAGTGAAAAAGCAAAAAGAAAAGAACGAGAAATAGAAACTAGAAATAAAAGTGTAAAAACAGAAACGAAAAATTAAAAATGAAGAAAACGAAAAAAAATATGAGAAAAGAAAAAAAAAAGAAAACAAAAAAAGAAATAAATAAATAAATGAAAAAGAAAAAAAAAAAAAGAGACGTAGAAGAGAGAAAAGAAAGTGAAAAAAAGAAAAAGAAATTAAAATTAAAAAAAAATGAAAAAACCAACAAGAAAAAATAGTTAAAGATATACGAGAATGATATTTTAAAATTTTGAAGATCATGAAAATAATCATATTTGAGTTATTAAAAGTGTGAATACCCTTAGAAAAGTGAATTGAACTTTTTGTCCTTCATTAAAAGTCTTTGTTTTAAGCAAAATTGTTTTTTTCACTATTTCTTTCTAATATTTAAGAGTTGAAAATTAATTAAATATATTCATGGTAAAAACTTTTCCTTATTAAAAAAAATCAGAATTTCTATATCTTTTTCTAATTTAAGAGTTGAAAATTAATTAATATATTTATGATAAAACCTTTCCTTATTAGAAGTCATCAAAATTAATGGCAACTGATACTCTAGATAGACTAAATTTGATTTTAAGAAGATTTGAAAAATCTAAAAATAAATATAAAACTATTAGAATAAGAAAAAATCAAGAAATTTCAGATTTTTAAATGTTTTTAGTACATAATAGAATGTAATCAATAAATTTGTAAAGATTTGACTTTAGAAATAAGAATATATATATATATATATATATATATATATATATATATATATATATATATATATATATAATATCAAATTAATTTCTCTCTTAGCCTGTGGCAGCAAGGGAAAGAGGTACGCACATACAAAAGTGATAATCCATCAACTACTTGAAATTGGAAAACATATATGTGTATATGTTTATGTATAGAAAAGTGAATTGAACTTTTTGTCCTTCATTAAAAGTCCTTGCTTTAAGCAAAAACGTTCTTTTCACTATTTCTTCCTAATATTTAAGAGTTGAAAATTAGTTAAATATATTCATGGTAAAAACTTTTCCTTATTAAAAGAAATCAAAATTTCTATATCTTTTTCAAATTTAAGAGTTGAAAATTAATTAAATATATTTATGATAAAACCTTTTCTTATTAGAAGTCATCAAAATTAATGGCAACTGATACTTTTTCTATTAGTTTAAGAATTTTAAATTGACTAAATTTGATTTTAAGAAGATTTGAAAAATCTAAAAATAAATATAAAACTATTAGAATAAGAAAAAAATTAAGAAGTTCCAGATTTTTAAATGTTTTTAGTACGTAAGAATGTAATCAATAAATTTATAAAAATTTGACTTTAAAAATAAGAAAATATAAATATATATATATATAG
Source organism: Capsicum baccatum var. pendulum (assembly GCA_030864225.1). Taxonomy (NCBI): domain Eukaryota; kingdom Viridiplantae; phylum Streptophyta; class Magnoliopsida; order Solanales; family Solanaceae; genus Capsicum; species Capsicum baccatum. Next base: position 136,182,514 of record CM061560.1, read on the forward strand.
AGAGAGAGAGAGAGAGAAAGAGATAAAATAATTGTAACACAAATATGGTTCAAATTAATGCGTCTCTCTTAACATGTGGCAACAAGGGAGAGAGGTACACAAACGCAAAACTGATAATCCATCAACTATTTGAAATTGGAAAACATATATGTGCATATGTTTATGTTTACATTATTATATTAAAGTGTGAAAGATTTTTAAAAAATGATTTGAATTTTTACATTTTATTAAAAATTTCCGTAATAGATAAAATCATTTAATTTTAAATAATCAAACGTTACACGTGCGATTAAACTAGTGTGTGTATATATATATATATACTAGTTTAGCTGCACGTGCCTCGCACGTGTAACTTTTGATTATTTAAAATTAAACGATTTTATCTATCACGAGGTTTTTAATAAAGTACAAAAAGCTTAAAACAGATATTTTATCGTAAGCATATATATATGAGAAAAATAATTACATTGTTAGATTCGAACATACGAGAATATCAAACCTAGAAATCAAAATTCACGAACAAAACAGAGGTAATAATGCATGACGTGTTAAACTTAAAATCACTTTCTAAACTAAAGAAAAAATAATATCACGACAACCAATAGAAAAGGAAAAACAACTCAAAAAAAGAGAATAACATACTAACCTAGCGGATGACAATTACAATAGTTGAAGAAAACGCAAAATACAAGCATGGAACGAGACAACATATATTAATATAAAAACATGTTGAAAATTAAACCTAGTCCTAATTTAAGAAAAGAAACTTATCATATTTTAAAGTCCTAATCCATTACCATATTTTAAAATCTTAACTCATATACTATAGGATTCAAAATTATCTATATAATCAAATAATAATTGGAGAAAATTGTAAAGTGTTTTAATGAAGGGCAAAAAGTTCAAATCACTTTTCTAAAACCTTCACACTTATAATATATTATAGATTATAGATAGATGTAGATTATAGAATAGATATAGATATATATAGATATCTAATATTAAGAAAATTCTTCAAAATGTAACTGATTTCAAATGATAATTTGAAATCATGTCCAAGCGGACCCTAAAAGGTATTTGGTCTTCCAACAAACCACAGGTTTGATTATTTTCATTCCTCTTTATATATCGATTACTAATTTAGTTGCCTAGCGTTGAATTGTTTCGATCAGAGTGCCAAAAATCCAAAAGCAAAAAGAGGAAGTGTTCAACCCAGGGAGTGGAAAAAAGAAGAATCCCAAAACTTTAATTGCAAATTATAAAAAGGTGAAAAGGCAATGTACAAGTGAGTTAACGCTTTCGACTGTAAGCATTCTCTTTCAAGTAAGTTCACCTTTAAGTGCATGAGCAGCTCTTTGTATTGCCCTTGCAATTCTCCAAATCTCATGTTGAATTGCTGCATTCTGCTCTCCACTGTTCAGGCCGCCTGAGGATTTAGAAATTGCATTCGCTATTCCAGGAAAGAAATCTAACTCACTTTCACCATCATTACGAGGGCCATAAACCTGCATTCCAAAACTCAAAACACTTGTAAGAGTAATACTCCCTCTGTCCATCAATAGTTGTCCACTATTGACTTGGCACACAAATTAAGAAACAGTAAATGATAGTCATAATTTTACCATATAACCTGTTCATATAATTAATTTAATGCTTTGAGAAATGTATTAGGTAATGACTGTAATTAATAACTGAGGATAAAATGTGTAAGTTATCCATTGGTTTTCCAAACTGAACAAATATTGGTGCACATCTATTTTTAGTATAGTAGACAAGTAAAGATGGACGGAGGGAGTATCTCCCTCCTTACTGATAAAGTAAACCAAGTTTGACCTACGAGTATCTCATGGTATTTTACTAGAGTTTGTTACATAATTTATTAACTAATGAATGGTTTGAATGTGAACCAGCAGAATGATTTGTGCTATGTCAAATTAATCCTTAAATAAGATACAGTGCCAATTTACAAACAGCCAAATTATACGAGGGAGAAATACCTTTCATTAGAATAAACAGATCAAGTTTTCGGACATACTAAAGAGGGAAAAAAAACACCGACGTTCAGTCATATTTCTTACTAAAGTTATGGAGAAAGACGATGCTGAAGCAGCAAAAAATGTCAGTAAATGGACAGGGACAGTTCACATCTTCACCCTCTGGGAGCTGTCTTATGTGATTCCTACCGGGTACCATCCTCCCAGCTATTTTTGTGGTGGCTGTAAATGATCTTAAATGTTAATCTCATCATTTCACAATTCATGAGATATTGAAATACTAGGAACTAAGATTTGATAATATTCCTCTTTAGCAGGAATTAGTATCATCATCATAATAGATTTTCTCCGTCAAGGTCAATGTCTGTGGAGACGAGAAAACCACTTGTGCATCCAACTGGACTATACCTAGTGTGCTCTTCTACATGTCCATTTAGTTAATTGATCTTGGCAATGGGGATGTACGCCTACACTGCAACATTTGGAGCAGACCAATTTGATGAAAATAGTCCTAAACAAAGTCATTCAAAGGTGGCTTTCTTTAGCTATTAATTTACAGTAGTCAAAATTATTGGGATGTATTTAATACTTTTTCCAGCTCTATAAATATCATAGCTTCAGGGAGCCGAGTGAATGAGGATTTCCTATGGGATTCGACACATCCAAGGGTGATATGGGATGAGATCCGAATCTTGAGAGGTACTGATCAGAAAAGGAACCTAATGATGATACGTGAAATCTAAACTATACTAATAGGGAGAAAAATCCTACCATATGCTTGAACCATGGCCTTCCCTGAAGCCCTTCTGCATCCAAAAAGCCCCTCTCAGCAAACATGAGCCGGTCATTTAATATCCGTCGTTTCAGTGCTGTGTGCTGATCCATGGCTTCATCTTCTTTCAGTTTCTAGGTTTACGAATACAAATAGAGATGCAGAGTGAATAATCATGAGTAATAATTAAAGAAATATCCTAAAATGAGAAGCAAGCAAAGCATAAAATATAGTTGAAATATTTTTATACGTTCATCCCACACAAAATAATAGCACAAGTAGTGGGAAACAGGCGGCAGTCCTTGGCCCTTGTACTTATTTTTACTAACCCACTGAATCTTGGTTGTCGGGAAACTTGTCAAACGCCATCTCATATTATAAACTTACGCTAACAGCAATCCAAGTAATAGAAAACAAAGGTATCATTTATTGTTTTTCCTTTTTTACCATCAGTTTTTATTATGAGAATTTCCCTTTCGTGTTTCCTCTATGTTCCACCACAAAGTACAACTATTTACGTAAGGACCTTCATGTATTTTGGGACCCCATTCCACAAATTTTTCTCCATCACTTCCCAATTCTCGGTATCTGATCATAACTACTTTAGAAGAAAGAAAGTAAAATAATCTAACCTTTGCTTCTTCTAGAGTTTCTTTGGCTGCAGCTGCAAGTTCTTGAGTGGCAGCAGTAATAGGACGCAACGAGATGCTGCTTCCTTCCAACAAGTCACTCAGGATACGCGTATAGTCCTGTAAAATGGTAGTCATTAACCCACTGCAAAGGGCGTGTTAGGAAGAAGCAGAGAGCTTGTGCGGTGTTCATTGAAAACATAATCAACATAAATCGACTTGTGATGAAAACACTGGCATAATTAATTGGTAGTAATTGAATTTAATAAACCGGAAAGCAAGTCCCTATAGGCACGATATCCAACTCTTGAGTCACTGTGTTACTTGGCGACCACGTGAGCTTGCGTGTGCATTTGGAAGCAACAAATTACTCCAACATATTCATCTAATTGTAGGTCAGAGGTATTCACAATAGCTTATTCCAAAAGTGAAACCCTCAAAATTTTAAACTCTACATACCTGCAGCTCAGTGGCATATGGGAGAAAGTTAAAAGGTAAAATCGGATCCTCAGCCAAGCGAAGTGCAAGAAGTCCCCAAACTGCTGTCACTACGAGGAAAGGGAGGAGAAAACAAAGAAAAGGCTGTCATCTCTATATCATTATGTCAAAAAGCAAAAACAAAAAGTAAAACCCTAAAAAACCTGTATCGATGTAGATCAAACATATGCAATTTTAGATATTAAGAAATATCTTTAATGTTAAATAAATGTGTCTTAACATCTATATGAAGTCAGTAGCTTTGAATAAGCTACAGAAACATTTAAAGCTACATTTATAACTACCTTCCACATGCCGCCAAAAGAAGAGACAGAAAATAAGTAACTACCTGCCACATGCCGCTGAAAGAATGGATCCCCAAAATTTACCATCCAGTTGTAGGAATCAAATGCTGTGTGATATACTGGAAAATCTGCCAGAGAACAACGAAATCATTAAAGAATATATGAGGCACAATGTACCTTGGATGCACTGAAATCCCATTGTGTGGGTGATTTTGAGTTTGGTCTGGTTTAGCTAAGAATGGTAGCACAGTACCTCTGCCATAGTACAGATCAACAGAAGGAACACCTGCATGGTGCAAAAATGGGGAGAAGTCTGAATCTACTCCACTAAGCCGTTGAATCTGCAAATGCAAAGACCATCACACTTGCATGAAGCAAAGAAAAGTACAGAAGAGCAGATAAACCGGCCAATAAATCATGGAAGCAAATGGATGCACGAGTATCCCTCATTTGTCCATGCCAGAAACCAAGGAAGAAACAGAAGTTTAGGTAGAACTAGTTACAAGGGGCTTCTTATTATAGGCTATGTTGCTCGGACTCTTCAAAAATGTCAACGGGTACGTGTCGTGTTCTCCACAACTAGTGTATTTTTGAAGAATCCGACACAGGTGCGGCATCCAAAGTGAAGAGTCCGCACAACTTAGATTATAGGTACCATACATTTCATTCTCCTACAAAATGCTTTTTACGGAGGATAAAGAACTCTTTCCAAATGCAAAGACTTGCAATGAGGGACACTTGCTCAACCAAATCTGAAGTCACTAAACATTTTTAAAATGCTTCAAACTTAGTAGTGGAAAACAGGGGGGAGCCACATTATAAGCAGCAGTGTCACCGCTTCTTCGGAAACATTTTTACAGAATATATATACATAGATATAAGCAAAACCAAGTTCTCTCTAATAAAAAGACAAACAATGCCATTTGAGAAGAAAAGGCTAACTGATCTGTTGGTTAAGCATGGAAAATCACTAGTAGACCTCGCGAGTTCAAATCCGAACAGCAGCTGTCATACGTTTTTGTCATTTTGGAGATTGTTATTGAGAATCCAACGACTAGCCTCTAAAAATCTAAGGAGCAATCAAACCATTTGAACTAAAACCGATTTGGTTGTTTAGTTGACAATAAATAAAATCAAAGTAGTTCAGAAAAGGGCATATTTAGTTGTTAGTACTTTTAATGAAGCTATTCTGGATACATTTCAAAAGATAAAACCTCATAGTAGAGAGTTTAGTAATTTTTTGAATTCTCTCCTTAAAAAAATGATATCATGATAATAATTTATTATTTTGTTCACTTTTTTTAACCTATAAAGAATGTGACACCGGCTACAAAATATATACATATGTGTGCGCCGTTGGTGGCAAAATTCCCCAATTTGTTTGACCCCCCACCCACACACACAAAAAAAAAACCCACAACAACAACCTAGTATATTCCCACAAAGTGGGGTCAGGGGAGGGTTGAGTGTACGCAGTCTGTATTACAACCTCAGAGGTGAGGTAGAGAGATTGTTTCCGATAGACCCCCAAGACAAAAACAGTCTAGAAAAGATGTAATATAAAAGCAAGAAACAATAGTAGTACCGAACAACAACAACAAACCCAATATACTCACATATAGTGGGGTCTGGGGAGGAGGGTATTATGTACGCAGTCCATACCACTACTTCAGAAGTGAGGTCAAGAGGTTGTTTCTGATAGACCCGGCTCGATACCAAATAGCATAGGAAAAAACATAATAGAAGAATAAGAAACAAAAGGTAGTAACAAAATAATAGACAGTAACAAAACAACAAAAAGTAGCAATCTACCTGAAACCACAAATCACACCCAAAAACTCCAAGAACAAGATACTACTCATGAAATGCTACAACTAGACCCATCCTGCTGACCTTCTACTCTAATACATGTCATCCACATCTTCCTATCTAGAGTCACGTCCTCAGTAAGTTGTAACTGTTCCACATCATGTCTAAGCATCTCCCTTCAATATGTCTTCGGTCTACCTCTACCTCGCCTGAATCCATCCATAGCCAATCTCTCGCACCTCCTCATTGGGGCATCCGTACACCTCCTCATTACTGACCTTCTACTCTAATGCGCGTCCTCAACATCTTCCTATCTAGAGTCATGTCCTCGGTAAGCTGTAACTGTTCTATGTCATGTCTAAGCATCTCCCTCCAATATTTCTTCGGTCTACCTCTACCTCGCCTGAATTCATCCATAGCCAATCTCTCGCACCTCCGCATTGGGGCATCCGTACAACTCCTCATTACATGCCCAAACCATCTCAACCTTGCTTCACGCATCTTGTCTTCTACCGAAGTCGCTCCCACTTTGTCACGTATAACCTCATTTCTGATCCTATCCATCCTAGTAACCCTACATATCCCACGTAGCATCCTCATCTCCGCTACTTTCACCTTATGAATATGAGAGTTCTTAACTAGCCAACACTCTGCCCCATACAACATAGCTGGTCATGACCACCACTCTATAGAACTTGCCTTTAAGTCGAGGTGGCACCTTCTTATCAAACAAGACTCCAAATGCGAGCCACCATTTCACCCATCCTACACCAATACCATGTGTGATTTCCTCGTCAATCTCACTATTTTCCTGTATCATAGACCCAAGATACTTGAAACTATCTCTCTTTGAAATGGCTTGAGTATCAAGCTTCACTACCACGTTTGTTTCATGTGTCCCCTCACTAAACTAACACTCCTGATATTCCGTCTTGCGCCTACTGAACCTAAATCCTTTAGACTCTAGGTTTTGCCTCCAAACCTCCAACTTAGCATTAAATCCTCTGCGGGTCTCGTCAATCAAAACTATGTCGTCTGCAAATAACTTACACTAAGGCACCTCATCTTGAACTTGCAGCGTTGAAACATCCATCACCAAGAAAAATAAAAATAGGCTAAGGGACGATCCTTAGTGCAACCCCATCAATATGGGAAAGTGCTCCAAGTCTTCTCCCACACAGTTCTTACACGAGTCTTAGCTCCATTGTACATTTCCTTAATTGACCTAGTGTACGCCATAGGAACACCTCTAGCCTCCAAGCACCTGCATAGAACCTTCCTAGGGACTTTGTCATACGCCTTCTCTAAATCGATGAACACCATGTGTAAGTCCTTCTTCCTCACCTAATATTGCTCCACCAGTCTCCTGACGAGATGAATGGCTTTCGTAGTCGAGCGTTCGGGCATGAATTTGAACTGATTATCAGAAATAGTCATGGTCCTCCTCAACCTCAACTCCACCACCCTTTCCCAAACCTTCATAGTGTGACTCAACAACTTAATACCCCTATAGTTGTTGCAATCTTAAACGGCACCCTTGTTCTTGTACAAAGGAATCATCGTACTCAATCTTCAAGCTTCGAGCATCTTTGTTGTCCAGAAAATAACATTAAACAACTAAGTTAACCACTCCATACCTACACCGCCCGTGCTCTTTCAAAATCCACGAGAATCTCATCTAGCCTAGTCACTCTAACCCTATGTATCCTATGAACATCACCTCTAACCTCCTTAACCTTAATACGTCTACAATAACTATAATCACGATGCCTCTAAGGACTCGTTTGGTAGAGTGTTTAAGATAATACTGAATATGTTGTATTAGTAATACAGGGATTATTTTTTATGCAGTGTTTGGTTTGATGTATTAAAAGCAATATGTATTGTTATATTTTAAAAAGAATATTGTTTGTTTACAAAAATACCCTCGACATAATATAACTTTGTGTATTTTTTTTTGCAAAAGTTT